>JANHMN010000024.1:26397717-26447826 GCA_030674055.1 Rhabdomys pumilio
TGTGTGTGTGTGTGTGTGTGTGTGTGTGTGTGTGTGTGTGTGTGTGTCTGTGTGCGTGTCCATATGCGTGCCTCTCTGTGTGTGCTTATGTAGGTGGCTAGGTGACGGTGAAGGTTGGAGGTCAACCTCAAGTGTCGTTCCTCACAAACTATATGTCTGTGGAACCTTCGGATGACGTTAGATTGGTTGGTTGGAGAGCCCAAGGGTCTGCCTGTTTCTGCCTCCCCAGCTCTGGATCACACACCACCAGGCCCAGTTTTTTATATGGTTTCTGGGGCTCAAACTCTTGTCCTCAATGTTGTGAGATAAATACACTACTGACTGCTCCATCCCTCCAGCCCCGAGAGAGCAGAGCTTTTGTTCACTGGATACTTACTTCAGGTGCTAGTCCTGAGCTAGGCATAATGACAGGAATGAATGAGATCCCATCCTCAGATCTTGCATGCTGGGTATTCACTTTCCATAGTCTTTGATGGAGCAGGGGTGTCTTCTTACATTAGACTCTCCCCAGAGGACACATGAATGATTTTTCCTTTAAGAAAGCAAGAGTTTCCTGGCATGGAGGTGTGTGCATATAATTCTAGAACTCAAGAAACTAATATAGCTTGAGGATTATGAGTTCAAGGCCAGCTTGGGCTATATAGTAAGACCCTTAACAAAGCAACTCTGCTAACAGGTTCCCCAACACACATCTGGCTGCTCCATGCTGAATCAAACGTGAGTCTTTGAACAAAGAGCCTCTTTGGGCTTGATTGGCCTTCGAGTTCCTGGTGTACAAACTCACACAATACGCAGGACATTTCTTCCCCCAGAAACACACTTAAATAAGATTTTCTCAAATTGGATTTCAGGTGGTTTCACTTCTCTCGGCTCTGCTCTGAAGCCGAACTTACCTTTCCTGTGGCCTACTTCTGCACAGCCTCCCAGATGATGTTAAGCTAATCTGTTAAACCACTTTGCATTTAGAAGGATTTAACCAATATTAGACTACTATTCTACTCCTCCCCAAGAAAGATAGGGGCTCTAAACCCATTGCTTCACTAATCCAGAATTTCACAACACACATTTGTGCAGGGCTGGAAGGCTAGACAGGCTTTGGGACAAAGCACAGAGCCCATTGAAATTCTTATTGGTCCCAGGGACACAGGTGGCTCTGCCTAACATATCTTTGGGAAACTTCGGTGTTTCACAGCACCCTCTCCATCTCACTTCAAAGGGTTTAGGTGTACTATGGGTGACATAGACCTTTCTGTTCCCCAGGTCCAGCCACTCTGTCCCGAGTGATCCTGGGCCTCTACAGTAGAAGCAATAGAAGGTTGCTTGGTATTTCTGCCTCTGCCTGGTTGTGTGAGTGTTGAGGTCATCCTCATTGACAACTGTGACCTTGAGCTGGGAGGCAATCCCTGTTGAATCTTTCAGAGCAGAAAACAAAAAAATAAATAAAAATAAACAGACAAAACAACAACAAAAAGACACTAAATAATTGTTTCCAAAGAATCTGGAAATCCCACAGGGATGCAGACCAGCAGGTTTCATAACCCCTGGGCAATAGAGTCTATATTTGGCTTTTCTTAAGAATGACTACCCCAGGAGCTCAAGAAGACAGTCAAGTCCCCCCATTTGTCCCACCAGAGCCCAGCCTTGGAAATGTAACATTACTAGGAATTGAATATTGTTACAGTGGTTGATGTCCTTGCTCTTGCTGGAACTCAGGATAGAAGGGTGTGGGCAAGATTGTGGGAAGAAAGATGTAGGGCCCTTCTCTGTCACCTCTTCATTATTGCCCTCTTCTCCCTCTTCTCCCTCGTCTCCTGAGCCTCACCTGTTAGCAGTCTGCAGTTTGGTGTGGTCCACGTGCTCATGACATCCTGGCTGTGGAGAGAGCAGGGGAGATCGTCTTCGCTGTAGCTCTATGTGTATCTTGGATGCAATGAAACGGACGGAGGTGACGCTTGTGTCTCTGTTTTCTTTCATAGTGGAGCTAGGACTGGGTCTGCCTGGAATTTCTGCTCCTGGGCACTGTGTGTTTCACTGCAGTGCAGAAAATTTAAACATGAACTTGAATTCTCTGAGACTGTGTGGAGGGAGATTTGGCCATCGGCATTACAGTTATTTTTCTAAACCAAATGCCCAGATTCAGGCATTAAAATGTAACATTTCCACCCCCATGGAGGGAGCGGGGTGGAAAACACATATACATATTTACAACCTGATTTCTCTGGGGAAAGGTAAGAGCTGTTGTGTGGTGTAGCTGTCTAGTTTGTGTGGTGACTCTTCAGCACATTTTGTTATTTTCTGTGCACTCAAACATAGACCATCTGAGTGAACATACACAGCAGCTGAAAGTGCTTCCTCTTCCCTCACCTTGCTAGGAGTTCCCTTCCAAAGAATCTGTGCCAGACTTCTGTGCTAATTCTCCAGACATGGAAGGCTGATGCCCTGAAGCTCATCCATTGGAGAGAGAAAGGTTAAGGCTAAGAACACTATAGCTATCTATGTCTTAGCTAGGGTTTCTATGGCTGCAATGAAACACCGTGTCCAAAAGGCAAATTGGGAGGTGTATTTGGCTTACACTTCTACATTGCTGTTCATTACCAAGGGAAGTCAAACGGGGCAGAATCCCCCAGCCCAGGGATGGTACCACCCACCATGGACTAATTGGTTAATCACTAGTTGAGAAAATGCCTTATAGCTGGATCTCAAGGAGGCATTTTCTCAAGTGAGGCTCCTTCCTCTCTGACAACTCTAGCTTGCATCAAATTGACAGACAAACCCAGCCAGTACAAGTTATAATGACAGCTAGGGGGAAATCCACTGCGACCCAGAACCTCATTGAGCATGACCAAGGAAAGGTCAACCCTAGGGGTCTACTTTCTACACATGCAACCAGTAAGTAACTTCTGCCCAGGTGCCCAAGCAGACTTCACATCAGCAGATCAGTCACAAGTCCAGGACCTTGACTCCCGACCAGCCTTCTGGGTTTGTCCATGTCCTCTGCCACCATCTTGAATTCTCCCCCTTTTCTCTTGTACACATGTGCATCACTGTCAGATCCCAAGCAGGAGAAAAAAGATAAGAGAATGGGGACTTCCCTTAAAATTGTCATCATGGATCCAGTGAGATAGTTCAGCGGTTACAGGTACTGGCTGCCAAACCTGTCGACCTGGGTCATCTCTCTTTGAATCCACATGGTAGAAGGAGAGAATCAACTCCCACAAATTGTTCTCTGACCTCCGCATGATCCGTGGCATCCAAGCCCTCTTGTGACAAAAAAAAAAAAAAAAAAAAAAAAAAGAGTAAATACATAGATAATAAATGGAAAAAACCGTCCACATGATGACTGTCAGCTGATAGGGTCAGATGTGCTTAGAGTTTCTGAGCATAACTGTCAGGAAGTTTCTAGATTGGGTTAGATGAGTTTGCCACGGACTGGGGTCCCAGACTGAATAAAAAGGAGAAGCCACAAGAATTCATCTATCTCTGCTTCCTAACCAGCTGGCCCACACCTGCTACCATGATTCTTCCACCACGATGGGCTGGACTCTCAAACTGTCAGTCAGAAATCAGTCCCTGGATCCTTAAGTTCCTATCATCAGATACTTGTCATGGCAATGAATCAAGTGACTAACAGATGACGTCCCTCCCTATCCAAGAACATGGTATACCTCTCCGTATTGTCTGGGCGTCTCTCAGGAAAGTTTTAACATTCTTGACTTAATTCTCACACACTCAGAGCATTTAGACATTTCCCCCATATTAACTAAACAACATTGAAAAACTGAGTTTGTTTGTTTTTTTTTTTTAAATCTGAAAAAAAACTTTTGTCTTTGCTTCATGGCAGTTGGGGGCGGAGGAGGGGCTTGCAAGATCAGGCCACACAGAGCCCACGTTGTACCAGGCAACGAGTGATTGCCTGTGTGGCAGAGGCTTACCGTCCACAGAGTGCTATCCCCTCCCTGTCATTAAAATGTTTGAGTATGTGGCAAGCCACAACAACTGGAGAAGAGGTGAAGAGGTCACAGGAAGCTGCTTCTCAGAGTGTCAAAGAAGGAGCTAGATTTTCAGACTGGAAACAGCAGGAGCCAATAGGATTCAGGGTGGAGCTGGGATGGGGGACAGATTGGGGATAGGCCCCTTAGGAGGCCATGTTACTACTGAGACAGGACCTAGATCCTCTTAGGCAATAAAGGCGGGGCTCCTGGTGTGCCAGGAACTGCTGATGTAGCAAATTTGGCCTCTGCCGTGAATGGAGGAGTGACTCTCTGACTGTGGGCATATGGACTCCTTACTAGCTCAAAAATCATAATCCCAGTAAAGATAACTTCATCCCATATCCAGTTTCTGCCATCGGAGCCACTGAAAGGCCACCAGGCAGGGCTACGAGGTGGTAGTCCTCCCTTGAAGCTTCTTTGGCCTTCACTCAGAAGTACCTCAGTTTTCCTTAATAAATCATGGTCACTCTATTCACTCCCTGTCCATGTTTCCTTTCTCGTGCTCCATGGATGTGAGGCAATGAAACCAGAAGCCATCAACTTGGGGTGGCTGGGGTGGTCCTGACCATGTAGCTGCCCCCAATTATAGCTGAAGAAGACTCCCTAGTTCTCAAAGCTCCATATTGTTTGCTCTAGATGTGCTAAGAGCATGGGCTCCAGCTACCTGGAGTCTGCAAAACAATGGCCAGTGACAGCCATTGCTTATAGACCAACCTTGGGGTCTTTCTTACCCCAAGTATCCCTCCTTTCTATAGACAGAAGAGACTCACCGCAGCTGGGCAAACACGGCTTAAGCTAAGGGCTGTGGTGAACCCCGCCCAACCTGAGGCCATCAGGCTAACACAGCTGTAGGGTGGTTAGAGAACATCCAGGGAGGAGCCAGGACACCTATGTCTCTGCCAGAATCTGTCCCCAACCCTGACGATTGTGAACTGGTGAAGTTGTTTCACATTCTGGCTGTGTGTTTTTCCTTATTTGATAATTTTAAAAAAATTATCAAATACAAGGCAAACCGGAAGTGGTAGATTGAAAGTTTCAGTCCGGAAGTAGAAAACTGGGGACATCACCTTCAAGGACCTTCAAAATAAGCACCAACAACACCTCTGACACACTCACCTCTACCCGTGTCTTGAATACTGATTATCTCAACAACTGGAAGCTTCTGTTTAAGATTTGAATTAGACTTCGCCTGGGTACCAAGGGCCTCAGGAACAAACAGGTGAACTCAGAACCAGGTTGAACTCAACTTAGGGGTGTATCCTAGCTAGTTTTAACTGTTCATTCGATTTAACCTAGCGTAACCTAAGAAGGAAATACCAGGTGAGGGGTAGCCTCCTCAGAGTGGCCTGTGTGCATGCATTGTCTGTGAGGGACTGTCTTGGTTGTTAGGTATTTGTGTGTGTGTGTGTGTGTGTGTGTGTGTGTGTGTGTGTGTTACAACACTGTGGGTGGTATCATTCCCTAGGCAGGTGGTCCTGGGCTGTCTAAGAAGGCTAGCCATGAATGCGAAGGCAACACTTCTCCGTGGTTGCTGCTGTTCTCACTCCTTCAGCTGTAAGTTCTCAAGTCTTGCCTTCTTGTTGCTATCTTGAATTTCCTCCATGATGGAACGTAACCTGCAAGCTGAAATAAACCTCTCCCTCCTCTGAGTTTCTCTTAATCCAAGTCAGAGTAACAAAAAAAAAAAAAAAAAAAAAAAAAAAAAAAAAAAAAAAAAAAAAAAAGACGATAGCAGGAGAAATCGTGAGGACGACTGACCCAGGCTGGACTTCGGAACTGATTTTTTTCCTGCCCCATTCTACTGACAACCTGTTCTTCCCAGGCTCAGAATAAAGACTTACCAAAGCTCCTTTCATGTCTTTGCCTTGAAGAGGGCTTAAAGTTAACGGGGCATCTCTGGTGGATGAGCTAAGACCCTACCTTTCCCTGCACTCTCCCATGTCAGCAGCATCATGACCAAAAACTCTCGCTAGGAGCCAGAATTCTGAATTTGCCATACCTGGGAGGGATCTGTGGTAGTCTCTGGGCCCAGGAGACACCTGTCTTAGTAAGAAATGAAAACCAGCCCTCCTAGCCTGTGAGAGGAAACTCTAATGGTGTTATGGGACATGGGTAGATCACATCCCAAATCTTTAATGGCAGGCTGGGATTCAAGATTCCTCCTTCAGACTTGGCTTCAGAATCTCCCCGCCTGCCTCTTACGGTGCAATCCCTCCCAGCCCTTCCTCTCGCTTCCTCATTTCCTGGCTCCTTCCACATTCTTCAACACCCCTTTAAAAATTAAGGGTGCAGCAGGGGCGGGGGCAGCCTTGGAAACAGATAAGAGGTAATTGCCTGCCTTTGACTCCTCTTGATGCGAAAATAGGACGGGAATGACTCAGTCTGGTTGAAAGGTTAGTTGAAGGTTATTACAGGGAAATTGTTATTCATACATTTTCCCCCTGTGCGGTGGATAGCCTAAAAGATTAAATTCACAGAGTTCGTAATGACCCATCAGAGCGGACAATGGTAGGGGCGTCCCGGGGGAGGGGAGATAACGTAGCACAGAGACTTCTCTGAATAATTCATGCTCCACTGCCCGGCACCAGCAGATTACAGGAGGGTTTTCATTAGAGAGAAGACGAGAGAACAGAATGTGCTTTCAGAGCAGCGCCTGTTCCTCTGTACCGTGGGCAGCTCTGGCCCGGTTTGCTGTGGCTTCAATCAACGCCTATTCCTCATCTTGGCAGCCCTGGGACGGTGGCAAATGGGATGAGAGGGCATCATTGTTCCTTATAAGGCAGGCGAGTGAAGGCCTGTGCTTCTCCTGAGCCCTGATGCTCAGAAGGGTGCACAGGCCTAGAGAAGATGCTGAGAACAGGTTTACCCATGGAGTGATGGATACATAGGAAAATGTGCTCAACATGTGAGAACAAGAGTATGGGAAAGGGATGGCTGTCAGGGTGTTCAGTGGATGTCCTCTCCTGTCCCCAGTGCCTTTCTTGCCCTTTCCTGAGGCTGCCAGGTGATCCCACCTGTCATTTGCACCCCCCAGTCGTCAGTATGAGAAGAAACTCTGGCTTGCAGATGCTCAAAGGGCTTTTTATATAAACAAGGTTCCAAATGCAGAGACCCCTAGGCCCCAACTCCTGCAACATCTCGACTTATAGAAAGATGGAGACCCAGGCCTAGGCCATCCAAGAATGCAAACTCTGATTCTATGACCTGGGTCCTTGGTATCTCTGTCTCCTTTCCCCATGGAATAGACAGGGTAGTTCTCACAAGCTGCACAGAGGAGTCTGTTTATGGAGAAGGTAGGGCGACAGGACTAAGCTTGGCACCAGTTGAAACAGGTTGCCTTTCCTGGGCCTGTCTCCACAGAACTCCCACAGTGCCAGGCCAAGGCACTGATTTGTGACCTATCAGCTAGGAGTTGTGTGTCTTCTTCCTTCCGAGTACAAAGTGGTCAAACAGAGGCCAGAGGAGTTGACAGAGACCTGTGAAGATAGTTGCATGGGGCTTGTGGCGGCGGGGGGGTGGGGAGGGGGAGGCATAGGCCGCTTAAATCAAAGTGAACCGGGGTCCTTTATAAACCTTGGGCTGCATCCTGGGCACTCTTGAACTGTATTCATGTCAGGGCAAGACCTAAACTGCTGTTTCTCAAGAGAGGCCATGTAAGACCTATGGATGTGGGACTAACCCAAGTTCATATATACAGTTGATAAGCCTTTGAGGGTTACTCCCAAGCCTCCTCCCTCCCCTCCTCCCTCCCTCCCTTCCTCCCTCCAAGGTTTTCATTTCTGCTGTGTCCCCCAGCTTCAATTCTGCCAAAAGTTATGAGATTCTGGCCTTGTTTCTCTTAAGGGTTAAATTAGATGGTCCCTTCCGGTTACATAGGAGTTTGGTATTTGCCATCTGCTTATTGAAGCTTGTCCCAGGTGGGAGTTGTCTCTGTGCATGTCTGTATATCATATGTCATTATCCCATAGCTACTCAAGGTAAAACTTCTATAGTTCTGGGGCCCTCTTAAATCCAAAGTCAAGAAATTCATTTAATCCCTTGAGACCTGAGGATCTGCACCCAGGCCAGCTTCCTCTCACCCTGCCTGAATTTCCTGTCACAGCTCTGGGTGAGTTGCTGCTGTGGTAGCCCTATGCTGTCTCATCAAGACACCCAGGATGCAGCCACAGTTACTGTGTCTCATTCACTGGGCCAGGCAGATAAGGGGACCCAAGTCTTCATCACAGAAGCTGACTAATGAAGCTACAGACTCAGTGGTGCTCACCACCAACCACCCTTTGACAGTTCCAAGCCATGTGGCAACTCCTTCTGAAAGGCTGACATTGGGATAGAGTAAGCAACTGTCATAGGTGCCAGGCTTCCACGGCTGTAAAGGCTTCCTGGAGCTTGGGGATAGAAGCTGTGCTTGGAACTGGGTTGGGACCTGGGTCAGGCAGGGTCCAGGCTACAGAATCCTTGGAGCTTGGGGTCCAACACATTTGTAGGTAGATGGGAGAGAACTAGTGTAGACAATGGATATCAGTTTCCCTGAGAGCTAAGGTTGTAGGGGCTGCCCCACAAGAAGGCTTGCCAAACTCGGTCAGCCCAGCCTGGTTCACAGCTGACCCTATCAGTTTTTTCTTTTGAGAATGTCAGCCAGGCTTCTTGTACAGGACAGGCTGAGAAGACACTTCAGGCCCTGCTCCCTGGATGAGGACCCTCCTTTTTTTATAAGAAGGCACTGATGTAGCAACAGCCTTAGGTGTGGTAGAGGCCATGAGTTCCACACTAACTGGGTCCCAAGCTTTTGGTGACTTGTTGTGACAGGAAATGCAGAATAGCAGATTTGAGCAGAGGTGAGGGACGTCAAGAGAGGTTGACAGAGAGAGCATTCTTTCCTAGAATCTCTACAGGAACAGGATAAAGATACTAGTGGATTCTGGGTACCCAGCCACCTCTAGCACTCCTGGTAAAAGCACTCAACTGGTAAGAGGAACAGTTCTCCCTTCCTTGGGATGGTATCCACGGAACAGCCATGAGGGTGCCAGCCATGCTTGTTATCTGTGCCATGGTGATGGACACATGGCCTGAGGCAGGTTAATCAGTTTTCAATAGGAAGTTAATCCTAGCACATGGCCAGATGTAGGCATAGTGTTATTATGCACTATGTAAAGAAATATCCTTGTATTATTCAAATCCCAGTCTCTGTGTCCCCATATCTGGTTGCAAAACATTGCTCTCCAAATATTCCCTGATTGGTCAATAAAGAAGTTGATCAGTCAATGACTGAGCAGGGGAGCAAATAGGGTTGGACTTCCTCCCCGACAGGGAAAGGGGCAGGAGAGAGGAAGTAAGGATCCCTGACCCCAAAGAGAGAGTTCAGGAGACACCATGAAAAAAATATCTAAAGAAAGCCATAAAATGCAAGAATCTCAGGGATTTGGGCTGGGAGATAGCCTGACTAGCACAGAGGATTAACATAGACTGATACTGCTCAATTGTTGTGCCCTTAAAGCTTGTTAAATAAATATAATAGTCCAGGCTCATCTATTTGGGTTAAGAGAAAACTACAAACAGGGATTTAAAAGCCATCAACAGCCAGAGGCACTCTTTCCTTAACCTGCTTGTCATAATGTCTGTGCCAGAGCCGCTGCAGCCATCTTCTGTCATACGGAGAAAGCCTTGGAGGCAGAAAGGTGAGGCCAACGAATAGACAACCGGAAAGGAAGGAGAGATGGAACAGAGGAGAGGAGAGGATAGAAAGGAAGAAAAGGGGAAGAGAAGAGGGTAGAGGAGAGGAAAGCATGGAGATGGGGAGTGAAGGAGAAGGTGGGGAGAGAAAGGAGAGAGATGGAAGAAGAAAACAGAGAGAGATGAAGGAAAGAGGAGGAGGAGGAGGAGGTTGTCACTTCTTGGTAAGCTGTTGAGTCCTTCCATCCACCCTGCCCTTCCTAGTTACAAACAAGTCTCATTGCCAGAGAGGTGAGGGCTTTTCTTCCCACACATGCCCACCTAGCCTGAACTGGTGACTATGGTCTGTCTCCCTCAAGATGACCTCTGGCCTTCAGGACCACAGGCTGCCATTACAGGGTCTCAGCCTGGGGTTCAGCACCAGTCTCATTGCCTGCAGAGTATCTGAGACACTGCTATCCCCACTGTGTCCCTGTGGTGTCCTTCCCTGCCCTGGTCATGTATCCCTGCCACTGCTACTCATAGAGCATTCAGTTAACAATGCAGGGCCTCTCTACTGCAGCCATGCTGGAATAGAGGAACCTGCCTCCATTTCCTAGGGCCCTCTCCAGCACACTGAGGCTTTGTCTGGGACTCATCTGATACAGATACCTTGGAATACTTGTTTCCAGAAAGAGTCTCACTCCTCCTTACAAAGATGCTACAACAACGCCTTCATCACTGCCTAATACCCAGCACATCCCCATCCCAGAGTGAAGGAGCCAGGCTCAAACAAAAGCCCCTCCTATCCTGCCCTCAAAAGCTAGAAAGGGGCTTGGAGAGTCTTGTGATCTTTTATCTCACTTCATGAAGAAGCCCCTGACCAATCTTCCCTAGCAGAAGATGAGAGGTAAAAGCTAGAAACATATTTACAAACTGAAGATGAGATGTAGTAGTCTGGACAAGAATGTCCCTCACAGGTTTATGTGTTTTAACTCCTGATCTCCAGTTGGTGGTGCTGTTTGGAAGATTTAGGAGGTATGGTCTTGCTGGAGAAAGTATGTCACTGGAATCAGGCTTAGATGTTTAAAGACAGTTTAAAGATGTTCTCTCGGCTTCATGCTTGTGGTTGACGATGTGAGTTCTCAGCTCTCTACAGCTGCTACCTGCCCACTGATGACATGCTGTCCCCATCATGATTGACTCTAACCCAAAAGCCCAAACAAGCCCTTCCTTCTACAAGTCACCTTACTCATGGTTTTTGTTACAACAGAAAAGTAACCAAAATATAACGACACTTTGGAGGACTGGTGTTTCCCAGACCATCCCTTCTTCTGAAAAATTAATTGATTGATTGATTGATTGATTGATTGATTGATTAAATTTTAAAAATGGTTTCAAGCCCAGAGGTAAGAGCCTCCACATGCTAAACAATTTCATTGGATATTGACCAGTTCATCAAAACTAAGGAGTCAAACACAGGGCTCACCCACCCTGAACTAGTTCTCAGTTGGCTCTTTGAATAGATGAAGGACATTAAAGTGTGTATGTTACACAGATGTATGTGGTAGCTCCTATACACTTGAGTGCACCCACATGCACATGCAAGCACGTGTGCAAAGCCCCAAACATCTTACAACCCTTCTGCAGGTCCCCTTGTCTTGGTTCTCCAGATCAGCTTCAGCTCTTTGATCTCTCTCTCTCTCTCTCTCTCTCTCTGCTCCTGGTTTCCTTTCCCTTCCTTCCTAAACAACCCTACACTTAGCCCCAAAATAAAGCTTCCATCTTCCCCAAGTCTTACCCCTGAGTCTCTAATGCCTACTGCATGAACATTCTCAATTGGGAACACAGAACATTTTGCACTTTATATCACAGCTACAGACTCCCTGTCCTTTTCCAGAAGCCTCTGTTTCTTATGTGGTGACCTGCTTGGTACAATGCACTGCTTTAGAAGTACTTCTTAAAAAAGTAATTTTCAGAAATGTATGTATATGTCTGAATGTCTTGCCTGCCTGTATGTCTGTGCACCATGTATATATGCCAGGTGTTTGCAGAGGCCAGAAGTGAAAACTGAGGTTGCAGGTGGTTGTGAGCCACCATGTGGTGCTGGAAATTAAACTCAGGTCCTTTGGAAGAGCAACGAATACCCTTAACCACTGAGACATCTCCAAAAGGGTGCTGAGTGGAGAACACCCTGTGTGTTTCCATCCTATAAACTCTGCTCACTGTTCCTTTAGGTGAGAGTGGTACACTCAGGGTGGTAAGATTCTAGATTCCAGATGCTCTCCCTTCAAGTGCTTCAGAAAAGCAGGGCCCATCTGCGTACAGAATCCGTGGAAATGTTATTGTTCTCCTAATGAACATAGAGCATCAACATTTGCTCAAAAAAATAGCCTTCTAGAAAAATCTGGGCACATTGAAACCTAGTCTCCAAATGAGTGCTCATAGAACTGGGGGTATCTGAGCAAGATTCAGAGGTTACAATTGGCTGTCGTGATCCTCTTCTTCTATCATGGAAGATGTTACCATTGATTGGGGAACCTTTAGAGGGAGGGAAGGAAGATCTCGTTGTATTACTTCTTCTGACTGCATGGAGATCAATACTTATAATAGTTAAAAAAAAAAAAAGCATTGGCTAATGAAAGGTCTTAGGCATGAAAACATTTTCTTCCCAAATCTTGTACACACTCTCAGCTTTCTGTTTTGTCCACTGTCATGGAAACCAGATCCCATAATAGATACGTTCAGGATCAGAGGAAAGTGGCTTACAAGACAATCAGCCCTAACCTTGGGTGCTAACTCTTAGATGGACCATTGGGTAATCCCACATGCTTCTGAGCTCTTAGCATGGTGGAAGGTTCCCAAGAAGCTATGACTTCTAAACATCCTGCAAGATGGATCTGTGGGCTCCTGGCACTGTGGTACCAAAGCTGTTTCTTGTTCTGTATGCTTACTCAGTATCCTAGTGGAATACACAGGATGAACTCCCAAGCCAAATAGTGCGTGTGCGAGCATGCATGCATGAATAGCCCTTCCGTTTTCTACGGCCTAAAGAGGCTCTACAGTATGTCACCTGAATACTTACACTTCACAGGGGTTTGCAGGGGACATATGACATATGACCTGGCTGCAGTAATTGGCAGAGGATGGAGCATGTGTCTGAGGCTAGACCAGTCAGTCTTGTAAGGACTTGTCTACTGGAGCTGCCTTTTGCCTGAGACTTGGTGGCTTGCAGAGGTGATGTCGGGTTGCAAGGGTCAATCTTCCCTAACACAGAAGAAAGATGATGAAAGAAAGATGAATGGCACTAACAAGAGGGGGCACTCGGCTTTGAGAGGCAGAGGGAGGAAAAGGACTCTTGTCAAAAATCTTGATTTTTCAGGTTGGGGTGATGGCTCAGTCCTTAAAGTACATGCCTTGCAAGCATAGGAACCCAAGTTCAGTCCCCAGAACACACGTATAAGGCAGTAGTGGCTTGCATTTGTAGGCCTAGGGCTGAGGAAGCAGGGACAGCAGATCCCTGAGGCTCCCTGTCCAGTTAGCCTGGCTACTTGGCAAGTCCCAGTGGGAGACCCTGTCTCAAAATACAGGGTAGACAGTGACTGAGAAAGACACCAAAGGTATTCTCTGGCCTCTGCATATACTCACATACATACATACCTACATACACATGTACACATACACCACACACACACACACACACACACACACACACACACACACACGCACACACAATTTTCTCTGCATGTATCCTTCCCTGTGGGCTCTGACCTTTGGCATGGTTTCAATATGCTCTGTCCCCTCAGGATCATATGTTGGAAACTTGGTCCCTGATGGTAGTGTTAAGGCATGATGGAGACCTTAGTGGGGATCTAATAATTGTCTTACTGAGAGCAACACCCTCAGAAAGGATTAAGTCTAGCTTAGGAGACAAGTGATCTCTCGATAGAATGGCTTTTTATAGGGGCTGGAGAGATCGTTCAGTGATTAAAAGCACTGACTGCTCTTCCAGAAGTCCTAAATCCAATTCCCAGCAACCACGTGGTGGCTCACAACCATCTGTAATGGGATCTGATGCCCTCTTCTGGTGTGTCTGAAGAGAGTGACAGTGTACTCACATACATAAATAAATCTTTTTTTTTTAAGGCTTTAGAAAGAAAAGAAAAAGAATGGCTTCTTATCAAAGGGCAAGAACAGCCAGTTCCCTACTTCCTGGGCTGTTATGAGAATTCCCCCTACACACACACACACACACACACACACACACACACACACACACACACACACACGATACTCCTGCCTTCTTGTTGTTGTCTATCACAGGCCCTCACCACAACCAAACAGCAGCTGGCTCTTGGATCATGCTCTTGGACCTGCAGAAATTCGAAGCTTTTTTTATTTTTTAACATGGTACTCAGCCTCAAGTGTTTTATTACAGTAAGAGAAAAACGCAGTAATGAACCCTCCTTGAGGACTTTCTAGTTAACAGCTGTTGTGACATGTTTCCTCATTTTTTTTAAGCCAGTCTGACTTAGGTACCTAGCACATGAAACTCAGAGTTCTAGGCCTGGCAAGGTTTCAGCTAGATGATTCCTTCACAGGCAGCTCAAAAGAGGCAGACAAGTTCAGTTAGCCTGAACCTTGCAGCTAAGAGCTAACTGACTCTCCACAGGAAAGGGCAGGCCAGTAGGCGACTGTGGGTCACCTCTGCTGGGGTGTGGAGGTCAGGCTGCAAATACTGGCCCCTGGCTTCTGCTCACGAGCTTTCTCCAAATCGATCACCACAGTTTGGATTCGGCATCCATGTTAAATAGCTCTCATGCTTCCAGTAGTTGAAAACAACCCAAAGGGATCGAGAGAGAGAAAGGTTGGGGTGAGGTGCTTGTCACACAAGCGTGAGAACCTGAGTTGGGTCCCCACAAACCACACAATCAGGGTACAGCTGTAATCTCAGTGTCAGGGAAGCAGATAGACACGTTCTGCTAGCCTGGACTACTCTGTGAGCTCCAGGTCCCAGTGAGAGATACCATCTCAGAAAAACAAGGTGGCTGTATGTAATGGTAATGCGTGTCTTTAATTCTAGCCCTTGGGAGGCAGAGGCAGGTGGGTTTCTGTAAGTTTGAGGCCAGCCTGGTCTACGACGTAGTGAGTTTTAGGTCAGCCAGCACTACGAGAAACCTCACGTTAATCTCACAGTCTAGAACAAACGAAAAGAAAAACAAATCCAAAAAAAGGTGGATGAATCAAGTGTCCGTACACATAACATGTATCTCATGCACCTGCACACACACGAGCACACACAGGTGTGCGCGAGTATTTAAAAGCACATACACAAGAAAAGAAAATTGAGGAACTTAGAAGTGAAATAGTAGAGCCAGGAGCCTAGGGACGGAGAGAGAGGTTGAGCAACGTGTACTGAACTCCATTGCGAGAAAATGAAAGCCTGCGTACCGCTGCGCAGTGGGTAGCCATGGAGAGCAGGGCACGATGCCTACCCACAGAAGCTGAGAGAAAGAGCAGCTCGTCCCAATTAAAAAGCACACAGTGTATATATGCATGGATGGACGAGCTGTGGGTGGGTGCCCCACTAACATGTACAATTTATGTTTCCATATAAAAATAAATTTAATTTTATGAAGAAGATACAGTGTTGTTCAGCTGCCTCGCACCCTCAACCTGTCTACACACACACACACACACACACACACACACACACACACAGAGAGAGAGAGAGAGAGAGAGAGAGAGAGAGAGAGAGAGAGAGCATAAGAATAGAAGAACAGACCGGTTCATCTGGACATGGCCTCCACAGGGATCACCCTGGCTTGCACTTTGACCTGAGACTTCCAGCCACCAGAATCAATGAGAAATAATCATCTCTTGTTATAGCATCGAAGTTACTTTCTTCTCTTAGTTTATGCAGCAGGGTTTTTTATTTCCTTACATTTATTGGGGGGCTGGGGGTACACATGTGCCGTGGTGCACGTGTGGAGGTCAGAGAACAGTTTTTAGGAGCTAACTGGTGAGTTACCAAGCTGTCCTGCCTCTGTGATGATTTTTGGTGTCAAGGCTGTCGGGGTAGGCATGGACACCTGACTGAACTAGACCAGTCACGGCCCCCTCTTCAGGTGCTCACCTGCTGTACCCTGCACACGTGGGCTTGGTAGGTGGAAGGTGAATAGTCTACTACCACCCAGACCAACAAGGCAAACGGCCTTCTGAGCAGCAAGGGAATAAGAGATGGAAAGACGAAATGACTTCTTGGTCTGCCCTCTTCCTGAACCAGGGGCAGGCTTTCTTTGAGATTTTGTTAGTCATCTCTATGTACGAAATAAGTCACCACTTTCTCCTTTGGAGCTTAGTCTGGCTGGCTTCTGCCTCTTGTAATCAAAGGATTATTTACAGCAAATTCAAGATTTTGCTGACCGGCAAATTCCTGCCTGCATCCCTCTCTTCCATGTCTCTTTTATCAATCCAACCTGAGTTGGCTGACACATGTATATTACATAGACTATCAAATATAGGTCAATGGATGTCACCTCAGGAAAACAAGCAAGAGAAAGGGTCCTGGCTGGTGCTGGGTGAGGCTTGTTAGTCAAGGGAGGCCACAATGCCTTCTTTTCCTCTACCCCCCCCCCCCGCCCGCCACTGGCGAGGGGGTCACCAGGGTCAGCCCATGCTTTGGTGTGTGAACTTCTTGTTCCCACCGAATCAGTCAGCTGAAGTGGGAATGTTTTATTTCAGCAGACATGTGTCAGCCTGGGTTTGAAACAAAGACATGCGGCCACAGCAGGCTGGGCACTAGTGGGCCTGTCACAAAGGCTGGCTGTGTGAGCCATCTCTACTGAACGGTGGGCCTCTTTAGTGCCAGGCACCATTTTGGAAAGTTGCTAGGGAGGCTGGCTTGCACTTTAATGACGTACGAGACACAGTCAAGGCCAAAGCTTTTGAAAAGGCAAGGCATTGGGAAGGTTTGGGGAGGGGCAGCTGGGGAGGTGACAGAAATCAAATGACCCATTGAAGCTAAATTACCAGCCTCCTGGAGCGGGTTTTTTTTTTCTTTTTTAGAAATAACAGTCTGCCTCGGCCTGTGGCCACCGTTCATTCTCTCACTTGTTCTTCCAATTAATTACTATGTTTTAACACTATCTCGGAAGATAATTGCCTGTCAGTGTATCAGTATGTAACACCCCAGGGTGAGCGATACTTTGGTTCCATCTGCCAGTGCTAATAAACACAGGACTGAAGGGTAGGGGCTAGAGGGGAACCCTACCTGGTGGGAGGGGACTCCACCTGCTGGGAGGGGGACCCCACCTGCTTTCTTTTGATGGTCCAGGATTCTAGATCATTTTCTCCCTGGTTAGCCTGACATGGGAGTTCTGGGTGGACTGCAAACAAAACATTCACTCTATTTGGTAGATGAGAGGTGCTCGCCCATCCTGCTTCCACTTTCAACAGTGTTGTGCTTGTTTGTTTCATGTTGAAGACCGCAGGCTAGATAGCGGATGAGATTTGCTCTTCTACCTATCCCATTACCCCATCCAAAGGACAGGTCCATGGGTCCGTAGGCTGTATAATTACAGAATGCGTGAGAGTCAGATCTTTTCTAAATGAATCATAGGTGAAGGTGTGTGTGTGTGTGTGTGTGTGTGTGTGTGTGTGTGTGTGTGTGTGTTTAGAACAGAATGCAAGAGTGCTGGAATGTTAAGATAGAAAGCTTATGTAGCCAAAGCCGCTGAACTAAATATTTCAATAGGGGAAAAGAAAACCTCCCCATTTCAAATTAAATCGAACCCATTTGGTGAAAATATGCGCATCATAGGGTGTAACTGTCAATTAAAGTGATAAGTCGTGTGTCTGGCACCGGGTTCTGGATTGTTCTGAGGCCCCGCTTCCCAGTGTGGCCATTGGTGCTTTGGGGGAAATTGAAATGGATCCGCCAAGTGAGACCTGGGAATTTTCTGAGAAGCGAAGTCTAGTTCAATACCTCTGAGTTAATTGGCATTTTATTCTCATTTAAATCCCTGTCACAACCTTTTATTTTATTTTTGTCTGTATTTCAGAGGAGGCGGCAATTCTGAGATCTTCCCTGCAGCTCCCAGGAAGCTCAGAACAAATTAGATGTTGCCATGTAATCTCACCCGTGGATCTCAGAGCCTTTCAGCTCCTGTCAAGATCTGGGGGCTGAGGCTAATGCCAGGCGCTTGCTAAATAGCGTAACGGAGAGGCAATGGCGTCATTAGTGGCTCAGAGAACTTTTTCCAGGGCCCCAATTGCATTCTGTCTGCAAATCGAGTGGTTTATTTATTTGACAAGCACAGTCCTCCCTGTGAGTCTGTGGGTGAGAGATCACCAGAGATGTAATGGAATAAGTGATCAGATTGCTTTCCCAACATGGCTCCTGGTGTGTCTGCTAGGAACTTCTGTCCTGAGTGAGGTCCTTGGTGATGGTATATGGGAATTCAAGGGACCCTTCCCAGGGAAATCTTCCTGGTTCAACTTCCACATGGTGTTAATCTGTGGCCACCTTTCAGGTGGGGCCATTTGCCAGGTGCCTTGGGCAAGCAATATGGAGATAGCCAGTGTTTTCCACATGCTCTGCCCCTCTGTCTTCACAAGTACCTCTATATTAGGCCCTTCTCAGGAAGGCATATTTTGGCTCACAGTTCAAAGAGTGCATGCACTATGACTGGAGCCTGAGGTAGCTGATCACGTGACATCCTCAGTCAGGAACTGAAGAGATGGATGGTCATCCATTTTTCATCTTACTGTCTCCTTTGCATTCAGCCTGGGTCTCCAGCCGATGGGATGGTGCCATCACAGTCAGGTTGGGTCTTCCTAAGAACCTGATCTAGAAGCTTCCTCACAGACACATGCAGCAGTATGTCTCATAAGTGACCTTAGGTGCTGTGAACTTGGTGTGTTGTCTGTGTGAATCATCACAACTACGCCACACAGGTTTTCAGAACCTCGGACAGCTGAAGGATCCCTCCTCCAGGAGGTGCTGGGCTGAGACCACTGTCTCTGTCTATGGCCTACAAAGAGGCTTAGCATTCCCAACTCCACTTCTCGTGCCCCACCGTCTGATCATTTTTGTGACACACTGAATTTCCCTGGGCTCTGTCAGTTTGTTGGTTCACAAAAAATCCTTGTCATCAAATAATACCAACCAGACTCTTCTGGATCTTTCTATTCACCTGCTGGTGCGGGACTCCGCGCTATGAATTTCCTCCTAGTGAAAGTATTTCTGAGGATATACAGGGAAGGCTTCGAATGGAGTCCCCAGATATCCATCTTGCTGCTACTCACAAAAAGTGGCCATGGACACCAGCCATTGGCTCTCTTATGCTACATTTTTGTAAGGAATTGTGCCCTAGTCTGGAATCAGTCTCCTCTGAAGTATTACATTTGGGACGCTATAACAACCTAGTTGTTCATCAATAGATGAATGAATAATGAAAAATTGGTAATATACATATGTGTGGTGTGTGGTGTGTGTGTGTGTGTGTGTGTGTGTGTGTGTGTGTGTGTGATAGAACAGAACAGAATGCTATTAAGCACTAAAGAAAAATTAAGTTTAGCAATTTACAGGAACAATTGGACTTAGAATGTATAAGTGAAATCACACATCTCAAAAGGAAAAAAAAACCCGCATGTTCTTTCTCATATGCAGAATCTAACCAGTAGCATATATGTATACGTAAGCAAATGTACCGATGAGTGCATATAACATGTAGAAAAAGAAAGGTTAACTATGAGAGGGTGAGGAGAGACTGAAGACTGAATGCAGGTGACAGACGTGAGCTATGAAAAAGGATAAGAAGCTAATTGTTATTCTAGGTTTAACTCTGTCATAGATGTCTTTTGGTTTTGGTGCTGGATTCGTGCATAGTGAGAATATATGATGTAACGGGTAGTTCCGGATTCGTGCATAGTGAGAATGTATGATGTAACGGGTAGTTCCATTCCGAATATCCATCCCAGCTGTGTGGGAATTCACTGAGTTGTATAGATTTTGAGGATCTGGTTCATTTTGGGTGGTATTTTTATTTGCAAATTTGTTTTGTATACATTTTATAAGATAAAATTTAAAGCAACACCACCACCACCACCACCACCACCACCAACAACAACAACAACAACAACAACAACAACAACAACAACAAACTTGAGAGAAACAACTGAAGGGAAGAAAAGCTTGTGTCTACACAGCAACTTTGGTCCAGGGCTTGACTCTATTGTTTCTGAGAGTGAGGTAAAGCAGAGCATCATGGAGGGAGCTTGAGGAGGGAGCTATCAATCCCGTGACTGATGAGAGGCAGAGAGCAAGACAGAGAGGGGTCTTGGACAGAATACAGTCACTAAGGATCTGCCCTCAGAGTCTACTTCCTCCACATAGGCCCTACCTCCTAAAATATCAAGGACCTTCCAAACAACATGTGTGCTGGGGACCAACCCATCCATATTTTCATTTTTACAAGTGTGTGTGTTCATGTCCGTCACTATTGGCACATTCACGCCACCGTGTGCCTGTGGAGGTCAGAAGACAAGCTGCAGAGTCGGTCCGTGCTTCCCACCTCGTTTGACACATCTCCCTATTGTTCCCCAACATATAGACCAGGCCAGCTGACCCATGAGCTGGGAGGATTCTCTCATCTCTTTCTCTCATCTTCTACTAGTGCTGTGTTAACTGAGCCACAGCCCAAATGGGGAACATTTCATATTCAAACGTGTCCACTGCTCCGTGAATAAGTATCACGATGCCTGCAGTTCTTCTATGATGCAAAGTGGGGGAGAAACATGTACTTCTACCCATGAGCAGGAAAAATACCTCACAGAAAGCTCTGCTCTGTCTAAAGTGGGAAGCAGCAGTCTTAGGATCATCCCAAAGATGATGTAGCATTTGGATCAGAGTCAGAGCTGAGCCAAGGGGAAGACCCTTGCTTCTCCTTCTATGTGCCTCACATCTGTTCTCAACATCTAGGTACAAGCTGGTTCAAACCCCTCCTCCCCAGGCAGCCATTCTCCCTGGGGGTGTTGCCAGTCCACCAGGCCAGCAGACACAGTGAAACTCAGACTCCCCTTTGGGCCAGCTGGAACTCTGGCTCAGCGTCTGCACCACGGTTTGTGAATCGCTTGGCCAGTTAATGAGAGAGACTGGCTCAGGCTGTCCTATGATCTCATAGCCTTCGAGTGGGTCACATTCCCTAGTTCCCAGTAGCATTGCTTGGAGAGGCATAATTCCATCGCCTTGAATTCATTCCCGAAATTGCCATTTGTCTTTCTTTTCATGCCTCTGAACTATCTGAGGTCATGGTCTGTGTCTTACATAGCTTTCTACTTTCCATGGATGCAGTCCATTCCCTGGCACAGTACCCAGGCGGTGGACATCAAGACCTGGACCACACCCAGTGTGAGACATTTGCAAAGACATGGAACTTAACCCGGGAGACCTAAGGCCCTTCCAAAACATTTCTTAGGTTATGACTCAGGTCTAAAAGAGGAGACCCAAGACGAATATATTTAATAGGCTCCACAGTTCTGATAATCTTGAGTCTTCTGTCACTTGAAACTACTAGCTTAGAACTTAGTACTAAGTTTGGCTCTGGGGATTGCTCACTGGGTGCAGGGTGTGGGCTGCCTGACAGAGGGGATGAGCATGGACAGTCTTTCTGAAACTCCTGCATGTCTCCTTCCATATACAGTGCACAAGTCACATGTCACATCTGACACTCAGTCTTCCCCTGACCTGTCCTTGATCAGATCAATGAGCCTCCCACCTTCCTGACTTTGAAAAATATCAACTTTGCCTCCCAAGGAAGCATCATCCTGGACCCTTGAACTGTCGGTGACCTAGTGTTGATTTCAGATCCTGGGTGATCCTGGGAGCCATCATTATAAGGACTTTAGGCGACACTACTTCCTAGATAGAATTATGCTTTGTTTTTTCCTCTGGTAGAATCCACTGCCCCATTTCGTCACTTTCCTGTCTCCCTTGGGTCCTGTTCCAGGAGCTGCTAACTTAACCCCACCCAACTAAGAAGTTTAACCACAGCTCCCCCGCCCTTCACCTCTTGCTCAAGCATCTAGAGCTTCACACTGTACAGCTCAGAATTCATGGGAAAGCGTTAAAAGGTCCTAGGGATATCTGAGGAAGAGTTACAGTACAAGACTATGCAGGTGAATCTGGAGTCGGTATCAGCTTCTAATCTACTTTGAGGCTTTCATTTTCAAACAAATTGTTATCATTATTAGGAGAGTCATTCTATTTTTTTTTTTGTGTGTGTCTTTCACTTGTCAAGAACACCGGCACATGAACGAGATGTGCCGGGTTGACTTCGTGACACTGTGCCCTCGCTGACATAATCTATGGCATCAGACAGCTCCAAGAAAAGGTCAAGGGCATGGAGCTAGGGAAACGAACAGGCCACACAGAGCCTGGACCTGAACTCACAGAGCTTTGTAGGTCTCCAACACACAAGTCCGAAAGAGTCAAGAAGAAATGTGTCCCCGTTAGGTCCACTAGACTCTGGACCTTGAAGACTGTGTTGTAAGGATGGTGGAGATTCTCATAGCACAGATAAAGAGCATCATTTAGAGACTATGATAATTGGGAGTCTGGGTCTGTGAGTGAGAAGGCAATGGTACTTGCTGTCTGGCCAAGGCTCCCTGGAAGACTTCCTAGGGAGTACCAGATGAGGATAAGGAACCTGTGAGATCTGAGTGTTACTACCAGTGGGGTCTTGCTTGTCTCCTGAAAAGCTTTGGCTATAGGCCGATCAGAAGCCTTGTGGGAGGAAGCCCCATGGCAACCTGGTCTCGTGGCTTTAAATACCAGCTCTATGCTAATGCCGCCCACAATTATATTTCCAGCTCAGACCTCTTTCCTGGACGTCAGTCTGATATATCCGAACACCCACTCAACATCTTAACTTAGATGTCTAACAGGCATCACAAACTCCACAAATCCAAAGTCCCTAAGCCACCCCCTCCCCAAAGCATCCCCACCCACAGCCTCCCCAGGGCACCAGTAACACCTCCATCCTACTGCTCAGATAAAATATTTGATGCCTCCTCCACCCTGCTCCACATTCAATAAAGCAACAAACAGGGTGATTCCAGCTTCAGCTGGACCCACATTCTGACCATTGTCCCTACTTCCCTGCTAAGCTACTCACCACCCCCAAGGCAAGCCACTATCACCATATAAGGTACCCAACTTTATGACAATGGCTTCCTGGGTCTCCCAGCTTCTGTTTCTGTCACCCTACCAGACTGGCTGGCCAGTGAGCCACTAGGAATCTGCTGTTTCTGCTTCCTTGATGCCAGAGTACACGAGCTCACTCTCCTGCATCACCTTTTTTCACATTTGTGTTGGAGATGGAACTCAGGTCCTGGTTCTTGCGTGACAAGAACTTCCCTCACTGAACGAGCTGTCTTCTCAGCCCAGCTCTTCTTCATCTGGAACCACAGATCCTTTGGAAAAATAGTCCAAGTCTCTTGTGCTCAGAACCACGCAATGATCTTCCACACCATGCAGAGCAAGGTCCCTCAAGATGGCCGACAAAGTTCTGTGTGGTCGGCACATCCTCTCAGCTCCATGCACTTGATCTTTGCTCTAGCCACTAGGCCTAGCCCCACTCTTGCAAAAACACCCCTGCCCTTGAGCCTGCGTGATCCATCCTCAGAACTCTGCTCAGTAGATTCCTCTCTCTAAAAATCTCCTCCTCCTTTTGTCTACTGGGTTAACAACCTCATCTGTACCACAGCTGCTCAAATTTTCTTTGGTCTGTGAAGACACCCTACACACCCCATTTGTCACTGCTGTGCACACTTTCCAGCAATGTTCGGTCCACTCTTCTCAGGCCTACCTTTCATCTCATCCTTTCCCCAATTTTCAACAAACTACATGGTAGTCTTCTGTATGACAGTTACTGTCTTTCTATGCTCTGGAGAAAAAAGAAAAATGAGTCTGTTCTGCCTAACGGTGGGCTCTGCATACCATACAGATGTCTGCCCTAGATTGCTTCTCTGTTGCTGTGATAAAACATTCTTGGGGAGAAAAGGATTTCTTCCTCTTAAAGGTTACAGTCCATCATAGAGGGAGCTACAGTAGGAACTCAAGACAAGAGCTTGGAGCAGACACCACACACAGAGAACCATTGTTTCCTGGCTTACTCTCAGGTTCACAATTCAGTATCTTTCTCTTATAGCCCAGGTCCTACTGCCTAAGGTTGGTACTGCCCACAGTGGGCTAAGCCCTCTTATATCTTTCAGTAATCAAGAAAACTCCCCACAGACATCCTTGCAGGCCAGGCTGATGGAGGTGATTTTTCAATTTAGGCTTCCTCTTCCCAGGTGTGTGAAGCTGACAACCAAGAAGAGTCATCACACTGTCTGGGCAGACATGATAAATGTGGGATGACAAATGTCTGTCAGGGTTTGCCAGCGTGACAAGTTGGTGTAACAAGGTGCATGGCCCAGGATGCAAGAAACAATGACATGAAGCCAGGAGTTCTTAGAGTTACCTACAAGAGTTGTTTGAAAGTTCACTAGGAGAGTGAAAAGAGAGTTCTTTCAAAGAACTTGGGATGGAGCTGGCAAGACGAACAGCTGATAAAGCCACTTGTCACCAAGTCTGACAACTAGTTCCATCCCTTCGAATCCACATGGTTGAAGGAAAAAATTGAATCCCTCAAGTTGTCCTCTGACTAACACACACACACACACACATGCACACACGCTCATACACACTCACACATACACGGACACATCATAACATGTATTCCCCTACACCCATGCACAATTAAGTAAACAAGTATGATTTTGTAAGTTTTAAGAAAAAAAAATGAGTGGGGTTCACCAGGGTCATCACAGCAATAATTATGAATACAGATGTTCAATAATAACAGAAATTCTCCTTTTAATGTGTGACTCTCGCAGATGTACAATGCTGCCTTCCAATGATGGACATGGTGGACTTCAGGGTTTCCCATTCCTAGTTAAGAAAAGGAGGCTCAGAGAGACAGGCTGGCTTGCCTAGTACATAGCTAGGAGGTGAGTGGGCTGCCGCATTTGCCAAGGCTTGAATTCCCTCCCTGCTCCCATGAACTCCAGTATGACTCAGTGGCTGACAGAGGGAAGGACAAACATCAATAGCCTTGCGTAGTCAAAGCAGCTGGGGTTGTCGTTTTTCAGAAATAGCCAATCTGGAAGGCTCTCCAGAGGTTGAGATCATTCCAAGAGATGCCAACTCACATTCCTTCCTACAGTCCAGTCCCTGTTCAGGCACCCAGAACATTCCCTGAACGTTTGCAGAAGAGAGTCTTTAAGTGACCTCACCAGGGGCCATCTTTCCCCTCTGCTCGTCATCCCAAAGCGCTGTCCCTTCCTCGCACAGTGAGCCAGCCCTCCTGACTTCTATTCTTCTCTCCTTGGTGTGTGTGTGTGTGTGTGTGTGTGTGTGTGTGTGTGTGTGTGTGTGCACATGCAAATGTATATGCATGTGTGTGCACATGGATGCTGGAGCCAGAGGACAGGTTCAGCTGCTTTTCCTCAAAGGTTGTCCCATCGTGTTTTTGAGACAATTTTTGCTCAGCCTGGGACTCTCCAAGTGCTCAATGGCCAGCCAGGTTAGTCTACGTGGTGAGTCACTTGCTCCAACCCTGCTGACTTAAGTTCAATCCCTAAAACCCGCATGGTAGAAGAAAAGAACCAGCTTCTATGAGTTGTCCTCTGACCTCCGCACGCATACCATGGCATGTGTGGCTACCCCCGACACACAAATGAATCAATTGATGCAATAAAAAATTAAAGATCAATAATAATCAGAAGAGTGAGTCTGATGTTTTAACTAAAACAACAATAGACTTGAAGGTCAAAGGGCTTCCTGTTGACAAGACAGAGGCCACACTGAGGGCCTCAGGCTGCCAGCAGAAGGATGCTGTACCTGTGCCCAGCTGCCAACAGCTGCCAACATCTGCATACAGAGGAGGTCATTCACCCTGACAAGGTTTGGAAATTCTATGGTGTGTGACTTGGACTCCTTGGGGTTGTTTTGTCTATGTCCGTGCACGCTGGCCCACCCTTTCCCCAGCAGGGGCTGTGGTGGCTGTGGAGAGCATTCACAGAAGTCCTCCCATGACTGGGAGGGATGCTCTTAGCAGACACTACTGGAAATGCTTGCACTGTTGCAAACAGGTCATTTGGAACTCAGTCCTGGGCTCTCTGAGTGTTCACTTGTACAGTGCTGGTGTTTGCTTGGCGCGCTCTCTCTCTCTCTCTCTCTCTCTCTCTCTCTCTCTCTCTCTCTCTCTCTCTCTCTCTAGTGAGTGTGTGTAATGCTAAAAAAGACCCAGCCGGAGACAGGTGGTTCTCAGAGCCCTGCAGCTGGAGGGGTTCAGCCATGTCCTGTTGATTCCCATGGGAGAATTCAGGGCTCAGATATAGGCCCTCAAAGCTGGCACGCCAAGCCATTGTGAGCACAGTCCAAAGTCCGTGGAGGCCTCCTCATGATTCCTGGAGTCAATGATTCTCATTTTTCTAGTTGGCAAAGGCCCCATGTGGTCCTGATGCTCAGCTTCACTGTGCTTCTCTCTGTTGCTTTGCTTGTTTGAGATGAGGTCTCACTGTAGCCCAGGGTAGCTTCAAACGTTTTGTGTAGCTTAGGATGACCCTGACTTCTATCCTCTTGCCTCCACCTCCCAAGTTCTGGGCTTTGAGGCATGTGCCACCTCATGTGTCTGTGAGGTGTATGTGGTGTATGTGGTGCTGGGGACTGAACCCATGACTTCCTGCATGCTAGGTAAGCATTGTATAAGCTTAGCCACATCCGTATTGCAATGTGCAGCAACTTCAGTCACTTTGGAATCCCCTTCGTGCCTTGATTTCCTGCTGGACACTCTCAACAGTTACACCGATAATCAGCCCTGAGTCCCTACTGTGCCACGGGCAAGGCAGTCCATGCGTGTGTCTCTATAAAGGCCAATCGTTCCTCCTCCGTCCGCCAGGCCTGGCATCTCACACCTGTAAGATGGTCAGCTTTGGGATGCTGAGGATTGCCGCAAGTTTGAGGCTAACCTAGTATAATGCATGGTGAGTTTGAGACTGGCCTGGGCTACAGAGTAAGACTCTTGAAAATCTTGAAAAGCCCCAGCCTCTTTGGATTGCAAGCTTCGCAGCTACAGCCCCGCCCCACCCCACCCCCCTCAGTGGGAATCCAGCAGCCTTCAAGGGGAGAAAGGTTCTCTTGCCACAAGACTACGGGGCATGAGTTAACACTGTTGAGTGGTTCTGTTCTTCTGACTGCCAGCCCAGCCCAGCCAACCCGATAGTCCCAGCAGGCTGAGAGGACCTCTTTGCACATCTTGGCGCTTGTCAGTGCTGATGAAAGAATGAATGAGTGAATGCATTTAGTTCAGGGACCAGGAAGCCCCTTGTGCCTTTCCTCTCAGACACCAACCTTCAGCTACTTTCTCACCGTCTCATATCACATGATACGGTAGTGGCCGGCCATAAGTGCTATTAGATTTAAATCAAAGTTAACCTATAAACATAGAATTAAAGCTTCAGTTCCGTTTGCATATAGTTGTATTTCAGGTGACCAGAGACAATAAGACACATGCATAAAGAATACTGCTTTCAGCTGCCCTGGAAGGAACACTTCTCAACTCTGATTGGTCCACAGGCCAATTTTAGGTCTGGTGAAAGGATGAGAACTTTTTACTCCCAGGACAGAACTGTGCAAGGGTTCCGGCTGCACCTTCTCTCAGACCTTCATGGGCCCAGGTTCAGAGCACCTGCCGTTAGCATTCATCGGGCATAAGCACTGGGCTTGTGTGCGTGTGTGTGTGTGCGTGTGTGTGTGTGTGTGTGTGTGTGTGTGTGTGTGTGTCTGTAGCTCGCGCATGGGCATGGCTCCTATTGGGCTGAGTTGTGGATTCCGTGTGTCTGCCATGGCTCAGGGAGACAGAAGTGCAGGAATTTGACTGAGTTCACTCCACGTGACACCAGGCAGATGCTGGGCTATGAGAAGCCACCGAGCTCCACCCGGGCGTGGAGAGGTCTCAGCCTGAAGTCCTGGATTGGGGATCTCTGGCCCAAGTGGCTGACCAGAGACTGGTGGTCTCAGCCCTTGGGCACCCAGACGCCGCTGGAGACCACAGAAGGACTGAGATAGATGGGGCATATGGGCAGCTAAAAGGGGCAAGAGACAGAGACAGAGACAGAGACAGAGAAGCTCTGGTGCACCCTCGGGGTGGAGACTCTTGGTTACGGCAACTCGCTTGGCTGAGTCATGGTGGGCTCCGCTAGCTTGCTTGAGTTGGCAGGCCTCCATGGCAGGAATGTAGAGAAGTCCTCCATGGGAGATTAGATAGCAGCTCAGTACTTGAAGGCCCCCTCTACAGTTCTCCATGGGGGGTGGGGGCAAAGACACAGAAAGTCCATGTTTTTAAAAGGTTTATTGTCATGGTGGAAAGTGGATGTAACTGTACCCCCTGTCCTCAGAGTGGGCTTGAGGTTAAATACCATTTGTAAAGAGGAGAGTCTGGGAAGGAATGCTTAATTGGCTATATCCTCTGGCCTCTAGGTATCTCATTAATATGGAAATCTCTTGAGGCTCTGGGCCTCGGCCTGTAGTTGCACCCTCTACCCGTGGAGGGGCTGGTGGAGACGTTGCCCTATGCGACTGAAAGGCACAGATCAATGGAGGTCTTCAGCCTCCTGTCAGAAGCCTGAAGTCTGGGAGGGTGGCAGAGACAGAGATGCTTGCCGTCCCTTGCAGGGATACCTGTTGGGTCTCTGGCCATCTCTAGCCAGTGCTCGACCAGAAACTAAGCTATCTTTTCATAGTCCACCGCCCCACATGTGTGTGTTTGCCCACATGCATGCATGCATGCATGGGCGGGGGGGGGGGTTGTTGCACATAGGTGCCTATGTATGTGGAGGCAAGAGGATACTCTCAGATGTCATGCCTCAGGAGCGGTCACCTTACTTTTTGAGACAAGGCCTGCAGCTCATGTAGTAGCACAGATTGGCTGGCTGGCTAGTGAGCCCTTGGGATCTGCCTGTCTCTGCCTCCCAGTGCTGGAGTTACAAACATGAGTCACTGCCATTGTGCTTGGTGTATTTGGGGATGAAGTTGTTTTTTTTTTTTTTTTTAATTTGGTTTGTTTGTTGGTTTTTTTTTTTAATATTTATTTTATTTAAATAAATGCTTTGCCTGCAGCACCCTATGTGTGCCTGGTGCCTGCAGAGGTCAGAAGAGGATGTTCAGATGCAGAAACTGGAGTTAAAGATAGTTGTGAGCCACCTTGTGAGTGCTGGGACTAGAACCCAAGTCCTACGTGAGAGCAACAAGTACTCTTCACTGCTGAGCCATCCCTGCCTTTTTTGATGTGGGTTTTGGGAGCAGGCTCGGGCTGTCACATGCTTGCACAGCAAGCTCCTTATTGACGGAGCCATCTCCCCAGATCAAGTTTCCATCTTTCTTAGAAATAAAATAAACCTCTTGGGGAAAAGAGTATGTCAAGTGGCTCTCAGCCATCTGTCTCCGCGAGTGAGCGAATTTATCATGCGCTCTTTGGAGCCTTGTTATCTAGTCTGGAACAAGCCGAAGAATCGAGAGCATTAGGATTTTGGTGACTGGGGGAGAAGAGAGCAGAGACGGGGCAGGGTACATTAGTCTTACAGCCTCCCGTGTGCTGGGCGGTGGTTCTGGGAGCCTGTGCTTCCTGCACCACAGGCATCCCAAACAAGTTCCTGAGGGAGGCTGAGCTTGCTTGAGAGAATGGGAGACAGGAGAGGACTAACCCACTGAATTTCTGTAGCAGGTGTGGCCAGCCACATTCTGAGGGAGAGAGGCGGGTGGCGCCCAGTCCCTCATTCTCTTCAGCAATAACAGCAAATATTGATGGCTGACATTTGCTGAGCACACACGAGGAGGCTTGTTGTATGTGGCATATTGGTGACACATTTGTTCATGTTTATTAACCCAACAGCCATGAGGAGTAGATCCTATGCTTGCACCCATTTCACAGAGAATAACTTGAGATTTGGAGAAGAGGCTAGTTCGAGGCCAGTGTGAACTCTATGGGATCAGATTTCAGGAGAGGCATGCAACGAACACACATAGCTGGGCACATGGGGGTTCCGTGTCAGGCAGTCCCCCACCTATGAATGTCATGTGAATGTTTAAGGAGGTCTCAGCAGGGTCCAGGCCACCCAAGTGGCTGTGTTCTGCAACATTTCTGGGATGTCCAGTACAGACATTCCTGCTGGTGACCATCAGCTCTTTTTGAGGAGTCAGGGGACACAGGCAGTTTTTGGCTCTGTTTCCTCTCCTTTCCTTAGCTTCTCCTCCATCCATGGTCCTACCCTTAGTTTAGGTCCTTAGACACAATAACTTATGTGTCCTACACATAGGCCCACCCAAGGAACCACTGTCAGTGAGCTCTTGGCCTGACGACACAACGATTTCCTTAAATGTATATCAACTTCCATCCCTATTCCTCATGAAGGCAAAGCATCAGGTACTGAAGCCCCGCCTCTGAGGTGGTGCTATATTTGCATGTGATTTGCATATTCCTTCACCCTTTACTAAGGCATCTCCAGGCTCCCATAAGCTACCCAAGACAACACAAATGATATGTAAATAGTTGTGTTACTCTGCTAAAGGGTAGTAAGGGAGGGAGCTGGTTCTTGTTCAGTACAGACCCAATATGTTTTTTCCAAATATTTTCAAACCACGGGTGATTGAATTCCTGCACTTGAGACCCACGGACAGCGAGTGCTGGACTATGCCAGGCTGCTGTGGGAACTGAATGAGACAATGTATTGGCAAGAGTGACAATGGCCCAGTGTATTTTGTCTTTTCTTTAGAAAGAAGGGAACACAGAGACGACTCTGTGTAGTCCTTGTGCCTAAAGAAAGGATAAACAAGATGCTTGGCCTGGAGGGAGGAGGGGCTGAGCACTTTAAGTGCTCAGTATTCATCTCGTTCCACTCAACAATTATCCCTTGAGGTTGCTGTAATTATTCTTAGGACTGAGGGAGAACGAAGGCTCAGAGAGGGTAATTAATTTGCCCCAGGTCACCCAGCCAGAGAGTGGCAGCAGGTCTAAAATACAAAGACACCCTTGTTGTCCGCATCTTATTTCCCAGAAGTGCTCCCATGTCTCCCAGCAGGAGCCAGCCTGTGGAACAAGACCTGGTGTCATGGACTTGCCTTCTCACTAGCAGGGTTCTGGCTGGGTTTCTGGGTCTCCCTGTAGTGCAGGGTTGGGAGATTGTCATGATGGTCAGCTCGGGACAGCAGAGAGGGGTGAAAGAAGGCTGTGCTTTGACAAGGGCTTGTGTCTTGGTCACCTGGAGCAGGACTGCTGGAAGTGATCTTATCCTAGGTCCCTGTGGAAAGCGCCAACCTAGGGCCCTGTCTTAGTGATGTAGTGGGGCCTGGATTTAAGACTCCTGAGAACAGCGCTCTCACCCCTTCCCATCTGTCACCATCAGTCAGAGCTGCTTCCACAAGAGGGAAAACTTTGCTAATTGATTGAGATCAATCCTGGACCCACCTGAGTCAGGCTTCTTGTTGATCAAGAAGAGGCTTTGAACATGGAGTATGCTAGCCCCCTTGCTCATTCCTTGTATGACAGCAGGTAAGGGACAGAAACAAGGCCTTGGGTATAACTGGAACATGCCTACCCTGGCTTTGATGCTTCTAAAGGTGTGACCGTGTCAAGGTCTTCTGGTACTTGCAGTCAGACTTTGCTGGCCAGGCTCAGTTCTGTACAGAGGGTTGGTGCTGAGGAAGAGCAGCCTGTGGATGAAAGAGCAGCCATGATTGGCAGGCCTGTTCCCAAGGATAACGGGATGGCCCCCTCAACACTTACCCTCTGTATTCCTCATCTTGATCTCTGCTCCTAGTAAGCCCCATCCCCTCAAACCCACCAGAGCCTGTAAGTTTCAAAGCTGTCACATGTTGAAGTCATCTCAAATTTTGCCATCTCTTCTCAAATTTTTTAAACTTCATTTAGCCTGGTTTCCATAGTAAAAATGCTTGTTTGTGAGGAGAAAAAAAAAAAAAGTATGTGTGCTATTCTCCTTGAAATAAAAAATGTGTTATCACTGTGTATGTGTGTGCATGCCACGTGTACACACACGAGGGGTTGTGGGATGAATGGAGTTCGGAGGGGAACTTGCAGAATCAGTTCTTTCTTTCTACTACACGGGCTCTGCAGATCAAACGCTTGGTGGAAATGCCTTTATCTGATGAACTGTCTGGCTGCTCTCTTTTTCGACCTTGCATGGTATAGGACAAGTAAACAATTGGGGACAAGGGACAGGGCAGCTACAGCTGAGTAAACTGATCGCTCCTGCCGGGATGGTCATGTTGGAGCTGGGGAGAGGCCACAGGAAGATGCTGGCCCGTTCTTTGTTCTTATTCTGATCACAAGTCAACTTTATTGCATGTGAAATCTCGATGAGGTCCCATAGATCTCCCCCGTACCCCCCACCCCCGCTGCTGGCTTCTGCTTCAAGGTTACTGTGGGCTTGGGCCAGGAGAAGCAAATAGCTCAGAGCTCCTGCTGTCTGCCGGACACTGCGGGAACAGCATCTACTCTCTGTGGGATACAGGAACCAATGGTCCATTTCCCTTGCTGTGGCTATCTTCCTGGGTCAGCTCGATTGGCTAGGATAGATGCCAGCACATGTGGATGGCACTATGCTCACTCTTCCCAGGCTGCATGGAACATACTTACACTTCTCTACCTTGCTGTGGATTAGGATTCTAAAGTCTGTGAGGGTCGTGTGTGTGTGTGTGTGTGTGTGTGTGTGTGTGTGTGTGTGTGATCTCTGAGAATAATAGAAAGGCAGGATGGCCTTGAGCTTTCAAGTTCCAGAGGTTCCTGAAGCCACCCAGCTATCCCAAATCATTATCCAAATTCAGGTTAGCAGTTGTTTCAAATTGCAATCCTAGGAATTTGGAGAGATTACTCCTGGGGTATATTTCCCATCTGATGCTCTTGTCCAGTCTTTTGGGTAAGAGACAGCATGTCCTTGGTGTCCTGAGGGGCTACGAGAAGAAGGAGGCACTACTAGAAGTGAGCAAAGATGCTGAATCCCTGGTGAGGAGAGGGAGATGAGGCCCTAGGGAGCCTCAGTCACCCATCAGCAGAAGTTAGCCATTCTGTTACTGAGTTCTTCTCTCTTGTTGGAAGGAGACATAGTTCACTTAGTATCTTCTTTCTAAATGTTATATATATATATGTGTGTGTGTGTGTGGTGTGTGTGTGTTTTTGAGACAGGTTTTCTCTGTGTAGCTCTGGCTGTCCTGGAACTCACTCTATAGACCAGGCTAGCCTCAAACTTGCAACAAACATCCTGACTCAGTCTCCTGGGTGCTGGGATTACTGGCATCAGCTACCACACCCAGGTTCTTCTTCTTCTTTTTTTTTTTTCCCCACTTTTCCATGAACTATATTTTTGAAACACCTACTCAGCAGTCTCTGCTGTGCTGACCCCTGTTTCTGGCTCTGTTCCCCTGCTAAGCCAGTCTAACTCAAGAAATGCACAAGGAACTTGTTTGGCAGGATTTCCTCTGTGTGTGTGTGTGTGTGTGTGTGTGTGTGTGTGTGTGTGTGTGTGTCTCAATCTCTGCTGATTCCCTTGAGGCGGCATCTCTCACTGAACCTGGAGGTGGGCTGACAACAATCTCTATCCCTCACAGCACTGGGGTTCTAAGCAGGAATACACAGCCTTGTTTGAACCTGGAGGTGGGCTGGCAGCAATCTCTATCCCTCACAGCACTGGGGTTCTAGGCAGGAATATACAGCCTTGTTTGTTGTTCACACGGTGCTGGGGATTTGAAGTCAGACCCTGTGCTTACACAGTAATCCCTTTTCACCACTTTCCAGTAATTTCTCTGCTATAGAGCGTCCTAGGGTTTCCACTGTCTTCTCTGGGGCTGTTCCTCATAGGTGTGAGTCTGAACCCGCTCACCCATTTTCTAAGCAGTTATTACTCCCTCCCTGGGGTGGGTGGAGGGAAGGGGTGTTGCTAGGCAACTGTCTCCACCCTTCAGTATAATTGTTTTCTAGTTCAGCTGCTCGCTAGGAAGTCCAGGCCACAAGCACCCAAAAGCCTCATTCAAGAGTCCTCTAGCTCTCTTGGTAGTGAACTCTTCAGGATTAGATCCAGTTGTGTATAAGAAAAATAAAAGAAAAGCCCAAACAGCGGTAGTTTAAAATTGATGTTATTCTGTTGCTTAAAAGAGCAGCCGAGACACCGAAGTTGCACTGTGAAGTGGAATTAGTGGAGTAGGCGGGGTTTCCAGGCCCCACCCCTCCCTGAGGATCTACAGACTGACAGGAAGGAAGAGGTGTTTTGTTCAATGTTGTAGCCAATGGTACTGTGTCCAGGTTCTTGTAAACAATCCTAATGAAACTTGTTGGGTCTCAAAAAAGGGTGGGGGTCTCGGTGAGTAAGATAGAGTGCTTGTCACCAAATCTGACAATGCGACTTTGGTTTTCGGGACCCACGTGACAGAAAGGGAGAGCCAACTCCAGCAAGTTTTCATCCCCGTGCATGCTGTGACACCTGCACACACACACACACACACACACACACACACACACACACACACACACTTAGTTATTTCTCTATCGATGTGATAAGCCAAAAGTAGCGATGGCCAAAGCAACTTCTAAAGGAGCTTTTTAGGGCTTACAGTTTCAGAGAGTTCAAGTCCATGGCCATCATGGCGGGAGCAAAGGCAGCAGGCCAGGCTTGGTGCTGGAGCAGGATCTGAGAGCATCCAGTTTGAGACAACAACCACAAGGAAGAGAGAGAGCATATCCTAATCCCTTCCAAACTGTTCTAGGAACTGGGGACCACGCATTCAAACACATGTGCCTATAGGGGCCATTCTCATTCTAACCACCACACAGAGATAGATAGACAGACACAGACACAGACAGACAGAAGACAGACAGACAGACAGACAGACAGACAGATAGTAGATAGATAGATAGATAGATAGATAGATAGATAAAAAACTTTAAAAGACATGAAAGTAGAAGACAAACTATTTAGGAAGAGGAAAGGGCTGAACAGGCACGGGAAGGGGTAAGAGATGATATTGGGGCTGCATATGATCAAATGTGTTATATAAATGTGTGAAAATATCAGGGCAAACCCACTATTATGTATTGTTTACATATGCTAACATGAACATCAAAAATAAATAAAACTTAAAAAGAAGTGGGAATTCCCATTTTCCCTCCTGCTATAATCTTTGGAATGTGGCTTTTATCTTTACAGTCTAAAATGGGTGTTGAAATTCCAGCTGTCACGGCCTGTGTTCCAGCGGGGAAGAAAGGTGGGAAGGAACGTGTGAGCCCCGTCTAGGATTCGCCATGATGTGACAAGCTATGCTACCTTCTCTCGGGCATTTGACCATGAGGTCATTCCCCTGCTACAAGGGGAGGTTTCAAAACGCAGTCTTTTATCATCCTGGCTGCATCAGACTCAAACAATGAATCTGCTAAGGAAGTGGAGAGAGTGCACATTAATAATAAAGGATGCATCTCTATAAGCACAAAGCTTTGATTAAAGAAACACAATTATCACGGTATCCTGGGAAATGTGACTGTGGAAGACAGAACTTGAGAGGATCCTGTCGGTTTGTTTGTTTATTTTGAGACAGAATCTCAAGTAACCAAGGTTGGCCTCAAACTGGATTGGGAAGCCAAGGATGACTTTGAAATATCAATCCCCCTGCCTCTGGAGTGTGTGGATTGCAGGTGTGCACACCACACTGTTTTATACTGTTCTGGGGATTAAATGCGGGGCCTCATGCACGCAAGGTAAGCTCTACCAAAGGAGTCCCAGCCCAGGGGTGTGCTCTTATACACAGGCTTATCCTGCACTTACAGGCCGCAAATGCCATTTTGAAACATTCCTCTTTAAAGGGTGGTGTTCAGAGCAGAGGCAGCTTTAAGGACTTCCAGGGTCCCAAGAAGGAGACAGCTGCTAGTCTGCAAGTCTCGGCTTCATCTTCCTTTTTTTTTTTTTTTTTTTTTTCTGAGAAAGGCACCTTCCCCAAATCCAACCAAGGACTTCCAATGAGCTTGCCTCTTAATAACCTGCTTAACTAGAAACAGCTGATTGTTTGTTGACCCACTCAGAGGCCAACAGGTTCATCCTCTCTCCCTCCTTCTGCTCCCAGAAGCAGTCAGTGGTCCAGAGAGGTCCAGTACCTCTGCACTCCCCAAAAGCAAGTAGGCCAGGTGAGGCAGGGGTGGATTTGATAGTAGGGGCAAATCTGGAAGCTGCATCTCCAGCCTGGCATTCGTCAATAATAATACCGCCATCTTGATTTCTGCCCCTCTGACATAAATCAGAACTAACCCCTGCACTGTTGTTGGGGTGAGGTGCCATGGGAGCTTTTACAGTAATGTGGAAGAACAAGAAGCCCCCAAATCCAAGCGTGAGTTGGCTGTCTTCCTCAATAGGGACAAAATAGAGAATTAAGCCTCACCCCCAGCAGGTGTGACCCAAATCAGGGAGGCCTGGCTGAGCCAGTGTGAGCCCAGCCGGCACTTAAAGAAGACTAGAAGCTACTTGGGCAAAGTAGAGGTGGGTTAGACGGAGGGGAAGGGCATGGCAGGAACCTAGGAGAACATCAGAAAAAAAAGGTTCAAGGATAGAGCTCCCTGGGGTGGGTCTGGGAAAGGTGGGAGGTAGGTCCAGCTGTCCCAGCTGATGCTTTTTGTGGTGAGCATCATGAAAGGGAGGGTACTAGTCAGGAGTCAAATTTTCCCCAGAGTGTGTGAGGCAGGGGGTGAGGGTGTGGGAGGTGGAATAGGATGATCAGATATCCCAGCACTTGGGAGGCAGAGGCAGGCAGATTTCTGAGTTTGAGGCCAGCCTGGTCTACAGAGTGAGTTCCAAGACAGCCAGGGCTACACAGAGAAACCCTGTCTTGAAAAACAAAAACAAAACAAAACAGCTCGTTTTCATCGCAATCCAGACAATAGAGATAGTGGCTTAGAGGAAGCTGAGGAGCCCGCCCGCCCCTGTAGCTGCTGGATGAAGAAGGGATTGGGAGGGGGAGGGAGAGAGAGAGAGAGAGAGAGAGAGAGAGAGAGAGAGAGAGAGAGAGAGAGAGAAAGAATCCAGGTGATCTCAGTGGCAGAGCTGAGCAGGGAGCAGTTGCCACACACTTTCAGTGTATCTTCTCACCAGCTGCTTCCTCCAAGGATTGTAAACTGTGAGGAGAAGGGCTGGGGGGGGGGGAGTAGGGCCAGTGGATACAAGCTAGAATGAGCAGCCCATTTGCAAAGGACATAGATAGACAGGCTGGACTGAGGAGCAGTGGTCTCTGTCACCACATAAATGAATATTCGGGCCGGACAGGGCAGGGCATACATCAAGAACAGCTATGAGCTCCAGTCTGTGAGACACAACAGTGCTGGGCTGTGGAGCGTTCCAGTTGAGCTGACAGTAAATCTCTTCACGGGGATGTGTATAATCTCAGTTGCTCAAAATTCTATCTGACAAGCCTGTGTCTGGAAGAGCACACATGGCTGACCAATCTTCCATGCCTACTCAAGGGCGAGCTGAGCATAGCTCCCTTGAGCCTGAGGGAAAGTGAGCAAGCTCCTGGTTATGGCTCATCCCTTGTTTGCAGATCTCCACATCTCCACATCAATGTCACCCTGAAGAAAGCTATTGGCCAAGGATGGGGGTGTGTCACGATGATATCAATCTCAATGCTATGCCTGCCACTCAATGGCTGCTTATTGGTCCTCAAGCCCTGCTCTGAGTATTTGGTACACACCATCTCTTTGTAGAAGTGCTACCAGACAGGTACCACTGTCCTGTCCATTTTATAAGTGAGGAAACTGAGGCACAGAGAAGTTTCATGCTAATTTGTCCAAAGTGACATATATAAGTAAGATGAAGGGCAAGCCTGTGCCTACTAGTTGACATACGCCTGTCATTTGCGCATATGCTCACCTAAGCATTTACCATATATCTTACTGCCTACCAGTTCCTTCATTTATCAGTGTACCTCCCCCATCTCTGCACTATCCAAAAATTCACCTACTTACCTTCTCATTCTCCCACCAAGGTCAGGTAGGGGGATAAACAACCAATCCATCCATCATTCATTCATTCATTTATTCATCCACCCATCCCCTGAACCACACACCCATCTTCCCATCCCCCATCTACCCAGACTGGCTATGAGGAGAACTAACTAACACATCTGTCTTGATTACTTTTCTATTAACATGACAATATACCATGCCCAAGGCAGCTCGTAAAAGGAAGCATTTAATTTGGGGACCACAGTTCCAGAATGTTTGAGTCCATGACCATCATGGTGGGCAGTATAAGAGTAGGCAGGCAGGCAGGCAGGCAGGCAGGCAAAGTGTGGTGCTGGATCATTAGTGGAAGTTGAGACAACAGCCAAAAGGCAGAGTGATAACTGGAAACGGTATGGACTTTTGAAACCATCTCCAACAAGGCCACGCCTCCCCTGATCCTTCCCAAACAGTTCTGCAAAGTGAGGACCAAGCACTCAAACCTATGAGTCTAAGGGGCCATGATCACTCAAACCACCAGAGCATCTACCCAACCAACCATCTCTGCAATGCATGTATGCATGCTTGCATCCATCCATCCATCCATCCGTCCCTAAATCTATTCTTGCAGTCTCCCATGAGTTTGTCCCAGGCAGAGACCTGGCCCTACCCTCCAGATGGGGACAGTCCAGAGCACATTTGCTTAACTCTACTTTTCTAAGCCCTGGTGGTTCATTCACTTCTCTCCAAGTACCTCATCACCTCCAGAAATATTTGATTTAATTTTTAATGCCTTCATTTCCCATACCCAGAATACTGACAGCTGTGTGCCCCCCCCCCCAGCTCCATGCAGAATCCACTCAGTCTAATCCCTTTGTCCCACAGAATCTTCCGTCCAGGCCTCTTTACCTTCACGCTCCAGGCCTCTCAGGCTGCATGCTTCACTTACTACTACTGATTCCTCTGCTCACCAGGGACAGCCATGGCAGGGCCTTTATCCTTACTGATGCCTCTGACCTCATGGAAGGCTTCCTCCAGGCCCCCACCCCCACCCCAAAGGCTTTTCTTTAACACAGCACAAAGGCACTCTCCCTCTCCACCTCCCAGCCCCTCTCAGCTGTGTAGACTAGGCTGGCCTCCAGCCCCTCTTAACTGCGTAGGCCAGGCTGGCCTCAGATTCACAGAGATCTGCTTGCCTCTGTCTCCTGAGTGATGGAATTAAGTGTTCACCACAGCCTCAACACATATTCATCATTTTTCCCAAAGCCTGTCTGAATTTTTTTTCACCACCAGAGTCTAGGTAAATGATTGACAGCCCACTCTTTTCATTAGTTAAGATGTCTTAGGTTATAAATTTCTGGTCTTGATTTCTAAGAAGGTATAATGACCCGTAAAACTATCCGGTTCACACAGCAAACTGGCTCAGGCATTCTGGAATAATAAAATTCCTTTAAGGCATAAGGAGTCTGCCGATGTCCTTGCTCCCAGGATCCTGCTTTTCTGTGTCAGCGTGGTTCTTGGTTGAACACCCCCAGACACTAACAGAGTTGAGCGCCACAGACTTCACACACTCATTTCCCCCTAAAATCACCCCAAATCCTGAAAGGGCTTTGATTGGCCCAGCAATCCAGCCTGAACCAATTCGTGAGTTCAATGAGGCGGTACATTGTGATTGGCTAGGTTTTGATCACGTGGAAAGCATAGCCAACCATTACCTGTAAGGGGTGAGGCTCTGCCAAGAGAAGGAGGACCGAATGGAGACAGGGCTCTTAACTGCTTGTGTTCTGAGCCACGTCTCCCTCCTCCCCCCCACACCGCCACACTTTATTCTTTCCTCCTACCAGACAGTCCCTACCTCTACCACTGCTCCTTTGCGCTCTAGTTGAGTGACATCCGACCCTCCACCTTTAGGATGTCAATCTCTGTGTTTCTTGTTCCTTGTCTGTATCCTGAAGGTAGCCGCCCCTCGCTCGCAGCCCTCAGCCCCTTGCTAGTGTAAAAGCAAAGGTGCCCATGCTTCGCTCAGCTTGCTTGAGATAAACACATTAAATGTGACTCCAGCATGGTGTGAGAAATGTACATTTTGGGGGGATCTCTTTGTTTCCCTCTTTCGTCGGGTGGGAATTTAAGCTCTCCCAGGTTGGGGGCCGGGGCTGTGTGCTTAGGAAGGTGAAACATGTTAAGCCAGCGCAAAGTGCCGTTCTGTTGAGTTTCAAAGGAAAGCCTAAACACTGCATTTTCCAACCTGTTAGTAACACGCTGTTTGCTCACAGACCTCTACTCAGCACTCAGAGTAAGCAGCGTCAGGGGCCTGGGGAATATTTACACCAGAATCTCCCTAACGCAATAAAAATGGGGCGGGGGAATAAATTTATATTCACTCGGCAAACTGCACTAGAGAGGCGTTTCGTTTTCTAAAAGCAAGAGGACAAGGGGGAAATAACCCTTACTCGGATGTTTAGAGTTAATAAGCACACTATGGAGACAGTTCTTTATAACAGGTGAGGAGAGGAGGTAGAAGCAGGAAGACTCCACCTCCACCAGCCCCAGGAACCAACCCACACTCTCCTTAAAGAGTTTAGGCAACTAGGGTTGCCAGGACAGCCTCTAAAAGTGGGGTGCACATCTTGACTCTGCCACTACCCAGCTAAGAGATTTCTGGGGCCTCAGCTTCTCCATCTGTAAAATGGGTTGGGAAAAACATCAACCCCCCCATCATGCACCTTTTATTAATTTATTTTATATATAACATTCAAAGAAAACTGGGAAGAGCCCAGAATGAAGCACAGAAAACAGAAGCCCAGGTGGCATGGGGACAGAGCAATGACTAACCATGTTCCCTTTCCCCTGTCCATTAAGGTGCCTTCTGGAACCCCAGGCCTCCCAACAGTACAGTTCCCCGACTTCTCTTCCCATGATTTTGGGGGCCCAAGAAAAACATGATTTCTTGTGACTTTTGGCGTCCTTTCAGCCTTCTCAGATCCAGTGTGGCACTGCAATCTTATCTCCTCATCTCCTTAGGCTGTGTGATCCAGACAAGCCTGATCTGTCAGAGACAGCAGCTCTTGAGACCCAGGATCCTGTAAGTATGGTGGCTAGTCCTGGTCCCCAGTCATATTGGTGTACAGGCTTCTGGGCTTCCAGAAGCTGGCTAGACTCTACCAAGAAAGTCAAAGTTCTTTTGCAACAGCGGAGTGTCGATTCATATTCTCCTGGGCTATGGTGTGTGCGTGTGCGTGTGCGTGCGCGTGCGCGTGCGTGTGCGCGTGCGTGCGTGTGCGTGCGTGTGTGTGTGTGTGTGTGTGTGTGCGTGTGTGTGTGTGTGCGTGCGTGTGTGTGTGTGTGTGTGTGTGTGCATACCACCAGGCTGAGCTGTGCCCCATGTCCTTGAAGGGCTGACTGCCTACCATCTACCCTCTCCCATGAGGGTCTCAAAGGGTAGGTGCGCATATAGAATCTTCAAATAACCAGGATGATTTTTTTCAAAACAAAACTGTTTTTTGTTGGTTTTTTTCTTTTCTTTTTTCTTTTCTTTTTATTGCCATTCCCAGCCCACCTGGCACCAGCTGTGACGAGAGGCACTTGAGTGGTAAAAGTGCTATTGACGAAATTGCTCCCAGCGGAAGCCAGCTCGCTCTCTCGCTCGCTCCCAGCACTATTGGCCCTTCTGTGTGCTCCACCGCCCCTCGCCCCTCCCTCTTGCTCTCCCGCCCCTCGCCCCCCTTCCCCTGGCTCTCTCTGCAGCCCTCCTCTCTGCTCAGGGCTGTTCTCTTTTCCTTCCATCCCTCCTTTCTTGCTCACGCCCCTTGCTCTGCCCCCTTCCCTTTTGGGCCTTTCCTTTCCCACAAGGCCCTCCTCTCTTTCCCTTCCTCTCATCCTAGGCTTATCTGTCTCCGAGTCTACTCTCCAGCCCCTGTCCCTCCTCGGTATCCCTCAAGGTCTCCCACTCAAGCCAGCCCCAGGTTCCCTTCTCTTTCGGAGATGCCCTAAGTTACAGGTGCGGCAAGCAGCAAGACAGGAAAGTGTGGTGACTTCAGTACGAAGGGACAGCCTGAAAAGGGGATGTAAAATCCACCAGTACTCGAGGAGGAAGGGAGGGGCCTAGCCACAGATTACAGAAGGCTTAAAAACCTTGCCCTTTCACCCACAGGCCTTCTTAGTCATTAGGGCACTCGTACAAAGGGATTTTAGATTAAGGCTTCAACATTACATGGACTCTGATAACTGATAAACACTGGGTCGGTTTTCTCAGGGCTCAGTTTAGTCTTTCAGTAGTTTCCTCTGCTGCCTTTTCCTAGTCCAATTCTGATTGCTCCTCGCTAGGGCTGCAAACAGCTGGAGGCGTCCTTACTGGTTTCTGGTAGGCTAGAGGGAAGGAACACCATTTCCCCCCCACCCCCCACCTCCCTTAGGAGCAGCTTCCATTTTTCTGTCCAGTAGCCAGAGCTGAAGCACTCGTCCTGTGCTGACCCACTCTTTGAGGAAAAAAAAAAAGAACAAAATGGTTACCTTTACACACATCCGGAACGTACATACCCTCTGGTCCTCTGGGGAGGATAAGGCCCTGGAGTCATGACGCTTCCCAGGAAGGATGGAGGGGAAGCCTGGTGGAGAATGGACATCTTCTGCACACGAAGGTCAGATGTTGGGACCCAAGCACAGTGCAGCCTGGCCACCCGGCATCCTCGCCAGCCGAGTTTGTGCAAAATGTTATACATACGAAATGATTGCAGGCATATCACTGACCAGAAAGCACAGGCACGTGCGGTTTTAATTAAAACAAGAGAATTTCAAGAAATGTTTTACTTGGCTGAGTTGGTTGATGACTTACGTGTTTCTATTTTAGCTATTACTGCATTGAGTACTGGATGGAAAATGCTCAAAAAATGTTTACTAGCAGAATGAATGAATGAATGAATGAATGTCAGGATACATTTAGATACCCAAGAAGTAATCCCCTGTGAGTGTGTGTGTGTGTGTGTGTGTGTGTGTGTGTGTGTGTTGTGTATATGTGAATGTAAACATACCCTTGCCATAGCCTGCACATGCAGGTCAGAGGGCAACCTCAAACCTTGGTCTTTTTTTCCTTTTGTTTGCTACTCTGTATGCCGGATGAGCCTGTCTCCCCACTTCTGAAAACTCTCCTGTCTCTGCCTTCTCTCCTAGAGGAGTATTGGAATCACAGGTGCTTGGTACTTCATTTGGTCTTATGTAAGTTCTGCAGGTCAGAACTTCAGGCCTCAGTGCACAGCAAGCACTTTATCCTCTGAGCCATCCTTCCAGACCCTTCTTTAGCTTTTTAATGGTAGCTTTAGTGAGATATAATCCAAATGCCATAAAATCACCCTTTAAGGGGACCGTTAATTTTTTTTCTTCGTTTTAGTATTTTGAGAGTCAAGAGACGGTCACCATGTCTGGGGAGCTTTGGATCGAGATGTGGGAAAATTGCACGCCACCCAAGGATGACACTCATGATGTGAGTGGCTAGCAGCCCCAGGGGTTGTGGTTGGGTGAGCAGGTCTGATGGAAACAGAGCTATTGCCATATTAACAGAGGATGGAGTAGGCCCTGGTCGCAGGGTGCCCACCACAAATTGGAAAAGCAAAGGTCAGGGAGCTGGCAGTGTAGTTCATAGACAATGCACTCACTCCACACAGCCCTGTGGCACACAGCCCTGTCCAGTCCCCAGCATAAACAGCGTGGGGCTCATGCTATAATCCCAGCACTCAAGAAGTAGCTGCAGGAGAATTGGGAGTTCAGCATCCTCAGCTATATAAAGACTTCAAGGCCAGTCTGGGAAACCTGAGGCCACATCTAAAGACAGACAGACAGACAGACAGACAGACAGACAGACAGACAGACTAGGGACTGAAATGCAGGCCTGGGAACTGTTCATGGCAGGCAGGGGCTACAGGACAAAGGTGTCCTCTTGTTTTCCTAGGCCTTCTATTCTCATCACATTAGAGAGCATCTGCCTATGTCCATCTGTCCTGCCTGGGGCTGGGACATAGGAACATGTGTCCCCAAATGCACTCTGTGAGATGGAGAGTAAATTAGACCTACCCAAGCCGCATGATGCTCTTGGCTGCCGGCTCTAGGCCTTAGCTACTCACAAGCATCGGGCCAAGGATGATGTGCTGTATACTCTGTGTCAACCTGACACAGGTCAAAGTCATCTGAGTGGGAACCTCAGTTAACAAAATGCCTCCACAGAGGCAAGTGGATCTCTGAATTTGAGGCCAGCCTGATCGATAGAGCCAGTTCCAGAAGAGCCAGGGTTACTCTGTTATAAGCAAGCCTGTAAGGCATTTTCTTAATTAGTGATTGATGGGGAGTAGGCGCAGCCCACTGTGGGTGGCATCATCCCTGGACTATGGTCCTAGGTTCTGTATGAAAGCAGGCTAAGGAAGCCAGGGGAAGCAAGTCAGTGAGCAATACCTTTCCGTGACTTCTGTGCCAGCTCCTGCCTCCAGGTTCCTGTCCTGTTTGAGTTCCTGTCCTGACTTCCCTCTGTGATGAACAGAGATATGGAAGTGTAACCCAGATAAATCCTTTCCTCTTCAACTTGCTTTTTGACCATGGTGTTTCATTGCACCAACAGAAACCCTAACTAAGACTGATGAAGTCCAGCCAGCCAGTAAGAAAATAAAACCGAGATGTGTTCCCCTACATGGGTCTCCTGGGGGGGGGGGGGGGGCTCATGGGACTTCCCAGAGCTGTGGTAAAAGGAAGCAGGAGACGGGATGCCTAGCTCCAGCTAGCCAGCTGTTCCTGGAGGTGTTGGGTGGAGGTTGATGGCCTTGTAGAAGTTCATCACAGGGCGTGGCAGGACTAGACTCCACAGTGTAGTCAGATCTAAGTAGGAAAGAGATAGACACCTGCATCTGAAAATGGGTGGGAACCAGAGATCCTCCCTGTGCCCTTCCCCTAACCTTGAGCAGGCCTGAAAGACCTTGTTTACCACAGTAGACCAAACAATAAGACCCAAGAGGTGTTACCCACCTTGGCTGCACTACAGTCTGCTACAGGGGCTGAGAAGAATAGACTGCCTGCTGAGCTTGCCTTGAGACACCTCTGGCTGTGATTAAGGATGGGTTCCCCTCACTCACACTGGTGCACACAGCTGGACTGAAGCAAGAAGGGGGTCGGTGGTCGAGATGGGGCTTCCCCTTTTTATTGAGAGCTGAACATTAAACTTCAAGCCTTGATCAAAATACGTTGTCTTGGCTTCATCTTTTCTCTTGCCCTCCGTTCCCCTTTTATTCACAGCCCCCCTTTCAGGTGAACCCAGTTATCCATGGCCGCAGGCAGCTACACCTCCCTAGCAAACTTCATGTGTGTGCCACTCCCTGACTTTTAATTTGTAGGCCCAACGCAAGGCAGGGAGATAGAGCTCTGATTTAGCCACATCGATTTTGTCTAGATGCTAGCCCACTGTGTGGGATCAAGTCTGCGGGATGCTGAAGACAATGGTCAAAGACACTGAGTGAGCCTCTCAGTGCAGGAAACTGTCGCCCTTCTCAGTGGAAAATTGTCTTGAAGTGTCTGATGCTCAACACATCACTTCTCCATCCCTTCTCTGAGCACTGCCCTGTTTCTCTGTGCTACTGTCTCTGACTCCGCCCCCCATCACTTTTGCTGTCCCAACCTCCCCCACTAAACTATAAGTACAACTGAACCTCCATATCCGGGGGTGTTCTGTCCTCAGGTTCAACCAAACAAGGATCAAAAGTATTCAGAAAAATAGTTACTCCATACTGAACACAGACTCTTTTCAGACTATTTTGAAGGGCAGTTTTAAAATTGTATTTATATACAGAAAGCTTAGCTGTGTGCATTTAACCCTGTTTAGCGGTGAGGTCTTTGACCTTTGCCTTTTCCAGCTTGGCAACGTGAGCCACAGATTTTGGAACGAAGACATTTCTTCCCTGGTGGCAGGGGAACTCTTCATATCTGTCCCTGCAATCAGTCCTGATAGCTTCCACCAGCTTAAGCCTTTGTCTTCCAGGTTAATGTGCATGAAGGCAATGGTCATTCATATCTTCCCGTGGACAGGCGTCCAGTGGGCCTTTCCCTTGATATGGTAGGAGAACCCCATGTTATAACACAGGGCAGGTGGGAAAACCACCAGCCCAATGGGGTCTTTATCACATGTAGTCACTACCAGCTGACCCTTCTTGTTCTCCAGCAAAGTAGTGACCACACTGATCCTGGCTGGAAGGACAGATCTTCTCTTGGAGGGGATGTTCCCTTTGCCAATAGCTTTCTTCTCAGCACCCTTTGTTTTTTCTCCTATCTCAGCTCTGACCTTCACTTGTGGGTAATCTTAAGCAGCCGTGTATTTGCTGGTCCAGGCCTGAGTAAACTGGTTGATCACAGAAGGTACTTCGAGCCACTTTTAGAGGAAGGCCTTTGCCACTGTAGCCTGATGTAGCAGGCCATTTGATGACAATTCATGTAAGGAATACGTGTCCTGTCCAATGTGAGTGTTCTTAGGCGTTTTGTCATAGAACTCTCCACCTCTTTGGACTCCTGCTTCTCCCCAGCAGTGGTCAAGATGACTTGGTGTGACATCATTTCCCCCTAGGACTTGCTTTCCTTTCAACATCCTTCATGGCAGTCAGGAAAACTTTTTTTTTTTAATCACTATTCTCTAAACACTAACAGCTATTTACATAGTTCTTACACTGCATGAGTGCTAAAAGAAGCTTGCACAGTAGTGTGTACATGGTTATCTACAAATGCTAAGTCGTTTTATACAAGGGACTGGCCGATCTGCAGATTTGGGTTCCTGGAACCCATCTTCTGAAGATACCAAGGAAGAGCTAGCTGTTCTTCTAGATAGCGTTAACATTCTCTGATGTCTGTGGATACTTCAGCCGAGGCTTGGCTGACAATCGGCTGAGCACAGCCAGGTCTTGGGTATAGGACAGCACAGACACTGACAGAGGAATGAAGGGAGAAGAACCCAGGGAGATGGCTTTGTGGGGAGCCTGACTTTTGTGTAAGCATACGGACTTGAATTTGAGTCATCAGCATATACATGAAAGAGCTACGTAAGATGGTATGTGTCCATAACCCCAGTCCCGGCCTGGGGGGTGGGGGTGAGGGTCAGGAGAAGACAGGTAGACCCTACAGACTAGATGGCCAGCCATTCTAGCTGAATCTGTGGGTTCTATGTTCAGTGGGAAACTTCTCAAAAAGCGATGAGACAAGTGATAAAGGAAATGCCTGGCATGTACCTCTGGTCTCCATACCCAACGCATGGGTAAGCACAAGGACATATACAAGCATACAGCCCCACCCCCCTCCAGGAAGGGGCAACAAAGACCTCATCTGTCCTCTGAGTCTTGGCAGCTTAAAGGAAAGCATTCGTTCCCATGGAATCCATTGAGCTCAGTTGATAGGTGGCATCTTCTATAGTCAGGTTGAAACCTTGAGCTTTTCAGATGAGGAAAAGTCCCAGCCCAAAGAGGAGACCTGACCTGCTCAGGTTCCACGGGAAGTTGACAGAGCAGTATAGACCATGTCTTTCTGGCCAGCACTCTCCCCACCAGGCTAACTGGCAATGTAGGAAGAATGTGAGACCTTCCAGCTCCAATGTTGGCTCTGTTCCCTGGATGATTTCTCTTGATATAAAATGGAGGTATATGGGCAGGGAGATATTTCCGATTGGGCAATCTGACAGCTGCAAGTTTCATTCTGTGTTGTGTATTGACCACTAATTGTTTCCTAACTAGTGTGGGATCAGGAGATCAATATGCCCCACCGACAGTTAATATCCCTTCTGGCATCTTCCGCTTTAGTTAGAAGTAGTCAAAGCAGTGGCGGCAGTCTGCAAATTTGAGTGGATATTTTTCATTTTCTGTAGAATTTGGTGAACTAGAGCTTGGCCTAGAATATGACTAGGGGTCTGGGAGACACCAGAGCAGGGTCATCGGTGACAATGTAGACCCACGGTGTCCCCTGAAACAGTGGAGCCACCAAGTTCCCTTTGATCTTTCTGCTTCCGCAGGCCAGGCCGGCAGCCTCAGATTGCTTGTTTATATGACAGAGTATTATGGCCATTTGGCTAACCTATCCCTAGAGAGCTTACTAAGGAAAGCCTTGGACACAGAGAAGGAAAGACAGACTTGTAATTGCAAAAGCCCTTGTCTCCTTTCTCTGCCTCAGCTCCCTGATAGTTTGAGTTAAGACCCAAAAGAACTGGCCTGCTCCTGAGACTTGTGGGTTCTCTCCTCAGGGTGTGTCAGATGTGTGGATGGCCCCTCTCCTTTTCCAGATCCCAGATGGCCTGTGGCAAGCTTGGAACCGAATTCCCTGAAATGTTCATCGATGACTTGATCAACACATGTCTATGGAACAATGTCTGGTTGACATGGTGAAGGTGGCATTTGAGATACAGGATACCATTTAAGGGGAAGGGGATCATACACTTCTTTGGAGGAGACACCAACAATGTCTCTGCTCCACACAGAGCACTGATGGCAGACCTAAGAAATGATCTTACTCATAGCCAGCATGCTGGACCAGTGAGTCTATGTTATTTATGAGACTGGATGAGGGGTCACTTACAGGAGCACGGATGACTCAAAGGAAGACACATCACTGAAGGGCTCCCCTGCCCCGCAGTGTGAGGGACAGCTTCTAAAGCTGCCTTCCCGGGGTCCCCTATATAACTGAGCTTTCTATAAGAAAGAAGACATCAGTTTCTCTTTCTTATACCTTTTGATCACTATTCTGGCAAATGAACCTGTGTATATGCATACACACACACACACACACACACACACACACACACACACACACACACGCAAGTGCAAACATCTGTGCATACGTGTGTGCTAATGTGTGTGCATTTTGCATGTGTGTGTGTGTGTGTGTGTAAGAGAAAGAGGGGGGTTGGTGTCTTTCCCACTCACTCTCCACCTTATTTCTTGAGACAGGGTCTCTCACAGAACCTAGTACTCACCAACTGGCTAGCTGGCTGGCCAGTGAACTCCAGGAATCCACCTATCTCCGTCTCCCCAGCACTAGTGTTACCATGATTGGCTTTTTATGTAGGTTCTGGGCATCTGAACTCAGATCCTTATGTCTGTATAACAAGCACTTTGCCAGCTGAGCCATCTTTCCAACCCCAGGATGAGTCTTTTAATTGCTTTTATTCCGAATAAGCCAGAAAGCACTGAGCGGCTGAGGCTGAGTCAGAGATGAGTCAGAGACAGGACTGGCCAGAGCCTCCTGGTCAGTGAGACACTGTGTAAGGATGATGATTTCAGAGATGAGAACATGGGGGTTCAGATTCGAGAGGACCCCTTCTCAGAGTCACGTGCTTCTTAAATTATTGGGCAGCACTAAGACCCTTAGTCTTGAAGACATAGGAGGCCCTAGTGCTTTTGGGCAGCTCTAGGGGACCATCTGCCACCTGAGACCCTGAGCAGCCTGCGTTGCTAGGCAACCAGCCCTGTTGCCCAGCGCTCCCATTAGCACCTCGCAGCTGCCCAGGCAGCCAAAACTGGTTTAGAAAAGCCTGTTTGGTTGGCAGGTAGGAACAAAGAGATTAGGCCCCAGTTGACAGACAGAGTTCCTCTTATTTGCATGTCTTTAAGCCCTAGGCCAGTTAGCAAAGGGGACACATAGCTTCAGAGTCCACGCCAAGCTGGGACACAGAGGTGCGGCAGCTTCATCTGCATTTGGACACCTGCCCTGAGCTACAAGAGCCAAGTGGAAGAAGGTTTTTATGGAGGCAGGCCTGGGACTCTGAGGTGGCCTGAGGATGTGCCCCTCAGTCCTACAGTGACCCCAACTCTTCCCTGCCTCCCTCTCACTCTGTGACATAAGCTGAAGCAGTTTGGAGGCGGAGCAAAGAAGCACAGGTCAGTGGTCTTCACGCAGGAATAGCCACCAAGCACCGAGCAACAGCTAGGAAGACAATTTCTTTTATTCAGAAACATTTTTCTGTGTGTGTGTGTGTGTGTGTGTGTGTATACACACCAGTGTTCACCTGTGGAAATCAGAGGTCGGCTTGAGTGTCTTCTATCACTTTTCATTATATTTTTGAGACAGGTTCTCTGGCTGACCTTGTGGCTTACTGTTTGGACTAGACCGACTGATCAGCAAAGCCCCAGGACCTGTCTCTGTATTCCCTCAACTTCTGTTCCAGTGTTGGGGTTACGGGTGGACACCACAAAACTCTCAGCTGCTTACTTACATATCAAGCACTTTACCTGCTAAGTCACAGGCCAGACTTATCCAGCTTTCCCCACTAACACTCCCACACCACACACCCCACATGGCCTACCATAATCCCCCATGCACAAAGGAACACACACATGCACACATATATAACCCATGTCCACATACATACATGTGCATGT
>JANHMN010000024.1:26447836-26468511 GCA_030674055.1 Rhabdomys pumilio
CCACGCTGATACTTTAAAAAATGCATACGTACACATGCACTCACATGAATGCACACACATTCATGAACATAGATATGTGTGCATACACACAACATATACACATACATGTACACACATACAACATACACGAACAAGTACACACATACACATACATATGCATATTCAAACGGGCATGCATACAAATGCACAGACATACACACATAGAAGCACACATATGTGCACATGCATACACACAACAACATATACACATACAATTACATAGCCACACACATACATGTAAACACACACATGCACCCACACACTCATGCATAAGGTACATGCTCACACATACTAAACACACACATAAATACATGCATATACAACATACACACCTATACACACACACATGCACATACATGCACACATACAACATATGCATACATGCTAACACAGGCACACATGAACATGCAACATACACATCTATACATGCACACACAGAGGCACCACACCCACATGCTCACATGCACAACACACACACACAGAGGCATGTATACACATGCCCACATGCATGCACACACTTATCACATGCACACACACAGACACACTCGCACAAGCAGCCTGGTCAAAAGAAAAGCAGGAGGAACAAGCCAGCCAGTATTCTTTTCCTGCACTCTCTTTTTCAGGCCTCCTGGGGGTGAGCTGCTGATTGACAGGCCGCTAAATGCAGGAGGTTTCCCTGTAATAGAGAAAGATTTTTCTTGAAGCATTCAACTCCTGACCTTTAAAAGCTTGGGGAGCAAAATGATTTTCAGTCACTTGGGCCTGAGTGAAAGAACGCGCATTGATCGACTGCGGGTCTCAGGCCGCCAAGGTCTCAATGCTGTGTCATTAAAATCTTACAATCGAGTTACCCTAATGTATTCCAGCAGCTGCCCCCTCAGAGGTGATTAGTAAAAAGTGTCTCTAAGGGCTTGCTCCAGTCCTGGGGCGACCACAGTGAGTGAGGGGCCTGGGGGCCACGGCTGGCCTCTGCCTTGTGCGGTGTGGCTTGGCATTGGACTCCAGTAACTTACTACTGCTGATAGTTTTCCTCCAGTGCCCTGTATTGTAGGAGTGTCTGCCTCTCTGACCACAGGTACCTATGTACATGAGGTAGCCCACCATGCTGCTTTGGTCTCCTGGAAACAATGAGGGGCCTAGGGGTACAACTTACTCAGGCTTAGCCCAGGACAGTGTTCCCTGAGATGACTTTCTCCTCCTGGAGGATCTGGAGGTAGGAGTGCAAACAACAAAACAAAAGTTGAGAGCAGCCATGTTCCCAGTAAAGTGTGTTCTGTGTGCCGGAGGCAGGTGACCAGAGATGGCACCTTCTCCTTTTAGTCTCTGAGAATGCCTGCCTCCTTTCCACTGTTTTACTTAAGTCAGCCATGTCTCTTTGGCTTGTAACCTAAATCTTACCCTGTAGTAAGAACTGATGGTCCCAAGGTGCAATAGGGTGGGGGTTGGGGACAGAAAGTGATGAAGAACAGCAGGAAGGGAGAGCCTGCCCTGCAAACCTGCAGCCTACAAGATAAGCTTCTTTGTGAGGACAAAGCCTTCCTTTCCAGCTTCTAAAACAGCTGCACGGCCCTGTGCCATCTCCCTCCAGGCTGCTATGCAGGCTCTCCACAACCTCTTTCACTACCTCCGCTATTTCCTGTTTGTTTTCTCCTGACTTCCGGAAACCATATTCAGAAAGAATCAGGGCCTGGTTGGCACAGTTTATCATCTCTGTGCCAGGCCACTTCATAGGCCCCTCTGGTGTCTGAGTCAGGTGCTGGCACTGAGTTAATCTCCTGAGGCAATGGGACAGAGACTAATGTGGTCTAAAGCATTATCTCCTTAGGCCACAGAGGTCACAGGTCAGCCAAATCTGGTTCCCAAGAGCCAGAGCATACTTGGCACCATCTTGTGTATTACCCATACTTCCCCTTTCCTGGTCCATAAACTTCATCAGAGGCACAGGGCTTTCCTTTGGCAGTGGGAGCCCTTCCCCCAGCTCCGGGGAGTTTGCTCACAGGTGCCTCTCTGGTGTATTTCTTGCTTGAGTTGCAAATTGAATCGCTGCATAAACCCTACATAACTCAGAGCCCCGTGTTGGCAGTATCTTATTTTTCAATTTCTTTTTTTTTTTAATTGAATGAACATATTTTATGCAAGCCGTTCTACCTTGGTGAAGGCTGTTCCCCCGTGATTCATCAGAGTAATAACTAGAAACACCATTATTTGGCTCCGTCCTCCTGCTGAGAACATCACATAACTGAGAAATGTTGATGCCTCTCACAGAGTTTCAGGGGAGAAAAAAAGGGAGGCAGCCAAGGAGGAGGAGGAGAGGGAGGGAGAAAGGAACAGTCACGTACACACAGAGGATGACATCCAGGGACGTGGTTGGACATGGGGAAACTCAGAACCACAAACAGGTCGGGGATCACATATCACACACACACACACACACACACACACACACACACACACACGAAAAAAAAAAGACTAACAATAATTTTGAAATTTCAAAATGAGAAGGGATGCCAAGCTGCCCACTGGTCTCTTGTGACTCAGGAAGGAAGGAGATGCCCCTCTGCATCTCCTTGCGCCCACACAAGGTCCTGGGTAGAATTCTGCCTAGCAATAGGTAAGGCAACTCATTGTGAGCGTCTCTCACAGGCTACCTCTTTATGCCTTTTAACTGAGCTCTTGTTGCTTAGAATTCCAGACTCTCCCCCTCTTTGACCTCCTCCTCCTGACCTGTTTGTAAATGTTTTTAGTGTTGGGTTGGGTTGAGTTGGCTGAGTCCTTTGAAGTCTTTTCAGATGTATCCCTCAGGGCAGAGAAATAAGTCTCTTGGCAAAGATTTCCTCTCTCTCTCTCTCTCTCTCTCTCTCTCTCTCTCTCTCTTTCTTTCTCTTACACACACACACACACACCCATTTTCATGCGCATGTGTGTTTCATGTGCTTGTGTGTGTGTCTAAATGTGTGTGTACAGGAACCCACAGAGGCCTGAAGCGGACATCGGATCCCTTGGAGCTGGAATTCCCAGTGGTCATGAGCTCCCTAACCTCGGTGTTGAGAACCAAGCTCTGACCCTCAGCAAGAGCAGCAAGTACTCTCACCTGCCGAGCCACCTCCTCAGCCCCCAAATGGGCACCTTTAAAGTTAGACCAAACTTAGAGTAGAGGTTTCTGAGACCCTTCCGTGTCTTCTCCAGATGTTTTGTTTTGTCGTTTTGTTGTGACAACTCCTAACTATACTAGGTTCCTGACCTCTTCCCTGGACCATTGTCTTGTCCACTACCCAGGCCCACTATCCTCTAATGTCTGACACTTTTTCTCACCAACAGAAAGTGTTCTAAAATGCGGCTGATCCCTCTCTTCGTGGAGTGAGCTGGATCCTGCACCGCACATGCCCACCTCTGCCCTGGACTGCAGAGGAAGACATTGAATATTCTTATAGAGTGAGGGAGAGGTGGGAGGTGGGCAGGCCTATGAAACAGGCCTTTGCAGGGATACAGGATGCAGAGACACAGGATCCCAGAGTCGGTGGAAACAAACAAGAATCTGTCTTTCCTCCCTTCGACCATGTGGTCCCATATCGTGCTATCTTCTATTCTTTGACTTCGAAATTTCCAGTGTCTTCCTCCATGTACATTCTACAAAGGTTATAGAGATGAAAATTTAAAACTCCACTCTGACACGCTCTGTATTTTAACCAGAGATTCATGTTTATTGAGACATAGTGGATTATCTTACTAATCCACAAAGACTCATTTCTGCCTTTTTTGGTACACTATCCATCTGCTTTTTTTTGTTTGTTTGTTTGTTTGTTTGTTTTGTTTTTTGTTTTTTCGAGACAGGGTTTCTCTGTGTAGTCCTGGCTGTCCTGGAACTCACTCTGTAGACCAGGCTGGCCTCGAACTCAGAAATCTGCCTGCCTCTGCCTCCCAAGTGCTGGGATTAAAGGCGTGCGCCACCACCGCCCGGCTGATTATCTTTTTTAAAATGTCTTTTTGTTTCCTACATTTACTAGTTTATATACATTTTGTAATTGGTTTTCCTTGATTGTAAAAAAAAATTGTATTTATTTATAATATACGTGTATATGTACCCATGTACATGGATGTGCATGCACATGTGTGTGTGTGCATGGCATGGTGTGTGTGTGTGTGTGCGTGTGTGTGTGTATGTTCACATGCAGTGACGTATGGTCAGAAGACAGCTCTTGAGACTTAGTTCTTTCCTTTAAACCCCTGAGACCCAGGAATAAAACTCAGGTGGTCAGACTTGGTAGCAAGCACCCGCTCAGCCATCTCTCTGGCCTGCCTTTCACCATCTGACATGTATACTTGATTTGGTAAAGTCTGAAGTTGATTAAAAAATCCCTATCATCAAACAGTGTAAGGCTTTACTGGGCCCCTCTTGTCTTGCGCAGTCCTCGTGCCCAGCCCCTCAGATCCACACTGCTTTAGGTCCCGTCATCATGCTAGCCCCCTCGGATGCATGCTGCGTTACGTCCTGCAGACTCTTCAGAGCCTCATTGTAGTTTTATGCAGGAGATGCTCGCTTGGCTCTCATGCCTAGTCCTTCTTGTAAAGCACAGCCCTGGCTTCCAGGAGCGTATCTTCTTTTTTAATAGATCTCATAGATCTATTAAATAGAATATTAATAGATCTCATAGATCTCAGAGATAAGACTCACTAGTAGGAGGCGCTACTGAGTTTTATTTATGATGACTTATGTTTCCTTTCTCATGGAAGTTTTTTTTCAAAATAGGATTTTGCTATATAACCCAGACTGCTCTGATCTTGAACTCTCAACAATCCTTCTGCCTCAGCTTCCAGATTGCTGAGATTATGGGCTCCTTTTCTAACTCCTCTAAACAGGGTTTCTCTGTGTAGCCTCTTCTGTATTGGAACTCACTCTATAGACCAGGCTGCCCTCTAACTCGCAGAGATCCACCTGCCTCTGCCTCCTGAGTCTAGGATTAAAGACGTGTACCACCACCACCGAGCCCTAACTCTTAACTGAAATTCTGGCTTAAGAGTTTCCTTGGCTACTTGAAATGTTATTGTTTTTTCTCCTGTGATCTCTGTAGTTTCCACAGCCGCCGATCAGCATCCTTTTGAGGCCTGTTATCTTTGTCACATAACTAGTCTCTATTCACTGAGAAGATGTTGTAACACGAGTATATGTGGCAAGACCTCACTTCTTCACTTCCAACAGCTCTAAATGAGGGTTGGCAAATATGATGTTTAGAATGTTTATCAACCAAGGGTCATATGGGTATATCTAGAGATAATAGATAGATAGATAGATAGATAGATAGATAGATAGATAGATAGATAGAAAAATAGACAGATGTAGAGATAGGCATAGTTATAAAGATATAGATATAAGATAAATTCTGCCCCTGCATCATAGAATGTGCAAGTGGCTTGCTAATAACTTTTTTCATAATTTTTCATTGATTCTTTGTGAATTTTACATTAACCACCCCAACCCCCCTCATTTCACAGTCCTTCCATTTCTATCCTTGTAACCCCCCCCAAAAAAAAATTTTTAAAATAAAATTTAAAAAAAGAGCCATCTTGGAATCTGTAGAGTGTCACGGTGTGTCACACAGTATACCCTTTTGCTCAAACAGCTTTAACTACAAATGCTCATTGCAGCGAGTCATTGGTCTGTTTCAAGGCCTCTGGCTTCTGCTACACCATCAATACTGGGTCCTCAGCAGGACTCCTCTCAAATATCCTGTTGTTTCCCAGAGTCATGGGGATCCTGTGGTTATGGTTCTGCAAGGCTGGACCTTCACATACACATAGGTGGGGTAGATATTGAGGTGGGCCAGCTCAGACTCTGGATTTGGGCCTGGGTGGTAGCTGAGTTGGTTGGCCTGCCAGCTCTCTCAAGGGACACACCAGCATCAAGTCCATCTCAACTGTGGGGCTATCTCATCAGCATAGGAGGGAGTAGGTCCTTGACAAGCTGAACCAACAGGATTAAGTCATAGCTGCCTCACAGTGAGTGAAAGGCGGACATTTGCTCCTTGCCCTGTCAGGTACCGTCTCACCAGTTCCCGCAGCTGCCGCAGGGACAGTCTTCGTGTTGAGGGACTAGGTCCTTCATCAAGACTTGGGCATTCTAACAAGGCTGACCATCTTGTCCTCAGTCTTTGGGCCATTTTCTTCCCAGTCTTTTTGTCTAACCTCTTCTCTTCCTGCTTCTCTTGCTAAATGATGTCTGCTTGTCTCTTTGTCCTCCACTCTCAGCCCTTTCTGCAGCTCTCCACCTAGACAAAATGAAGGTAAGACCCAGCGCAGGAGTAAACAGTATGCTGGCCTCCCCTGCTCCATAAGACTCTGGGGTGCAGATAATTCAGGGTCAGAGTTCTTAAAAGCACTTGATTGGGGGAGTGCTCAGAGGGAAAATGGTAAGAGAGGGAGAGGCTGCAGAAGATAAGGTAAACCGAAATGGCCTCAGTGTGCCAAGCACAATCCCGGTCGAGTTCTAAACCCAAAGGGCACCACAGAAGCATCTTATCATAAAGCAAGGCTTTTGTATCCCACTAGTTCCTGGCTATGACTAATCCTGAAGGATGAAGGGACACGTGAAACACCTTTCAGACATCTCCTGGAAAGCAACCTCCCCTCTACGGTGGGAATAATCCTGAGAAAACCTTTCCTGGTTATTCTTAGTTGTCAACTTGACACAGTCTAGAGTCCTCTGAGAGAAAGAAGTCTCAGTTGAGAAATTGCCTAGACCAAGTTTGTCAATGGGATATCTGAAAGGAAGTGGCTTGATCATTAATTAATGTAGGAGGCCCAGCCCACTGTGGGTGTCACCATTCCTTTGGCTGGCAATCAAAAAGCTAGCTAGGCGCGAGCCAGTGAGTAAGGCAGAGATCGAGCCAACAAGCAGCATTTCTCAGTACTTCCTGCTTCCAAGTGTGCTTTGACTTTTCTTAGTGATGGACTGTGATCTGGAAGAGTAAGCCAAATAAACTCTTTTCTTCCCAGCTTGCTTTTGATGAGCCTGTTTTAACATAGCAGCAGATAGGAAACGGAAAAGCATCTGTGAGCCATTAGCATATCTCGTTCACAGCAGCTGGGGATCAGGAGAACTGGCAAGGAGGCTGTGAGCATGGCATCAGTGGCATCAACGACGATGACGATGACGAAAGAAAAGAATGTTGTCATGATTCTCAGCGCAGTGCTTATGGGGGCTGCCCACTGCAGAGTGGGCAGACAGGAGCTTTTCAGACACACTTTTTCATTCACTGTTGATAACAGTAGAGCTACGTGTGGTTATTTACCATGTGTTAGATAAGGAAACAGATTTCTCTCAAGGCCACAGGATAGTAGGATTCCTATGACATCATAGATCACTGTCACCCCACCCAGTGACAGCTGATGTGTGACAGACAGGGGTGACCACACTAGCAACAAGGTCATTTTGAGGACCTTGGGAAGACCAGCCTTGTCCAAGGCTCAGTCCCTTCTACATGTATGGTCCTTGCATGAATGCACTGTGGCCTACCAGTTCCCACTGTCCAGGCCACCTCTGGAGGCTGGTGTCCCCTCTGAGAAACAGAGACTTTTGTTTGAAAGGAACCTCATGGAGGACAATCGGGCTACGGCAGTCACCGGGGTAGTGAATGACTTTGAGATGGTAACCTATGTATGATGCTGAAGAACACTTGGAGATGAAACCCCCATATCCTGTCTCAAAGCAGCAAAGGCCTGTTTTCATTAATTCAAATCATAGTGAGAAGGGGTGAGCCGGGTCTGTCGTCTGGTAGCAGCTGCTCTACATTAGGGTACTGTTTTAGCAGCCGCTCTCTGGGAACACAAAGCCCTGACTGACCAATGAGATGGGTCGGCTTGCTTGTCAACTTGGCTCGACTGAGAAGTGCCTAGAGATTGGTACAGAGCACACCTGAGTGTCTTCAAGGGCATTTCCAGAAAGGGTTAATGAGGGCAGGAAGACCCACCCTGAATGGGAGAGGACACATCCCTCAGGCTGGAGTCCTGGACAGAATAAAAAGAAACAAAGGAGAAAGCACAACAAAAGCTTACCCCTCTCTGTTTCTTGGCCATCACTGTGTGAGCTGCTCTGTTCCATCCCCGATTCCCCACCCCAGCTCCCCACCCCCAGTTCTCCACCCCCCAGTTCTCCACCCCCAGCTCCCCACCCCCAGTTCTCCAACCCCAGCTCCCCACCCCCAGCACTTGACCCCCACCATAAGTGACCCAAACCCCTGAAGCCATAAGACCAATAAACCTTTCTTCCATGTTGCTTTCCTGATTTGTTTGGTCACAGAGACAGACAAATGGACTGAGTCCATTTCCACGGTGTGACCACACACAGTGGAGCCAGTTTTAAGGAATCCGTGTGATGACATTCCTGCGTGCAGAGCTGAAGGGAGCGTGGCCATTTGGCTTCTGTGAGTCCACGGTGGCCTCTGAACACCAGACCCAAAATGACCTGCAACAAAGACATTTGTGTGACTTCAGCCAGCTCAGCAGTCCCCAGACCTGTTTGACCACCCATCCATTTCTTCATACTCTCAGGAGCATTCTGGAAGGAGCACTCGGTAAAACATGTTTTTGTTGTTGTTGTTGTTGTCGTCGTCGTCACACAGGGCTACTCCTGGGAAAGTTTCTGCATACACACACACACACACACACACACACACACACACACACACACATACACACACACACATATATATACACACACATATACACACACACACATACATACACACACATACACATATATATACACACACATACACACACACACACACACACACACACACACACACACATATATATATATATGAATGGATGGATGGATGGAAAGAGGACCAATGGGTGAAAATAGGGGAGACAAGATTCAAACTGGCTAGAGGAAGGTTTTTCTAACAAGAAACGCCCATCCATCAATACTGAAAGGTTAGCTGTGGAAGGAAGAAGAGGCTTTCCTGGGGCCAAAGAGAATAAGTATCAACACACAAGGGATTCTGGGAAAGGCCCTCCTCTACCAGGAGGGTAGTCTGTGGAGAGTCCATGCAAGGACTCTGCAGAGGACTAAAGCTCCTGGCCATAGGCGCTATCTGGGGCCTCCAAACAAGGCCTGTCAGATGGCTGCCTCTATGGAAGGAGACGCTCCAACTGTATTCCTGTGTGTGATATAATTTTAGAAGAGCTTGGATGTCATCACATCCCAAAATACCCTTCCTTAATGTCTAGCTGCTACATTAATTCACTACTAGAATTTATCTTCTTTAACTTAATACTTGATTGCCCGTTCATATGTGTAACTTCTGTGAAACGGGCAGGTTGTTCGAAGCCACTGCTGGCCATTACTATATCCCTGTGGTATGGTGAGGCTTTAAGTCCCTCCTCAAGGGAGAGCCAGTCAAGGGCTGGGAACAAGGGTACTGGGTGTCTGGGGTGGGGGCTGAAGAACAGCAGAGCGGCAGGCCCAGAGGGTGTGGGAGTACTGGATTCAGTCTTGGCTGCCTTCATGAATGCGTTTGGGGCTGGGCCTGTCCTAGAGATATCCCAGAACTATTTTAGGAGACAGCAAATTTAGCTGGTAGCTGGTTTAGTGGATCATCCAGATATGTTGGTATTTCTGATGAGACAATCTGTCTCAGAAGGAGACGTGCAAAGCCTTCACAACCCAGAGGGATGTGCCATTTTGAGCACAGCTGTGGAAAGTGCATAACCCACAGTCTTTTCCACAGGCCAAGCCCAAGGAGGGGCAAACCACTCCTAACCGTGATCTCTTAGCGGGTCCAGAGCTTGCAGGCAAAAGCCAGCCTTCTTCAAAAATCATCTGAACAGTACTACAGAGAAGCTGATGGATGGAGAAACTGAGGCACCTCCCTAAACTGACTCTGGGACTAGATGGAATAGTTAAGACTTCAGCCCAGGATTTTTTTTTTTTTTTTTTTTGGTTTCAAATCCCATTGTAATTAAATTTTCATTTTTAATTTGCATATTTAATAAGCTCATCGGGTGTTATAATTTCAGCTGTCAAATTATTGCACAAGATATTTTTTAAAGTACCAGCTTTGCTGCCCCTCTGACCTCCTTGGTCCTGATTTTTCAAAAACCTAGAGCCATCCATTCCTGTATTTTAGCTATTTCTTCCTATATTAGTGTCAAATTCCTAAGTAAAATAGTTAAGCTTTAGTGTCTTGATCTAAAATCTCTTTTTCTTTGTATGTATGTGTGTGCGTATGAGTGTCTGCATGCATGTGTGTGCATGTGCATGCGTGTGCATGCATGTGTTGTAAGTGTATCTATAATTATTCTCCACTTTATATATTTGACACAAGCCATCTTTCTGGACCTTGACATGGCCAGTTCAGCTAGGCTAGCCAGCCAGCTTTCTCCAGGCATCTCCTGTCTCGGCTTTCTGAGGTGCTGGGATTACAGGACAGTTGCCATGCCCACCTGACATGTCCTTGGGTTCTGGGAATTCCAACTCAGATTCTCACACTTGTTCTCAGCTTTACCCACTGAGTCACCTCCCCAGCTCCCCCATCAAATAGCTCTGAGGTACAACCTAGACTCTACCTTCTACGTAAAGAAAGGGTTTGCACTGCATAATCAATTATCAATCATAATCAATCAAACAATCAATCAAACAATCAATCAATCATTCATGTCTCTCTGCCTCCCTTTCTCGCCCCCTCTCTGCCTCTCACCTTCCATGTTCACACTCATACCTGTGCACACATACACAACCCCTTTCCCCTCCTCTGCATACCACAATGCCATTTGGTGACAATTTTTATTTCTGACGTACGACTGGAGATAATTAAGCAAATTAAGTCAGATTCAGAAAGAATATTATTGCGTGTTTTCTCTCATTTTTGAGTCCTGGAGTTTACCTATATACACAAAATTATATATGTGCAAGATGTCATGCAAGTACAGCCAAAGTCATCTATGGGAGGGGAAGGGACTCGTGGGAGAAGAAAGAGCACAAAGGAAAGGGTGTGTGTGTGTGTGTGTGTGTGTGTGTGTGTGTGTGTGTTGAGGGGTATTTCAGAACACATAATACACTTGCTTGTGTTGCCCAGTATAATAATTTTTCTGAGGGGCTGCCTCAGACAGAGACTTTGGCAAGAGGACTCTCCCTAGGTAAGAATGAAACTGAGTGAGCCTGGGGCCAAGAGCCCCCAGTCCATCAGTAAGTGGCAGGAATCAGAACCCCACTCCTGCAAGGAAAACGTGGGTAACTCTCCATATCCATCACCTCAGTATACCGATTGATTGCACTATAGCTCTGGTCCTTTGGGGGTTCTGGATGGTCCCTTCTGAGTACAATGCTAAAAAAGTCAGCAAAATGTGACTCCCCAACATTGAAGCTGGAGCCAACTCTGAACTGACGTGCCAGGCCTCAGCTGTTATTTTCTGCTCTCATTTTGGATGCGAGTTTATGTAGGTCCTTGTAAGTAACATGAGAGTGTCCCAGAACCTCATCCCAAGGGACTTGAGCCTGTGTCATCCCGCCCTTCTTGAGCTGTCTGTGGGTGCTGCAACTCCTCCGTTATTTGTTAAAACTCAGACACATGTATGCATCAGCTGGCTGCAGCTACCCCCTTCCCTGCTTCCAGTTATAAAAATAGCCACATCCTGATGGTCATTGTCCATCCTCCCCTCCCCCACCAAATGGTAACTCCCAACTTCCTTCATGTGCTCGGCTCTTGACTCAAGGATCCCAGAGTGACCAGGTCACAGTCTTAGAACTAATAGAATTCTCGTAATGTCCTTGGTAGAAGTGTATTTCCCCCGTGCCAGGCTTGGGCCTAAAATTTCAGGGAGCCTCCTCCTGTGGATCAATAAGAGTGGAGACAGGAGGGGTCCCGCTGCGCCTGCCCCTCACGCATCTCAGAACCTCAGTTCCACCTTCTGGAATTATATGGCTGCTGCCCTTATGTGCACCTGTATATATTTCTGTCATGGGTCAGTTCTCTCTCTACATAAAAATGACGGCCAGCTGCACAGCCTATAGCTCTGTCTGCTGGAGGATCTCCCCTCACAGCTAGCTTTCAGTTAAGCTGTCGCACAAATGACAAGCTATTGTCAGCTGTGTCTGTATCCCAAGCTGACCCATCTGTGAACCAAAATGAACTGTCTTCTCCCTCAGCTGATTCTAAGTACTGGTTATAGAGACAAGGACCGGTGTGGGATCCCTCACAAGGCAGGGAGAGAAATGAGGTCTGAGGTTCCTGCTCAGGAAGCTTGGCTGTCCTTGCACATGCTGGACCTCATTCTCCTCTTATGATAGACTGGGGTTGGGATTACAGGTATGTGCCACCATGTCCAGTTAAAGATCAGATCCCAAGAGGCAGCTAACATATGGTCACTTGAGATCATTCCTATGGGGGCCTGAAATTGTGGAAGAAGTTTTGTTACTCTAAAATTCTGTATAGTCACTTTGTGATCTCTTATTGGTGTTTCCCATAAATTCTATGTAGCATCTTGTCTTAACATTTCTATTGCCTTAGGGCATAACAGGAGATGTTTAAATAGTAAGACCACTCACCCATACGCTGCAGACTCTTTTCCCACCCTGGACTCCATCCAAAGGAACAAGTCTTCCACGTTATATGGTAAATGAATCAAAGCCATGTTCCTGGGCTGGAGAGATTGCTAAGAGGTTAAGAGCACTGACTGCTCTGCCAGAGGTCCTGAGTTCGATTCCCAGCGACCACATGGTGGCTCACAGCCATCAGTAATATGATTCGATGCCCTCTTCTATTGTGTGTCTGAAGATAGCTGCAGTGTGTACTTATATAAATAAAAATAAATAATTTTTTTAAAAGAAAAGCCATGTTCCTGAGTATATAATATACTGACTCCTGGACCCACGAGAAGCTTTCCTTTGTAACCACAGATACAAGACGTACTATGTAGTCCATTGCTTTGGAAGGAATATTCCAGACTCATAAGCTCCAGAACCTAATGTCGGTGATGTCCAAAGTCTCTCTAAACTTCCTTTCCCAGCCCTGGAACACAACACTGCCAAAGTCCCTATGCAGCTTGGCTTTGGACTTGACCTGGCCCTGGGAAGGCAAGGGACTAGAGAAAGGACAGATGTCTGTGCAGAAAAGCTGAGGTCAGATGGGCTGTAATCTATCTGATGGAGCACACCTGCCATGCAACCATCAGAACCTTAGGTACAGCCCCGGAGGAGGGCTTAGGTAGTCTCAGCAGGCAAGCAGTCTCGGGCAAGGCATCAGGAAGCAGGAAGCTGTAGCTGACGGTTCCTGCACACACTGGGCAGTCATTTGTAAAGACTTATACTTGCACACTGTCAGCATTAGCACTTGGGAAAGAGGAAGGCTTTGCTAATCCTCTGAGCCTCACCCAGGGAAGGCTTTGACGGTCCCGTGGGTCCGAGCCATTGGGTCCTTGACATGGCTGTGCCCCATGTCATCAGTATGCATTCACTTGGGGTCTCATCTGCCTTTTACATCTTTACTCAAGACTTCCTTGGCTCCCCCAAAGGCCCCAAAGTCTTTGTTCACACAGTGCCAGCCTCAGGTTATGAACAAGGTGCCAAGGTAGCGTTCCGTGAAAGGCCCAGAGGTCCAATCCCCTTTTCAAAGTAAATTGTAAAAGATGAAAAGCAGATACATCTCGCTCCCTGCAAACCTTTTATAGTCCTTTGTCTCAGTTCTAGCATGATTTAATCACTCCCTATAGGCGTCACCCTGTGACACATTGGATATTAGGTCTCATCAAACACATTTTTATTTTGTCGTTATGAGAAAGGGTCTCACAAAGCTTAGCCTGGCCTTGAACTCACCACATAGCTGAGAATGGCCTTCTGGTCCTCTTACTTCCACTTCCCAAAAGCTAGATTACGGATATGCACCACTGCAGCTGGTACATGCAGTGCTAAGGATCGAACCCAGGTCTTTGAGCTTGTTAGGCAAACATTCCACCAACTGAGCTCCGTTACTAGAATTTTGAGGAAAAACATACACACAAACCCCCCTTTCAAAAAATGGTCATGTCATTTAGACAGAAAATCAACATGGACACAGCAGACTTGAGCAAAGATAAGACACCGTGTGCACTACACTCAGATGGTTCCATCTGTCAGAGGCAGGACTCTCTTCTCAAGGGCACACGCGTGAAGCGGTCTCCAGGATAAACATGTTCAGCCAGAAACCAAGCCTTGGCTGACTTAAGAAGGCTGAAATCATATGAAATATATTTTCTTGCTGCGATGAAACTACACACTCAGAAATAGCATGAAATGGGAAATCAGCAACAGGAAGAAACCAGAAAACTTGAAGATATGTGGAAATTAAGCAACACCCTGCAGACAACCAAGGAGTCAAAAAAAAAAAAATCCGAGTGGGGGAAAAAATTGTTGACACAAAGGGAAACGGAATACAAAGTAACAAAATGTATCCATGCAGCACTAAGCAGAAAGATTTCAAACAACCTAACCTTGCACCCCAGCGAGCAGGAAGAAGACACTGAGCCCAGAGTTAGCAGAGGAAGCATCAACCCCTGAAGCAGAGGCTGGTGAAATAAAACCCAGGAAAGGATCACAAAATGAAGACCTAGGGTGAATATTGGGGGCTGTACTTATACATGGGGTCAGAGGTCAACGTCACTTCTCTTCCCAGTCTCTCTCCACCTATTTTCTAAGACAAGGTTTCTCAGCAAACTCAGGGCTCGCTGATTCATCTAGGCCATGTCTACCACCATGCCTGGGGTTTTTACACTGGTGCTAGGATTTGAACTCAGGTCCTCTTACTTGAATAGCAACTTTACTGACTGAGTCATCTCCCTAGACAAAATGGACAAGCTGTCAGCCAGACTAAGAAGAAAAAGGAGTAGACTCTCTTTCATTATAAAAGAGAGGTTGGTGGTGGAGTGTGGTGTGGTGGGAGTGGAGAGGGGAGAGGGGAGAGGGGAGAGAGAACTGTGAATAAAAACACACCAAACTAGCTGACTTCAAAGAGACAGATAAATGCCCAAAAATATAAACCTATTGAATCCAACTATGAAGAAACAGAATAAGAGACTAATTTAATGAGAAATGAGATTGAATCAATAAAATGTTTTGGAAAAATCAATTAAAAAAAGTCTTATGAAAAAATTCAGGACCTGATGGTTTCTGTTCTGAATCCTACCAAAGGCATCAGATTAATATAGTATTTATCATAGGTACCAATAGTTGCTCCGTTGGGATAATTAGAATTATTTGCAAGTATATATAAGCTTTCCTCTCCGTGTGTGTGTGTGTGTGTGTGTGTGTGTGTGTGTGTGTGTGTGTGTTCCAGATTCTGAGAGTGATAGCAGTGAGAGATTCTCAGAGATGAAATTCTGACTTGAGTGTGTGTCCCAGAAAGTTTCACACATAAATACCTTGGTTTTCATTGTGGTGGTTTTAGAGGCAGATCCTAATGGAAGGTGATTACATCACTGGAAGCATCACCTTCTACGTGGATTAGTGTAATTTTCACAGACGGCAGAGAGAGCAAGAGCGAAAGCACGCAGGATGAGCCCTTCCTGATGCTCTATCTTCTTATCTTGCCGTATACTCTCTCCCTGTCATAGGCACTCTCTCGGTGACATTATGTGCAAGGCCCCACTGCCTTGGTTCGTATGTGAGCTGTGTTCCCTAGGAGGAGAGTAGGGAGAGCTGAGGCAAGCATGGAATAGCTCTCCTTCCTTGGTAATGGCAGGGACTCAGAGAAATGGGGAATCACTGGGTCTTGGAACAGGAGCTAGGGGTCAAGGATGGGTGACTCAGTGCTCCTCAGAGAGCAATAGGTCCTAGCTTTTAAACATCTTGGGAGTCTGAGAAAGCTAAGCCCCGGTTTTGCTGAGCAAGACCTATGGCACCTAATCCTTTCCCACCATCCCTGCCTGCATGGCCGCTCCCTCCGCAGGCCCAGACCAGCAAGAAAGGCATATAGAGTATCTTAGGCACTCACATTACCTAGCTCACAATCACCCTGCTGTGTGACAACTGACTCCCTGGGGATGTACACACACACACACACACACACACACACACACACACACAAAACAGCTTGGAGTCCCTCCAACCATTCCACTGAGACCCTCAAAGCTCTGAGCCAATGGCTCCCCCACCTTCCCAGCCCTCACCCAAAACAGGTGCTCCCTGAAACAGCAAGGCTGCCTCAGGGTGCAGCAGGCACGCATGAGTTATGGGGTGAGGGCGCCTCACAAACAAGTCTGGTGCCCGGCTGTCTTCATGAATCACCACAGAGCCTAATCCTTCATTAGAACATTCGGCAGTAATTGCTGGCGAAATGCCACTTGCCTTTTTTTCTCATTTTAACAAAACATTTATGCATGAAAGATTTAATGCCAGGTATCAAGCATATCATTGTAAATTTACCACTAATTAAGCCTAATTAAAATAATTAAATGGCTGCGGAGTCACCATGTGAATTAAAATCTCTTCTGCTCCATGCTATGCTGTTTCTCACTTAGCTAGCCCCCTCCCCCAACCTCTGTTTTAGAGACAAATATATATAACTCTCTCCCAGTTTTGTCAGCACCCTGCTCCAGCTTCCCACGGGGGTGGGGGTGGGGGTGGTATTTGCAAGGCCAAGGAGATTTGATAATTAAGATATTGCTGAGACTTGACGGTGCGGTTTTTCAATTTTGGGACCCCGGGAGGTTTTCCTTTATCTCGCTGAAGTACAGACAATTTGACAAATCTGTTGCTTGGAGCAGTCGCTGGCGTTTGCATATTCATTACTCGTTGGACTTTTAATCAAAGTAGCTGATGGACCCCTTGCACCACAAATAACTCGTTCATGAATAATTTATCCGAGCTCACTGGCTGGGCCCTGCTGCCTCCCGGCACCCTAAGGCCCCTGGATTGGCTCACCAGGGCTGGCCTGCCCCAAGCAGCACGTGGCTGGTCCAGATGTTCTGGTATCCATATGTGCGCAGCTCATCAAAAAAAAAAAAAAAAAAAAAACCGGCAACGGCCCACACCCAGGGGCCTCGGCTGTCCCCAGATAGGCCATCTGGAGTTGGAGGGGAAAACAAACCTCGGTGAATTGTGGGATGTGCAGTTTCCTTCGATAGCATCCGGCAGTGGCCAAGAGGGACGCCCAGGAGGCACCAGAATGTGGAGGATGTTGGGATTCTCCCCTGAGTTCCGTAGCTATGGAGGCCCGGCTCAGGAGCCGGTTGGGCCAGTATAGAACATCCTATGCAGCTACGTCTCCTGCCACTTGGGCGCCCCACTCCCCTATCCCCCCAACAGGGCAGCGAGTCCTTTCCTGCCGGACCCTGCAACGGGGGCGGGGTTATGTCCCCCATCTGACTCTGCACCTGCTACTCCTTTCTCTGCATCGGTCTTCCTCCTCTGTGCTTCTGCAGCACGGCTAGTGTTGAGATACTTCTGGGCCTCCAGCACTTTTCTCCTGGTGACCTCAACCCTGATCGCATCACGCCCATTCAGTTTACCCACATGCCACATTAAGTATATTTTATATGGAAGCGTGGACGAGTTGAGCGGAGATGCAGTCGACTGCTTCACATAATGGTATGTTTGGAGGCATTTAATGGACCATTGGCACAATTGGATTTGAAGTTGTCTTTTGCTCTGGAGCTGATGGGTTTGGCTCCCCAGGTCTTAGGCCTCTCTGCTGGCTCCAGATTAGCAAGCTGGCACTAGGCCCGCAGTGCCAAGTGGTTCAAATGGCTGAGGAGACTTCTGTGACCTCCCATGACCCAAGGCTGAGATGTTGCCCTTCCCGAATGTTCCCAGAGCAAACAGAGCCCCACTCTGGCCTCACTATTCCTTGGAGATGATGGCCAGTTGGCCTGATTCCCTTTTCTACTTGAAAGTGAGCCAAAGATGGCAGGGTGATACCGTGTCTCTGTCATCTGAGTTTGTTCAGAGCTTAGTGTCTATCAGGTACATTGACCAGTTAACCGTGGCTTTCTTATTAAAAACAAACAAACAACAGAAAACGTGTTATTGTTCCGACAATCACACAAACAAGACTGGTGATTCAGGATCTGAAACGTATCCCGAGAATGGTTATGGCTGCAGATGGCTGACTGGGAACAGGGGTTAGAGAGCTTGCTCAATGGTTAAGAGTATAGAACACTCTTGCTGAGGACTGGGGTTCTGTGTCCATTATACAAAGCATTTGGCTCACAACTACCTGTAACTCCAGTTCCAGGTAATCCAACACCCTCTTCTAGACTGTGTGTGGGGGCACCTGAACATGTACTGCACACACAAATTCATGTATACACATACACACACACACACACACTAATTAATTAATTAATTAATTAAAAGCAGGAACACTAACCATGAGTAGGAAATTAAGCAGAAACCATGGTCTACAATGAATCAGAGGTAGCCAGGGCTGTACATAGTTTTGCACCCAGTGCTGAGGGCACATTCCCTGTCACTAATTCCCAGGGTCCCTACCCAGCTGAGAGATAACAGGTACAGGGGTGAGGGGTGAAGCATCCCAGGCCCACACCATACCATATCATACAGGGGCCACTCCTACTTGAAGACTCTGAGGTCAAAACTGTCCCTTGCCCTAGAGACTGATCTGACCAAGGTGGACTTCAGTCATGTGACCCTCTTAACACTGGGCTTTGGATAAACAGACACCTGTTGGACTGGTGGAGATTACCACCTGGGATTGTTACCCCCCAACCCCAGCCCTCATTCCTTCCAGCTCAGACTCCTAGTCTCAGATCTCATATCTGCTCTATTGATCTCGGGCTTAGAGGCTCTCACTGAAGTGTGTGTGAGAAAGTCGCCGGAGAGAGCTGAAACCACGCATATCTTGACCAGCTGCAGATACACCATGTTGGGCAGGTGGACCCCCAGGGTCTCTGGGTCCCTAGAGTCTCACAGCCAGAGGTAGACAGAAGCAGAGGCAACATAGGCCAGGAGCAATAGGAGAGAATAGCATTTCGAACTGAAGGGACCAGGAGACACCAGGAAGCTGATAGAGGATTCTGGAGCTCACAGCATGGCCTCTCCTACAGCAGCCTGGAACCTGCCCAACAGACAATGTTCACAGGGACAACAGCTGTCAGCCAGGACAGGGGATGTGCCTCACCCCTTCTAGCCTCTGACACCCACACAGAGATCAGGTTGTGACTAGAAAAGGGAATCTTTCCTCTTGAGTGTTCAAGGACCTAGGGAAAGAGTTTGAACTCTCCTGCCCGTGTGCAGCCAATGTATGTGCTGATGTGAAGCCGGTATTGGAAATTCCCTCTGGGATTTACACAGAGATGCTTCGGTAAATCTGCTAGATGTCACCAGGAGAAAGTCATGAAGACCCAGAGAAGGACAAGGGAGATGGCTCAGCAGGTCAAAGCCCTTTACCACCATGCCTGACCCCCTGAGTGCTTCTCCCACTGAGGCGTACACATGCATCCTGAAGAGAACTGCTTTTCTGAGTCTTCCTTCTTCCATGGAAGCCTTGAGTCCTCATTGTTGTACCTCAGGGGGCCTCCTCCCAGCTCCAGCCACCCAGAAGCATGCACTTGGTGGGAAGTGGGAGATCGGCAGCCCTCCAAGTACACAACACAGCAGCTCAATTGCACACCTCACTCGGAAGTCCCCTGTCAGCCATCTGCAGCCATAACCATTCTCGGGATACGTTTCAGATCCCGAATCACCAGTCTTGTTTGTTTGTGTGATCGTCGGAACAATAACACGTATTCCCAATCCCCTGCCAGCTCATTAGATCATGCTTCAGTTTGTGCCCTGCTGGGGAGTTTACAGAATCTTTGTTTATGACCATAATAGCTTCAAATCCAAAGACAAGAACGTTTTTTTTACTGATGTTTCCATAAAGACTTATTGGGTAAAAGTGTGGTGCTTCGGTACTGGGGACAGGGATGATGAAAAGAAGAGCAGTGACACTTACTGCATCGTTTGTTGAGTGTGATGGCTGATCTTGATTTTCAACGTTACACACCTGGGAAGAAGCAACCTCAATTCAAACAGATTGGCCTGTGGGTTTGCGGGTCATTAGCCCGGCCCACTGTGGGCGGTGCCATACCTAGGCTGTATAAGACAAGTAGCTGAGCTGAAGTGAACCAGTAAGCAATATTGCCCTGCAATGTCTGCCATGAGTTCTTGCACTGGCTTCTCTTGATGATGGACAAACAACATGTAAACTGAAGCAAACCCTTTCCTCCCTGAGTTTCAGTCATGATGATTTACCACAGCAATGAAAAACAAGCTAGGACATTGAGGTTCTGCTCATTCAATTTTCCTGACAGCCTTTCTGTCTGTCTGTCTGTCTGTCTGTCTGTCTGTCTGTCTGTCTGTCTCTCTCTCTCTCTCTCTCTCTCTCTCTCTCTCTCTCTCTCTGTGTGTGTGTGTGTGTGTGTGTGTGTGTGTGTGTGTGTGTCTGTGTGATACAGTAGGTGTCTGTTACCATAGAGATAAAGAGAGAAGTGGGGCAGAGAGACATCTAGTCACCATTGGCAACACTATATCTACTGTACTCAAGCTGTTAAAGTCTCATCTTCAGAGTTTGAGGGGGATAGTTTGTTTGTTTTTGAGATGTGTGTGTGTGTGTGTGTGAGAGAGAGAGAGAGAGAGAGAGAGAGAGAGAGAGAGAGAGAGAGAG
>JANHMN010000024.1:26468521-26481218 GCA_030674055.1 Rhabdomys pumilio
GAGAGAGAGAGAGAGAGAGAGAGAGAGAGAGAGAGAGAGAGAGAGAGAGATACCAGTACACATCTCATATGTGTGTGGGCCCACACCTATATGAGTTGTACGCATGTGTTGTGGAGGCCCACAGATGGTGTTAGGCATCTTCTTCAATGGCTCCCCTCTTTATTCATTAAGGTAGAGTCTTTCAGTTGAACCCATCAGCTAGTCTAGCTCACCAGCTTGCTCCCCCTCCCCTTCCACCCCTCCCCCATCCCCATCTCTGCCTCTTGAATGCTGGGATTATTGTCTACCGTGGCAGCCCCTCATTGACAGGGTTCCTAGAGGTCCAAACTCTAGTCCTTGCTCCTATGCATCAAGTGTTTTATCCACTGAGCCATCTCCCTGGCCCACAGTTAGGGCTGTGAATGGAGTTTGGCAAACACTGGATCTCTTCTCCCGAGTGTATCCTCTCCTTTTCTCCCTCCAGTATTCTTGCTTCTTGGTGATCTTTTCTCCGCTCCCACGGTGTTACATTCAATCTGATCACCTTTCCTCCAACGGAGCCTCTTTGTGGTCATTTTTCCCTTTCCGTAACCGGACATGATTATAAATAAATATAAATAAATAAGCAAAAGTAAGACAAACAAATGAAAACCTTCAGATTCTTCAAATCACAAAGAATCTGTTAGGATTCAGTCACAGCACAAGCCCGTGACTGCTACAGCTGAGTCCCTCTCTCCCTCCCAGGTCACAGCATCACCTTCTCCAAGTGCTTCCAGCATGAGTGAATTGTCATCTTCAATAATGGCTTTAGATCCTACTTTCCTTGCACAAAACTCTGAGCACAGAGCTAAGTATATCCATTCATATGTCTGCTCATCCATCATCCATCACCTGGTCCCCAGGGCACACTGTATCCCTGGGTAATGGCTGAGAGGCTGAGGTGAGTTGCAGCCCCTTCTTCACACCAGGCTCCTAACGTACAAGGTCAGTTTGACGGGTTGTGAGTCAGAGTTAAAAGCACCTGACAGGGGCAGGGGTGGGTCAGGGGGCAGCTTGAGAGGAGGGGTGAAGAGCAGTCAGAGAAGAATCCATAGAGAACTGTGTTAGAGAGACCAAGAAGTTTCTGAGCAGGAGAGACGCAAGCAGAGTTTTGCAGCTGAGTGTTCTGGAGAGCAAGAATGGAAATGTTTTCCACGGGTCTGACTACAGAAGTTGCTGCCTCTGCATCTGATCCCAGAAGCAAAGAGAAAACGGTCTAAGTGGGATCAGAGGCTATAGAAAAGGACGAGTCTTTTAAAAGCACACACGTGGGAGTCAGATGCCAAAGGCTTTTCGCTGCCTCTAGAATGTAGGTCTCAGGGACCGAACTCATGTCATCAGGCTTGGTGGCAAATGCCTTTAACTGATGAGCCATCTTGACAGCCAGAGAACTTTGGTGTGTAGGACTGTACTGGAGTTTTACGATAAATTGGAGAAATAAATATGACAGTGGTTGGAAAGATGTAAGGAAAGACAGACTTTGAGGTTTGGGGCCAGGAAAGATTTGATAGAGGACCCTGCTGCCCCCACCCGAGGCAGTGAAAGAAAGCGTGCTGTTTCCCTCTGGCCTTCTCTGACAGAGAAAGCTAGTCCTTCAGGACTACTTATCACGGAACATAAGCTAACTGGCTTCTGCTGTCCGCAGCTGTGCTAGGAGATTTGGGACACGTTCTCCAAGCTTCTGAGCTGACTAATACACTAGAGAAGCTTCCAACTGCTACCAGCTGCTAGAGCCAGTGACTGTGTGTCCTGGTTGCTTCCAAAGGGCACCAGCCTAAGAGCTCAACTCTGACAGACCTCAGGGGAGCCCTTATGAATGAGCAAGCTGTGTACAGTGCTTCCTCTCTGGAGCTGAGTTTAGGTGGGGGTTGGGGGACTGTTCATTTCATGTCCAGACCCAGGGAATCACCACGTAGTAACTTTCTGCTTTTGATATAGATACTGTCCCCAAACTAATGGAGTTGGGGGGATACTGTTGTTCTCTAATTCATTTGTCTTGTGCTATTTGTTAGAGTAATGCAAAACTGACCAGTGAGTGTGTGTCCCTGCTGGGCCCAGCTTCGGTGGTTTCCTAAGCATTCTACAAAGAGTCTCCAGAGGCAGAGAACCCAGTCGTACCACTTTGTGCCACACGTCTAGAAAGTGGTTGATTAGCCACTGAAAGCAGGGATGTGGAGAGGTCTCAGCACAGGTGCACAGGCATGGCTCAACATGTGTGCGAATGTGTTCACATGGATGAGGTGTCTAGTGTAGAAACCAAAATCATGGAGCTGGAATCCACAGGATTATCAGGTCCAAAGAGCCTCTTTAGGCAAACAAGGAAGCAGAGGGCCAAAGAAGAAGGATTTACCTGAGGTTACAAAGATGTGTGCTAGAGCAAGCCCAAAGCCATGGCCATTTGGCTTCCAGCACCCTCCTTTGTTAACCACTATGAGTGCTGCGCTTTACAGGCTGGAGTGTAAAAGGATATTTGAGTTCAGGACCATTTTTCCCAAAGAGCAATATGACTCAAAGTGGTGTATACAGGCTTCTAGCCATCTGTGATGGATATTGATGATAGCATTTATAATGACCAAGTCCATGCAAAGGACCCCATTCTATGCCCAGAGGTCCTAGTACCTCTTTGTGGGTCATTACAGTCTTGTTCCACAGCTGCTATCTATGCTAGACCACAGATCCCTGGGGACCTGGCCAGGTTGTCTTAGTCACTGCATGCCCTCAACCCTTGGCCCTTGAATGATCCCTGCTGCAGCTAAATTAGTATCTGTGGAAATAATTAATTCATCAATTAATTCTACCTTGTAAACCCAGAGCTGCAGGTGGAAAGGTTTTAGAACGCTGACCTCAAGCCTGGGGTAACTGTCTCCAGAGCAACCCTGCTGCAGAACACGCTCCTCCTCCACCCTGCTGCCCAGGGAGGGCCCACCAGGTTTCTCCAAATGGCAGGTCCCTCCACTGAGTCTAGGAGTGTTGCTGAGCCTGTGTGGAGTGGCCAGGTCAGGCTCTGTGGCCAATACTGAGAGGTACACCAACTCAGGCCTTCAAACCAAGGCCAAGACGCAGGCTGGTGTAGAGACAAGACACGGGTGGAGTGGCGGGAACACTGGAGTAAGCAGCTTCGGGCTCAGAGGCAGGTGGATGAGGTGGATTGGAAAGTGCACGCCATACAGCACTTCACTGTAGTTATACAAGCTGCTGAAACCCTCCACCCCAGATCTCAAGTAAGGACCAGGCAGCGAGAGCGATGACTCAGGTGCACACCCAGATGCTGCAGTGATCTGGGACCACGTTTTTCCACGATGGCAAGCCTCTGCCAAGCAGGCACTCACTTGCTGCTTGGCACAATCTAGACTCGGTGCTGCCAGAACTTTCAATTTTTCACAGGAAGGGAAAAAAAAATCCAAATTTTCAAAAAGAGTTATCTCAGCTTTTCAGTGTTGTTAGTTAATAGGGGAAAAAAGTGTCTAAATGCTATGAGTGCGTGAGAATTAAGTTGAAAAACTTAAAATGTTAACCAAAAGACACACAGAAGACTTCAACAAAAAACAAAGGTATACCATGTTCTTGGATAGAAAGACACGGCATCTGTGTTAGTTACATCTCTCGCTGCAGTGAGAAAAGTCCTGACAGAAGCAACTGTTGGAAAGAGGAGTTTGTTTGGGCTCACAGTTTGAGGGCATAGTCCATCACAGTGGGGTTGTCATGGCAACGGGAGATGGAGCCAGCGGTCCTAGTGCCTCTGCTGACCAGAAGCAGAGAGGTGGGTGTCTCTTTAGGTGGTTTTAGATCCTGCCAAGCTGACAGTATGAACTACCACAGTATCATAAAGATTAGTCTCTTGGAGTTGGTACCTACCTACGTATAGAGCAATGCTTCTTAGCAATTTTGGGGAAAAAATAGATAACATGAATCTAAAGTCCATAAGGAAAGACAAAATAATAACGGGAAAATCGTAAAATAAGAATCATAACGGGTGGAGGAGGCTGCCATTATTAGACAGTGAGGGTCATCGTCCCTCAAAAGGTACGTGGAAAACAGGGTGGAGCAAATATGGCAGACAGGATGCCAAGATGAAAGATGTGTTGTCAAGATAGGGGTAGCCAAGCAGACACCTCGGGAGATTCCACAGACCCAGGCCTCCACTGCACCTGTGATCTCCATGTAAGATCAGTGTCAGATGAAGCCACCCATCTGTGTTGTTCAGTCGCCACTTTCTGCCTCTGGAAGGAAGCTATTCTGGAATATTCTGGAGTATTCTGGAAGGAAGGACTTCTTCCCTGCTGCTCTATCCTCAGTGCTAGGACCGTGTCTGGCCGGGGGTTGTTGAGAGATATTTGATGAGTGAAACCGAGTAAGAGATACTCGAGGTCTAAATATTAACACCACCTTTGAAGTAGCGGGAACGGTCACCGGGGAATGCCCACATGTTCTTACAGAATGTGCTACTTTCTAAATATGACAAAACTCAAAAGCCGCAAAAGAATTTTTATCAGTTTTAATCATAGAAAAAGTTATTCAAGCCCAAATCCATCATAATTAAAGAAAAAAAAGAATGACAATCTGGTTTTGTTTTTTTTTTTTTAAAAAAAAGCTTATATTTTGTATAATAGACAGTGCTAATAACCTACTGTAAAAAGAGACCTTTTAGAAAAGAAATAACATGAAAGAAAACTTGGCAAAGAATGCAAAGAGAAATTCACTAAAAGTCGTTCATTCTTATTCATGATATGAAAATTGCAAATTCAAACTCCAACAAGATACCAGAGTTCATCTACTAACTTGGCAGGATGTCACGTTTCGACAGCACACGGAAGTGGTGTGAACGCATGGAAACAGAAGACCCCCCCACACACACACACCCCTGCTATAAATCCCCCGGGAGTGTAACTTGGCTTTCTGTGGCAGGCAGTCCAACGATGCTATCAAAATGGCAAATACTTAGGCTCTTTGACTCACTTCTAGGAATTTACTTTACTGCTGTGTTCCACTGGATTCAAGTGGACTGAGCCAGGCTGGATACTGCAGGACTATTTTTACTATAGAAAGACTGGCAACAACCCTGGTGCTCCTTTGCGGAGGGATGACCAAATCACAGTGAGCCCCCATACAACAGACCAGTGGGCTCAGTGATGCCCTGAAGCCTTGGCATTGTGGTGTAGCTGTGTGTGTTGACTCAGAAAGATCTCCAGGAGTCGACTCAGAAAGATCTCCAGGACACACTGTTAGCTGAAAAACCAGTGCAGACTGGATTAGTATTTCCATGATCTGGTGACAAACTATAGGCACACACATACCTTGTACACATTCACAGAGAGAGAGACAGACAGACAAACATGCTCACATGCATGCACGCGCGCAAGCACACACACAAACACAGAGTCATGAATGTCTAGACTATCTCTGGACATGGGCATAGGATGCTAACAGTATCAGTTTCCCTAAGGAGGAAATGTGGTGGAATAAACTGTAAAAATTAGAGCCCCTCTTCTTCTGGCTCACTATCTTAGTCAACGTTCTATTACTGTGCAGAGACACCATGACCTCAGCAACTCTTATAAAGGCAAGCATTTAATTGGAGCTGGCTTACACTTTCAGAAGTTTAGTCTATTGTCAGCACGACAGGAAAGACTTAACAGAAGACTTCAGAGGGTGTGATCACCATTCATGGAAGGAGGTAGAACTGGAGCAAGGGGCAGGGGAGATCTCCTGGACCAGGCCTGGAAGAATAGTCTCATGGTCTGTGGCTTTGATCTCAATCACAGGACACAGCTGCTGCAAGGGATGCTGGGAAGTGCATTCACCATAAAAAAAAAAAAAAAGGAGTAGATTTGGTGTCTAGCACCAGTCTCTACTGAGCCAATCGTCTCTGTGTTTCTGCCTTTGTGGTTGTAGTTTTGAGACTGAGTTCTGGTTATTTAGCCCATACTGGCCTAGAACTCATGATCCTCTGGCCTCAGCTTCCTGGATGCTGGGATGCAATTGTGTACATTAACACTTAGCTTCCTCCTTCTGTACTTTTTGAACTCTGAACTACATGACTGATGTGTATAAAATAATGGACACAAAGAAAAGTCGAAGAAAAACTTGAGTTAGGTCTGTCCTGACAGCTTCCAATGAACACTGTGTGTCCGCAGACACATACTATTTGATTCTATGAAACTGACACTCCTTGTCACTGAGAAAAAATAATAGATTTTTCTTAAAGAGACATTAGATTTAAAAAAAAAAAAAAAGAGTTAACTTCTGGAGAAAGACAGAGAAGCTAGAGCTTTACCTCACCCCACGCCTCATGAAAGACTTAAAATGCAATAAGAAATTAAATATAAGAAAAGAAACAATAAAAGTCTGAGATGGAAATGTAGCCTGGAGGAAAATGTCATTTGAAGACTTGGAGTTTTGTGGGAGCTAATAAGTAGGAGACCGTGAAGATGAGGAAGGATAGGGTGGTCAAAGACAACAGCCTAGAAGGAGAGATAAGCCATATGAATGAAAGACACAGGAAAAATATCCCACTGTTGTGAGAATCCCTCTCCTGGGATGCCATAAGCTGTGTCTACCCTGCCCCCGCCTTATAAAATCTCAGTGACAAACCAAAGCTCACCATGGGGCTAATGTTTATCAAACAAACACACAAAGCATGGAATAGATTTGCCCACCTAGTCATCTTGTCACACACACGTGTGTGTGTGGTGTGCATGTGTACATGTGTATGTGTTTGCATGTAGGTAGGGTATATGTGTGTGTGCTCGTGTGTGCTCGTGTGTGTGTGTGTGTGTGTGTGTGTGTGTGACAAAGTGCTCGTGTGTGCATGTGTGTGCGCATATCTGTGTGCATGTGTGTGTGCATATATGTGTGCATGTCTCTGTATGTGTGTGTACATGTGCACGCCTGAGGTTGCCACTCATGTCTGTCTTGATCGCTCTCACCTTTTATATTGAGGCAGGGGCTCTCAGTCGAATTCAGAGCTCATGGATTCAAGCGAGTCGGCTTTCCCAGAGTATCCCATATCCACTGTCATGTGCAGAGCTTGTAAGTGAAATGCTTACAATCCAGTCTGGTTTTATTCCAGTCCTTGTGACACAGCTCAAGTGTGGATGTCAGGGGTCAGCCCTTTCTTTCTAGTCATGTTGGTTCTGGGGGTTGAGCTCTAGTTGTTAGCAATCATCTTAACAAGCTGAGCCTTCAGGCAGATTCCACACAAGTCAAACAGCCACCTAGTAGCCACAAGCAAGTTTGTGCAGGACCTGCCCCATGCTGGCCACTGCACCTAGCTCGGCTGTCTTCATCAGATCCCCATATGACATCAGGAGCTAGACACTATATCCCTCATTTGCAGGTGAGAGAGGGGGCGCTATGGATGGTTAAAACAGTTTCCTGGGGCAGCTGGGAGGTGTTTCAATGGATAACATGCTTGCCCCAAACCCAAGAGGGCATGAGTTCATCTAAACTCATCTAAAAAGAGAGGTGGTATCTCTCACCTGTAATCCCAGTGGTGCTGGGGAGGCCAGAGGCTGTGCCCTGGGGCTCAGTGGCCAGCTAGCCCAAGCCAAATCAGCAAATTCCAGTTGCCAGTGAGATACTCGGTGAGCGAGCAGAAAAGGTGCCTGGAGTTCAGGTCCCCAGGACCCAAGTGGTGGAAAAGAGAACTGACTCCTGCAAGTTATCCCCTGACCTCCACAAGCTGGCTGTGGTACCCAAACTTCTACATTCACACAAAGAAAAGACAGAGAGATGGGGGGAGGAGAGGACAGGAGAGGAGAGAAGAGGAGAGGAGAGGAGAGGAGAGGAGAGGAGAGGAGAGGAGAGGAGAGGAGAGGAGAGGAGAGGAGAGGAGAGAATTAAAACTACAACGTGAACAGCTCTGGAAGAATGACGCCTGGGGTTGACCTCTGTCCTCCACATATACATGTACACTTACTTCCATGTATATCCATTTGTGTGTATGTGCACGCGCGCGCGCGCACACACACACACACACACACACACACCAGTCTCCTGAGGTCTTCAGACAGGCAGTGCAGAGCAGCGGTCAGAGTTTAAGTGTCTGGTTTCAGAGTCCTCTTTCATCAAGAGAGGGATGAGAGACCAGAAGCTGGGGGGGGCGGGAAGAGAGCCTCTGGGGCAGGCAAGGTCCCTAGCGACAAGTTCCTGTCTCGTCAGCCTCAGCACTGCCTGGTTTTCAGCTCACTCTGGTGACCTCCAGAATTCCAGCCACACCTGGCTGCAGAACTCAGGTCAGAAATCATATCACTTTTATCCATGGTCTGGTCTTCTCCCGGTATGTGTGGAGAAACTGAGGCTAAAAATAAGAAGGGGCTCCAGACATCGAATCAGGGCCAGATTTGAGAGGAGACCCACAGGTGGTCTCATCTCTACTCCCGTAGGCTGCTAACTCTAACGTTAATGACAGTGTCTGTCCCTGCAGGTGGAGTCTGAACTCTTCCACAGTGGAGGTGGGGAGAGGTAGAGAATGGCGCAATCTCTTCTCAGTGCTTTGCACAGCAGTGTGCTCCAGGGATTCCTGATTCAGACACCTGGGGATATTCCAGAGAAAACAGTCCCAAATACCTCTGGTGTCTTCACAATAGCAGGAGATGGCCACAGTGGGGCTTGTCTTCTTGGAGAGAGTCCTTGAGGAGCCTCTTGGTCTGTCTGTTTGTCTGTCTGTGTCTCTGTCACTGTCTCTCAGTCTCTCTCTGCCTTTCTCACTGCCTCTCTCTGTCTCTCCCTCCCTCTTCCTCTCTCTTTGTCTCTCTGTTTCTCTGTCTCTCTCTGTCTCTCTGTCTCTCTGTCTCTCTCTCTCCCTCTCTCCCTCTCTCTCTTTCTGTCTGTCTTTGTCTCCCCTTTCCTGCCCTCCCCTCCCTCCCCAAGCTCCTCTCTCTATCTTATTTTAAATTACCTGACTGCTCCTGGCTAGGCTGAGCATAGCAATTACTGCCCATTGATCGGATCAATCTTTAGGGCCTGGGGACTGCCTTCTGGGTTCATTAAAATGACTGTTGTTACTCCTGACCAGAGGATTCAATACATCTGTGGACTAAGGCCATAGCCTAGGCTCCATGGGTAAGGCAACTTTGCTCTCAGGAGTCATCAAAACACTCATCCAGGCATCCTGCTGACCCTACTCTGCTAGGCCCCGTTGCAACCTCAGGCCAGCAGAGAAGTTGTCTATGACAGAGCAGGTCACAAATGAGGCCTCAGGACACTGGGACATCACATCACTTGGGTAGGATGGATATCAAGCAGTCCCACACTGGGCAGTAGGGACTGGAGTGTGCCAAAGCACTTTGGCTATCCAGGTCAAAACTGGGTCATACTTTTGTTGTTGGTTGGTTGGTTGGTTCGGTCTTTGAAACAGGTTCTTGCTGTTTATCCCAGGCTGAACCTGGAGCTCGCTCTGTTGCCCAGAGTGGCATTGAACATACAGTGAACTCCTTGCCTCTACCCGTTGAGTGATGGAAATGTATGCCACCATGCTCAACTCCCTCTGCATTATTTTAAACCACTAAATTTGTGACTATTTTGTTATGGCAGCAATAGGAGCCCAGAAGAGCTTAGTAATTGCTGTAGTTAATGTCCCACACTTCTAGAAACCATTTAGGAATACTGTAAGGTTGATGCCATTAGAGATAGTTTAGAAGTCATTGCTCTGGATGGATGACAGGCTGGGGGAGAAGGATTGTGTCATCCAAGAAGAGTGGCTCGAGAAAGAAACAACTCATTCCATTTTAGATCCAGCTAGTAACAGATCTATCTATCCATCTGGTGATGGAGAATTGCCTCCTGAGGAATGCTGTCCCTTCCCTGTCCTCTTTCCCTGCTAATCTCCAGCTCAGGGAGTACATGGTATGTGTCGAAGCTACTTTTCTGCCCTGTGTCACAAATGTGGCATGTCCCAAAGCTTGGGAGCAGACGTGGCACGGGACAGTGTGTGGTGAACTAAATGGGTGAAGGCTACACACACAGTTCATGGTGCTTTGGTGACAAGTCAGACCAGGGACAGCTATTAGCCTGTTCATGAGATGTATGCGCTAGTCAAAGGCATAGGAAGCAGACAGCAGAGTCCCGCTGACCAGAGACGCCATGGAGGGTCATGGTGGGTATCCAGTGAATAGAGTTCTGTATGGGATAGATGTTCTGAAATGGGACAGGGCAACGGGCATAGTAATGGAAAAGTTCTTAATGCCACTGAACTACACACTTAAAAATGGTACATCTTATGTGCATTCTGTAACTGCATTAAAATTAGCCATAAATAAATAAATAAATAAATAAATAATTAAATAAACAAACAAACAGTGCAGAAGGCCTGTGATGGGTGCTGCTCTGGTACTCTGAGGACAGTGGTGACTTTTGTAAAATCCCCAAAGTCTTTTGTGTGGAGGTTTGAATGAGAACTTCCTCACAAAGACCCACAGATCAGGAAATGAGTGATAAGTCATAGGCTATGAATTTATATTAGGTGGAACTGTCACCTTCCAATGTCAAAACTGCCACTGTGAGTCACTGCCTTATATGAGGAAGGGGGAAGTGGGAGAGGGCAGCGTTGTAGGGTCCCAGGACAGATGCTTTTTCAACGGCTGTTCACTTGTGTTTGTGTGTTTAGGGTGGAGGGAATGTGACTGGCTTACAGGCTCGGCAGCACCAGCAGAAATGAGGCTGTAAACACAGGGCAGAGGAGCTGCAGGTGAGCTGGACCTCAGGCCAGAAGGTTCTTCTCGCCTCAAAGTGTCCAGAGTGATGTTTGCCACCAGTAGAGGTCTAGGAGATGTCTCGTGACCAAGTATTCCAAGTATTTCAAGTCTTAGAGAGTTAGCTTAGGAACTGGAGAAAGGGCTTGGATTTTCTATCAAAGGATCCATCCAGGTTCAGTTCCTACCACCCGTGTGGTGGTTTACAACCATCTGTGGCTCTAGTCTCAGGAGATCTGACACCCTTTTCTGGCCTCTGTGTGCGTACAAGCAGGCAAAACACCAATATATATCAAAAATAAATCTTTAGAAAAAATAGCAAGTTGGGTCAGGTAAAAGCCAAAAAGGTGGATGGCTCACTTCAGAAGTTACATGTGATTGAGGGCACCCTGAAGTCTGGGTGCCCCAGCCTTTCCCTTCTTCCTTTAGAAACACAACCCCAAGACAGGTACAGTACCCGGCAGAGTTCAGTGGACCTCTCCTGGTTTTAAAAGACTCTCCTGCCAGGCAGTGGTGGCGCACGCCTTTAATCCCAGCACTTGGGAGGCAGAGGCAGACGGATTTCTGAGTTTGAGGCCAGCCTGGTCTACAGAGTGAGTTCCAGGACAGCCAGGGCTACACAGAGAAACCCTGTCTCGAAAAACAAAACAAAACAAAACAAGACTCTCCTACATAGAGAGACCCTGTCTCAAAACAAAACAAAGCAAAACAAACCAAACAGACTCTCAATGAGGGAAAGGAAACAGACAAGACTTCCCTAACCAAGCAATTTGGCTCCATCTGCGAGGTGAGCAGCGCCCATAAGGTCAGTCCCCATGATTTGATCACAGAAAACACATCACCCAAGACCCAGAGACAGACACCACAGTGGGCTCATATGCTGGACCACAGTTATCAGCTGAATGCAGAAGGGAGAAGCCCCTCAGCAACAGAAGCTATATGTACTTTTAAATAACTGAGAAGGTTCGATTTAAAGTGCTCATCATGCAAGTAGAAGGATCTGAGTTTCAGTTCTAGCATGTATGTAACAAAGCCAGAGCATGCACAGTACCATTGCTGGGGGAAGGGGGGGGCGTGGAAAGGGAGGGTCTCCGGGACTCACGGGCTAACCAGTCTAGCTGAGACGGTAAGTTATTGGCTCAGTAAAAGACATGGTCTCAAAGTAATAAAGGTAGTGATGAAAATGATAAATAAAGATAAATGATAAATCAAATAGAGATTAAAGATGTCTAACATAAACATATGGCCTCTACATGCAAATGTACATACGTTTGTGCACATGAACATATGTGCGCACGTGCGCACACACACACACACACACACACACACACACACATGCGTGCGCATACACACATGCATGCGCACACACAACTGAATGGCTGAATCTCATTTGATTCATAAGTTAAGCAGTAGCCATAGACCTAAAAAATTCAAGGTACAGCTTACAAAAGTTACCAGGGATACAAACTGCCACGCTTACCAGAGTCAGCCCTCAGGGACACAGAACTCATTCACCACGCAGTGTCTGGAAGAACATGGCTCGTCAGTGTTAAGGCAATCTTTTCACGTTTGTTTTGTGTGCGTGTGCGCACGTGGGTGTGTTTGTATGTGGAAGATGAAGACACGGGTGCCCCAACTCAAGTGTAAAAGTCGGAGGACAACTTGTGGCAAATGCCTTTACCAAGTAAGCCATTTCACCAGCCCCAGATTCTGACATATTATTTGCTCATAAAAGCTCACTACACCTGAGCCTTGCCTTGATTTTTGTCTGTTTTGTTTTAAGACGGAGTCTTATATGTAGCCCTGGCTGTCCTGGAACTCACTAATTAGACCAGGCCTTCCTCCAAATCACAGAGGTCTACCTGCTTCTGTCCCCTCCCTCCCCCTCCAGAGCTGGGTTTAAAGGCACATGCCACCTCCACCCAGCCCATAATCTTGATTTGGAAATCTCAAAAAAAAAAAAAAAAAAAAAAAAAAAAAAAAAAAAA
>JANHMN010000024.1:26481318-26495201 GCA_030674055.1 Rhabdomys pumilio
AAAAAAAAAAAAAAAAAAAAAAAAAAAAAAAAAAAAAAAAAAAAGAAGAAGAAGAAGAATACAAGATCTTTTTTTTTTTTCTAACTTGGAAAAGAAGCCAACAGCCAAATTACAAGTTGTAACGCCCCATTAAAATCAGCTCCAAGAATAGCCCTAACATCTAGTGCTTAATTAATGCCTACGAAGAGCCAGGTGTGGGCAGGTTCTCAGGAGGTGTTGCTTCATCCCCCAGCGATGCTACTGAGCTGATGCATTTGACAGATGAGGAAACCAAGACTTAGGAGGAGCCATGTGGAGACGTCCCAAATCCTTTTCATAAGACAAACCTAAGTGCAGGGTGGACCCAGTTCCTAACTGGGCTATTAATTGACTTCCTATTATGTGCCAATCAGGTAAGAAAGAAAAAGAGCCAAGTAGCCACTAGGAAGGCAAGCTGGGAATCCAAACAGACCATCATCCGCAGTACAGGGCTTTGGAAGCTAGGAAAGCTGTGGCCAAGAGATGGTTGGGAGCTTGGGAGAGTCTCTGGGTTGGGGAAGGGGTTCAGAGACTTGGTTTTTTTTTTTTGTTTTTTTTTTTTTTAATTTGGGAAGGTGGGGATGAGTAAGTGAATGGATGGGTGGGTGGGTGGGTGTGCACTTGTGTGCAGACACATATGAAGTCCAGAGGTGACATATGGGTGTTGTCCTCAAATGTTTCTCTATGCTAATTTTTGAGATGGGTTCTCCTATTTACTTATGGGTTAGACTGACCCAAGGGATCCTCCTGTCTCTGTTTCCCCAACTCGATAATTACAGGCACAGTTTGGACTTTGGTCCTCACGCTTCTGTGGCAAGCATCTTAGCCTAGAGCATGTTCTTGAGAACCGGAGACTGATGTATTGGGAGTGAGAAGAAGGATGGGGAGAACACTGGCAGTATGCTAAGATCTCTAGTTAGGTGAGCAACCACTGTGGTGGGGAACAAGACACTCTGAGGATCCAGAACTAGAATAATCAGCAAAAGTTGGCACAGCCAGGGAGGGCTCTGAGAACTGGCGGGACAGAAACTCAGCCTGGAGAGGTATGCCAGCTGGGGAAGAAGAGAAACCCCAGTAGTGGAGTCTGGCATTGCAGCCACAGTCTGCAGTGTTTTCAAACAGCAAAGGTGGAAGGGAACGCACAGCCATCTGTAGAGGCAGTTACCTTATGGTACCAGCCAGCTTCCTACATGCTACTCTCTAGATGCTTGCAAAGGCGCAGCCACAAATGCAGACAGATCTGAACTGAACCACACAAGGTGGCCTGTTGGCAAGGTCACATGACCACGTTCCCTCCCCCCCCCCCCGAAGTGTCACCTAACGCATAGTGTGATCTCATACCTGATTTCTTAAATAAAAACAAAGTATGTGTGTTCGTGTACATGACAGGAGATGGCTGGCATGGGGGTGGAATGAGCAAGGTCACTTTATTCGATTTCACTATCTTTTATTTGTGATTAGCATATGTTAGTTATGCATAACAGGCTTCCCGGTGACATTTTCACATGTGAGTAGAATGTATTTTTGTCCTGTCCAGACTCTGTCCCCTCTTGTCCCCTTCCACTCCGACAGCTCCCGGCTAGTCCCTTCTACTTTCCCACTTGCTTGTTGGTGATGCTTTTTTAGTGAGATGACTTGTTTTATTTCCACTTTAACTGTATGGATGTTAGACAAGCAAGAAGCCACAGGCCTGAGAAGATGCACTATGACTGACCTGATCCCTTCCCAAGTAACTCGGGTGTGTGTGTGTGTGTGTGTGTGTGTGTGTGTGTGTGTGTGTGTACGTACATGCAACCTACCAAGTATGTACAAGCCATGGTGCCTTCTACCTCGTTTAAGAGGCTTCTTGTTCACCTGTTTCACACACCAGACTAACTGGTGGATTCCACTGCCTCAGACACCCATCTAACCACAAGAACACTGAGATGGCTTTCTGTGAGCACCGGGGATCTGGACTCAGACCTATCAACTTCCATGGCAAATATTTGCTCCACTGAACCTTCTCCCTGGGTGAGATCAGTCAAAGGTAAGAACAGAATCTCTGGCCTGAAGGCTCCACAGAGTTGACTCTAGCATGACTTTAGGGCCGATGTTATTTTCAGCTTGGCCTGTGATCCAGGATCAATTCCATCCACCAAGTCACCCAAGTCCTTACCAGGAACACTCTCCAAAAACCACTGAAGCACCTGCCCCCAGCAAAGAGGTCCTGACCAGTGCAGGGGTGGGGACATCTCTTAATGTGCTAATGCTGCCAATGGATTAAGCATTCACTTCTATCTGAGCTATTTTTTTTTCCATGAATATAAGCCATTTTGCATTTTGGAGCCCTTCTGCAAACAGAGCAGTTTGTCTTTGTGTTTTCTCATTTAAAAACAAATATTTGCCTGCCAAGCAAATACTGTCTCTTAGGATGTGCTATTAATAGGATAATTAGGCAGCCGGTAATGAAAAGGATTGCTGGTAATTATGGCAAGATTTGTTTTGGCATTTGAAGGCAGCGATAGAGGCTGGAGTGCTAAAATCTACCTTAGAGTTAATTAGCACAATTAGAACACACCTGAAAAAATAGCCCAGCTAACAAACACTTGCTTTGCTTTTAAAGTGACAGCACAGGCACTCCCCAGGCTGCCTGGGCAGTGCCCCACCCCCAGGCGTTTCTAAGGTGACTGAGTGGTACACAAGATACAACCAGCTTATCCTTTGTCTCCAAGGCACCTCTTCTTTGTGGCCATTTGTTTTCTCTTTCAGGCCTGCCCATCACTCCTCTCTGATCTGCCCTGCTTAGGGGCCCCTAATTTTTTTCAACTAGATATGGTTGCATTCTTTCTTCCATCTTTCAGATAAGGAAATTGGGGATCAGAGATGCCTAAGGCATCGAGGTTACAGATGAAATCAAAGGTTATACATCGGATAAGGGGTCACAGATAAGGTCAGCAGCTTGCCTGGCATGTACAGGCCCTGGGTTTGATTTCCAGTATTACCAGGAGACCCAGGAGACGGGATTCTCTCTGGTTAGCTTTTCCATCTTCCCTTCCTCACCCCCTTTCCATCTCTGCAACCAAGTGGACACTGGCAGATCACAGCACGCATCTGATGCGTGTGAGTTTGCATGCACATGGTTTTGAATAGGTTCATGTGTGTATACACACTCACCTTCAGGAAGAGCTTTAAGGAAACAGAGCAGTGGGTGTGTTGGGACATACTTGCGAGCTCAGCACTCCGGGAGGTTAGACTAGCTGAGGCCAGACTGGAGGAGCAGGGGGAGGGGAAGAAGGCTGAGATGAGGAGGAAGAGGAGAAAAACAGTTAATCTAAAGAAAGCTTGGAAATTGGAGATGAGTTATTCAGTCTCTTTGAAGTCTTCATGCCGTCACACCCCAAAACTTCCCTCCACCTCCTCAGCTTGTCCTTGCAGGTTCACCATGAGACAGTGAGAAAGTGAAACAGTGCACAGCCTGGCCTCCTGTCACACTCATAATTAACCCTGTGGTGGACTCTTTCCACTAATCCTTGGGCACTCAGTCAACCCTCCAGCTATCCTTATCCAAACCTGCAGTGCGGGGAAGAAGCTCTGGAGAACCCAGGGAGAGCACACCTCACATCCCCACTCTGAACACAAGGTAAATACTGAGTCACAACATCTTGAAAGAGATCCAGGGAGGCAGAGCACACTGAGATTTCAAGCTATATCCTGCACTGTGTCTACAACAAATTCCCCCTCAGCTGTAGACAGTAAGAGGATCCCTTTCTACCACGCCATCGAACTTTCAAACGTGATACCTAATTCTTAGAGGACATGAGGTATTTTCTCATCACCTTCTCAAGACTGCAGACACTGGGGCTCAGAGAGGCTGGGTAACATATCCTTGGCCACACAGCCAAGATTAAATTGGATCTGACTGGCCCCAAACTCAGGCTCATTCACTGATCATGAACTTAAGGATTTGGGGTCACAACACATGGGCTTCCCAATAATTATCAAACCTCTCTACCAAACCCCATGGCTACTGGGCATTAGAAAGGACCGGAAGAGAAACTGTGTTTTGTAAACTGAACTCAAAGAAGAAAATTTTACACTCACATTAAAAAATGAAATCTGCATACCAGGCAGTAGCTAGATTTGCACTGATTAATTAGAAAATTGCATTTATATAACCCCTTAATCTGTATTTATGTGTTGCTAAGGATGCAGCGAGCTGGGCAGGGAATTACACTCAGATTAGCCTTGATCTGAAAGCAGTCTGGATGGGAGCTGCTTTCTACCCAGAACAGAGAGAATCAAAGGATTTAGGACAGGGATCCCTGGTGAGGACCCCTTCCTTCCTGCTGCCTCGGACCTAAGTCTCTGGGGCCTCTAAGCACCACCCATCAGCCTTAACACCGCGGGTCCAGAGGAGACCTCGCAGAGGGTTCATTTCCAGCTGAGTGCCGCCTCTGGTTTCCTAAACAAAATTGGTTTTATTCTTCTCAACATGTGCTCGGCAAGATTAAAGTTCTATCAACGGCGGGCGGCCAGGCTTAGCACAGGCTTTTTTTGGAAGTGGCTCATGCCCCCACAAGAGGGGGAGTGGGTGGGAAGCGAGAGGGGGGCAGGGCCTGAAATCCTGCTTATTGAATCCAAAAAGAGGATCCCTTAATGGATAAAAGGGTATTAAAGTGGGGTCCCCTGATGCTTTCTGACATTCCAGGGGGAGGATGCTTGATCACAACAAATCATTGTAGGGTATTTCCGTTGTGATGGCTGTTGTTGTTAATGTTGTGTGTGTGAGAGAGAGAGACAGAGAGACAGAGACAGAGAGAGAAGAGGAGAAAGAACAAGCATGCTAGCCCTAGGGATTCTTTTGCCTCTGCCTCCCCAGCACTGGGATTCCAACCATACAACAGCATTTTATGTGGGTGTTTGGCATTCAAACACAGGTCCTCATTTTTGTGTTCCAAGCATTTTACCAAATAAGAAGCCATCACTGTCTTCTTCTCTTATCTTCTCCTTCTCCTCCTTCTCCTCTTCCTCCTTCTTCCTTCCCCTTCTCCTCCTCCTTCTTCCTTCTCCTCCTTCTCTTTCCTTCTCCTTTTCCTTCTCCTTCTCCTTCCTTCTCCTTCTTCCTTCTCCTTCTCCTTCCTCCTCCTTCTCCTTCCTTCTCCTTCTTCCTTCTCCTTCTCCTTCTTCCTCCTCCTCCTTCTCCTTCCTCCTCCTCCTCCTTCTTCCTTCTCCTTCTCCTCCTTCTCCTCCTTCTTCTCCTCCTCCTCTCTCCTCCCCTTCTCTCTTCTTCCTCCTCCTTCTCCTTCCTCCTCATCCTCCTTCCTCCTCCTCCTCCTCCTCCTCCTCCTCTTCCTCTTCTTGCTCTACCATCAGATGAGAATCAGTAGAAAGAGATGTAGCCAGGAGAGTCAGTCCTATCCTTCAGCCTGAGAGGCAGTCCAGCTCTGTGGACTGAAGGAATAACATGAGTCCCGGCTTCCAAGGGGCCAGTAGTTCAGACTGGACTCCTAGGTGCCTCTGGGGAAGAAGAAACTATAAATGGAATTTAGCTCCTGGGCAAGGAGCCTCCAGTGGATTGTCCCTGTTGCCAGGACAATCTGCAAAGCCAGGCTTAGTTTCAGGAATATACCTGGACTGGCCCGTTACCCACTTGATGCTACCATACATCTCTTCTGCTGAAGGGAGTTGGTTGATGAGGGTGAAGGGGGTATATAGCCCTGCTTTTAAGAATGTGTCTATGACACCCTAACCAATGAAAACAGTGTTATCTGAACTCTCTCATCTCCTCAGGAGAGTGTCTTGTGACTTTCCAGTGTAAGTTCCCTAGTCAGCCTGGTGGCAGAAACCCACCCTTCCTGCATTGCTCGGGAGTCTGCAGCCTCGCTGTGCTTTATCCCCCTTCCCCCTCTTCAGTGCTGGGATAGCAACGACAGCACGTGCATCACAGAGCTGACTTGAGAACCGAATGGCTGAGTGTGTGCCAATGTGGCAGCACAGGCACCCGGGAGGGGTGACTCCTCCGTCCTCTGCAGCCTGTGATCTCATTCCCTGACTGCTAGCCACAAGCCACCCACCCAGTGTGACTCATTGTGCCTACAGGTGCATACCTTGGATAGCTCCTGGCTTGCACCTCTTTCGTGTACTTGGCTGTGTTCTCAGTCCCACACCAGGCGTTCCAAAAGGAGGTGTGGGCCTATGAGCCACTCCTCTCTTCTACACTGAGTTCTTCCTGTTCAACTCTGTCTCGGCTGACTATCAGTGATGGCTGTCCCATAGCCACCATGCCTGACACACTCACACACATGCTCTTTCTGAGGTGTTTGTGAAGGGGTGGGGGACAGATATGATTTTTCTCTTTTTTAGAGTCCTTTGGCACCCCTCTAAATTATAAGTGTTCATGGGCTGTCCAAGAGGCAGAGAGAATTTCCTTGGCAAATATGGGCAGGTTGGTTTTTTGAAAGAGTCCAGGGTACCCAGTGCCATCTGGCTCACCTGCCCTTCCCACTTCAAAAAGCAGGACATGGTGTTAAGCCACCCATCCATTCTCAGAACATTGGTCCCTCAAAAGCTTTTCTGTGGAAGAGATTTGGATGAAAACCGTTAGGGAATATGGTTGTTGTTCTGGGGCTGCTGGAGAGTGACATTCACCCATGTGTCCTGAGAAGTCCTTCAGCTGGGCAATGAGGCTCACCAGGAGGTCTACTGACACAGCCCTGTTGCTGTGTGACCCTGGTTCTGGTCTCTTGCCATGCTGGAAGTTTCCAGGCAACTATAAGAAACATACCCAGCAGCCATCCTAGGAAATGGCTTCTACTTTTCACTTGTTGGCCTGAGGGAGAAAGAACCCATGGCTCCCTGGTGTGTGTAGCTAAGACGGGGGTGAGATATGGTTCTGGGGAGATTTAGGAAGCCCAGTATGAATCACTTCCTAAAATGAAACAAATCAGAGGTCACCCTGCAAAGCAGGTTGTATTGCTTTATTTGAACAAGGCTGCTGGACATCTGGACCTTTTGGGAGCCCCCATCCCTCCTGTCTTCATAATTTAAGATAATCCCGTGGGACTGGAGAGCATAAGAATAATCCTCACATCTGTGTGGGCTTTTCAGCTTTTGAAAGCTCATTCATGGAATTATCTTATTAGTCCTACTAAATGCCTAGGACAGGGACTCAGGGACAGTCATTGCCATTGAGCAGATAGGATGCTGAACTCAAAGGAAGTGACTGGCTCAAGGTCATACAGAAAGCCAGATAAGCATAGCTCCCCTGACACCCAGCCCAGGACTGTCCCATAGGTACTGTACCCTTAGAAGAATCCACTGAGACTCAGAAATAGACCCCTTTGCCACAGAGCCGAGCTTCGGCTCTGTTCCTGACCTGAAGTCATGGCCCTGAGTGAAAATAGGATGTAGACAGAAAGATGAACTATGACCTTCACAATTGATTTCCCAACTTCAAATTCAGCTTCAGCTTCCTGGTCACCAGGCCTCAGACAATGTGATTGGTCCTCTGTGCCAGCTCCTCACCATGGAGGAAATGATAACGCAATGGCCCATCATCTTGGTAAGGATGCTTCTTTCATCTTTTGAAAACTGTCCCTTCACCAGATCTACGATGGGGCTATGCATGCATTTTCCCCAAGAGCTTCATGACCTAGAACAGACATAAGATCCCACCAGATTGGTCAGGGACCTTCTGTGAGACCCTGGAGTGAAAAAAAAGGTCTTTCCTTCTGGGAGTGAAAATGAGCAGGTGATTCCAGCCTCAAGAACACAAGGTGTTATCTGAGATATGGGAGCTGATGTGCAGAAAGAAGCAGGCAAGAGTTCTGGGGACACACTCTAGAGTTCGGTCACCCTGAGAGGGACACCCTTCCTAGGGGATAGGTCACAGAGCCTTTAAATCATCTGGTGGCTCCTAGAGACAAACCTTAGGGCTTAGGCTTTCTTGAATGCAGAACAAATGGGAATTATCACCACTGCTGCTAACTTTGAGCAAAACCAGGTGGTGACCCAAGGGACACTGCAAACAGCACTCAAGTAGAGAGGAAAGGCTTTCATGGACTCCAAGAAACTCAGGACTCAACAGGGGAGAGAGACTAAAGTTCAGACCTCCCATTTGGGCATATAAAAGTGGGGCGGTCCTCCTCATGTATTTGAATTGGGAATTTTAAGTGCTTGTCTCTGGTTTGAAAAAGTAGGGACGCAGGGCTCAAGGGCCCTGGCTCGTAGGCTGCTGCTCTGTGTGCTATGTTCCTCCAGCTTATGTATATGGGGGTGGTGCACACGTGTGTGGAGAGGCCACCGGAAGAGAATGTTGAAAGAAGTGACTTGTTTTGGTATTTTCCCCTTTGATTCAATTTTAAAAAAAAAGTGTGTGTGTGTGTGTGTGTGTGTGTGTGAGAGAGAGAGAGAGAGAGAGAGAGAGAGAGAGAGAGAGGAAGACAGAGACAGAGAGACAGAGACAGAGAGAGACAGAAACAGAGAAAGAGAGAGAGAGAGAGACAGAGAGAGAGACAGAGAGAGACAGAGAGAGACAGAGACAGAGACAGAGAGGTGTACAGGTGCCCGAGAAGGCCAGAAGAGGGCTTTTGGCTCTCCTGGAGCTGCAGTTAGAGGTGGTTTTGTGAGCCTCTTGTTGTAAGTGCTGGGAACTGGAGTGGAATCCTCTGAAAGAGTGGTAAGCACTCTGAACTACAGAGCCATCTCTCCATCTCCACTCCATATTCCCTTGAGATGGAGTCTCTTACTGAACCTGGGTCTAGGTTAGCCCCTTAGCTCCAGACAGCCTCTCTTCTCTGTCTTCCACTGCACTGGAGTGACCAGCAAGCCTGACCATGCCTAGTTTTTGTTGTGAGTGCTGGAGATCGGAACTCAGCTGCTTGTGTCTGTAAGAGTTCTTACTCACTGAGCCATCTCCTGGCTCTGGTTTTCATGCTTTGAGAATAAGAGGGGAGCAGTTGAAGCTGATGCTCGTGGGAACAGGTTTGTTCTGTTGTCTTACAGGAAGTAGTGAAGATAAAGCAGAATGCTGTAATATGCAGGTAAGACAGGTCTGAAGTCTACTGTCTGAAACCAAAAGATTATTGTTACTGTGGAATTATAGGCTTGAGATTTTCTACACACAGAGAGGGAAGGGATAGGAGGGAGGGCAGTGGGGAAGGGGAGGGAAGGGTAAAGAAAAAGAGGAAGAAGAAAAAAAGAAACCAAGGCACAACCGTCTCCCAGTGAATGCTGTCCAGTAATAATTTAGAATCCTGTCTCTCCCCACAGGCTTCTAGCTGTCCCCACCTGAGAAATACAGCAAGGAGCGATGGTCCTTGGTTGCCAGGGACCTGCCATCCCTGCCCTGTATGATTGCTGCACTGGCTGTTATTCCTAACACATGAGAGAAGCAACTCGGGTGGGGAGCAGGACCTGGCAACAGGCGCTGGTCTTCATACATTGTCCTTCTGGGACAGCCATCTGCTTGCATTGGACTAAGGACTTCCTGAGCTTACAGATACCTAGCAAGTTCCCCCCAGCTTCCCCATGGGAACCATGTTTCTTTATAGACTTGTGTCATCTGCTCTTGTTCCCCGCCCTGGCTATAGGGCCTCTGCCTCTGTCCATGGTTCTGAAATGTCTTTTGCCTTTCTAGGAGACAGGCTATCCAGTTATTCATTCAATAAGTATCTTTAGTAGATAGTACTGACTATACACTGGCTTAACATTTAGTAGCTTGGGTTTCATTCTTTCTTACAGTTCTGTGAGATGTCCATATAATTTTCTGTATAGACATCTATGGTCAGCTAATGCTCTGACTTGACCTGGATAGTCTAATATAGCCTCACTCCTAAGTCTGGTGATTGACAGCCCACTGTCTAGAGCAGTTTAGTCAACCATCCCTGCAGTCTCTCCAGCACATTAGCTTGAGTCATTTGTGTACAAGACATGAGGCTCTAAGTTTTGGAGATGTGGTGACCTGAATAAGATATCCCCATAGTCTCAGGCATTTGAACACTTGGAATCAAATTGACAGTGTTCAGGAGGTTTACAGGGTGTGACTCTTTTCAGGACAGTATGTCACTGGAGGGGTGGGCTTTGAGGTTTCAAAACCTCATGCCACTCTCAACCCTCTCTCTGCTTCCTGCTTGCTGTTTAAGATGTGAGCACTTCCGCTTCTGCTTCAGCCGCCATGCCAGCCACTTCCCTGTCATGATAAACTTGTATCCTTCTAGAGTCCTGTACCCCTGTAAGATCAAATAAACCAAGTAAGACAAAGTTGCCTTGGTCACAGAATTTTATCACAGCAACAGAAAGTTAATCCAAGAGAAATTAAGCTAACAAGTTCCTTCCTTTAAAAACAAAGCTATTGGTTACATTTTATTTACTGAGTCTGTATGTATGTGTGTGGGTGCACATGGACCTCAGCCTGTCTCCCCAACTTGTAGGGGTCAGTGCTCTCCTTTTACCAGGCTGAACTCAGCTCATCAGGTTTGCTAGCAAGCCCCTTTACGCACCGAGCCATCGAGCCAGCCCTCAGAGGTTCTTTCCTTAGTTCTGGGACATTTTCTAATGCCGGTGACATATTTTCAGTTCAAATGAATGAGCCTTGAGTCGGTGTGGAAGGAGCCAGCAGACAGGTAGAGAGATGATTGCAGCCATCTAAAACAAAATAGTTTTTCCAGTTTATCCTGCCTCGTCAGCGCACCATAGGCTGCAAAGGATAGGATGTCCCTCTGCTGAAGCTGTAGGGGAATGACTTCTCTCCTGAAAGTGTTTGAGCCAAGAGCCCTCTTGGTGTCTGCCAAAACCACTTTCATAACTGCGTCAGGAGTAATCAAAAGTCTTCCAGCATTCCAGCCCTTAACTCCCAGCTCTTGCTGAATCAGAGATTTTTTTTTCCTACTAGATGAGCAAGTCCCCCTTTGAATCACAAGCCTTCTCCAGAGTCATCAGCATCAGTGCGTGTTAGCTGTGCATGGCTGGGCAATAGATCTCCAGTTACCTTCCTGGATGAAAACAGAAAAGCTCTAGAGTATCATCCTCTGTCTCCCAAGTCCCCAGAAGTGATGAGATCTTAAGAACTGCCTTCCGGGGGCCAGAGCCCAATAGTGAATACCCATTCCTCCCATAGTGTCTTCTCTGCTTCATGCAAAAAGTCTGGGATGGGGCAGATTTTGACTGCATAGCAATAATTAAAACTCAGGTATTCAGGGCTGATAAGATGGCTCAGTGGGTAAAGTTTCTTGCCACCAAACTGTCAAAAGTGATTTCCAGCTGGGTGGTGGTGGCGCACGCCTTTAATCCTAGCACTTGGGGCAGAGGCAGGTGGATTTCTGAGTTCGAGGCCAGTATGGTCTACAGAGTGAGTTCCAGGACAGCCAGGGCTACACAGAAAAACCCTGTCTCAAAAAACCAAAAAAAAAAAAAAAATGATTTCCATTCTTTAGAACTTAGATGGCAGAAGGAGAGATCTGACTACTGAAAATAGTCCTCTAACCCTACACATACACTGTGGCATATGCATATAGCTCTCTCACCATATATACACACATGTACGTACACACACACACACACACACACACAGAGAGAGAGAGAGAGAGAGAGAGAGAGAGAGAGAGAGAGAGAGAGAGAAAATTTTAAATTTAGACTTTTAAGTAAAATGCAAAGTCAAGGCTCTTTCCACAAAGCCCATCACTGTGGGACTGCAGAACATTTTAACCCAGAGTCTTTGATTCCAGCTGGTTCTAGCTCCTGTGTGAATATATATATATATATATATATATATATATATATATATATATATAGTGTTCATTGACCAGTACAGGTGCACATATATGAATACTCTAGACTAGATTGCAACCTTGGGCATCATTCCTTGGTCACTGCCCAGCTTGTTCTTTTGAGATGTGTCTCTTTCCAGTCTGAAACATACCAAGAGGGCTGTGCTGATTGGCCAGTGAGCCCCAGCAATCTCTCTTACTCTGCCACCCCAGTGCGGAGATTACAACTGTGTGCCACCACACCTGGTCTTTTTCACATGAGTTCTTACCTCAGGCCCGTGTGCTTGCAAGGCAAACACGTTACAGACCAAGCCATCTCCCCAGCCCTGTATATGCTTATTTCACGTCTAAGTATCTAGAGAAAGTAACTAGGTTGACAACTAACAGTTGTCACTTCTAGCAGTAACAGATAAAAGATGATGCTGAGGTTTGAGGTCTTTTTTTGTATACTTGAGGTGTTTGGATTTTTCCATACACAGACATACAGAGAATATGAAGGACAGAATTCTAGTGCTTGGTGTTACTCTGAATGAAGATTGCCCAGAGAGAGAAATTGATTTCTTCCTGATGCATAGTCAACAACAGGTAGATCATGACACATCCAGGACTCCCATTTTGGTTGTGTGGTCAAACCCTTCAGGAAGCCTACAAGCTGTGCATGACAAAAGACAGGCCAGTTTTGGTTAGAATGTGAAGACTGGCACTGGGTCCTAGCCAGGCACCTCTTGCCAAGCTAAGCCCCTTGGGTCTACCTGAGCTCTGTTTTTAGCATCCGTGTAATAGGGTGGAAGATGTCAGATCTTGGGGTTGTTGTACGTTTCAGATGAGAAAGATAAGCCATGAACTTGAACTCTGAACAGGCCCATGTTCCATGATTCAAACGCTTTCTCTGAAAAAGCAGAATGGTTGCTGAGAGTTAAAGTGGCAAAAGGCACATCACAAGTCCGATATAGTCTAGGTCATCAGTATGGCTGATCTGTGAAGATCTTCCAGGGTGGGGTTGGTGGTTTAGCTAGTAATGTGCTTGCAAGCTAATGTTAGGACCTGAGTTCCATTCTAGCACCTACTGGATAGATAGATAGATAGATAGATAGATAGATAGATAGATAGATAGATAGCAGGCAGGCAAGCAGATATACCAACCCGGACACACAATTTATAATCTCAGAGCTTGGGAAGTAAAGGCAGGCAGAACCCTGGGACTCACTGGCCAGCCAGCCTAGCTGAATTTGTAAGTTTCAGGCCATTGAGAGACCCTGTATCATAAAATCAAGCTGGGCTGTACCTGAGGAACAACTCTTTAGGTTGACCTCTGGGCTCCACACACACGTATATGTCCATGCTTGTACCCCTGCACCCATATGTGTACAGATACATCAAAAGAAAAACCAACCCCACAGTATTAATTATTATCCCCATGAACAAACTCAGTATCTAAGAGCCAATAACAAGAAGTTCCGAAAAAGAAAACCAACATTTGCTGGGGCTTTGCTGGCTCACTTTTGTGGTAGCATGCAAAGCCTCCTATGAAGTGGGCTAGCCTCATCTCCCTGAAGCAGGAGGTCTTCAATGCCTTAGGTTGGCCATTTAGTAAAGTATGTAAAGCTGGAGCATCCGCACACACCTCGGGTGCTCCAGGAGCCACACCCATGAAGAATGTGGCACCCTTGAGGTCTAGAACCAGACAGTAACAGGTTCGAGCCCTGACTCCACATCTGGATGTCTCAGGACCTTCAGCTTCATTCTATAAGCATCAGGGAGATCGCCTTGAACTGGATGAGGAGGCATCACTGGGTGGCTGGCCACTGTGAGCCATCAGCAGCTAAGTGAAAGGATGCTCCAGGGGCATGGATCTCCTGAAAATGGACGACAAGGATGTCTTTTATCTGTGTGTGTGTGTGTGTGGGTGTGGGTGTTTCTGTGTATGTGTGTATGTGTATGTAGGTGTGTCTATATGTGTCTATGTATGTGTATGTGAGTGTGCATGTTTGTGTGAGTGTATGTGTATGCGTATGTATGTTTATGTGTGTGAGTATACATGTGTATATATGTATGTAGGTGTGTATGTGTTTATGTGTGTGGGTATGGGTGTTTGTGGATGTGTATATTTGTGTGTGTGTG
>JANHMN010000024.1:26495211-26549509 GCA_030674055.1 Rhabdomys pumilio
ACACACACACACACACACACACACACATACACACTAATGATATCCAGCCATTACCACTTGACCTTAAAGCTACTCCCACAAAAGTACTGGAGAATATTTCTCCACCCAAAGCTAGGTTGGGATGGCTAGCACTGGCTTTGGCCTACATGTGGCAGAAGTGACATCACTGTATGTCATTTTCCAGCCTTGTGCCATTGTTCCTCCCATGAGTACCTGATAGCAGTTGCCAACATACTGGGGTGTAGCTGTAGAGTCAGAAACTAATGGCCCCAGTACCTACGTGAGGAGGTTGTCTCAATCCTGCCAGCGTCAGACACCTGGGGGAATCTGCAGGTCCTTCCAGGCTGAACGTCAAAGGCCAGTGGGTCTTTCCCGGGAAGCCTGGGTGGAGAGTGTGTAGATCTGGCTCAGCCTCCCAGAGCAAACCCGGTACATCCTCCCATGAATCCCTCTGGGAACCTGCCAGGCACAGCTTCCTATGTCAGCCAAGCAGAGGCAAGCAGTTTAATTGCTGGGTCTGACTACGGCTAAATAAAAAAACAGTGAATCCTTCTGCTGGGGACAGAAAGTACACCCAGGTCAGGCACAGAGAAGCACAGACCAGAGGGAGCAGGGGAGGCAGGGGAGGCAGGGGAGGCAGGGGAGGCAGGGGAGGCAGACAGCACTGAAACCCTCAAGGCCCGCCCCTCTTCTCACAGGTGGAAAAGCCAAGGCACAGAGAGGGGTAGCCATATGCCCAGGGTCACATAGCTGTCAAGACCCTGAAGTGGAATGAGGAGACCCAGCCTCACTAGAGTGTTTCTTGTGTTGCAAACAGTTAATGTACACTATGGAATCTAGTCCTCCCTAAACCTAGAAGGAGCAAATCCTGATTTATGTAAGATGTCCTTGTGGAAGAGAAGTCAACCGAGGCTCGGAGCTCTTGCTAGACAGGCCACCAGTACAAGCCCAGAGTTCAGTGATTCTCAACCTGTGGGTCGCAACCACCAGGAAACACGCATTTCTAATGGTCTTAAGAACTAAGACACAGCTTAGCTGCGAAATTATCATTATGAAGTAGCAATGAAAATTGTTTTATGGCTGGGGGTCCCCACAATATGAGCTGTACCAAGGGTCACACAGCATTAGGAAGGCTGAGAACCTCGTGGGTCTAGTGTGAAGCAGACACTTTGAGCTTCGCCTCATTCTTAAGCAATGGGTCTTAACACAGCTCAGCAGCACAGCCCAGGAGGTTGAACCCAAACTGAGACCACAGCCAAGCCCACCGTACCAACATGGAGCACAGGCTTTTTCTCCCCTTCCCCTCATCTTCCTTTCTGTCTCTGCCATGTCTCTTTACCACTGTTGCTCTGCAGGCAGGAGTATCTTTCCGTCCTGGGTGTGTGATATATCTGCGTCTGCACCTCTCTGAATAACAGAGGAACAGAGTTCTTTACTGAGAGGGTAGATGGATGGATGGATGGATAGATGGATGGATAGATGGATGGATGGATGGGTGAATGGATGAATGGATGGGTGGATGGATGGATGGATGGATGGATGGATGGATGGATGGATGGATGGGTAGATGGATGGATGGATGGATGGATGGATGGATGGATGGGTGGATGGATGGATGGATGGATGGATGGATGGATGGATGGGCGGGCAGATGGGTGGATGGATGGATAGGGGAGTGCTTCCATCCACAAACAGCCGACTTGGTAATGAGCAAGCACATGCCAGCTAAAGCTGTATGGCAGTCAAGTCTCACAGTCATTGATTCTCACAGCCACCCACCCGGCACTCCCTCCCCACAGCGTGTGCATTCCATTTCTGTCTTAACGCAAAGCTCCTTCCCCAGGGCTTGATGGCTTGCATCCAGCTTTATTGTTGATACAGATCTTTATCTACCCCAGGCTTATAACTGACATTTAAATTACTCTGCGAACAACCAATCAATATTTATGGATTCCTGGACCCATGCATTTGCCAGGCCCAGTGTCCTGAGTTTCTCCCTGGCCAAAGAGGCAGAGGACTCAAGGTCAGGGCTCTGTCTAATTAGAAACAGGGATGCCGGGCATGCCTCAAGGCATAGGTCTGGAGTTCGAATAGAGCTGCAGACCCCCAGACTGCCTAAGTAGAGCAAGGTGATTTCCCACTAGAGAGCCAGTCCAACCTCACATCATTCTGTGGGCATTGCCTGCGTGTGCAGAATAGCATAGCAAGCCTGAGAGAGTGACATGGAGAACAAGATTAAAGAACTCATCCTGCAGAGGTTCTCCCTCTAGGGGCAGAAGAGACATGCATAGGTGACAGCAGGCAGGCTGCATGGTCCGTGGGAGACAATGAAGAGAAGAGAGAGCCCTAGGACAACTTCCTGGGGGGCTTCCTGGAAGAGGAAGGGCATAGCAGGAGAGAGAAATATGCATAACTAATGAGATGAGAACACAGGACCTACCGGCTTTAGGGATAGCAGAAAAAAAAAATACAGACCATTAAGTTGAAGTCTGATCCTGGGTGGCCCTGGATACAAAGGGCAGCTTGTGGCTTTCCCTCTACAAACAAAAGGGAGGAAGGAGGGCTTTGCAATGAGAGCTTTCTAGAAGCTGTATGGACTTGAGGCAAGGGGGGTTCTTCTAGCCATTGGCCTCATGGCCCAGGTGCAGGCAGGCTAATTTTCACCCTCCATTTTTAAAAAATGGAGCCCTCACCTGCCTTGAGAAAAACAATGAACGCCCGATGAATACTTCCAGGGCCTCTTGATGCTGTGAGTTATAGCGGTGGCCTTCATCCTGGAGGCCAAACTGTTTATCACTCTAGTGAATTCAAGCTCTGGTTCCAGGAAAAACAATCTCTTGTCCTGGCATCAGCAGCAAAGTGGAAGACATCATCCAGCTGCCCTCCCCAGCTCAGTCACACAGCAGGGGACCTTGGCTCCCCAGGGGCACCTGTTCCCTCACAGTAAGGGGAGAAGTCTGCAGAAGCTGAGTTCCATGAATTCACCCCACACCTCACACCCCTACCCCTACCCTGCACATACAGAGCTCTTGGGTGCAAGACTTGAGGCACTTGCTTACAGGCCCCTCTGGGTGGTCAGCTCGGATGGGGGATGGGCTCTTCTCAACAATGCTGATTTATCCAGCAGGCACAGTTAGGTAGGCGGTCCAGCAAGTATTTTAATTCCTTTTAAAATCAAGAGGGAAAAATAAATATGACCCGCCTTGATGGTTACTCATCAACAGGCCAATGTAGCTCTAAATCAAAATGAATACACCGGAGCCCAGTTCCCAGCACCCGTGTAAAAACCAAACATGTGGGTTCCCAATCCCAGGGTTTGAGGGGCCAAGCCACGAAGATCCGTAAGATCCACGAAACTCAGTGGTTAGCCATCTTAGCTGAGTCGGTGAGCTGTAGGTTCAACAACAAACCTTGCGTTAAAAATGAAGGTAAACATCGACAGAGAAAGAAATTAAGTTGGCCTGGAACTCCTCTGACAGAAGAAAGTTGGCCAAGTTAAATCATTACTGTGACATGTGACACAAAAAAGCAGGCCCACACCTCAAAACCATGCTCCAAGCACATGATATACTTAGCAATTATGGCCTCACGTAACCCTGTATAGAAATAAAATAACCTGAGGGGCTGGGGCGGGGCGGGGCGGGGGCAGGGGCGGACATCTCCCAAGGAAAAACAAAATAATTTTGTGAGTGAATGAGTGGATATATAAATTAAAATCTATGAATAATATCATGTATTTGAACTGGTCAGGCATAGATTGGGCCACAGCTATCCTGAGCATTGGTGAGACACCTTTGACCTGTGCATTGTGGGTAATTAGAATGGTCAGGTGCAGGGCTAGAGCGACGGCTCCCTTGTGAAACATCTGAGACACCCAGCAGAAGACATCTTGCTCAAAGGTAGTATTAAAAGGGTCTGTCTGTGCATAAACGGTAGCATGGGGGGTTTCATAGGACTTCGAAGCCTCTGCAGACCCCATATCCTGGTTTGTAATTAGGCTCAGTGGAAATAATGTGGGTTTAGTCACTCAACAAAGAGTGACTAGGCTTTGACAAGTTGCCAGATGCTGTGCTGGGACCAAATAAGCTGAACTGAAGGTGACAGAACACAGGTACATTATAAACAAATAAGAAAGAAAAGAAAAGAAAGAAAAAGAGGAGTCAACTGTCTAGAACTTTCTATTCTGGAAAGAAACTTACACATCATACATCACAGGCAGCCAGGGGCCTAATGGCCCACCTGGTCACTGCTGCATGCTCAGGCTGTGCCCCCCGCCAGGTTGAGAGCTCTCTAGGAAAGACAGGGTCAGGGCAGTGTGGTGTCCCTCACCAAGAACAGAGACTGCTGTCTTAGAGGAGCGACTACTCTGTAGGGACCCCCTGGGCTACATCTGTCACAGGGACCCGATTTTGCATTCCTAATCTCTCAGAGATAAATGTAACCCTAGACCACCTAGCCTGGCTGTTGGTGGTGTGGCACACATGTGTATGTGAGCGTACATAATGTGTGAGCCTGAATGTGTCTCTGTGACTATGAATATGAGTGAACACGTGTGAATGGATGTCTGTGACGGCATGTAAATGTATGTTAATGAATGTGAGCATTGGCTGGTGTGTGTGTGTGTGTGTGTGTGTGTGTGACACAAGGCTTGTGTCTCTGCGCTAGCTTCTGCCCTAGCCAGACTGTCTTTGGCTCCTCCTCCCTCCCCTGCTGCTCCTCCCTCTTCTCTGGTTGGAAGCTGCAGGAAGGGGCCAGATGGTCTCCCCTGACCTGCTATTTATCATCAGGCAAAAGCTTATTCAGTTTAATGCTCGTCGGCAATTCATTTAAAGGCTCTGTTTATTTCTGCTGATGAGGGCTGTTAATTTGCACAGCGGTCTCATTAGGCCTAAACCACCAATTAATTCCTTTTGTTCTCATTAAATGGCTGATTCCTAAACATTCTGAGGACAACAATGGGCCTCCCAAGCCTAGCCTGGCGATGTGGGAGGGGACAGGGACAGAGTGGCATGAGAAGGGGGTTGAGATCAAGTCCCTAAGTCCCTGACACAGCCATCCTGTCCATATAGCTCTGTAAGCCCTTGGGTCTTAACTGCCACAGCTGGGCCAAAGTCCAGGCCCTAGGACCATCGCCTGCGATGGTCAGGGCAACACAAGCAGAGAGAAAAGGGCAGTATCCAAGTAGAATGTGCCCAGACAGAAGATCTATGCTCAGGACAGGGTTGCTGTGTCTAAGGGTCATGATCTATCAAAGCCAGCTCTCTACCTTCTGAGGGACCCTTGCCACATTAACAGCTTTGAGCTGTCTGCCTTTGTCCCATGGAGATGTCAGACTATAAAAGTAGCCCCCTACAGGATGCACAAGATGGGTACCCAGAAGTAGAGGCTGTGAGGGTGGTGGGGGGTGGTCCTTAGGGTGCCTAGACGAGTTGATACAGTGGGGTTTGTTTAGGATGGTGACATGTCTCCATCGTCCTTGCTCCAAAATGGAAGGAAATCATTGCTAACCACTCATGAAGGAGCTCTAGGGTGAGGTCTGCCTGGGTTTCTATCTCTGTCTTAACAGATTGCCCCAAAAGTCTATACCTTCCTTCCCTAAGGGCACCAAGGAAAGCTCTAGAAGCCTGATCCTGCACCTGCTTCCATGGACCTCAAGCACCAGGCTCCACCCACTTTGTTTCCTGTGAGGGCAGAGGTTATACAGTCGCCAACCCTGCCCCACCTTGTGGGGTATCAGGAGGATGGAGTGAGGGAGATGCCACACTGTAAATGCCATGGAAATTTCCAGTTAGGTACAGCTGCAACTAGGCCAAGACTATTGCCTAACCTCATCTGTAAAATGGGAACAGTACAGAACCTCCCTCCCAGGGACCGGATTAAGTGGAGTGAGTCAAGGCTGAAGTGATGGACAGCTCTAGGTGCTTGACAATGCCATTAGCACTGAGTAATGGTAGACAGGTCTTACTGGTGATGACTGCCTCCATTCCTGGCCTCCTTCTCACATAGGTGATCTCTTTATCATGCCCTTCTGTCAGTCAGCTCCCTCATACCCACAGAGTCACCCAAGTTGATAAAAGTACTTCATACTGGTGGAGTTTAGGTTTCAAAAAAAAGAAATGATCTTTTTGAGTCAATGTTTGTCCATACTGTGAAGATCGTATGCGTACTAAAGTACCAATACTTAAAACAGACGTGGTGGCTCACACTTGTAATCCCAGAATTTAGAAGGCAGAAGTAGAAAGATCACCCAAGAGTACAAGTCTAGCCTGGTCTACACAATTCCAGGCTAACCAGTGCTATATAGTAAGACTCTGTCTCACAAAAGCTAGTAAATAAATTTTAAATTTAACCGAGCCATGTCACATGTGATCTGGCCATTGTCTGCTCAAACAAAACACAGTTCTTCCTCCAGAGAGAACTGGCTGTTTATTCTGAGTTGAGTGGCTCGGGGACATGGAGACAGGATATTTGTAATGACATGCTCCGTTGTAGAAGATGTTGTGTGAACTTTCTAATTACAGGACAGAATAAACTGACAAATTAATACACTTACCATCAAGGTGGAGACACCAAGTCTTAACAAACTTGGAGGGAAACTTTGCTACAGATTTCAAATATTATCTGAAGACATTCTTGGCTGTTAGATTGGTGGAAGATTGCAGTGTGCTTGGTGAATACATCCCAGAAGATCTACCCAGTGGTCACCAAGGTGCTAGGTCAGATCAAGAGGCTGGTGGTAACAAATGACTATTATAGCCTAAGATAATCGGGGGTTTGATCTGCAACATTCCAACCCTTTTATACTGACAGAAGTTCTGTTCATTGAATGAGTGCACGACACTCAACATAGGCAGAGCTGTTTTAGGAAAATTCAGTCTTCCAGCTTTAGCCCCAGCCCATGAGTGTGGCAGGCTTCCACTCACCCTTATAGGCTCAGGTGGAATAAACTTCCCCAAGAAGCCTTCTCTGAGAGTCAGTTGATATAGCTTCTTGCAGGTGCTTCTGTCCTGGATCTACAGCCCCTGCTTACTGTTCCACCATGTATGGCCTGCATGTCTACTCTTCTCTCTAGCTTCTGGGACTCTGAGACAGTGGATAGGGAACTGGAGTTCGTAAAGCTTACAGCACTTCCCTCCCCAAACCTGCTCTCATGAACCTTCCTCTTTCTTCTTTTTTCACTTTTAGGAATTCTGAACTCTGTGGAGCGTGTCCCCAGTTTCAGGAACAATTTCTGCCCTTAACCCAAGATGAGGATGGTAGACCAGGACTTAAACAGTGCCCGGGAACTGACACCCAACATCTTTGTAATCAATCCCTTCTTCATGGCCAACAGAGTCCTGCCTGGGGCAGCTTTGTGTACAGCTTAGAGATCACATTTTCCAGCACTGTAGTCACTCTTCCATCACTGTGAGGAGACACCATGACCAAGACAACTCATATAAATGGAAGTGTGTAATTAAGGGCTGTGTGTCTACATGGGTTCATACCCCACTCTTGGTACCAATCTCTGTCTTAATTCAGGTTACTATTGCTATGATAAAACACCATGACCGAAATCAAGTTAAGAAGGAAAGGGTTTATTTGGCTAAACATTTTCATATCCATAGTTCAAAACTTAAGGAAGTCAACACGGGAACTGAAACAGGATAAAAACCTGGAGACCAGACATGATGCAGAGGCTATGGAGAAGTGCTGTTTAGTGGTTTGCTTCTTTTTCTTTATAGTTCCGCATAAGAGTGATAACTAATAGGCAGACGACACAGTCAGTACCAGGCTAACTTGAAATCTCCTCTGCCAATGTCATTGATCCAGAACTCTTCAGTTTAACTTAAGGTAGATCTTTAGCACAAGGGCAAAAAGCAGCCACACTCTTTGCCAAAGTATCATAAAAAATGGTTTCTAGGCCATGTACTCATATTTTTCTCTCTGAAATGTCTTGAGCTTAGCCCCCAGAGTTCTAATCATCCTCAGTGCTGTCTTCCATGCTCCTTAGATGGCTTATTAACCCCTGCTTAAAGCACCCAATCACTTTTCTAGTTCAAAGTCCCAACGTTGTCCATATTCCTTTAACAAATAGCATGGTCAGCCCAGTCATAGCAATACCCCACTCCCGGTACCAACTTCTGTCTTAGTTGCTTTGAAGAGACACCATGGCAAAGGCATCTCTTACAAAGGAAAGCATGTAATTGGGGACTTGCTTAAAGTTACAGAGATTTAGCCCATTATAATCACACAGGGACATGGTGACAACCACAATACTGGAGTAATAGCTGAGAGTTACATCCAATACAAAGGCAGAAAGAGAGAGACACCAGACTTCATGGACTTTTGAAATCTCAAATCCTACCCCCAGTGACATACTTCCTCCAATGAAGCCACACCTCCTAATGCTTTCAAATAGTGAAATACTCCCTGGTGAGTAAGTATTTAAATATATGAACCTATTGGAAGCATTCTTATTTTAACCAACACACCCAAAATCCCTTGCAGCTAAGTAAAACAAAGTGTGTGGGGGTGGGGGGGTGTTTTGTGAAATGTCAAGAAGGTTGAAAGACAATGACTTTGGCTTTCTCTTATTCCTCTTTTCTGCTGTCTGGAATGCAGATGTGCTGACTGGTGCTTGAGCAGCTATCTTTAGCCATAAGATTAGCCTGGTGTTAGAAGGCTTAACTTACTTTTATAAGTTACCCTATATACCATGAAGAATTATGAAAAAAAAATCAGGAATTTAACTTGAGTTAGCCTGCCACAGTCAGCCTGTCACAGATTCATGATGTAGCAAAAGATAGGCGACTCCTGGGTAGGAAGCTCAGACCTACACACTCTTAATACACAGGCAGCGTGAAGTTCAAGGCCATATCAGTTTGCATTAGTTTTCACTGCCCTCTCATCCCTTGGGACCATGAACAATCAAGTAGATTCTGTTGCACAAAGGAGGTTGGGTTCCAGGTTTAGGGACCCAGAGCTTAGAAACTCCTAAGCCTTTATAATGGGAGGTTCTGCAAACATGACCTCCCACCATCACCCTAGCAAAATGTTATTATTACACAAACACATCTGAGATATATACATATATGTATAAGATATGTATATATATATATATATGTATCAGATGTGTTTGTGTAATGATACAAACATATATATATATGCATATATATGTGTGTGTGTATATATATATCAGGTGATATATATACATATATATGTGCTTGTATATACATATATAATGATATATGTATATACAAACACAAGATGACATATATACATATATATGTGTGTGTTTGTATATATATAAAATAATATATGTATAATATATATCAGATGTATAAACATATATGTACCAAGAGAGAGAGAGAGAGAGAGAGAGAGAGAGAGAGAGAGAGAGAGTCAGTCTATGGGTACTGTCCCTCAGTGATTACTCCTAATTCCCCCAGTCATGGTGACTCCTATTTATGCAAGTTACCAAATTCAATGTCACACACAGCTTCATCCTCAATGAGTCCAAAGTAAAAACCAGCTGAGTTCAGATGAAAAAAAAATAGCATTTTTTTCAATCAGATGAACTTTAGAGGACATGCCCACAGGACTGAGGTTTACTGCATGACTGTTGGTGTGAATGGCCTGCTTATAAAACTATTCCATCAACCAGGAGTAATAGTGCATACCTTTAATTCCACCACTCCAGGTGGATCTCTGTGAGTTCAAGGCCAGGCAAGCTACATGGTGTGACCTTGTCTCAAAGAAAAAAAAAAAAAAAGAAAGAAAAAGAAAAAGAAAAAGAAAAAAAGAGTCAAGAATGTTCCATTTTAAGAAACAAGTAGAAATAATTCAAGAAACTGTACTTTGGAGCTAGAAAGACTGATCAATGGTTATGAGTGCTTTTGCTTACTGTTCTTCTAAAGGTCCCAAGTTTAGTTCCCAGCACCCATGTGGGTCAGCTCACACCCATCTATAACTCAGGCTCCAGAAGAGATGAGCCTCTAGTCTGCACACACATGGCACATGCTAACATACAGTAATTAGTAATAATGCATTGAGACCCTGCTTCTACTTTCTAGGTCTCCGTGGACTACTGCATTATTGACTCAACGCGCCCTACATATAAACACTCACTTCTCTGAGGAGCTGTTGTCCACTGTGTGACTATCTGGGAGGTTACAAAGATACCCCTCACTTGGCCATGACTGTGTGACTCAGACCCCTTTCCTGGGACTCTCTATCTGGGTGAGGAAGGAGGAGGTCTTTCCACATCTGACAGCAAGGCTGGAAGCCACAAACGGGAGCTGTGGTCACCAGGCTCAGTTTCTCATCTAAGAGGTTAATGGGGACATGATACAGAAGACACTGAGCCTCTGGTGGCAGGGCTTATTTGAGCCCACTGTCACTTGATCTCTTGTCACTCAACCCTAGAGGTGACTGAACTCCTTTCTGACTGGCTTGGAGTGGCTAACCATAAGCCAGACCTCACAATCCAAACCCACTGTTTTCCCAGAAGTCTGGGGACCTTGGCAGAAGCCACATGCTCACTCTGTATCAGCCTTTGGAAGGACTGCAAAGAAATAAGCAAAGAGGGGCTGGAGAAGTGACTCCGAGGATTCAGTGCCTGCCATGCAAGGGTAAAGACCTAATTTTCATAGTTAGAACCTGTGTACAGAAAAAATCTGGACGTGGAGGTATTGAGGAGACTGAGGCAAGAAGGATCCTTGTGCCTGCTGGCCAGGAGGCCTAGCTGACTCAGTTATCTCCAGGCCAGCGAGAGACTCTGACTCATACACCAAGGTGAGGGCTGATGAGATGTCTCCATGAACAAAGGCACTTGCTGCCATGTCTGACAACCTGAGTTCAATCCCTGGGACCCACACAATAGGAGTAAATGAATTCCTGCAAGTTGTCCTCTGGCCTTTACACATGCACTGAGGCATGTTCATGTGCACTCGCAAACACACACACGCACACGCACACGCACATTCACACACACCCACACACACGCCAGTGGAGCTGAGCCTCAGGACTAATGGTTAGTAAAGGTTTAAAATACTCTTCTTCTCACCAGAATTACTGCTCTTTGGGGGCCTGGGGTGTGGGAGGGTAGGAGGGGCATGCTTCTGCTTATCAGCCCACTAAATGCTTGCTTTAGATTAAATGCTGCTCTGCATGGCAGCTCACCCAGGAAGACTATGAGAGCCAATGGTTGGTTGGCTCGCCTCCTGTCATCAGTGCCAGGCTCATTTCAACCTGCTGCTCCTTCCCATCTAGGGACAGCAAGTTCCTAGCAATAAAGCAACAGTCCAGCGCCCACAGCTCCCAACTGCCCCGTTGCTTTTGTTTTGTTTCTTCTTTCTGGTTCTCTCTCTCTCTCTCTCTCTCTCTCTCTCTCTCTCTCTTTCTCTCCCTCTCCCTCTCTCTGTCCCCTTTCTCCTCTCTCCCCTTCTCCTCCACGCTCTCCTCCTCTCTCCTCTCTTCTCTTCTCTCTCTCCTCTCCCTCCTCCCCCCCTCTTCTTCTCTCTTTCTCCCTCTCTCCCCTATTTCCCTCTCTCTCTCCTCTTTCTCCTCCACCCTCTCTCCTCTCCCTTTCCTCAGTCTCACTCTCTCCCTTTCCTCAGTCTCTCTCTCACTCTCTCCCCTCTCTCTGCCCCCTCTCTCCTTTCTTCCCCTTCTACTCCATTTTCTCCTCTCTCTCTCTCTCTCTTTCTCTCTCTCTCTCTCTTTCCTCCTCTCTCTTCCTCTCTCCTCTCCTCTCCTCTCCTCTCCTCTCCTCTCCTCTCCTCTCCTCTCCTCTCCTCTCCTCTCCCTCCCCCCTCACTGGAATCTCATGTATCTCACATATTCCACACTGGTCTTGAACTCACTATGTAGAGAAAGATTGAGATTAAACTGATCACTCTGCATCCATCTCCCAAGTGCTGGGATCACAGCATGTTCCTGGTTTATGCATTGCTGGGAATCAGACCCAGGGCTTCGTGGATACTAGGCAAGCATCCTACCAATTGAGCTATATCCCCAGCAACTGTCTTTTCCTCTCTCTCTCTCTCTCTCTCTCTCTCTCTCTCTCTCTCTCTCTCTCGGTTTTGGAGACCTTCCTGACTTTAAGAGGACACACAGCATGAAAGGTTTCTTTGTCTCCTGTACTGTCAGCCGCCCCTCCTCCAAACAATGTGTCTGTTTGCTCAGTCAACAACGAGCCGCTACTGTGCCTGCTGAGGGTCAAGCCCAGTGTTAAGTCCTTCATGGATGTTGTCGCATATAATCTGATCTAATCCTCAGATGAAAGAGGTTTTATTATCACTCTGTTGCAGCCGAGGTCTGCAGAGGAGGGGAGCGAGGACTGTTGAAGGTGAAGCAGCCCATGGCAACAGAGACACCAGGGTCACCATGCAGTGTCATTCCAAAGCCACCCGCTGTGCCCAGCAGCCCACAGTGGGTCTGCTCACCTGGGTCTACTACCTTTGGCCACAGGTATCCTACAGCTACCCTTCAGCCTCCAGCATGGTTCACACTAGTGGCCATGGCCTCGAGGGATGGATAAACACAAATGCATCTCTCCTTGCTGCCACCCAGATCACCACTCTAGTGGCCTTCTATTCTCTGAGATGCACCAGCTAATTCTTAGGTCGGGGCACAGGCCCCCTTTAAAATATACCCACTCTCCAGGCATCTGCTCGCTATGACTTCAAGAGGAACAATAGCCACGCCCATGGGTGGGTTTAACCAGCACTACTGTGGGTCTTGCTACTATGTAGTTAACAGCTTGGCCTCAGCTTCCTGCCTGAGACTCCCTGAGCCTTATGAACAAGGCAGCTACTTTATGGAGCTGGTCCCTGTGCTTCTCTAACACCCTTAGCTTCTCCACTCTTCAGACTTCCAGTCACAATGCTTCCAGACACTCCAGGCAAGCCCCTGCCCCAGGGTCTTTGTACTGGTGCTTGTCTGGAGTGCTTCTCCTCTGTGTGTGCACTTGGTCCTTTCTCCACATCTCTCCAGTCTGTTCTCATCAGCATCACTTCATGGAGGCTTAGCCTCTTAGTCTGCTCAGGCTGCTGGAGCAAAGCACAGAAGACTGGCCAAGAGGATGGAGGGGTGGATCATTGAACAGCGCAAATCTCCCTCCCTGAGCTTGGGGCTGATGGTGAGCTAGACTCCTGGCACAGGGCTGGTGATTTCACTAACACAGAATGTTCGTTCGTGCTTCTTTATGAGCAGAAATGTGAGCACTTATTGGGTGTGAGGCTTGAAGCTAGCTGGAAAGCTGTAGGCTGTCCCTTGGGTACGCTGAGTCACAGTGCTGGCCATCTTGCAGGTGGAAGGATCCGGGAAGACAAGGGGCACTGCAGATAAAGTGGATGTGGGGTTGTATCTTAGGGCCTGGTGGCCGTTAGCATCAGTATGAGGGGCCCACCACCTACTCTGACAGCTACAGTCCCCTCTTGGTCTCTCAATCCCTTCCACATTCTCTGGGAGCCTCTTCTTAAGGGAAACCGTCTCTGCAAATGTTCCCAACAGTGGCTGTGTTGGAATCTAAGACTCTGCCAATCTCCAAATTCTAGTTTTCTCCTCTGACACGCCCTGGACGATGACATGTGGAGCAGGCACAGGTGCTCCCAACAGCTTCTGCCAACCCTGGCCTAACATGAAACTTGAATTCAGAACTGGGCTGAGAACAGGGAAAGGAAACCTGAAGGCCCCTGCTTTGCTGCCAAGCAACAGGTATCAAGCCTGCCCCTGCCCCAGCAACTGCTGCATCAAGGACATTTCTGACGTATAGCCCCCCCTTCTCCAGACCACCTAGCAACACTAACAGCCACCGAGTACTTCATGATGAACCTCTGTCCAAGCAAACAGTTGAGTGCATTTTTCTATTGGCAGTCAATTCCCATTTGATTCCTTCATTGAACACCACTGTCTCCCAGGGGCTTTCTGTCAACAGACTGCTTGTCACTATTGAATCTCAAGGGCTGCCTGGAGTTCTGCACACAGTAGGTACACAGAAAACATTAGTGATGTGCCAGATGAGAATGAATCTGGACCGTGTCGCTGCTTCTGAGAGAAACCTAGAGGAAAGTGCCGTGGGTAGAACTCTATGTGGTGGGTGCACTCTGAGAGTCTTGCATCCCAGGGGCGGCTGGAAACCAAGTGCTTCCCGGCCTCTAAGTTTTCCCTTTGTTTCCATTTCTCTCTTCACCTAACTTTCTCAAGTGGCAAGTGATGGAGAAAGAAGAGGAATCGGCCACCTCGCCTTCCAGTCCGGCTCATCCCTCAAGGGAGTCTTTCAAGTCCACCCGCTCACACAATCCCGCAGGGCCCCCAACTGTTTCACAACAAAGCAAACCCAACCATGAGGCAAATTAGCTATATTGATTTGCAATTAGAAGAATCAATTAAGAAAAAAAAATATCACAACCGTTTCTAATCCTTGCATAAAATTCAGTTCTGTGGGGAGCTTCCAGGTGGTCAGGCTCTCCCTGGTCCCTCTTGGCAACTTCATCTTAGACAACAAACACTCCTTCCTTACCACCCTGAAATTGGGAAGAAGTAGAGGGAGGTGACCTGGAGGAGTACAGGTCTTCCCCTCTGGAGTGGCCTGTAGGCCAAGTCCTCTAGGCTCATGAGGAATGATTCGGTCTTGCTCTCTCTGGTTAGGGTATAACCACAGGCCTGGAGGAAGTTCCCCCAAGTCTTCCTGAGCATCAGCAGGAGTGCCTCACTCAAGAGCAAGCACTTCCGGGTACCACAACAATCCCTCCCGTTCCTGTCATGTGTACCTCACCCACGCTTGAGTTCAGCCCCACTGAGGTGTGCTGAGACTCCACCTGAGCTCCCAGCCTTCTCTCTGGAAGCTCGGGAGCATCTTCAGAGCCTTCTCCTGCCTCGAGCAAGGCCTTTGGGAGGATAGGGAGACCAGCAGTAAGTTGTTTGTGCTGGAAGGCAAGGACTGCCCCACAGGAGATTTCAAGGCAGAGCCCCTGGGCATCAGGTCTCCCTGTTTACCAGGCTTTATCTACAGCACTCCAGAAACGAGATGCTCTTGCCTTTAATCAAAGCACTTTGGAAATGGAAACAAGAGGATCAAGTCCAAGTCTGAAGGCATCTTGGGATGGGCCTTTAGGAAGCCTGTTTGCTTTGAAAGCTAACCATTCAGTAGGCAAGTCTTCACACCATTTAGGGGATAACACACCTCTTACTCTCTGAAGTCTCTGAAGCCCCTGCTTTGCTCACAATTTTTTTGCCAGCCTATTACTGGTCCCTCTAGACCAGTTATTTTCAACTTGTGAGTCACAACGCCTTTGGGGGTCAAATAACCCTTTCACAGGGGTCGCCTAAGACCATTGGAAAACCCAGATATTTGCATTACAATTCATAACAGAAGCATAATTACAGTTATGAAGCAGCGATAAAAATAACTTTATGCTTGAGGGACCACCACAACTGTATTAAAGGGTCACAGCATTAGGAAGTTTGAAAACTGCTGATCTAGACTCTAATGGCGAGCCATCACATAGGCTCAAAGGAGGACGCTTAGAAGAAACATTCCAGCTCTCACATCTGGTTGGAATGTTCTCCCTTCCAGAGACCCTCTGACCGCACAGGATCACAGGGACACTGCCAAGTCATTATCCAGATCAGGCCAGGTCAGAGAAAGGATGGGCCAGAGGATCTCACCGCAGCTGGTTCAGTTGCTGCAGAGGCTATCAATGACCTTCAGTTGCTCTGACTTTGGTCCTCAGCCAAGCAACCTTCACACTTGGAAGATGGCTGCTGTAGCTCCTGGCATCACCCAGTATTGCTCACCCAGTATTGCTGAAGGCCACAAGCAAGAGTCCCTTCTTGTCAAAAGACACATTTTCCCAGAAACTCCAGTAGGTTGTTTGTTTGTTTGTTTGTTTTTGATTCATTTTGTTTTATGATTTTGGAATAGGAGTGTGTCACATGACTTGTCCATTTTCATCATTGCTGGTCTGGATCAAGCTCTAGTTCCTGCCTGTGCTGGGCATGGGCTCGCACTCCCCTGTATAGCCTGCTCTCCTCCCGAGGTCTTCTGACACAAAAAAGAACAGAGATGACAGTCCTGGGCAAGCATGGATGAAAACAAGTCGCCTGCCCATAGCTTCCAAGAGAGACAGGAAATATACCCAGGCTTACTTCATGGAGGTAAAAATCCTGCTTCCAGGACACAAGGCTACAGAAAGTAGGGCCAGTCTTTGAGCTCTCTTTGAACATCCTACTCTGTCTGCTGGTGACAGGACATGTGAGGCAGAGGCAGGAAGCAAGACTGAGACCCTGACAACCAGGAGTAAGACTTGAGAGGACAGCGGAGAACGGTCATAGTCCTTGTAGACTCTACTGGGAGGTGGAGACCTCATTCCCAAGGAATGTACAAGGTTACTGTACTAACACATTTCACCCTTGGGGGTTTCAGGAACCTCCTCAAGTGCTTCACCACCTTACATCTGTTCTCTGCCCTCCGGGGGACTGTCAACAGGACAGTTTATACTGTCCTCTGCTCATAAACACCTGACCCAGCAGTCATTATCGGAGTCACAATCAATTTCTCCAGAATGTTCTCCATTGCCAGCAAACTTAACAGAATCACAGGGTCGTTTTATTTTTTTCATTATGGAGGAAAGGGAGGGGGGCATTGGGTAGGTAGCAAAGGAGGGAAAGACTGGCCTTCTAGTTCAGGGCCCATGGAGAGGCTACTTTCAGAGGTAATCAAGAGTATGCAGCATGCCTACCATATGGTAGGTAATCAGCCAGAGAGAGAAGGTGGAGCTAATTAGGCAAATGGCCATGAGGAATGCTGCATCCCAGTAATGTAATGAGGAGGAAGGACAGCAGCCACTGAATAAATGTGCTCTTGAGGATGAGTTTGTGGCTGGTGACAGCAGGGGACACCAGGGAAGAAAAGCAGGCTCAGGGAGCAGTGAGGTGCAGGAACCATAGACCCAACTTAGGCCCAACTAATAGCACCACTGGCTTTCCTTTGCTGAACAAGAAACCTCTGAAATGTCACCTTGTTCCCACAGCCTCCATGTCCCCAGATGGCAGGCAGGCTGGGTATAGTACATACTTCTGTGTCCCTAGGGGAGGCCCCCTCATGGGGCTGCTTCCTACATAGAAGAAAGGTGCTGGGGTATCTTCTCTATGAAGGAAGGCAAATGAGACTGCAGTGAACTGTGGCTGGATCTCAGTAGGGCCATTCTTCCCGGAGCTGTGGCAGAGTGATGTGCTCTGGAGGCCAGCCCTGGCAGTGACTTTTGAAGGTCTCTCCTGGGCACCCAGCTGTCCTCATGAAGTGGGGAGGACCAAGGAGCTGTGCAAGGTGGAACCCTCATCAGGCTACCCATTCTCAGGCCCTCAGTGCTGAATTCAAGTGGACAGAAACAGACCCACCATAGCCAAACTGGGACTGGGGGTGCAAATGGTGGGATGGGAGGCTCATTGAGGTGTCACCCATAGACTTGTTCTTTCTTTGATTCGCTTTATGTTGTTGCCTGGCAACTCAAGCAGAGATTACCCCATCCCCTGCCTATGTGTGCATGCTTTCATTCACTCACAATCTTACACAGTCAAAGACTTGGTCACAGGCTTGGTACCTAATTAGTGTGGGGGACCAGACATGCTTTCTGGCCCCAGGGGTCTGACATCGAGGAAGGCTACAGAGGTAGCAGCGTCTGATCTGCAGAGGTTGAACTGGACTCTAACCTTATATTTCCCAGCTGTGACACCCAGGATAAGCTCTTTGGCCCCAAGTCTCTCTCTCTCTCTCTCTCTCTGGACAACAAGAGCCATGTTTGTGTCAGCACTTGAAAAAGCACTTGAAAGAAAGAGCTTAGGACCATAGTGCCTTAGCCAAATTCTTTGGGCAGAAAGAGTTTGAGGATTCAAATCTTTTCGGATGCCAGAAATGGAGAAAAAGGAACACGTTCTAGGACAGAGCCTTGGGATAAACTCATTCATTTCTGCACTCGCAATCCACAGGGCAAAGACATAACACAGCTGCTAGGCAGTTTTATCAGAGGTGTCTGTGCCTAGTGTTGGGGAATTTGGGACAGCAGATCAGGGCTCTGGAGAATAATAACCACAGCTGCAGAGTGCTAAAGTCTTTTGGATTCAAAGGTGTTTGCAAAAGTGGGGTCCTTGGTGATCCTTGCCTTGGGGAGAGGCTAGGAGACCAGAGAAGTTAATTCACAGCTCTTAAGTGCACAGAGGTTCACAGGCAGAGCAAAGATTGGCCCTGGGAAGTCAGGCTTCGGCCTCAGCTTAGACACCGAGGAAGGAGGTGGAGATGTTGACGAGGACTCTGGAGCACCTTGCTGGTCTTCTTCATGTGACCTGGAACAAAGGAACAAACTATTTCTAAGACCTCTTACACAGGGCTCGAGACAGAGAGCAACATTCCCAAACTCACCCACTGAGCTTTGAACATAAGCATATGTAGGGTCCCACCAGTGTCTGACTCCCTGACACCCATAAGAAGTGAAGACACAGCGGCCCAGATCCAAGGACTGAAAACACCCTTAGCCCCCTGTGATAGCCCTGTTCAGAGAGCTTCAGCCTATTCTTGCTTCCTCACTAGGAATCAAAAGGCCTTCTGGGGCAGTATACAGTAGGGACTGTTGCTGCCAACGGTTTAGCCTTCTCTTGATGAGGTCCAGACAGATGAAAGCGAGTTTCCTTGCACTGGACTCAGAGTCACCCTGGTGCAGACTTGAGAGCCCTTTCTTATACGCAGATGCTTTTCCACAGGAGTTTTCGGCCCACGATGCCCTAGAAAGAGTCACAGGTCCCATAAGCATTCTGGGTCAATGAATTTCGATTAGCTGACTGTAGGTTGGAAACATGCAGGAGAAGAAATTGCCTCCATATCGAACATAGACAGACGTTTTTCTTGCCATTGCTCCTCAAAATATACTGTACCACTTTGATCCGGGGACATTTATATTGAATTCTAATGGACATCACAGAGAGACAGTTTAAAGTCTAGGAAGATGTCTGTGTGAGCAGAGACAGCCCATGCCATGTTATTTGGGAACTCAGCATTCCAGACCTGGGTGTGAGTAGATAAGTCAATGCAGGCCTTTCAGATACTCAGGGAAGCTGGAGCTGAGCTGATGGCCTCCATCCCCAAGAGACTTACTGGATCCCCCAAAGAAAGCCCACCATCACCACCCCATCACTCCAGGAAATCTACATGCCCAAGATAAGACTTGAAAGCTGCTACTGGGCACCTCTCTACAGAGACTCCAGGGCACCTCTTTGTCCCACCTAGCCAGAGCTCTCATGCCCTCCCTCCCACTTATTCCAGCCACTACTAATTTCCTTTAAAGAACATAGGGTCCTTCCCTCTCCCCCTCCCCCACCCCCCTCCCAGTTTAGCTGGGCTCCTACCTGTAGGGACGCAGAAATTGCATGCTGTTCCTTGTCTGCTCTTGCGACCTAGAGACACGGCTGTGGTGGGCACAGTCCCTTCTGTGGTCTGTGGTCATCTACCCCCTAGTGCACCAATCCCATTCATGCTTGCTGCCCAGAGACCTCCAAAGCCCAGTCTCAGATTACCGCCTTCAATTTGCTCATGGGACAGGGTGCACTCAGAGCTCCAAGCATAAGATATGGCTTCTGGCCATCTGTCCAGGGAGAGATGGGTCACTGAAAGACAAGTCAGGCTCACAGCAGGGTGCTGAACCAAGATCCCAAGTCTGAACTCTGATCACCTCTTCTCTTCAACTCTCTGTTTCTCATCTGTGGGTAGGGATGATAAAGGAGTTTACTTCAAAGGGCTGGTGAGATTTGAACATCAAACGAGATCATTGATTTAACAGCAAAGGCGCATTGAGCACCCGCTGTGTTGACAGCATGGTCGGTCATGTGCTTTGGGTGGAGTGCTGAGCGGACAGACTGGGCCTTTGCTGAGTCTATATTGGGCAAACCCAAACTCAAGTACCCAATAAAACCAAATACAATGTGAAGGACTTGGCTTAATAATAAGAGATGTGGACACGCTTAATACTGATTTGTTAAAACATGGTTATGTCAGCATCTGCTAGTCATTCGTGGGTTTCATGAGAGTTGACCGGATTTAATATTACCTATAACCAAATGTGTGTACAGATGCCTGGTACCAGGGAACTCTTATACAACACCCGTGTAGAAGGCATTCGCCCCAGTCCTCAGCTAAGGAAAGTAGTTTCGGAGTGGTGACTGGTCCGAGGTCCTCAGACACTTGGCCTCAAAGCAGATGCCCCTCAAGCATGTGTTCCAGTGCAGGGTGTTGCTGTCTGTTCCTCATTCACTCAGAGGCCAAGGTGAACGGGAAAGACTATGCAAATCCTAGAGCCTGGACAGGAGCAAGAGGCTACCGTGGCTCCCTTCTCTGCTGTACATCTGGTCCCTTAGAAGGACACAGCCGAGCCGGGCGGTGGTGGTGCATGCCTTTAATCCCAGCACTTGGGAGGCAGAGGCAGGTGGATTTCTGAGTTCGAGGCTAGCCTGGTCTACAGAGTGAGTTCCAGGACAGCCAGAGATACACAGAGAAACCCTGTCTCAAAAAACCAAAACCAAAACATACAAAAAAAAGGACACAGCAGAGAAATCAGCAACAGGAACCATGGAGGCAACTATATGGAAATTCCAAAGAAGGACCTGGCCTCCCATGGCATGGTGGGGGAGGACATTTGACGGGCACAGGTGCCATCCCACTGGCTGATGCTTCTTCCATTAATAACTCAGCTTAGAGATGAGCATCGTTGGAAAGCCCCTATTGTTCTGGGGACAGTCATTAGCTGGTTACTCTTTCTGTTGTCACGAGGCCATCTCCGTGCAGATTATCCCCTACCCTCTGCATCTGCTCTCTAGGAGCCGTGGACTTTAGAAACAGGCAAACTCAGTTCTGAATGCCAGCACGGTGACTTCAGATAGTCCCTCTAATCTCACTGCCCGTGGTGTTGTCAGAACGGGAGGTGACATCTGCAGAGTCCAACAAGACTCAGGGTCATCATTTGATGAAGATAAGAGACAAGGACAAGAGGCCTGGGAGGGCATTGCCAGAGAGAAGCCCTGTGTGACACTGGCAGGTGCAGCCATCCTGCAAGGAGCAGAGATGACACTGAATCCAGCCAATTAGGAGAATTTCCCATAAAAATTTAATTCTCCAATAAAATAACAGTGCAAAAATGAAATAGGTGAAGCATTTTTAAACTGTAAATTAATGATCTATAGTTATAGCCATAATAACAATAATAGCTACCAATTACAGAATATGGAAGGCTGAATCTGGGCCAGGAACTTAGTGTGGGAAGCTCTGGACTTCTGAGATTGGAACACTCTGTGACACTGGACGCCAGGAGGTAGGCTTCAGGAGGGCAGTGGCTTGCTCATGACTCACAGACACGCTGTGGCAACACTAGCCTCCCTCAGTCCTACCTTTCCAAACATACTGAGGAAAACGTGCAGAAAAGCAGCCTCTCCCCAAAGGAAATAGAGTCTGGCCCTTTAGCCCTGTTTCCTGATACTGGCTCTCGTTCTGGGCCAGGATCACCTTAGCTTCCTTCCCCTGACAGATCAGAGAGAGAAAAGACTCAGCCCTCTGAGGACTGGGGTTTGTGAGGCCTAGAGTTCTAGGACTAGGTTATACCTTGAACCGAGTCTACCTCATTGTGGTCCTGGGACAGCTCATCAGCCTCTCTATGCCTCTACCTGTGTGCATACCTATTCATGCGTGTGCCTTTGCACATGGAGAGAGTTACATATGCATGTTTGTGCACATACATGTGGAGGTCAGAGGGCAATGTCATCCCTTGTGTGTCTTGTTTTTTTAAGACTCTCTCTCACTGGCCTAGAGCTCACTAAGGAGGATAGGCTGGCCCACTAACAAGCCTCAAGGTTGTACCTGTCTGCACATCCCTGGTGGGTGCTGGGATTACACCCGTGCTTCATCACAGCTGGTGCTCATTCTCCGCCATGGTTTTAAGGATCCCTCCAACAAGAAAGATAAAAGATATGCTAAACCCTATTCAGTAGCCATGCCCCACACTGAGCTCTTTAAATGCATCAATGCCAAACATCTTGAGTGGCACACAGTAGGTGTTCAGTAAATGTCAGGATCTCTGAGCAGGGAAACTGCCTCTTGCTTTGGTGGCTACCACAGAATGACAACCTTGGGAGGTGTGGGTCAGTCAGTGGGTGACTGTAGTTCCAAATAAAATGTCTGCCCTCCTGGGAGTGAAAATGAAAATCTCATTGGTGGCGGGGTTGGGGTGGGGGTGGAGGGGGAGGCACCTCTGGGACTAGCTGGAGACCTGGGATGGGGGAGGCTATGGGAAGCCTGTGGAGGTGACTCTCGCTGAGATTCCTGCCAGAGGGAGATATAGAGACTCAAGTGGCCACCTCCTGTAGCCAGGCGGGACTTCTGGGGGAGGGGGACGTCAACTCACCCACAAAACCTCCAACCCAAAATGTTTCTTGCCTACAAGATGGAGCAGTGACTGAGGGAATGACCAACCAAAGACTGGCCCAACTTGAGACCCATCCCGTGGGAGAGAACCAACCCCTGACACTACTAATAATACTCTGTGATACTTGCAGACAGAACCTAGCATAATGTCTCCTGAGAGCCTTCAGCCAGCAGATGAAGGCAGATGCAGAGACTCACAGATAAACATCAGGCGGAGCTTAGGTGGGTCTTGTGGAAGAGTGGAGAATAGAATTGACTGAGCTGTAGGGGTCATGGACACAAGAAGACCTACAGAGTCAACTAACCTGGGCCCATGGGGGCTCTAAGAGACTCAACCACAAACCAAAAAGCATGCAGGAGCTGGACCTAGGCCCCTTACACATTTGTAGGAGATATGCAGCTTGGTCTTCATGTGAGTCTCCTAACAACTGGAGTGGGGGTTGTCTCTGACTCAGTTCTCTGCCATCAGATCCCCTTCCCCTACCTGGACTGCCTGGTTGGGCCTCAGTAGGAGAGGATGTGTTTAATCCTGCTGGGACTAGATGTCCCAGGGTGGGGTGATACCCAAAGGAGGCTTCCCCTTCTCTGAGGACAAATAGGGAAAGTGGGGAAGGGCTCTGTAAGGGCGGGACTGGGAGGAGAGGAGGGAGGAGGGACTGTGATTAGGAAAAAGAGTCTGCCCTCAGCAATGTATCTGATCCTTTTTACAGTGCTGGGATGGACTGAACCCCAGGCATCGTGTGTGCTAGCCTCTTCACCACTGAACTATCTCTGGCTTTTTGAGACAGGATCTCATTGTGCAGCTAAGGCTAGCTTGGGTTCTCAATCCTTCTGCTTCATCCTCCCTGGTCCTGGTATTAAACATATGCACCACCATACCTGAGTGCTTTTTAAAGAAAATGAAACTGGCCTGTCCTTCTGTTGTATTTTAAAATAGCCATTTTAAAGGTTACCCCACTGTCTGACCCTCACCTCCCAGGGTTGTCACTCTTGTGGTAGCCCTCAAGCCCTGCCTTCTCAAGTCTTGATGCTCATTGGTGGATTGCCTGCCTCCTATCCAGCCAGTTAACAGCTTCTGCAGCGTTCCCTTTAAATGCTCAACTGTCTCAGGCTTTGCTCTCTTTAGTCTGTAACTGTGACAAATCCCATCACTCTTTCCAATCAGTCTCCTGTCCTGGCCACACACACACACACACACACACACACACCTGCTGCAGCCCATCTATTCTGAAGCTAGCTTTCCTCCTGGCCTCCCTGGGGCTGATATGTTTCACTTCCTCAGCTCTGCTGAGAACTCTGAAAGGTAGCACCTTTGCTGCAGGCACTGCAGAGCACTGCCAGCCTCCCAACCCCCACCCCAGACACCTGACCAGGGAGCACACCAAGCCATCTGCAGCTTGCTCTGCCAAACCATCATCATCATCATCATCATCATCATCATCATCATCATCATCATCGATAGGGTGACTGGCCCCGTGCTTTGCAGCCCAGTGGGGTTCTGTTCTCAGGTTGAGAAGTAGTCAAGGGCTGGCTTTGCTGGTCTGAGAACTAGGTGTGGTACTGAATGACAGTGGCTAATTATACTTAACCATTATTAATAGGTCTGCACTAATTATCTCTTGCACATAGGCAAGATTTTTACAGATGAGGTAGAAGGACATGGGGAGGGATGAATCTGCCCAAGGCTGCCAGATGAGTGGGTGGACAGGCTGAAGCTAGCACTGGGGGAACTGGGGTACTTAGTGGGGACTCCTCTGGAGGTGAGGAGGACATGAGTGGGTGGCACTGGGCTGCTGAGCTGGGACTGGCCTGGGAGAGCAGTCTTCCTAGGTTGCTAGATCTCCAGGCTGGCCTCGCCCTTCCCCCTCCAGGAATGCAATCTACTGAAGCCTCTTATTAAAAGTATTCTGGAGGTGATAAAAGTGTCAGCAAAGATTTGCTCATTTTCTAAACTGTCATTAAAACAAAATTTATAGTCCCGGGAAATCTCAGCAGTGGAGGACAGAGGTGGGCTGGGAGAGGGAGGATGATTTAAAATCTCTCCCTTAATAAATTAAAAGACGCTCACTTAGAAAAGAGGGCTTGAAAAGGAAATTGCTAGAAAGTCGTTGCTTTCTCCACTCCTGGTGGCCAGTGGCTTTGCAGGCTGCCAACCATGCCTCAAATTCTCCTTATCTCCCTTACTCTCCCATCCAACCCTCCTGCTTTCCTGATCAATTCCTGCAGCCAAATGCCCCCACCCACCGCAGCCTCCTCAAAAGACCTCCACCAAGGCCAGTCCCTTGGGCTCTGCCATTTGAATCCCAAGTGCCCTGCTGCTCATGCCACTACACTGTAAGATCCATGCCCATGCTGGCTGGTTTTCAATAGCCTGACCCCAAACTTGATATATCTAGCAAGAGGAATTACCTCCTTCAGACTGACCTGTAGGTATATCTGTAGGACATTTTCTCATTAATGTTTGATGTGGGAGAGTCCAGATCACTATGGGTGGAGCTGCCCCAGGGTGGATGGTCTTGGGGTATTATAAAAAAAATCAGGCTGAGTAAGCCATTGAGAGCAAACCAGTAAGTGGAGCCAGCATCAGCTTTTACTCCAGGTTCCTGCCTCAAGTTCCCATCTTGGCTTTCCTCAATGGACTGTGATCTGATGTAGGCAAGTTGCTCTTGGTGTGTGTCACAGTGCTGGAAAGCATACTGGGACAGCGCTGGATAGAGTCCTGTCTCCAGTTAGTACTTGATTCATTATCCATATGAGGGCCCCACATGGAATGGCAAAGCTCTTCTAACAGACTTTCTGAGTACCAGCAAAGGAAATGCTGGCATTTATTAGGGTTAGAGCCTGGGTTCTGGGCAGCCCTACCAAGGCAGGCTCCACCACTGGTCTACAATAATCCAAACAGGCAAGTGATGGTGAGAAGCAGAAATGGGGTCTATTCACTTGAAATGAGGAACAAAGGTATGTGGTGACCCTCTCCACCAGAACCATGTCTATCTTAAGGGTCTTGACAGAGGGCTCAGGTTTAAACAGAGAGCAGGAGCTGTGCGTAGCTAAGCAATTGTGACCAAAGTGTGGTTCCTCTGATGTATTGGCCCTCATCTCTCTTGCAGGGTGGTCTGAAAAATTATTAGAATTCTGTGAGATCACTTTCTGGGAAACAAGTTGTCTCTTTCTGGTACCAGGGACCCAATGCCATTTTCTTCTCCCAGTGTGACAGTCCCAGGGAAATTCCAGTGTCTTGAGTTCCCTTGTTTAACAGTCTGACAGTCAAAGGGAGGGAGTTCACGTGTTCCTGCAAGGACAGTTACAAAAGGGAGGAGAAGAAGTCAAGGAGCCCAAGTCCTCATTTCACTCTTGGGGACGTGATGGCATTCACCCAAGGCCACACAGGACAACTACCAGCTTCCTGCCTTGCCTAACAGAGTACTCAGGAGATGTGACTGTGACTCTTCACCACATACTAGCTATGCTATCCCAGCAAGTCTCTGGACCCCGTGTCTGGTGCCTTTTGGTCACCTGAGCCACTCTGTCAGCCTAGACATTGTCGGTGCCGTGCATAGACACCTACTCACCCATCATCCCCCTGTTGCTGCCTCTGTCACTGAAACCAATGGGGACAGCAATGTGGCTGGAAGCTGGCAAAGCTGCTGTCCCTTCCTGACCCATTTTATCTGCTCCAGCCTAGGGTACAGCACACGGAGTATGGGACCTTTGGGGCAGCCTTTGATTCTCTGGGCAGAGGGTAGGCTCGCATTCCTTCATCCACTGGAAGAGACCAGGGGTCTCATTTTGTCTCACAGGACCAGTCAAGCCAGAAGTCTCTGGGGAAAGGAAGAGGGTGTGTCTGGCTGAGGTGAGGACAAGGATGTGGGGTACTCAGCAGATGCCCAGCCACTGAGAAGGAGAAGTGAGAAAGCAGGCAGGGCCAGGTTGGGGGTTCTCAGATCCCAGGCAGGTCAGTAAGGTGCAATGTGCACCCAACTGCTCTGCTGGGACCCTGGAGAGACTCTAGAATAAGGACTGGGACTGATTCAGATCAGGCCCAAGTGGCTTGACTGACCTTTTCTTGCTCTGTTGCCTGCTTTCCAGACTAAAGACCAAGTTGGTGGGCCAGGGAGGGGAGTGGCTCACACCAAGGTAATATGCCTTATAGGAATCCAAGCAGCATGTTCCAGAATCTTATGAGAGCCTTCCATGGTTATGCCAGAAGGCCTGGGATGTGAGGGGAGAGGAAACGGGGTGCTTGCTTGCTTGAATTTTAGGCCACAGATACTAAGTCACTGTAAGTGACAGCAGCCTGAAGAGATCCCCGAGGGCTAAGACCCCTGTGGGCTTCAGAGAGAAAAAAGAAAGAGGCTGGGGCAGGTTTACAGGTACATATGTTGAGAGAGATAGCAAGGAGGAGAAAACTCTAGAACATGAAGCCCAGCCATTGTAGGCTAACATGGGCCTCCCCCTCACCCCCACCCCGTTCTTCTTAAGCTCTGGGGAAAGGATGGGGATTGAATCACTAAGAGGCTGAGGAATGAAAACCCCACCTTCTCAGAACTCTTCCCAGCCTGTTGGGAGTGGGTTATCAATCTCTGCCTGGCAGCCTTCATGGAAGGGAAGGGAACGTACCCTGGTCACCAGCTTGAGACCTCTGTGGCTAACCTTGGTACTCCTGTGTTTCTCCCTTCCCCTCTTCCCCCTCCCTCTTCCTCCTCCTCTTCTTTCTCTTCCTCCTCTTTGTTACTCTCTTCCACAAAGCACTGCCACACTTACTGTCTGTGGCTCTTTCTTGGGCTATTTGGGTTTTTTCCGCGGTGGCAGGCCTAATGTTTTTCCAGTTCCTTACCCGCCCCTCCCCCAGCAGAGCCCACCCCAACCCTGTTTCTATGTGACTGTCAGCACATGCCCCTCCCTTTGTCGGAGCAATAGCTGTCAGAGGTTGGGATTCTAAGCCAGAGCTGCTCTGGGGGCACTGGGCAGACCTCCTGGCGGCTTCTGCCAGAGGGAGAGCAGCTCCCCACTTTAATCCCAGGGTGATCTAACTGTGGCTCCTTTGACCTCCTCTGCCTTTGATCTCTATCTCCCTTTGAACCATCTTGTTGAAACAGTCTATTGACTTCAGACCTTCTCATCCACCCCAGGCAGCTGGAAGGGGCACAGAGCAGCAGGCCAGGAGCCAGGCTGATACCCTAGAGACCACATACTCAGCTCTCACCCAGCTTGAAATGATTGTCTGGTGCCAGGGACAGATCTTTTTCTCCTGTGGATGTTCTGTTCTCTTAGCTTGCAGAGATGATGCTGAGTCTGGGGCTGGATACAGTAATGTGTGAGAAATGAATGGTCCAGGAACTTCTGGGTGTGTAGCAAATGCCCAAAACCAACCTGCTTCCTCTTCATCTCCCTCACCTCTCTCCATGACTCACTCAAGTCCTGGCTCAAAGGGCATCCCTGTGATGACAGGGGGACTTTAGTTACTGTGACAGCTTAATAGATGGGCCGACCACTGCATGGAGGGGTTTAATGAGATACACTCCCTGCTGTTGGCCCTGCCCACCTACAGTGAGCAAACATGAGGCTGTCCCTGCATGCTGTACCTCCTGACAGCTCAGATAGCCAAGCTCAGTCATTCAAGAAGGGCCACGGAGGACCAGGAAAATATTAACACACACTACTAAAGCGAGATGAGACATGAAGCTATCCTCTCACTCCGTGCCTTTGTTAGCCTCTGTGAAACTTTGCCCTGGACCAACCGTGCCTGTTTCACACAGGAAACTAAGTGAGCTGAGAGGTCACAGGCAAGAGGCCACACCTACTCAAGGCCAGACCTGAGGTTCTGCCTGGTTGTCCGACTTCCAGGCTAGCCCACTGTATGCACGCCAGGAGATTCCACACATAGTCTTCTAAATAGGTTTCCTCTGAAAGTCTGAGACATTTCCCCTTGCCCAGTGTCTGAATGGAGGGGGTAAATTTTGCTCAGCTTTCTCCAAAGTAACAGAGGTGTTTTGACTCATGGTGGCACAACCCTGATCCTTATAAGGGTAACTGAGGCCAAGGGACTGTTGTTATTGGACAAGCTGGAGAAAGGCAAGTGCAGTTGGTCTCCTGGGTGCTGCTGCTGGTGCTGCTACTGCTGCTGCTGTTGCTGCTGCTGGTGCCTCTGGAGCTCCTTGGTGGGTGGAGAAGTGGGAGTGTTGACCTTCTCTGCCATCCTGACTCTTCCAGAGGCTTTTACCAGTACTGACGGCTGGAGTCAGCCCACAAGACTGATGGGTCTGGGGTATGACCAAGCATAGGGGACTTTAAAGTTCCCAGAAGCAAACACTGAGGTCAGGTCTGGATGTCCAACTTGTGATAACATTTGTAGCATGTGTGATGCAGGAAGTGTTGTGTATGCATGGCATACAACAGGGCTAAGAAGGGCTGCAGATACTAGTCCTTACTTTATCTTTTCATTGCATTGACTGATTGATTGATTGATTGACTGACTGAGAGTATACATAACCATGGCATGCATGTCAAGGTCGGAGGACAATTTGTAGACATTGGTTTCTCCCTCTACTCTACGAGTCCCAGGTCATCAGTCTTAGTGGCAAGTACCATTACACACTGAACAATCTTGCCCGCCCAATCTCCTCACTTTAGACAGAAGACTAAGGGTAAATGACTTACATTACATTCCAAGGTCCAACGCCAGACCCAGCCTCCCCAGCGCTGTGTCTATACCTCAAGATCTAAGACTGAAAAGGAGACACAGAGACTGGCATGTGGGGCTCTAAGTGTTGTCCGGTTGACATGAGTTCTTGCTTTGTTTCCTCACCTGCTACAAAAGGCTAGGTTCAGCTGGCTCTGGCCTGGATTGCAGCGGAAGCAGGAAGGACCACAGCTGCTTCCCAGTCACTGAGCCCTGCCAGGTCTCTCCTCCCAGCTACGTCATGCATGTAGGAGGTTCCTGGGTGAAGAGAGACCATGTAGAGCTCCCTTCCAAGAGGTCTTGGTAGCCATGGGGTGAGTGGCAGGTAATATCTACCAACCTTCTCCACAGAGAAGCTAGAATTGAGTATGTGTGCCCAGAAAGAGTGCATACAGGCAAGAGACCGTCACCTTGCATGAGCTGAGGGATGTCCCAGTACAGCCCCTTCACTGGCCTGCTAGGCTTTGTTTTCCTCTATTCTGTGTGGCCTCTAAGTCAGATGATGTTTGATGATCCATCACGTTGGTTTTCATGACACACTCTAGGCCTTGGCCTGGACCGCTAGATTCATCCTTGCAACGTGACCTGTAGTCACCCAGCCGAAGAAAGAGGAATGAGCTAGGAGCAGACCTGGAATGCTTCAGAGGGAGGGTGCAGCTGACTGCCCTGAGGCCTTCTGGGCCACTGGACTTGGGGCGATAGTTGAGTGACTATGGGAACCTAGAAATAACCAGCTCAGGAGCAAGAAGGGCTGTGAGCCCAAGGACAGTTTAACTCACTACATCCTGGCCTTTCAGAGGGACCCAAGCCCTGGAGCCTGACACATCTGTTCCCGTGCCATGGATCTTACATATCTCCTCACCCTCCCACAACACGATGATGGCGACACATGTAAGCTGGAGATAAGAGCAGTTGCCTTGTGGAGTCATTCAAGGATTAAAATCATAAATGTTAAAGCCAAGCAGCTGTTATTGTTATTTACAGCTTCCCTGAGGCCCTCCCACAAGCTCACGCTCTCCCAGCATCCCCCTGTGTCCTTCATCCTCCAGGCTGGATGGAGTGCCTGCCAGGAGAGAGGCAGGGCGGAGTCAGCAGCCTTAGGTTCTAACTCTCCCTCTCACTGGCTGAAGGACCATGAGGAAGTCTCCTTACCCTTAGAGCTCATCCATAAAACCAGAATGGGGAGTGGGAGAGGACTGGAAATGTTAACAGCTCTCACTTGCCCAGCACTTACTGAGGGACAGGGGCAGACCCTGTGTAAGAATCCTTAAAGGCTTTAAAAGCTCCCTCCCTCCCTTTTCCTCCTCCCCATCCTCCTCCCCTCCTCTTTTGAGACAGGACCAAACTCTTTAGCTCAAGCTAGCCTTAGCTCACCACGTAGTTCACCTCGCACTGAATTTGCAGCAGTAATCCTCCTGCCTCCACTGTAATGCCTATAGCTGTGTATCACTCTGCCTTGGTTTGAGGTAGATCTGCTTGTATTTGCCTCTCTGTCTTTAATTCTTTATTTCCTTCTTTCTTTCTTCCTCCTCCTCCTTTTTCTTCCTCCTTTTTATTCTCGAGACAGGTTGGCTTCTAACTCACGATGTAGCCAAAGATGACCTTGAATTCCTGACCCTCGTGTCTCCATTTCCTGAGTTCTGAGATTACAGGCACACATCATCATGCCTGCCTCTGCTCTTTGGCTTTCTCTTCCCCTCCCCTCCCCTTCCCTGCCTTCCCCTTCACTTTCCTTCCCATTCCTTCTCTTTTTCTTTCCCTTCTTCCCAATGGAGAGACTCAAAGCCAGGACCATGCATGCTAGACAAGTGCTCTACCCCTGAGATACATCCTTAACCCCCTTCACAAGCTTCCTGTGAGGGACAGTCTCTACTGCAATCTTTAAGTAGTCCCTTTTCTATCCATGAGAAACCCGAAACTGAGAGCTTCAGCAGCAAAGGTCTGCTGGTTTGAGCAGAGCTGAGCTTTTAATCTGAGTGTAGGTGGATGCTGTGTCCCAGGGACAGGGACAGGGCCCGAGTCCATTAAGGGATGACTGCTGGGGCAGCCCAGGACAACATCCGCAGATGAAATCACCATCACAGTGCCTTCAGCCTACCTTCTAAATGACCCCTCAATCTGACAGGCCTTCACTGACTACATGGCCTCCACAGAGCACATTAAAACTCCTTAGAGGAAGGTACCAAGACCAGAGACGCCAAGAGATCCTCTGGATCCTATGACAAGCCTGAATCCAAGGTAGGACTAGCCTCCCACCTCCCCATCTGCAGCTCTCTCCTTCAGTGGTGCTGGGACACCCCTTTTCCAGATGTTTGGTGTGATGCTGTGATGTATTCTTGATGGGGGCTGGACCTTTGATGCTGGCTTAAGAAGTGCTTAGTGTTGCAGAGAGATTTTGCATGTCTGGAAGCTTCCAGATTGGAACCCTTAACAACTTGTAGTATAGATTCTGATGAGAGCCAGGCAACCGTGCCTAAGGAATGTTCCAGAAGCTTTCTCCCTGGCCCTTCTCTTTCCTGGAACACAATGGCTTGTGTTAAAGAGCCTGCAGTGTGGGTTTCTTTCAGCTTCCGGGACTCCCCTTCAGGCTCGTCTCAGGGTATTTTTAGGTGCATTTAATTTGGTGGTGCTGAGCGCTTTTGATTTCACAATGATTAGTTAGAGCCCGAGTGCTCGCCTGTTTTTCTTCTTCCTGCCGCCTGTCTCCCCCAAGGGGACTGGGTGTTGTTTTGACTTTTATATGCTACAATAAAAACTTTCATTGTAGCAAAATGTTTGCTCGTCAAAATTAGCTTGGTTAATTCCAAAGAATTGTTTCATCTTGGCTCCACAGGCACCAGGGATCCTTTTTACAAGGCGAATTGGCCACCAGCCAGCTGTCTCCCTGCGTCCTCCACAGCCTTCATCCTCATGGAATTTACCTTTGAGGAGGGAAAGACATGCCTCTCAAAGCTTTCCAAAATGTTCTTGGTCAAGCGCTCCAAGGCAGGACAGAGGTGGTTCACAAAGTGTGAGTGTGTTTTTGTTGACCTTTAAAAACACAGGCATCAAAGAGAGCCCTGCACAGAGACACATGGAGGCAGGGCACGCATGGGCACACCAGATCCACACCTACGGTTACATTTACGGAACACTTGAGGCACCTCTAGACCTTTACAGGGGATCAGCAACCTCAGCTTCCTGAGAGCCTCCTGCATCAGTCAGGGAGGGAGGCAGCAGACGGCATGCTGATGGTTATTCCAAACCCCACGCTCAAACACGCTCCTGGCATAACTGCCCAAGCAATCTCACATTAGTTTTCTAAGTCTGCTGATGCTGAAACATTATCATGTGTGCCTATCCCAAGGGTGTGCGTCTTTGAGGGAAAAGCTGATGAACTAACTAGCGTGGATAACAGTGGACTCTGAAGACTGAATATATTACTTCCCCAAAGACAAAAATAAAAAGCCACTTTTGCTAGTGACTGAGCTGGAGAGCGGGGATGGTCTCTCCAGAGGGCTCAATAGCTGAGAGGGTGGAAGAGGGCAGGCCTCTGATTCAGAAGATGAGTTCTGGAAGTTGGTGCAGTGACAATTTTATGTCACCTTGGCCCAAGCCAGGGTCATCTGGAAAGAAAGAACTTTATCTGAGAAAATGGCTCCATAAGATTGCCTGCAAGCCTACAAGGGCATTTTCTTAATTGGTGATGGATGTGGGAAAGCCCAACCCACTGTGGTGTCAACCCGAGGCAGAGGCAGGCGATCCTGGCTTGTATAAGAAAGCAGGCTGAGGAAGTCACGAGGAGCAAGACAGTAAGCAGCACCCTCCACCGTCTCTGCTTCAGGTTCCTGCCTTGGCTTCCCTCAATTACAGATTGTGATTAGGACTTGTAAGCTAAATAAACCCTTCCCTCCCCAGTTGCTTTTGGTGGCAATAGAAAGCAAAGACAGTAGATGAAGTGCTCTCCAGGCTGGAGTGCCCCATGAGAATTCCACCTACACCATTCAGCCTCTTGCCCTGGGGGGAAGCCCCGCTAGTTTCTGGGCTGTCTTCCTGCACAGTCGCTCCACTACCTTGTTTTTAGGCAACGCTGGCCACTGTAAGGAGCAGGCAGGCCCTGGGTCAGGCAAAGCAGCGTTAAATAGCTCAATCCAGTGCCTTGTCATGCTTGGATACAAATTCTACCTTCATGAGCTGCTGAAGAAGTCAGAAGACTGCTATGAAAACCCTAGCCAGGGGTCCAGGGAGATGACTGCATAGTCTCCCTGCAGGAGAGGAGACCTACTGTGGTTTGGTTCACAGCGTTCTGGTGAGTGTTCTCTTTCCTCATCGTTTAACGTGCACCTATGTCCCACACAGTCTGCTAAGTGCCTTGCATGCCATAGTTCATTTGGTTTTCCCAGAACTTCAGCAAGGGTCAACTCCTTGGGAATTCTATGCAAAACTCAGGCATAAGCGTCTTTATCCTGTGCTCCTTGTCCCCTAAGAAGGCTATACTCCCTGGGGCCCTTTGTCTCTGCCTCTTTGTACCCTGCTTTGGGGGCTTTCCTGTCCCCTAAGCCTCCTGGTTAGATGTGAGCAATCCCTGCTAATTCACCGGCCCTGAGCCAAGAGCACCATTTTTAAGACCCTTGTCCAAGCTATGACTGTGGACCAGGCCAGTATACACTATTGTGACTGTTATGGATTCATCTGCCCTGAAATGGGGAAGGTAGCCTTCCTCTTTGGAGGAGAACATGGTTCTCCTGGTCACTTCTCCTCTAAAGCTCATTGTTATTTCTCTCACCCTGCCCCCAGTTTTTCCTAAATGGCCACAGTTAGGAGGAACCATGGAATACTGTCCACTCCCTGCCAAGAATGACTGCCATGGCACCAAATCCATGGGTACAGAGCCATGACACATGGCAGCAGCTGTTGCAGCTGCTTCCCTGGAGTCTCATCCCATACAGCTAGGCCTGGGTCAGCCTGACCTAGAGTAGAACAATAGACTTAGCCAAGAACTTGCCAGCCAAGGGCATCCTGGCAGGTAGACAAAAGTTGTTGCCCAGCATGCTCGAGAAGCAGCAGGTAGGAGGAAACAATACACAGGCCCTCGCTGGGCTCATATCTCACCCCTTGACCATCCATCTCTGCCCTAGCTTTACCCCTGTGACATGGGGACATGGTATGGCAATCTGGAGGCCACGAGGATTAAACCCTTAGTGATTGACAGAAGGTGGCAGGCTCCCAGGAGTCCCTTGGTACGACAGCAGCGGCAGTGACTCTAAGAAGCAGGAGGGGTCTGTCTCAGTCTATGGCGCAAGTGCTGTGTCTCTTGAGCGCCTACAGGTCAGAGATCACTTACCACGTGTCATTTGAGACACCCTTCAAAAGCAGCCTGAAACTTGACTCCAAACACTTCCCAGGCCAAAATAAAAGCACTCCCTACTGAGCACACCAAGAGCTGAGACCTGCTCATGCAAGCACCTCCTTGGAGAGCATGTGTATACAGGAGATCCAATGGTAAAGAGCAGAGCCTGGGTCACCCGCAGGACAAACCAGCATCCAGGAGTAGCTGTGGTCTGGTTCAGAAAAGTTAGACTTGTAATGGTCATACTCCAGGGTCAGTAAGAGTCCCTCATTCCTCTTTGACACACCTGACTGTCCACTAGTCACATTTGGGGGTGGGGGTGGGGAACAGAGCTCATTATAACTTTAAAATTCTGATCCTCACATCCCAACCTCGTGAGTGCTGGGGTTACAGGTGTGAGCTACGATGCTAAGTTCGTGCAGTGCTGAAGACAAGACCCAGGTTTTAGTGTACGAGCTCCATCAACTTAGCCGCATCCTCAGTCCCTACAAGACTTATGTTTTCCTACAATTTTCTTCTTAAGCCTGTAACCCTGGGAGACAGGGCAAGAGACTGGGCTCTAGACAGAGTCTGTCCCTGCGCTTCCCCCACACTGCCAACACATTCAGGTGGTGAATCCAGAGCCCTGCCCATCACAGGGCCATCCAGACCAGCCAAGAAACATGGCTAGAGCACTCCTCCTGGAACACTGTGATCTTCAAGGAGACAGACTGAGAAACAGCTCAGTGGCTCTGGGCCATCAGTCATTTTACATGTTACAGTAACTGGTTGTCCAGATCCAGGACAGAGCCTGAATCTCTGAGAAGATGCTGATGTTGGGTCCTATAGAAAGAGGCAGTGTAAAAGAGCCCACACCACCCCGCTGCATGTTCCTCCAGGAAGTCCAAGCAGGTGACAGAGCTGTGAGCTCAAGGTAGGGTCAGGTGAGGCACCAGGAACAAAAGGTACTTTCCTGAAAATAATTAAAAAAAAAAAAGAAAGAAAGAAAGAAGGAAAGGAAAGGAAAAAAAACTTAACTGTCTGAGGTCCCCTATCCCAGGCCTATGGAAACAGTTGCCTCCTTCCTCCTTTCTATGTCCCTGGCCTTTGGTGGGAGTCCCCTTCTGATAGTGTAGACTAGTAGGCTTCGTTTAGGTTAGGAAAGGCAGATTGCCTCTGCCAAGCAGAGCTACCCCAGGTCTGGAGAAAGCAACAGAGACTAACACCAGGAGAAAGGAGGAAGCTCTTAAAGCAGTCTGGCTTCAGAGGTCTGTGGGGGCAATGCTTAGAGATGTCTTCAGAGCAGTCGTTCTGGGATAGCCACTGAGTCACACATTTGGGAGAGGGGTGATGTCTCAGCCCCAGGATATTCAGGGGTCCGTATGGTATCTCCTGAGGAGAAGGTGCTCCCCCTTGTGCTCACAGGCCTTGCCAGTGGAGGTCAGGTAGCAGACAACTTGCATGCCTGCATGCACCTATGTGTATGTATTTGCAAGAGCAATGCACAAAGAAGCATCAGTTGTCAGATGAAGCCCTGAGGTCCATCAAGAAACTGGAAATGTGGCTGTTTAAAAACAAACATGTATTATGTGTCCCAGTGTCTAGCCCAGCACACAGGATGTGTGTCATTGTACCTTCATGTACTTGTGGGACTCTTCCGGTCCTGGAATTGAGAAAGAAAGAACTGGAAGACAGTAAATGCACATGACATGTACCCCTTGTTAGTATCTCTTGTACCCACAGAACATCTAGAACACGATGGTAACTCAGCTTCCCCAGACAGCAAGAGAAGGACCTTTTCATCCTAGACATGGGCTATTTATCAAAAGAGAAATTCCAAGGCCCAGAAAACCCTAGAAACCTGGGCCATGTGCTCAGAAAGAACACTTTGCCAAAGTAATCACTGTTTTCTGAGAAGCCGGACTCCAAAAGGGCACTTGACATGCCTTCCCCAGAGGTACTCCAAGAATAAGCATCACGGCTTGCTGAGAGGGCGGCTTGCATCAGGCAACCAGACTCCCAATCCCCGTTCTATGAAAATGAGGGATGAAGAGGTCAGTAGCTGGGAACTGGCCAGTGCCTCTGCTGGATGCTGGCTTTCAAAGCACAGGTTTCATGAAGCTGAGTATCTAGTATGAACTAGTCTAATCTATGGGTGCAGAAGAAAACAGAAAAAAGGACATAGTACATACACAATGCCTACTGTACAGGGCTCAACGGGTGCATCTCTAAGAAGAAGGATTATTTAAGTATTGTAAGTCTTATTTATTTGTAAATATCCCTATAGAATGTAAATAATATATTCTTATATAAAATTATCGTCCCTTGATAGAAAACGAAAGCTATGCTAGGATGTAACTGCGTGGCACTTGTGAGGTAAAGTGGATCAGGAATTAACGGTCATCTTCAACCACAGAACGAGTTCAAGGCCTGCATGGATCGCAGGAGACTCTCTCAAAACAAAAGCAAACAAACAAACAAAAACCAGAAAGAGTAGCGTGGGCAAGGGAGGGAAGAGTGGAAGACACATCAGGCGACCTCTGACTTCTGAGCTCATCATTTTACAGCAGAGTGCCTGGGCACTGGGCAAAAGTGGAAAGAAACCATGTGGATCTTGCATGTGATCCTGTCTGGTGGCCTCCAGCCTACTGCTTCTCATGTTAGGGTGACCAGGATCTGCCCCACTTGACCATGGCCTAGTATAGGGATTCATACCCTTTCTTTCCCTCATTGTCCCCCATTCCTACCAGTCTCAGGTGACTCCTCTGCCTCTTGTCATCAGTGAGTCCCTAGATATATTGGAGTGGCATCAACTGTTGGCACAGCTCACAGGAACCTGGGAAGTGTCAGGGCTGGCAGGACACCCTAAAAGAATCCTCTCACCCTCCCCAACAGATGGAACAGAAAATTATGTAGGGCCCTGTCTTAGTTTCTTTTCCTGCGGCTTTGATTTAAAAGAAATAGAAACTCTGAAAAAAAAAGCAATTTAAGAAAAAGGGGCTTTATTTCAGCTTACAGTTTCAGATTACAATTCATCATGACAGAAGAGACATGAAGAGGCCGGAGTGAGGAAGCTGGTCACACTGTATCTGCAGTCAGGAAGCAGGGAGCAATGGACGCTGGTCACACTGTATCTGCAGTCAGGAAGCAGGGAGCAGTGGATGCTGGTCACACTGTATCTGCAGTCAGGAAGCAGGGAGCAGTGGATGCTGGTCACACTGTATCTGCAGTCAGGAAGCAGGGAGCAGTGGACGCTGGTCACACTGTATCTGCAGTCAGGAAGCAGGGAGCAATGGATGCTGGTCACACTGTATCTGCAGTCAGGAAGCAGAGAGCAATGGACGCTCTCCTGCTCAGCTCACTTTCTCCTATGAGCCTAGCTCATGGAATGGTACCTGCTACAGTGGGCAGGACTTTCCTTCTCAATTAGCCTAATCAACAGAATTTCCCCTTAATTATGCCCAGAGGCCCATCCTAGGTGATACTAGATCCTGTCAAGTTGTCAACTGAGATTAACTGTCACAGCTGTGCTCCAATTCAGCCAGAGGCAGTAGAGCTTGGGGATACTCATTACCCAGAGACAGCACAGGGGACATGGCTGGTCTCCTGGAAGAGATAAACTGTCTTGGGTGTTACTCCTTGTGAATACCTCTCCCCCTCTCCCTCTCCCTCTCCCTCTCCCTCTCCCTCTCCCTCTCCCTCTCTCTCTCTCTCTCTCTCTCTCTCTCTCTCTCTCTCTCTCTCTCTCTTTGTGTGTGTGTGTGTGTGTGTGTGTGTGTGTGTGTGTGTGTGTGTGTGTACAGGAAGAACCTTAAAGCTCTCGCTTCTCTGTTGAGTAGAGGAGGCCTGGAGAAAGTATGGAAGGAGAAATGCTTAATGTCTCAGAGCAGAGTCATTTGTCATTTGCATGCTGAGTGCCCTACCCTAAGCAGGCGCTGCAAGAGGTTGCAGCTGGGCAGCCAGTCTTCCAGCTGTGTGAAGTAGGAGGGGGTGGGATACACAGCCTCTGAGCCTAGGCTGGCAACTCCAGGGAGTGGCCCTCCCCCAGCAGAGTTGTTCCAATAGGTCTTGTGATGAGGACTCACTCAGACTTCGCTCCAGCAGTATGGAGGGGCAGCAACTGTAACTCCTCTCATATGCCTTTTAAAGTCTGAAAAGCTGGGCAGTCGTGCGCATGTCTTTAGTCCTAGTACTCGAAAGCCAAAGGCAGGCAGATTTCCTGGTCTACAGAGCGAGTTCCAGGATAGCCAGAGATACACAGAGAAGTCCTGTCTCAAAAACAAAACAAAACAAAGCAGAACAGAACAGACATCTGAAGGCTGACTCTGTAGCTCAGTTGAGAATATTCACCTAGCATGCCCCCAGCATGGCATAAATCCAATGTAGTGGTACATGCCTATGATCTTGGCACTTGGGAGGTATAGGAACAGAGATCTTAGAGTCATCCTTGGCTACATAGTGAGTTCAGGGATAGCCTGGGCTAGAGATTTTTTTTTTAAGCCATAAACTCTGAAAGAGTACCAAAATGAAGAGGACAGCAGGGTGACTATAACCCTGTGTCTGGGACACCGTGGCCTCTGTCACTGCTGTTCTTTTTCTTCTTGTTTATCTGTATTGCCCAAATTCTCTACAGTCTGAATTCATTGTCATTTCAAATTGATAATACAGTGGAGCACAAGACGGGCACCCACTGTGGAGATAGCCACCTCCACACTGGGGAAGGGAACTGAGGAGGGGCAAATGCCCCGAGGGCTGGAGGGAGGCAATGCCCCCTCTCTGAGTAGTGCAGAGCCCTGCCTGGACCGCCCAGCTCACTGGCTTGTTCCGGCTGTGCCTGGCTCAGACAATGTGAACGCACGATCATTCATTATAACTCAATTACAGTGATTAAAGCTGGTGGCATGCAGAGGCAGGAGGGAGTGTTGCCAACAAAATTTACACTCCGTGTCATCAGCAAGAGATAACAGCAGCTGACAGCCCGCTGCCTCCCCTGCCATCTGCTGAGTGTGGCCGCCTGAGGGGCAAGAGCAGCCGCTGTGCTCACGGTGGCCTAGAGGGCTGAGATGAGCTGCCTTGGGCTTGGGCTAGGACTTGAGCGGGGTGCTTGTGGGTGTAGGACAAGTGGGGTTTTGGGCCCCTCCACAGAGCTGGCTCTGACATCCAACATGCAGAATGGGGTTGCAGTAGGGCAGGGACTAAGACTGTTCAGGGGTTTTTATCTACTGTGGCACAGGTTGGCTTTCAGAGATCTGGTTTCCCCTTCATATTCTAGAAAAGGAAACTGAGGCACAAATACACAAAGGACGGGTCAATTAAGACAGTCATCTGGAACAGAGTCATACATAGCTCAGACCCTCCCCCATCACCTCTTTTGTTTCCATGGAGATGGCAGACTGAGTAGTGTGGGACCATACTTAGCTTCAGGGGGGTGGACCTAAGCTCTGGCCGTTCACCCTGAGATCTGGAATAAGTCCCTGATGGTACCAGAGGGGCCTGTGAGGTAATACAGGGGCATTAAGCCCAGACAGTGCTATGGAGAGATAGGAACATACGACAGTTGTCCCAGATATGAGGAGACTCAGGTCATGGCTCCTGGGAGGGATGGGGAGGGCAAAAGGAGGCAAAGGTCAGAGGTGAGGTCCGTGCCATGAGGCTGAGATGGGTAAAGAACAGAATCGCTTTTCTTAACACAGGATGACAGTGACCCAGGCCACCAAGAACTTGAGACTTCCGGCTCTGAGTTTTGGGTCAACAGGACTCGTGTTCACTGGCCAAGCAGATGGACTGGTCCCTATCATGGCGGGCGTTTTCTGAGCTCCATGGACCAGTGATGCATCATTATGTGACATAGCAGGTAAAGGGAAGATGAGACCCCTTGTCCCTTGCTTGTTTCTGAATACATTTTGTATGTTTGTTTTCATTTATTTATTTATTTATTTATAGACATGGTCTCATGCAGCCCTTCTTGTCCTCTTGTTAAATAACCCAGGCTGGCCTTAAACTTATGATTCCCCTGCCTCCACAGCCCAAGAGAAGAAGTAGACAGGCAAATGTCACAACACCTAGTTCTGTGGGATGCTGGGACTCCAACCCAGGGCTGTTGTGCTGCTAAGTAAACACTGTACCAACAGAGCTCCACCCCACGCCCTGTTGCTGTAGGTCACTCTTTCAAGCCCATGATTCTCACATGGCCTAAGCCACACTCACCATGGTTGAGTCTATCTGCCAGCTGCCCACTGCCACACACCTGGGCCTTCCATGCCTTGGTGGCTAACTAACCTAAAATCCCACCCCAGACAAGCATGTCCTTGGCTCTCCGAGGACATGTCTGACTCCTCACAGATTCTTAGTGGCTCCCTGTCCCTGATCTCTGTGGGGCAGGCTTTGCACATGCTGCAGCTATACAAGCCAAAGTTTGCCCTCCCTGGGGCTCTCCTTCTTCATCCATTAGTCCTTTAGAGTCCAGCTCTGACCTTCTCTCCTCCATGAAGCTATCCTGACCCCAAAACTCGGTAGATGCTTTCTATGCGGTCCTGTATCCTGGGAACACTGATCAGGGAATACTGGGTCATCTGAGAACAGGACCACTAGCTGTCGTCAACCCCTAACGACAGCTTGGAAGCAGGGGTTGGGTACTACTGTGTTTTTTTCTCTGTTGTTGTTTGGGTTGTTTTAAGACAGGTTCACATGTAGCTCCTATTTGCCTTGTACTCATAGGTATCCCAGGATGACCTCGAATTCCTGATCCTTCTGCCTCCACCCCCTGAATGCTGGGATTGCTGGGCTTGTATCACCACAGCTGGTTTCTGGTTGAGTCCTATTAGCTTCTGAAGTCTAAGCAAAATAGATCTTAGGAAATGTCATGGCTGCAAAGATGCTGAATCAGGGATGGGAGAGCAGACAGGTGCTACCCACAAGGAGGAGGACCAATGTGGGAAGACAGAAGGTCTTAGGATGACTACCCTCCTCCATTTTATTCATGAATCCACTCCTATGCCCATCCAATCCCATGGTGTCTTCCACCTCTAGCTTCCAGGCAGTTGAATGGGGCAGATGATGGCCCAGGAGCTGTGGCCTATTGAGCCCTTGAGGAGTGGAGAGGGGGACGCTATGGCCTTCTGTCCCCGGTACTTGACTGGTCAGGACACCTAGAGACTGAGAAATTTGGAGGCACAGTAGAAAATGTGAGACCCAGAGAGGAGAACATTGTTCCCCTGGAGGGCACAGTCCCTGGAATTCCCCAACAAGAACTGAAAGAGGAAGCTGAATGGGGCGGTGGAGCTGGGGAGGGTGGGGAGGGCTACCATGCAAACTCCAGGCACCTGGCTCTGGGTACCCAGCTTGAGCAACTGATTCCTCGGTTCTGCAATTGCACTGGGCACTGGGGATACCAAGGTTTGACAGTGTCTGGTTCCAAGGAACGTCTAGTTCATTCTTCGTGCTCTCTGGGCCTCAGTTTCTCCATCTGTAGCAAAGAGGTCAGACCAGATCAGAATTCCATCAACTTGTAAGTCCACAAGGCCTTGATTGCTACTAGTCCACAGAGCAGGCACAATAGGTTTTTTTTCTGTTGCTGTGGTAAAATACCCAGGCAGAGGTAACATAAGGAAGGAGCTAAGAGTATTTTGGCTCACAGTTCAAAGGTACCATTCAGTATCCTGGTGGGGTTGAGGATGTCATAGAGCTTGAGGCAGCAGGAACATCTCATCCACAGTCAGGAAGCAGACACAGCTGAAGGCTGGTGTTCACCTGCTTTCTCCTTTTTGGCTGCTCTGACATAGAATAGTATTACCCATAGTTAAGGTGGGTCTTCCCACCTCAGTTAACCCAATCTCAATAACGCCTTTCAGTTACGCCCAAAGACCTGCCACCTAGGTGATTCTAGAACCTGCCAAGCTGACCATTAACTATTAGGAAAGACGGTCCTGGAGAGAGCTGGGGTGTGAGTGTTGGGGCCTATGCTCCTCTAAGACACTGAGTCACCTCTGATCATGCAGAAGGAACCGGAAGGGCTATAGGCAGGACTAGCAAGCTCTGGCACATTGCTCATTGCTAGCTCCTGAAAGGCTGGGTTTTCATTTAGGGCTACCATACCAAGTTACTCTTTAGACAGACATTTGCTTTCAAAAGCAATTTAACAATAAGCAAGCCATTTGTCCTCTGGTGGGTACTGGACTAGAGAAAGTATCACTAAGGGACAATTGACTGATCGCTGTGACTCTTGGATGTTTGGGTCCAGCGGGCTCTGCCTGTTTTAGAAGATACTAGGAGTTCTCTAAAGAGTAGCTCCCCAGGGGTTCTCCATCTAAGGAACAAACCACTCAGCGTACAGTAAGCTAATCAGCCCAGAGACCAGTGTGTCTAAATTAGGACTTCTTTCAGCAAACCAGTTCAAAAATCATCTCTTCTGCAAAGCCTTCGTGGATACATCCCTTTCTGCTCCTAAAAGCTACCCACTGCCCCTGCTGAGAAGCCCTACAGCACACTGTTCAAGCCCACTATATACTAATAGCAATGCTTTGTAACTGGTGGGGTTTGCTTTCCCACCAGTGGGGGCATTTTGAGAGGGTGTGGCCGTGGTCCTGTGCCCTTAGCCTCCAGCACAGGTCTGCTTTGCCTGTGTTGTTGAATGAATGCATGACTGGCTAGGGGGGGAGGCTTGACTTCAGGGAGGGTCTGAACTAGTTTTCAGATTCTATTCTTTCTACTTCTCTATTTAAGGAAAGGAAACTGTTCGTCGAAAGCATGGTGTTCCAGGCGTTCAGTAACTGCTGACCAGGCATCTGCGCATGGCAGACACTCCTGCTGGGTGCCACACACACAGCAGTGACTTCAGATCTCAGTCCTTCAGAAAGTCACAGGGGAGCATCAGAGAAGTGAGGTAAGGGGCAAAAGGATACAGCAAAGGATGGATTTGACCTTCATCTTCCCTTAGGGGTGGACCACTCACAGTTGACTCTGCAATGGAAAGGAGAATCAGATGCATCATCAAGGCCAAATAATATCCTATAACTCTCTGTATGTCACATATCAACAGTCCTTGGACATTAATATATACACTTAAGCGTGGGAACGGACGTGCACATGTGCTCGCATGTGCACACACACACACACACACACACACACACACACACACACACGCACGCACACAAAAAAGCATGAATGCACACACAAACACACATGTGTGCATAAACACACACCTGCATACACATTCCCACAAAAACACATAAATATATACACTCATACACATATGCACACACAAACACATATGCATATGCAAACAGACACAGATACATGCATTCACAAAATCCACTATCCCCTCTTCTGGAAACGACTCCAAGTAGTGGTGATTCTAATAGTACCCTGCACCCCTGGCATGCAGGTTACGGTGTCTAATTCTACTTCTCACCGAGACGACTCAGTTTTGTTGGGTGAAGGGCTGTCTCCATATTTAAAGCAGACCCTTCAGTAGCTGGCAGTGATGCCAGGAAGTCCTTTATGGGCTCTCAGGTGTCAGTGGGGACAATCTGATAAGAGGTAAGCATAATGCCTCTTGACTGAAACACACCAAATCATTTAAGTCCATATTGCCACAGTGCTATTTTCAATGAGAATTCTTCAGAGGTCAATTTTTATAGAGATCTTCGCGCACATTTTGGAATGTGACCACAAGTTCATGTGTCACAAGTGTGCACGTGGAGACCAGTGTTGACCCTCACCGCCCACTTTGTTTGAAATCAAGTATCTTGTTCATTGCTTTGTAAACCAGGCTAGCTGGTCTTCTTCCACCTCCCACGTCTCTGTGGCAGCTCTGGGGATTACAGACAAGCACTACTGCCCTTGGACCCATGGCTTGACTTCAGTTCCGTGGATCCAAGCAAGTGCTTTACCCACTGAGCCATTTCCCCAGACCAAATGGCCAACTTTTGAGGATTCTAGAAATACTAGCATCTCATTAGCCCCACCCCCCTCCCCCATTGCTGTCCTTATGTGTCCTTATGTTGCCTTTGCCACTAAAGTATTAACTTTACTATTTAAAAATCCTGGAACGTACAAGTACATCAAGCATTTGTGATGTGTTTTCTATGCGTACTGCTTTACGGTTGCAAAACGGTTGAAGGGAGAGGCACTTTCTTTTTACTCACAGTGGCTCCTACAAAAGCACACTCGGTTCCTGGCTTCCCCAACTCTACTCTTTCTCCCGCCAGCTCTCTTTCGCCTCTTTACCCATTTTCCTCCTCCTGAGACACTCTCTTCTGCAATTACCCTGGGTTTCCAAAATGACGAGATAGATCAATAGCCCTGAAACAAGTAGTGCAGCACAGATGGCCCCTGATGAGATCACCCCCGAAGGTGACAAAATTACCCATGTTGGAAACTGAGGGTACATCTCAGAGCAAGAGCAATCATCTCAAGGGAACTAGACTGCTTCCTTCACAGAACAACTGAAATAACCGCTCAGTCACATCACTGGCGTGGCTAGTCACCTGTGCTTTCAGCTACGCAAACCCCACCCCTAGATCCCCAATATCTCCCACTATTTTCCTTTCCTATAAAATCGCAGTCCCCTTCAGTCTTTTGAAGACAGATATGGGTTTATTTCAGCTCTGTCTGTTTTTCCTAATGCGATCCCACCCATCAAAGATTCTTCTCTTCTCTTTGATTGGCATGTTGGGATTGGCATCCCAGCATGATCACGACTCTCAGAACTGGAGCTTTTGACCTAAAATTGCAGGAGCAAACCTTGACGATCCAGCTAGGAGAAACAATGCCTTTTGGGCATTACCCAATCACAATGGCTCAGTCTCTGATGAAGAAGGGAGACTGGATGGTCCCATACAATTGCTGGGATTCATTTTATTCCTGGGCCTCTCCTAATCTCAGCTTGGGGTCTCTTTCTACCACTACTCATAAAGGCAAGAAATAAGTATGTGGACCCACAGTAAGATCCCTCCATCCTCTCCTACAGTGCACACTGGGCCTTTGGGTTTTTGGAGGCTTTTGTTGCTGTTGTTTTTGTTGTTGCTGCTGGTGGTGGTGGTTTGGTTTGGTTTTTCTTTTGTTTGTTTAAACTCTGAGATTCTGGAATCAAGCCATTTGTTTTTGACAAGGAAATTTGAAATTATGCAGGAACAGCTGTACCAAATGTCGGGCAGAGATACAAGGTAACTTAAGGAACCAGGGTGTTGGGAAATCTCTCTTGGGCTTTGTATAACATGGAGTACTAAGTCTGTACCGTGAGGAAGGCCCCAGGAGAATGCTGGTCCAGCCAAGGAGAAGATGGTGAGTTATGTGAGCACAGCTTCTGTTTGCACTAGATACAAAAGCCTCGTGGATCATTACGGGTTCTCTCTCTCTCTCTCTCTCTCTCTCTCTCTCTCTCTCTCTCCCTCTTGTTTTACAGTAGGAATTATTTTGTCTGACACTAGGAACATGAGCTAAAGTGTGTGACGCTGTAGACTATGGCACTGTGGACTATTCCACTGTTATCTTTTGATTTCTGGGGTGAGACGTTGGTCTTAACTACCTTACGGTATACCAGGCCAGCTCTTCTGGCATAGGATTCCAGTTACACTAACTATTTAATGGGTTTACATAACAATCATCAGTGAGGGCCAACATACAAAAAGAGACATACCGAGGTGCTCCCAAAGGACTCCCCAAGCCCTGCCTGAATCTAAGCAGGCCCTAGGATCTAACCTCAGCTTAGTAATCAGAAAAAAATTCAAACTGTGTGAAACTCTAAAGATAGTTTGGTGAGAGAGGGAGAAGGGGATCTTTAAAAAAATTGGACTGTATTTGGATTGTAAATCACAGGAAGGGGCGGGTGGTGGTGGCACACGCCTTTAATCCCAGCACTTGGGAGGCAGAGGCAGGTGGATTTCTGAGTTCGAGGCCAGCCTGGTCTACAGAGTGAGTTCCAGGACAGCCAGGGCTACACAGAGAAACCCTGTCTCGAAAAACCAAAAAAAAAAAAAAAAGTAAATCACAGGAAGAAATATTGGAAATTATGAGGCCTTCGTGAGAACTATAAATGCATCTTATTGTTTTTGATTATTTTTGATTATTGTTTTTGATAAGTAAGAACTTATCCCAGTTCTTACCTCTAGGACAAATGCCTGACAGGAGCTGGAGGACATGGTTCTGGTACGAAGTTTCAGGCCATCATGGTGGTGCCGAGCATGGCAGTGGGCCGGAGTGACTTGTGGCCAGGAAGTGGAAAAGTTGGGCAGCTAGTCTTCACTTCTTTATAATAGGTCAAGAAGGAGGGTGCTCAGACAGGAACCGGAGGTGATGTCACATATCACGGGATATCAAAGCCTGCCTCCAATAACCCATTTCTGCTAGAAATTCCACAAGTCTCTAAGCTTCCCCAAAGCCCCAAAGCAGCCATGCCAGCTGGGTACCATGTGTTTAAGCATGGAGAGCATGTCACAGTCGAACAGAACAGTGTCACTTATGTTCAATGGTGATATTCAGGTTATATTTTACAACTAGATCCTACCTTTTGGATTTGGTAAAAAAAAAATTTTTTTTACTATTTCAGTGATGAAATGTCTGCGGCTTCCCAGATAAGCATCCAGTGGAGGCGACCACATCACAAGTGGATGGGCTGGGGTGCTCAGGTGCGATTTCCTGAGGGCATGTGATGGCTTCGTGGAGTCATTACACTGTCTCCTCAACTTTCTATGCCTGTTGTTCACAATTAAAAAGCTAAACAAATCTTTCCCATATAGTTTCTGCATGAGACAGCTGCTCTTGCCTCCTAACAAAATCAATAGCATCATGAGACAGCCAGGAATGGCTCACATAGGCTCCCAGAATGTGTTGGTGGATGCAGGGCTGGAGACTAGAGAGACCAAGTGTGTCCCAGGTGACCCAGTGAGCTACAAGAGCTTTGTTCTTTGCTCCTGGGGATACCATGCCACCAGAGACCCTGTCAGTCATCAGAAACCATTGTAGAGGCAACTCCTCATGGAGTTTTGATCTTCCCAGAGCTCCTCTTAAATCTTTAAATACCAGATCAACAATATGAATTTCCAATGTTTCCGATCTCTCTCTCTCTCTCTCTCTCTCTCTCTCTCTCTCTCTCTCTCTCTCTAGTGTTAAGAATCAAACTCAAACTCAGGGCCACGTAAGTGAGATTCTAGGTAAGTATTCTACCACAGACAATCCTAGACTCACATTTTTAAAATGTGATAGATGAATGTGAACACTGCCTGTTCTCCTGTCTCTTCTTTCCCTCTCCTGGTGTGCCGGAGCATTCTCTCAGTGCAGGTCATTATGTGTCTGTGTCTACGTCATCTGTACCTATCTATAACCTATTGTGCGTCTTCTTTCTTATCAATTATCATTTGTCTATTTATCAACTATCTAAATATCTACTCAAATAGTTATCTTCTGTGGATTTTTGTCTTACATAAACAGAGCAATGTCTCTTACGTATCAACCAGGATAAGTTTCAAAACACAATGCTGTTTGAAAAAAGCGAATCTCAGAGACATTGCTCTTTCAAACAGCGCTGTGTAAATTTGAAACTTACCCTGGTTGATACGTAAAGTTCTGGCTCATACATTTTAATGCCTGTAAGTGATCTTTTCATATAAAAACGAGCATAGGTTAAAAAAAAAGTCTTTCCTCATTAAGATCAGGGTGCTTGGGTTATTTTTTACTCAAATGAGGAGGCAACCCAGGTCCCACGCACATTTCTTTGTAGACTTGTGAAAGAGTTTCTCTAGGGTCCATGGAGTTGCCAGGTCTTAGAGAGGTGATGCCCCACTTGCAGAAGGCCACTTTGCTCTGCAGAGTGGCTGAGCCAGTTTACATTCTCCCAGAGTATTTGACAAGACGAATCTATCCCTATCCTCCAAGAAGTTTCCTACTGTCAAACCCACATGCTTGCCAATCCAATGGGAGTAGATTGTTCCCTCTGTGATTGGTTGTTTGCATTTCCCTCAGAACTAGCAAGATGAAGACTTTCTGAACCTTTCCCAGTCTATCTGGCTCCCTGTCCCTTGGGTACCCACCACTGTCTTCCACCTACTCCTCTAGCTTTCTTCATTTATGTACTGATTTGGAAGAATCTGAATTTATTATACAATCTAGATGCCCTTGTTTTGTTGATGGTAAGTTTTGCATTTCTATATTTTATTACTGTTTCCTTATTTCTTGTTAGGTATTTCTTGTTGTAAAGGCATTTTGAATGTTAACATCAAATTCATCTATCAATCATCTATCTATCTATCTATCTATCTATCTATCTATCTACCGATCATCTATCATGTATCCATCCATCTATCTATGTAATCTATATCTCATGATAGCTTTGTTTCCTAGGTTCTGTTCAATGATCCTTTCTTTCCTCAGGGTTATGGGGTGATTACAAGACTGCAGAGTCATAAATGGGGTCTTGGCTGCCAGCCATGGAAAATGACTGAACCCTGCCAGCTTGGCCTTCATGAATGGTTTAATTTGCTGATGAACTCAAGCTCTGAGTAGACTATCAAAAGGTGGAGGAACTGTGGGATCTGGCTTCTAATGCAGGAAGTAGGTCTCTGGGATCTTACCCTCTCCCTTCTTGTTACTGTAGCCTCTGTCTCTTGTTCATCATGAGGTGAGTAGCCTCTGTCACAGGTCCCTCTTTTGTTTCTCCACAGGCCAGGGTGAACAGATTCAAGGGCTTTAAGCTGACGCTTCTGAAACTGTGAGCAAAGAGAAATCTTCCTCTGGAAGATGTTACGGTTTTTCTGTTTTTCGGTTTGTTTTTGTTTTGTTGGTGGTGATGGTTTGTTCATTTGTCACACAAGTGCAAAGGCTGCCTAACACATTATCAAATATTCTATCCTAAAAGCTGTATTCTATCCTAAAACCACCCTCAGGCCCCTGGGTTAATTTTTGTGTGTTCTGTGAGATAGAGAGCCATTTGGGCAACCTATAAATGTGGCTGATTGACAAGGTATCTTGGTGGTCTAACACACGCAAAGTCCTAGGTTTGACCCTTGTACTGTGGGTATGGGGAAAGGTGGCCAACTGTTCAGGCAATATTTGCCAAATAATGGCTTCCTCCACTGGAGCCAGCACTACCTGTGTTTTGGACTCACTTTCCACTATATAGGGTCCAGATATTGGTTTCCTGAGTGTGTGTTCTGTTGGTCTGTCTACATCGCACTGATAGCATGCTTTCTTGTTACTTTATGACATCCTATTGCCTGGTAATCCTCTGTCCATTCCCTTTTTATCTTCAAATATTGTGGCCCCTGACTCTTCATATACATTCTAGTGTCTGATTACACAGGGAACAACCTGCTCAGATTTTGTATAATATTGCATTTATAGACCACACAGAAAGGCATCCTTTTAAATGAAATTGAAAAAAAATTTTTTAGTCACTCACTAGTTTAGCTTGTGATCTATAGTATTTTTAAAATCTTTCATAGGACCAGGTGGTGGTGGCGCACACCTTTAATCCCAGCACTTGGGAGGCAGAGGCAGGCAGATTTCTGAGTTCGAGGCCAGCCTGGTCTACAGAGTGAGTTCCAGGACAGCCAGGGCTACACAGAGAAACCAAACCCTGTCTCGGAAAAAAAAAAAAAACAAAAACAAAAAACTTTCATAGGATGGCATGGTTTTACTCCAAAAATATCTTATGTAGATAAATCCATGGGTAGCTTTTATTGTTATTTTTAAGTACCTTTTCCTTTATATTGGGTTTCCTATTGGTTTCTGCTTATGAATATGAGTGCTACTGATTAATGAATATTGATCTTGGATCCTGTCATTTAACTCTCTTATTTGTTTTAATTGTGTATTTTCTCTATTTGCAGACAAGACATCTACAAATAATTACAGCCTTGTTTCATTTCAATCATTGAATCCGTGTTTATCGCTTCATTTTGCCTTATTACATTGGTTAATTTGAGGGGTAAATATCATAAAAGCACAGACATCGACAATGCCATAATGAAGCCCATTGCTTTGTACAATTGATATATGCTAATAAAATTTTAAATCATAAAAAGAATATTCTTAGTTTTATTCTTGCTAAAATAATACTTCTAAAACTTTATCATACTTTAATACTTGGCTATAGGCTTAGTACAGTCACCCACTATGCTTTCTACTTTGATATGTTAAAGAAAGTCATAAGAACTGGCAGAGATGGCTCAGCCGTTAAGGGCATTATCTGTTCTTTCAGAGGACCAGGGTTCGATTCCCGCCACCCCCATTATGGCCCCAACCGTCTATAAATCTAGTTCCAGAAGATCTGACATACTCTTACCCTCCCATGGGCAATGAATGCATATGTGTAGATATATCTGCAGGCAAACACCTGTGCACATGAAATAAAAATAAAAATCATATACATATATACATTATACAAAGTTTAAAAAGTCATGAATGAGTGCTGACCTTGGTAAGCTCCTTTATCTGTTTTATTTCACTGGTAAGCCTGAGTCATCTGGTGTTTTCCAAACCTTGCGTGTTTTCCAAAGGTTGGTTGTGCGGTTCTGTGTCATAACCCTTAATTCATTATGTCTGTCATTCAAACCCTTTTTATCCTTGTCCACTCTTCTCCATGTAGTCTGCAAGTTCCTCTTAAGCCTTGTTAAAACCTCCATTTCTCATGATTGGGTCATGACAACAATGATTGCCAATTGCTTTATATAGTTTTAGGTGTGTTAGTCTAAGTTTGGGAACTCCTCATTCTGCCTTCTGAGTTTTTATTATTTAAGGATTCTCTTTCTATCAGATACACTAGTAAAATAGATTTAGCCCAGCATATTAATTTTCTCCTTTTTACATGTATGTACTATGTATGTATGTACGGGCGTGAGGTCCCTTGTGTGGCACATGTAGAAAAGAGAGACCAGCATCTGGATATCTTTCTCTGTTTTTTTTGTTTGTTTGTTTTGTTTTTTAAGATTTATTTATTTCACAGATGTAAGTACACTGTCACTCTCTTCAGACACATCAGAAGAGGGCATCAGATCCCCATTACAGATGGTTATGAGCTACCACGTGGTTGCTGGGAATTGAACTCAGGACCTCTGGAAGAACGGTCCGTGCTCTTAATCGCTGAGCCATCTCTCCAGCCCCTGGATATCTTTCTTAACTGCTTCTCCACTTCACTCTTTGAGGCAGGATCTCTCCTTGAACCTGAAGCTCACTGTTAGACTGGCTAGCCAGCAACCCTCCCACACCCCAGGATCTACCCATCTCAAATCCCCAGGGTTGGAGTTAAGTGCTCACCCTCTTCATGCCAAGTTTTTTACGTGTGTGCTGGTGTATTAGTTAGGGTTTCTATTGCTGTGATGAAACACCATAACAAAAAAAGCAAGTTAAGGAGGAAAGGATTTTCTTTTGCTTGTTTGGTTCATCATCAAAGTCAACAGGAACTCAAACAGACCAAGAACCTGGACACAGAAGCTGATGAGGAGGCTGTGGAAGGGTGGCTTACTGGCTTGCTCCTTGTGGCTTTCTTACAGAACTCAGGACCACCAGCCCAGGAAGGGCACCGCCCACAATGATCTGTGCCCTCCCCCACTGGTCACTTAGAAAATGCTTTATAGGCATAAAAAAAATGCCTACAACTCAGTCTTATGGAGGCATTTTCTTAATTGATGTTCCCTCCTCTCAGATGACTATAGCTTATGTCAAGTTGACATAAAACTAACACAGCCGATTCAAACTCAGGTACTCTTCCTTCTTATGAAAGCACTTTACCCCATAGGCCGTTTCCTCAGCCACTGGTTCACCTTATGTACATCCTTTTCATTTGCAGTTTTATTGCAGGAATTGGACAGTTAAGTGTTGTTCTTTTCACATCCAAGAACAAAATCAATAGACTTAAGACATAGAGCCATACAGGCAAACACTGGCACAGGAAACACAAGGGTATACAGCCCTGTCACCTGGCTTCATGTCATTACCAACTCCCCAAAGTCTCACTTGTGAGCCATAAGTTCTGCTCTTTCTGGGCTGCCTGGATGGGTGTGTTATCCCTTCCATAACTATGACTTAATGCCTAAGCAGCCTAGCGGAGGAGAGGTTTATTTGAGTTCACTTTCTCAGGAGTTCTCGGTTGACTGTTGCTGACTGCCATTTCTGGACTGCGGATGAGAACATCAGGATAGAATAGAGAAAGCAGAGAGACAGGCCTACGCTGTGTGGCTTTGGCCTTGTCCCTCTTTTATTCCACCCGGGACTTCAGCCTTTGAGATGTCATGTCACTTTCAACAAGTCTTCCTCTCTTATCGTCATCACAGGAGGCACACTCTGAGCCAGGGAGAGCCTGGAGTGGAGGGTCTAACACTGGAAAGGGAGAGCCTGGAGTGGAGGGTCTAACACTGGAAAGGGAGAGCCTGGAGTGGAGGGTCTAACGCTGGAAGAGCCTGAGCTGGCCAGAAATACTTCTCTGTGTCTCTGGGCTTTCTTCCCAAGTCACCCCAAGATTTCTCATCTCTTCCCACTAAGGGATAAGTTCCTTATGAGATTCTTAAGCATGGCCCCATGAGGCAATCTACTATATATCCATGTATCCAAATTCCTAATCAATTTGTCCATCCATTTATGATCCAGACAACCATGTACCCATCTATACATCTATTCATACCTACCCATCCCTCCATTCACACATCCATCCATTCTCCTTCCATGCATCATCTGCCTATTTATAATTCTCACATCCATCAGCACATCCATCCACCTGCCCATACATATCTGTTTGTCTGTCTGCCCGTCTGTCCAGCCAGCCAACTATACATCAACATCGGTGTCTGAGAAACTCTACATCTGCCTGATGCTGGACAAAGGGGACATATTCCTCATCAATGGGATTTAGTGGCATGAGAGGCAAGGATCTTGTGGGAGAGTCAAAGACACTCAAAAGAGCTATGTGTGATGCTCTGAGCAAACTGCGTTAAACACTGTAGAATATTAGCATTGCCTTGCTCACAAACTAATTCACTCAACTAACACTTCCTAAGTGCTACGATGTTTATGTAGATACAAGACAAAGTCCTTCCTCTGAGTTCACTGTCTGAAGAGGGTGGGATCAGGCAACCGTAATGATGGATTCATGAGTGTTAAGTTAAAGGAAGCAGAGGAATGGCAACCGTGATTGCAGTGGCTCGCTTAGAATAGGTGTGCTACCCAAACAAGGGCCTGGCAATGGTCAACTCAGGATCTTTTAATGGCAGTCACACTGGAAGCTGAGAGGTCTAGAGTTCAGCATGGACATTGACCCTTCTGCTCCTGAACTGTACTCCTGCTCCATCTTTTCCCTATTCACCTGCATCCCTTGGCTAAGGTGGGAGCTTCTTTGCCCAGGACTCTCCACCAGTCTGCTCATCCTATACCCTTAGCCTGACTTCTGGACTGGGGAACAGCGACAGGGAAAAGGCACCAAGAACTGGAGCTTAAGCTGCTGGGCTGGGGCTCGAAGGAAGCTGGGGTAAGAACTAAATTGGGTTGGGTACCTTAGAACACACTGTTCCTTCTCTCTGGAACATTCCTCCCCACCTCCCTTTGTCATGTCACCTATATCCTTTGGGTATGCTCAGCTCTTGTTCTTCCTGGGCACCCTTTTGCTCTGAGTTTCTTGCCCAGGTTAAAGCCTCTTGCCATGACATTTCATGGCATAGTAGCTGGTTTCTGTCACTGTCTCTCTCAATGACTGAGAGCTTTATGAAGTGATTGTCTCATCGATCCTTACATCTTAACAACTAGAACCAGGCCTGACAACATGTAAGATTCTATCACATAAGCACCCAGTGGATGGGTGGATGGATGGGTGGGTGGATGGGTGGGTAGGTGGGTGGGTGGATGGATGGATGGATGGATGGGTGGGTGGATGGATGGGTGG
>JANHMN010000024.1:26549519-26620254 GCA_030674055.1 Rhabdomys pumilio
GATGGATGGATGGGTGGGTGGATGGATGGGTGGGTGGATGGATGGATAGATAAATGGATGCTCTATAGATGAGTAAAGAGTAGATGGACATGAGTAGGTAATGGATGGGTAGTTGATGGATGGACAAGCAAGAGTTCTAGAATAGTCCCATGACTGCTCTGGGCTATCTTTCTTCCATAAGGAATCTTTCCACCAGTAGCATCGGAGAAGGCCCAGGTAGCCTTACTTGCTACGTTAGAGTCTTCCAAACAAGTGTTGAGTCCTACCCAGTGGTCCTTCACCCTTTCTGAGACGATCACCCTTGATAGGTTGAAATGGCTTGGGCTTAAGTGTTAAAAAAAATAATCAAAGGACTCTTCACACAGCAAAGGTCACTTTGTAATTTTTCAGAGTTGGCAGCTGGGGATGCAGTAGGGTGGAAGTGAGACAAAATCTTACTTTGTAGTCCAAGCTGACCTGAACCCACTAGATAGCCCAGGCCAGCTTCAAATCGACAGCAATCATCTTGTCCCAGCCTCCTAGGTACTGGGACTCCAGGAGTGTGACACTATGGCAGCTGGTGTAAGTTTTTAAATGCTTCATGAGTATAGAATCTGCTCTCTCTGTAGACCAGGCAGGCCTTGAACTCAGAGATTCACTTGCTACTCCATTCTAAGTGCTGCGATTAAAGGCATCTACCACCATACCTGAACCTCTTCTGGCTTTTGTTTGGTGTACCATATTTTATATTGTCAGTACTAAAAGATGTTTTCCAATTCCCTATTCTATATTTCCATTATTTTGAGTTGGTGGCTATTTTGTGACACCTAACAACCTTGTGAAGTGACCCTTTAGGCCTGACATCCAGGTCTCCAAATCCCTATACTTCGAGGCCTTGTAAATAATCATCTGGAGGTGGGGGTATCTGGGGAGCAAAAATGGTAGGGAGAGGGGAGGGTTGTGCTGAGGAGTGGTTTAGTCAGATACCAACACAGAACAGGCACTTGCACATACCCTGATGAGGATAAAGACTCAGGCTGTCTTTCCTTCTAAAAAAGGTCTTGCTTTGAACAACAAAGGAAGGGCCCCAGTCCTCTTTTTTTTTTTTTTTTTTTTTTTTTTTTTTTTCTAGCACTACCCAAGCTCTGAACTTGAAAAGCTAGTCTGATCTGCTGGGTGCTGTTCATTTGAGGTCTGAACTGGGCAGCTACTCACAGGCAACAAGATGCAGGAGATGTAAAGGCTGAATGCTGAGAGCCTAGTTTTGGTTGCTCTTATTGCCCCCTCTACTCCCCCCCACCCCCCACTCCCCACCCCCCACCCCCCACCATATGAGCAAACAGGGAGTGACTCCTTTAAAAAACCTAGGAAAATGGTATCAAGGTCTCTCACCACCCTCCATCCTAAGGGGGCAGAGGTTGAAGGTGATTTATGATTTACTCCAGGTGTGTTAGGGTGAACACTCAGGAAACCATGAACACACTGATTCACCAAGCCGGGCTGAGGGTGAGAAGGGCCATTGGTAAGTGGGGAAGACCTGAGGAACCCGGTGAGCACTCAAGGCTCCATGAGCTCACAGGAGGCTGGTGGGTGGCAAAGAAACTATGGTGTCTGCCTTCTCTCTCTGGAGTTTTGACCAGATAGATCCAGGATTTGAGCTGTCAGAAACTAATGGGTGTTAACAGTGGCCTTCTGTCCCTGAAGGACATATCTGTCACTTAGTGGGGTTTCTGTGACCTCCCAAGTACCAATTCCAACCAGCTCAAAGCAGCCGTTAGCTCCTCACTATATCCTGGGTGGAGAGACGGGTGGTCTAGAGTGGATGCTAGTCAGTGGATGCTACAGCCTCAGGCTGGCTCCTCCCACCAGCCAATCTACCAGGCAAAATGATCCCGGTAGACAACAGTTCTTATGTAGGCTTAGGCTGCTTCATCCTGAGACCCTTCCTTGTTTGGTGGCACTCTCCTTGCAATGAAGCAACAACAGACAACCAGTGTGACAGTGACCTCGACACAGTAATAAGTAGAGAACTATTAAAATCCTGGGTCCTCTGAGAGGCTTATTTCAGCGATGGGTATGTGAAGGCCAGGGAATTTTCAGTCTCTTCTGCTTTTCGAGCCTTCTTGGGATCATTCACCTGGCCTTGCCCTGTCTGCCTTACTCAGCATTGAAAAGTACACTTTTGTGATCCAGAGACTGAACATCTCCTTTCACATCTATATCATTGAAGATCGCAAAATAAATAAGTAAATAATAAATAAATAAATAAAATGCAGATTTTCAGGCTCTCAAAAATCATGATGCTTGCTTTAACTTCTTTCTTACATGATATTCACTTGAAATTTCCTAATTTTGCCCAAATAGCTTCTGTGGACAGCCATAGGAGCATGGTGCTGTCCACGGCTTGTTTGCCTCATGAGACCCATCTTAGCCAGGGCGTTCCCTGGTACATAGACCAGGCAATGGGTACAGGTAGCCTCTAGATTAATAGAAAGCCCAACAGCCCCGTACAGACTTTTGATGGGGTGGGAGGAGAGAGGCATGGCTTTGAGGTGACAATGGGTGTGTAGTAAGACGCTTCCCAGGTTCCAGAATGCAATTGGACCAACCATGGACCCCACTTTCCCAGGCATGACTGAGACACTGGAGGGAAAAGGTAATTAAAACACAACAATCAAACCAACCTTTTTAAATAGTAACTTTTAAAAATATAAAAAGCTTCATTACAATGACTTTTCAATTTTTCTTTTTTTTTCTTCAGGAATAACTCTCTTCCACCCTAACCCCCCCCTTTCTGGCTAGAGCCTTAACAAGTGGTGGCCAGTGACCATTTGAAACCCAGAGACAGATGGACAAACTCCAGACAGGCACGACATGCCTCTCAGGAAGGTGCAGGGTGGCACGGTCTTTCCATGTCCCAACATACATCCTGTTCAGGGCAGCCGCTCAGCTGGAGCATTGGAGATGGGCAGGTTTTAGACACTCTCATTTTTCTTCCCAGACTGAGTCCCACATTATAAAATAATCCATAAAAATGCAATATAAAAACTCTCTTCCATATGCTATATCCATGGAGAGCCCACCAGCAGGGCTCACACGGCCTTTAGCTTTTCTTGAATGAAACAACAAAAGACCAAAACAAAACAAAGCAAACCTAATACCACAAACATAGATAGGTACCCTAGGGGTGATATCTGCAGATGACTTTCCGTCTGCCCAGCCCCCAAGCCCGCTGTCCCGCCCATCTTCTCAGACTTACGACTCTGGGGGTTACCATTTCCCCACTTGAGGGAGCAGAAAGGGCTGAGAGCAGGAAAGGGGAGACGGCATCTTATCCAAGGATATCACTTCTAATTATTTTTATTCAAATTAAAAAAAAAAAAAAAAAGCACCCACACCAGTTGCTGTTTTTCTCTGGTAGCTCCCTGAGCTGAGTCGCTTCGTCTCCCCCCAACCTCCATATGGAATCCTTTCTAGGCTGCGCCGGAGGAGAGTCAGAGAGGGAGGTCCCTTGAACTTCCATTCCTCATCACAATGACTGAGTGTGCACCAAAGAGAAAGATGAGTCGGGGTGGGGTGGGGAGGAAGAGATGGAGGTCAGGAGGTGATGGAGCAGAGGAACCCACAGGAAATCCTCGCTGTTCCTGTGGATAGTAGCCCAGGCTGGCTCATCCCAGTACTGTCCATTGGCTTGTCTGTCCATCTGCCTATCATTCCATCTGAAGATGGTGCTAAAAACCCATGTGGGGATATACTTCAGTCCCAGTGGGCCAGGCTGGTTTGCCCATCTCCAGGAAGCTTCTCATTCGGCTGCCCAACTCTCTCTCTCTCTCTCTGCCTACTTTCCCCACAGAACATCTGTTTTAAAAAAAAAAATTAAGAAAAAAAGAAAGAAAGAAAAGCCACCACCATGAGTGGGTTACAAATACAGCAGGCAAAATACACGGCGAGCACTGGTGGGAAGGAGCCTCCTCCCTCACTGACCAGTCAGCAACCACAGTGTCTTATTTACATTGTTCACAAACCTTGTGCACTGCACAATCAGAATGAGGCACCCCTCCCCACAAACAACGTCTACTCCTGCATCCCCCCCCACCCCGACCCGGAGTAGGGAGGGGACAGGTCAGAAAGGGGAGGAAGAGACAGAGACTCATGAGGATGTCTGTGGGGAAACCGGAAGCAGAAGCCTCCAGAGAAATCTAATTGAAGCATCTGCCAGCACTGGTTAGGAGGAGAGGAGAAAGTCCTTCAAGTCTGTCAGACACATCAATTCATGAAGGGGCGTGCGTCCTCTCCACCTTCCGGAGGGCAGCCCCACAATGCAGCTCCCTCATTCTTCTGCCATGCTCGGGGCCTGGCAGCATCTCCCTGTCAGGGCCGTGTGGGTGTCTCCCAGAGTTTGACAGGCCTGTTAGAGTCCTTGTTCAGTAGATGACCTCGTAAACTGTGGCCTTCTTGTCACCAGAGCCTGTTACAATATATTTGTCATCCGCTGAAATGTCACAGCTCAAGACAGATGAGGATTCTTTAGACTGGGGGAGGAAGATATGGAGAAACAGGAAGACATTTAGTGTGGGGGGAAAACAGACAGGAATTCACTCTGGGTACTCCCTGGCACTTCAGGACTCTCAATGAAATCACCTCCTAACCCCACCCCACCCCACCCCACCCCACCCCCGCCCCAGGCTGGAGCAGGTGCAGGTAGAGGCCCACTTCCTCTAGGACTTAGAGGCCCCTCCCACCTGCCTCTTCTCATGGACCAGCTCCTGAGCTGGCTGTAGTATAACCTTCCCCGGGTTTAAGGATGAAAACAGGACACTTAGCATAAGCCATCTCTGCAAGCTTACTGATGGGAATGAGCGCTTCAGAGCCAGCTTCATTGAGAGACAGACCCTTCAGCTGGACCAGCTAGAAAGACTGAGACTGGTCCTGGGTTTTGAGGCCCTCAATGTACCTAGAGACTTTCCAAGAAACATGTGTGACACATGGGACCTGACATTTAAGTAAGAAGCAGAAATGGGTGTGTGTGTGTGTGTATGTGTATGTGTGTGTGTGTGTGTGTGAGAGAGAGAGAGAGAGAGAGAGAGAGAGAGAGAGAGAGAGAGAGAGAGAGAGACGGAGGGGCTCTAGATCTTTAAATCTGTAAAAATGCACATGTGTTCTAGTACCTTGTCACACTGATGGCTCGGGGTGGCCATCCTGACCTGAATGGGTGTCCCTAGATCAAACGGCTACTCCATGGGCTACTCCCAGCTGCCCAGAGCCAGCCAAACTCACTGTTTTACTCACCAGCTACAACATGAGTGAGTCCCTTCCTAGATGCTCTATCCCTCAGAGATCACAAGCCTTTAGCAACAGAGGGTGTGTCTTTCTCTAGTCCTCACATCCTCCCCTCTGAGGTCCTCCATCTAGTAAGGGCTAGTGGGGGTGGAGGGAAGGCAGCAGGTCTGCTCCTAGCTCCAGACTCCTTCTGTCCTGCCTCTCGCTACCTTCGACCCCATCGCTGTAGCCACATCCTGACTTGGGAAGAGTGGAGAGGAAGATCAGGAGTGTACCTGGAAGATGCTGGCTCCATAAGGCGTCCTCCAGGCATTGAGAAGGTTGTCTTTCCCAGTGCTCACAAACCACTTGCCTGCAAGCCGAAGCAAAGGGACCCTCAGACTGTGGCTTGCTGCCTTGTGTAGCAGAACACAACCCAGCTGTGTCTGACCCTCATGGAGACATCCTCAGACATGCTTAACCAGGGTTTAGTGCTTGCTGTTCTCCACTCCTGAAGAGCAGGTACGAGCATGACACAAGATACCTAAAGGTATGCCTTTTCCTGCTGTCCAGGGGGAGCACCAGAGCAGTAAAACAAAATTCAGTTAACTTTGTTGAGCACATTTCCCCAAAAGATCCCTGCCAAAGCCACTTAAGTCAGCTGGTCCTTCCCAGTCTATGACTGGAAGGTGGAGGAAGCACCAGAAACAGCCAAAACCCAAGAGGGCTCCTAGCTGTGGCTCCTCACGTCCTCCAAAGCCACATGCTCTTCGAAGCCAGTTGCTCTGAGGCTAAGAGTTGGCATTGTGTGTCCACAGCTACATAGACACCCATGGCCATAACCTATAAAGAAGACCTAGACCAACAAGGAAAGCCTTTGGTCTACTGTCCTGACAGTTTAGTGTCCCAGAGTGTCATCTGTATCAAACAGACAAGGACAGGGAACAAGAATTGTACTTTTCTGCTCCAGGACATTAAAGGGGCACAGGCTTGGCTGACTCAACACTGTGGGTCTCCTCTTCCCCCACCTTCTACTGGACCAGGCTCCCCACACTGGCTCTCATGCCAGGCTGGGGCCTCTGGGCTTACCACAGTAGGCAAACTTGAGCGACAGCACACAGCTCTCATGCAGGTGCAGCTGATACTTGTCGGGCTTGGTGTGATGCAGGACCTCCACATTGCTGCTCTCCATGCCCACTGCCAGCCACTCCCCAGTGGGGCAATAACCCAGGGAGAAGATCTGCAAGGACAGACAGTTCAGTGTCCCTCTGCCCATAGGGCTGGAGCAGCAGCCCCTTAGGCAGGGTTAGATACTCACTCTACCCTCTCCACTTACAAACCAAACCCTGCTGCCTCTCCCACTACCCCAGAGGTGTCATTTGTATCCCATTGAGGAAGCTGGCTCTGGGAGGGGGGAAGGGTAGAGTAGGAGGGGCTGCAATTCCCAGGCTCTGCAAGCTGTGCTCAGCTCACTGCTTAAGAAACTGGCAATGACTATACTCCACATTAAGGTACCGATTGTTAAAATAATGAAGCAAATCTAACAAGCAAGAAACATCGAGGCTCACGGGCAAGGTTTACAGAAGACTTGAGTCAGGTGCTGGGGGAGAGCGATGAGCAAACTGCAGAGCACAGGGAGCAAGCTGTGGACTTAGGATGAGTGAGGGGTGCCTATCTCTGAGGCCATGCCTACTCTATAGCACTGTTGCTGCTTCCGAGCAAGCTTCCCAGATAGCTTGGGCTGGTCCCTTGGCAGTCAATCATGACCCTGTGTGGTCACTCTGTCCCCTGACAGGTGCAGGGGCCCGAGAGACAGAAGGAAGCACACACCTGGGAGGTGAAATCGTGTTGCTGTAGCTGCCGTCCTTCACGCAGGTCCCAGGAACGCACGGTGTTGTCCAGGCCCCCGGTCCACAGCTTAGTGCCATCGTGAGAGATGTCTATACAGCTGGCCCCATCTGTGTGGCCCTGGAACTGTCTATGAAGGACAAGCAAGGAAGAAGGGTGAGCCCCAAGGAATCCCTGACTGCCAATCATCCCAAGGACTGGATCATCTCTGCAGCCAAGCCAGAGGGAAACTGGAGGTCCAAAAGGCTAGATCACATGCCTCAAAACAAGAAGCAGAGCTAGACCAGGCCCCTCCTACCCCATTCAGGGGAGCTACGAGGAAATGACCTCTGATTCCTACGTGTCTAGGTAGGACCCCGGCAGAGCCCACTCTGCTCTAAAGAAGGTAACGGAGAGGAAGGCAGGAAGATTCTAAAGGGTTTTCTATCGTGTTTAGGACCTGCCTTTGGGACACAATCTTCAAAGCAGTCTTCACTGTCTCTTATTTACCTTGTCTATAAGGCTATGGCCCCAAACACGCCCAAGGGTTTCATGGGTAACACTGGGAAGTGACTGTGGGCACAGGCACTGCCGTCGACCATCTCACAGGTGGTGTGACTCAAGAGGAAGACACCACACCACCCAGTTCACACAGAACCCAATGGAGCTGCACAAGACGTCTCGGAGACGGGACTCCCAAAGCTCAGCTGCTCCGCTCCACCCAGGTCTCGCTCCACCCAGGTCTCGCCATTAACCAATGCTGCATTTCCTCACCCTCTCCTGTCTCCACTCCTTAAGCTCCTTTCCCAGGGCCGGTCAAAGCTCTGCCTTCCCCCAAGTTCCTAGGCTCTAGGGGTTGACTGCTCTCTGCCTCTGCACCTGACCACCCTTCACTTCTCCAAAAGGACGGAGATCATGGGCTGGGTGATATATAAACACCCTAGCTGCTCCCTCGCCAACCTCACCTGACCAGGGTCTGGTTGTGCAGGTCCCAAACCGCAATGTTCCCGTCACTGCAGCAGGAAAAACAGACTTTGGCATCAGGACTGATGGCCAGGGCATAACAGGCTGGAGCCGAGGACGTCAGCTCAGCCTTGATGCGGGGTGTGGGCGAGGCCAGGTCCCAGATGGTGAGCGTGCTGGCCTCACCACCCACAATGAGCGTGCGCCCATCGGGGAGAAGCTTGCACGAGCGGATGTAATTGTCCCTGTTCTGGAAGGAGAGGAACAAGAGTTACGTGCTATCCACTTGCCTTGTCGTGGACCAAGAAAGCCACATGAGGTAACTTTACAACCTTATAAACTGTCTAAGCTCCTGCCAGACCACCTCACCGTCAATTCTACCCCCATTCAATTTCTCGTGCCTTCCTCTAGAATCTTAAGCCTAAGAGTCATCTCCATTTGCAGATGCCCCAACTAGGGCCAGAGAGGTTAGTCGGCTTACCCAGGAGCTGCTCAGAGGTGAGCCTGGCCATGGGCCTAGTGTCCCTGGCCCTCCCTCTCCAACCCCAGCTGTATCTGTCCTGTTTTTCTCTGCCTCCTACACGCTACAGAAGAAGCCTGTGGTCCTAGCTTCTCACCAGGCAGTCCAGCTGGGAGATGGGACTCTTGCTACCAGGCTGACTGATGTCCCATATCTTCACACAGCCCTTGCCGCCTGTGTAGACATGCCGTGTGGGGTTGCTGATGGTCACAGCACATACCACCTCCCCATGGCTGAGCGTGTTGATCTGCCGGGCGTGCCTGGGAATGCCGGGGCCTGCTAGCGCATCATGGGGGAAGGGCACAGGTTGCATCTGCCCATCAGCACTCACATGGAAGGAGTATGCCCTGTAAGAAGGAGGTGGGTCACTTCTGCCATCCACCCCTAACATGTCCCACAGGCCCCATCCAAATCAATGTATACACATTGTGACTTACTACCCTGACTCCAAGTCCCTCTCCCACAAATCCCTTAAGTCCAGGAGCCCCTTGGTACTGGGATGGCCCCATCGGATTGGAAATTAATATTCCAACCATACACCCTTGCTCCAAATCAGCTAAGGAGCTCCATGGATATTTTGGAGTGCCCCTCCCCCTCTAATACCACCCTATCCACACACTTGAGACTATAAAGTCTCCAGACATGCCAATCTGGGAGAGGACCCAACTAAATGCCACACCCTGCCTCGGAAGTCAGTGATATTAGGGATGGAGCATCTTCCTGTACCTCTAAAGGCAAAAACGATGAGGGTTTCTGAGCCACAGGGACTCAGCTTGGTCTGCCCATGTTACTGTGAGTGCCCTTCTCCATGGCCATGGTGGCATGAGATCTACCACAGTACACACAGGACAGGTTTCTATGTGGTACACACGGTTCAACCTTTAATTTCTCAATAACCCATATAGGCAAAGAAGAGCAGGATAATATGTGCTCCACACAAGAGCAGGGCAACTGGAGGCAGGGTAGGGCTGGGGCCTTTGCAGCAAGTAGAACCTGAAGGAGGCCCCAGAGCCCACACTGTTCCCTGGACTCTGTTTACAAGCAGTCTGACCCTCCCAGAGCTGTCACCTTGGGCCTCAGAGTCCCTAAATTCCCCTGGCGGAGAGTTTCTGGGACTGACTTCCTTGGGTAATGACCATGCCTATGTGTCTCCGGAGGACAGACACCTTCCTAGAGGGCATTGTATATCCGGCAAGACCCTGTGCTCGGGGGACAGACAGGAGTGTTTTACCTGTCTACCCCCCATGAAGCATGCAAAAAAGATAGCCATGTGCTTACGGTTTCCCTCCAGGAATGGAGGCGAGACTCGAGGGCAGGCCTGTGGCCCGCATTGGGGGGTGGGGGTCGAAACCGACCTGTAAAGAAAGGAAGTGGCTCTGTTAGTCTGCCATCACATAGCCTCCCCGTTCCCCATCGCCACCATCATCTGGGCCTGCCGCACCCTGTGACTTCTCTAGAACCAGGTGACAGCACTGCTGTCAGAGAAATGGAGCCTGTGTCAAGAGAAGGCAGATGCCAGGAAAGCCAAGTGTCCTGCCAGGACAGTTAACAGACAGGACGACAATGGTAAACCCCATCTCAACTAGTACCCATCTCAACTAGTACCCCCTCCCTCTGCTCTGTCAGATAGAGCAGGCCCTGCCCCATCTCTCCCCTTCCTGAGTGTGCTGTAAGCCTATGTATGGAATGGAGCCACCCCAGGTACAGAAGAAGAGTAGAGAAAAAGTGTCCTGAAAAGCGAGTCCTCTCTGCTAGCCTTAATCGTGTTTGTCCACAGTAACTATCACCACCAGGACCATCTCCCAAAACCCTGCTGCCTGGCCAAATGTCACAAGTTCTTACTGGGACTCTTTCAGGGTATTATCCTGAGGTCTCAGATGAGAGGGCAATCCAAGAGTTACCTTAAGTCATCTGAGACTGACAGGCAGGTCTGACGCCCCCTAAGTAAATTCTCTCTAAACAGGTGCTGTCCCCCAGAGCAGCTGTCGGCTGCCCACAGCTCTCCTGATTAGTTTTATGTCGACTTGACACAAGTTGGATGAAGTCATCAGAAAGGAGGGAACCTCAACTGAGAAAATGTCTCCAGAAGATCTAGCTATAGGGCATTTTCTTAATTAGTGATGGACGGGTGAGGCCTCAGTCCATTATGGGTGGTAGCATCCCTGGGCTGGTGTTTTGGGTTCTATGAGAAAGCAGGCTGAGCAAAAGCTGAGGAGCAATCTAGGAAGCAGCACTCCTCCAAGGCCTCTGCATCAGCTCCTGCCTCAAGGATCCTGCCCTGTGTGAGTTCCTGTCCTCACCGCTTTTGATGGTGAACTGTTATACGGAACTGTGAAACAAACCTTTTCCTCCCCAAGTTGCTTTTGGTCATGGTGTTTCATCACAGTAATAGAAACCTTAAGACAACACCCAAGGGTCCCTTCAGCATCCAGAGATATGTACTACACTAACCTGCCAGCTCCCACCCCCACCCAGTCCCCACCACCACCAAAAGGAGCCAAAAGGTCTACGTACAGCTCCAAAGCTCACCATTGGCGATCGGCCATAGGCGGCAGCTGCAGCAGCGGCGGCGGCGCTCATCTGGGATGGGATGTTGTGTAGGCCAGCATAGGCGCTCGGGCTGGTGAGGGAGCCATTCATTTCGTGGTGGCTCATCATGGCAAAGGGGGCTGGATAGGAGCTGGTGAGGGTGATGGGTGTACGCAGGGCCGAGGCTGTGAGGAGATAAACGGGGAGGCGAGATCAGTGGGGAGGAGGCATCTCTGAGAGTGGGCTCACCCTTTTGATACACCAAGCAGAGGACACAGCCCTCCTACATTCTGAAGCGTCTACCCAACTGGACCTGACTTCAGAGGCCAATGTTGGAGTCGTTTCTTTTCAGAGGGCAGCACAAGGCCCAGAGAAGAGGGCTTGCTCGGGAGCTCACAAAACAACTGGACACAAGTCTAGGGTAACAACCTGTCAGATGCTCTTTCCACACACTTGGGCCGGCAGTGGTCCTAGAGACTCTCACATACCAATGTTAAAGACCCTCATATAAACCCTATTATACCAATGTCAAAGGTGCAGGCTTCCATATCCTTAAACCTGACAAGAAAGACCTCAGGCAGACCCGTAAAGCCCCAGTTTGGACACATTATGTTGCTGGCTGGCTGTGTGGCTCCACCTAGACAGGGACCAACCTCCCCTCTCCCACAAGATCGACCTGGGCCCTGTGGTGCCTACCCATTATACCTATCGGGTCCATGCCTGGAGGTTTGCCCGGCATTGACCGGAGCCCTGGGGTGGTGCTGGTGCCTGGAGTTGGGGCATCGTTCCTTGGCGTTGGTGTATTGGACTTGAGCCCAGGTGTGGAAGATTTGTCATTCTGAGAAGGGAAGACACAGACCAAGAGACGCCATGAGGATTCCTTTCTCCCAAGAGCTGGGCAAAATGCCTAGCCCTGGTCCCACATGAAGCCAAGCATGGGTTGAACAGAAGTCCCTAGTTGGCAGGGACCGTGGTGAAGGTTCTAATTTAAAGATGCAGAAACCAACGCTCTGATGAAACATTGACTAGTGTGGGTTAATTATCCAAACACAGCCAATCCCAATAGCCATGTTCTTTCCACACCCAACTCCCACCCTGCAAGCAGCAGGATTAGAGCTCTAGCTTCGGCACACATGCCTGTCTCTCCCCTCCCCCACCTCTGTAAGGTGCCAGGACAGACCCCACATACATGACCAAGGTCTTTGGTCTTGGAGGAAGGTGTGCTGCTGGAGGAAGCCACAGAGGCTGGGCTGGTGGGGGCATCTTTCTTCAGACCACGGGCTTTGTCCAGCCCATTTTCAGGAGGGGAGTGTGCTGGGCTCACCCGGGGCGTCGCTGGGTCCTGAAAGGACAAGTGTTACAGAGCTCTTAAGCTGCAAGCAGGTATCCCCACCCTGGCAACAGGAAGGCAGTGGGCATGGGTGGGGGGGGCCATTAGCTCTGAACAACCTAGACCCTGAACCCTCTACCTCACAGGTGGGGTGAACAACAATCTGGAAGCAGGGAGGAGTCACCTGCCCCGGGTCACATGCAAGTCCAGAACACTAACTGGCAAGGTTGCACAGGGCCTTACTGGAGACTCTCTCCAGGAAAGTATAATCCCCAACCCTGGAGAGGGAGGACAGGGCCACCTAGACAATTATGGGAATGGAACACTGCTGCTTTCTGAGACCTTCAGGACCCACATACAAAGCCATTTGCCTCCCTGTTTCCCTGATGCTCCAATGCCCGGCTCTAGCGGCAGGCAGAAGAGACCTTACCTACAGAGAATCTGTCCCAAACCACCCCACCCAGGGGCCTCCCTACAGCTGGGGCCTGCCCTTACCTCATTGGAGACATCCACCACCAGGTCGTCACTTTTGTCTCCGTCGCTGTCCTAGAAGCAGGAGAGGAACCAGTAAGAGGCCATGCCAACCCTGATCTGCTCAAGCTTAACCCTGAACCCCAACAACTTTCCCAACCAAATCCCAAAGCCCATGCTGCTCTGCTGCTCTGCCCGCTGCCCTCTATGAGGAGTGCTGGAATCCCTTCCTCTCAGTTCTTTGTAGCGCAGCCTCCGGGGCTCTGACTCGTCTAAGCCGCAGCAACGTCATAGTCCTGAGCCAGAACCTCCTTCCCAGCTGACATTCTGGCTGCAGTCATTCATGAGGGAAGTCTCATCTTTACACCCCCATCACCCTGGGGCAGGTGACTGGCTTCACTCTGAGGTGCAGCTGAGCTTCGTGTAACATGTTCAGAGCCACAGGGCAGACAGATGGGACAAAGAGGGCTTGGTACCAGCCCTTCTAGACTCACATCTCACCCCTGTTCAGTCTGGCAATGGAGGACACATAACAGTGCTCCCACTGGGCTCACACAGGTCAAAGTCACGCCATCAGGTTGTCACAAACTGTGTCTCCATGGCTGAATGCCTGTGGAGGACTGTGAAGACTGTTGGGCTCACACTGGAGGACACCAGGACACTCCCTTGGAGCATGGGCGCAGCAGAGAACTGTCTAGAAGGACCTTAAGCTCTCCCCAGACTGCATGTAGGCTGGGACAATTTCCATGTCCATTTCTCTCTCAATGGCTCATCTGACCACAGGGTGTGCATGAGCCTCCCTCTGGGCCCTGACACAACTACCTGTCTCTCAGATCCAGAACTCAGCTGCCAGAGTCGAGGCCAAAGCCAGCACACAACCCTATCCAAGGAAGCCACCTGCCGACCCCTACATACGTATCGGCTCAGGCTGTCTTTCTCTTCCGCTTTCCGCTTCTTAGCTTCCATGCTGTAGTCTGCAGAGCCCCGGTGCTTCTCGCTGGCCCGGAGGCTTTCTGAGGGTGACACGGAATTGTTCTGGAAGAGGAGGATCTTGGGGTCAAAACTCCATGATGAATGTAATATTGTACTGAGTCAACTAAGAGCGGATGGCAGAGGGTCAGAAGGAGGAAGTGGGCAGACGCTCTGTGTCTGCAGATCCAGTTTACCCAGGATGTTCCCAGGACACCTTGGGCCCCTGGGAACTTACCCCAAATATCAATATTTAGAAGCAAGGTACTGCTATTTCTGTTTCCTGGCCTGAGGTGAAGTCCCAAGAGGGTGAGGGACACCCGTCACTCAATTCAGTCAAAAAAAAAAAAAAAAGGTCTTACTTTTCAAGTAAGACTTAGACAGGCATACATGTAGAACTTTCATTTTAAGTCTTGTAGTGAATGAGAAAAGGTGCTGGGCTGCAGACAAAGCCCTAAGCATAGATGAACAACAACTTAGAGCCCTGGCTCCTCCACTGCCAAGCCTCTGGCAAACCAGAGTCACAAAAGCACAAACCCTGCAAAGCCACTAAGCCTTTCCCTTGGAAAGACAGGACCTCCCTTAGGGTGGGGGGGACAAGTGTCCCAAGAGAACAGGGCCCTGTATAGTTACAAGACCAAGCTAAGGTCTCCAGCAGAGGAAGGTAGGGTTTCATGCTGGGGAGAGCACTGGGAGGTCTCAGATCTTCCTCTGCTACAGAGGGAGGGAGGAGAATCCCTAGGGATGACAGGCCTGAGAAAGAGGAAGATCTGAGCCAGGTGAGCAGCAGGGAAAGCTGGAAGTGGGGTATCCTGTGGCTGTGCACAGGGAGGGGAACCTCTGGCAAGGGCTGTCTGCAAACCCTGAAGGCCTAGTGTCCCCTCAGGATGCTATGAACTCAATGGCTACCTCTAGCACCACCCTATCTCTGTTTGAAAGTGAAATGTGGTCCCAGTTGATGGCACTGTCTGAGAGGTCTTGGAACCTTCTGGACACAGGGTCTGGCTGGCAGTCACAGGGCCACAGAGGATAATAGGTGAGCTCTGATACAGCCCAGCTTCTCCCTAACTGGCTAGGATGTAACCAGTTACCTCACGCTCCTGTTTCCTCCAAGCCACAGTGGAACCACAACGGACTGAACATCCTCAAACCACGAGCCAAATAGTCCTTCCTCGCTCCAGTTATTTTATCACAGTGATAAGAAAAGTACCGATAAACCTACCCATGTTCAGACTGACATTAATGTCAGGAGTGATAGAACGAGTCAGAGGATCCCTGTCTAACGATAGCAACAAGAGTGGCCACAAGTCCACTCATGCTGAAGATGCACGCGGGGGTCACATGGGAATACAGAGAAAGACGATGTGCTCACAAAGAAGGACACTGAAGGCAGGTAGGATAATCCTTCTCGTCTCCTTTTCCCATTTTACTAGAGGCCAATGCTGGCCCGAGGATGAGGTTCACGGGCAGGGAACGAGGCGGGGTGGCCAGCAGGTGGATGGGTTTGGGGGAATGGTGTGGGAGGGAGCCAGCCGCAGAACTTAATTTCCTTTCCTAAGCCGGTTTTCTGGGCAGCCCTTCCCTGCCAAGTTTCTGCCTGAAGCAAATTAAAATGGCAGAGTTATCAAGCCTTGAAGAAAAAAAATGGAGGTTATAATGGAACTGCAGCTCAACCTTCCCCGCAGCCGGGCGAGCGGCGACGATGTGCTCACAGCCGCAATTCAATTAGTTGCTGCAAGCACAGGCAGAAAAAAAAAAATCACCGTCATTTCATTTCATTTCCTCCGATGGTGGCGGCCACCCCGTGCTAAGCAGAAATGCTTCCAGCCCCTCAGGCTGGCTGCCCCTGTGCAGGCGGGTGATGGAGAGGAAGGGAGGGGACGGGGTGGCTGCTCGTGTTTCTCCTTGCGACCCAGTGTGAGAACAGGGAACTCTTTCTTCTCATGCAGTCAGGCTGAAAACCCTCGCCGCTACCGGAGAGTCATGTCAGGCATTTAGCGGCATCGATCCAGCCCGCCTCTGGTTGGCAGGCAGCCAAAAAACTAAGTATTTTTTATTGCTTCAGCTAGGCAAGGAAATATGAATGAAGCTACCTCTAATTGGACTCCAGACTAACCCCTCTGGGACAGCTTCCAGCCTGTCCACCCGGCCCCCTCCCCTCTCTGACACAGCCTTGTCCTTCCTGCCGGAGGCCTTGACTGTTGACAACCTGTTTTCCTAAGGCTGATTATTTCAATCTCCACCATCCAACACCATGGCCCTGAGGATGCAGCCCCCAGAGGACTCCCCATCCCCCAGTATACGGTACCCACTCTGAGCTGCCCAGCCCTAATGTCATGGGACTCATCCCTGTTCATTCTCTAGTCGGCCTAGCTTGGATGCCAGGAACATTATGGGGGGAAAGGGCTGCACACTTAGGGATCCTTCTGGGTTTCTGGTAGAAAGCTTTCAGCAGGGGCACAAAGCCAAAAGTGAATAGGTGTGAAGAAGTGGGTGCTGGCCTTCGAATACCCACTTCCTGGGGAAGGCCCCCCCACCCCGTGCTGACCCAAGTAATGAGTCCTGTTACAGGGGTCTTGCCTATCAAAGCTGAGAGGCTGTCTGGACAGGGTAATTCCCATGATATGCAGGAGACTGGGACTCGAGGTCAAGACACAAGACCTCATAAGGCTAAGACTGGATAGAAGCTGGGGAGGGGCAGAGGTTGGGGGTGGGGTAGGGAGACAACATAGAAGAACACACCTATGCCAGCTCTACTTCTATGTAGGGAAACTGTCTCTCCAAAAATACGCCACTGTTTAAGGATCAACACCAAAGCAATCAAAATGGATTTCAGCTTTAATCATTCCTTTCTTCTGTGCCTAGCCATTCCTGAGCCCAAGGGGAATAGGGGGGTCGGATTTCTGAGCAGGCATGGTAAGAGACAGCTAATGGGAGGCATGACAACAGTCTGGAGGGAGGGAGGGAGGGATTGCAAAGGAAGGCAGGTCAGGCAGAGGGAGCTTCCCGAGACAGCTGCTGCCTGGACGGCTAGTTAAAGGCCTGACATCCCAAGTCCTACTTAACATGAGGTAATAAGGAAAGCCACCCTAGCAGATTAAGATGGTCCCGGGTACAAGCTCAGCGATGAGGAATAAAATAGCTCTGCTAATCGCTGGAGGATTTTTTTTTTTTTTATCCAGACTCCACTGTGCTTATTCAGAGGGCTTATTCACTTGAAACAGAACCTCGGAGCCTCGGTGTGATCTGAAAGATTTACAGCAAATCTCTGAGCTGGCAGACATGCAGGCGGCCTGGCCTTAATACCTGCTCGCTAGCACTTTCCTCAACTAGGAAAAGTGCAGAGCAGGGAGAAACCTCAGGCAGCTGAGGAAAGGAGAGTTCGGGATTATGCTAGAAGCATCAACTTAGGCACCATCAGGAACCAACCAGAGTCTGCAGTCCTGGACTTAGGCCAACGTCCAAAAAGCCCCTTGGAAGATATAGGGGTGTGAGCTAAGTTCAGTTGACCATGTCTCTTTGTAAGGGGGACTTTAGAGGTCACTTAGCCAAGCACCTAGTGTTAACAGACTTCCCTAATTAAAGGTCGCTCAACAGGACAGGAACTATATGACAGTGACTACCTCTAGTACCGGATATGGACAGAGACACTGTCACCCACACATTAGCCCTGAAGCCAGGTCTTCCAGATGTGGGCACACATCAACAAGCGATGAATTATAAACCCCAGTTTCCACCCACAGAGCAGAATGGGAAACTGGGGTTAGCTGTGGGTAGTACCGGCTACTTGCCAGGCCTGTAGTTCTAGGAACAAGCCTCCAGGCAGGCCCACCCTCCTCCTCCTGTACCCACCCCTACACCAAGAGCACCCTCACTTACCGTGCTGGATTCTCTCTCTGTGAGACAGGAAGGCCAGGACAGGAGGAGGGTCAAGACCCCAAAGGAAAAAGAAAAAGGGGGAAAAAAAACAAGGTAAAAGGTCACTCTCAGCTCAACTAACCTTTCTGAGTCATTAAAGTCACCTCTCACTGACTCTAGTTCCTGGGGTGAAGTGAAGGCAGGCTTACATGGCAGCCCAACAGTCCCCTCCCACCAGTGCCCAGCACGGCCTGGAGTCCAGGCCATTTGCCTTCTTCTTGGTGTATCAAAAGGACCTTGGTTTGCTTTTCACCATACTTTCTAGAATCACAAGTGGGAGCTGGGAAGGTTATTGCTTTAAAAAAAACACACACACACACGATGCAATTTGGAAATGACTTCTACTGTTCTGCTTTCTTAACACCATTCTCTGTGTCTTTGCCAAGAAGCCCCCAGAAGCTTGGGCTCTGGTCACAACAGTCCAGCTAAGCACCAGCTCTCTTTGTCCTCTCCTCCTCTGTCAAGAAGGGACAAAACAGTTGGCCTCCACATCGGCTCCTAGGATACAGCACGGACTAGGGCTTGCATGATGACTCCTCCCAGAAAGTCCCTGGAAGCTTGAAAGACACTAACTATGTGGCCCAGTAAATACCTAAAACCAACGAAATGTACGAGCTGGCAGCTTTACTAAGCGGCTGCATGGGGCCAGGTCCTTGTTCCCTCTCATGTCCTCCTGAGCCCAACAGTGCTACGCAGAGGGCTGGGGCACGAGCTCTGATTCCTTTCTCCTCACTTCTCTGCTGAAGCAGTCCTGAGACCCTGCACTTAGTCTGAAACAGGGTCTCAAATACCCTGGGATGACCTTGAACTCACTGCACAGATGAGAATTACCATCAACTTTTTGCCTTTTTTTTTTGCCTCACCTCCTAGTGCTGGGCTCACCGGCCCGCACTACCACGCTGGTTTCTATGGTGCCAAGGGATGAACTCAGGGTTCGGGCATGCTTGGCAAGGCAAACACTCTTAGCAACTGAGCCACACCCCCAACAGTGCCGCCTCTTGGAAGGTGTCCGAGTGCTGAGATCCAGAGATCCAGAAAGATCCCAACAAAAGGCTACAATGAGGCCCCGGCTCAAGCTCTTTCAAGAAAGGTCCCCAATGCAATCATGAAAGAAACTGAAGGGCATGCAGGGCTGGCCCTAAAGAATAGTCAGGGTGCTATAGGGAACATGGGGGCTGTCAGAATGTTTCCCTAGCAAGTCACTGAGGTCTACATCAGAACTGCAGCATGTCCACGCACTAAGGACTCAACAGATGGCTCCAAGTCTTAGCTAACACCAGGCTCTAGGTGCCAGTACTTGCCACATCCATTTATGGTGTGTCCTCCAACCCCAGCCCAGCCCACCCAGCCCAGCCCACCCAGAGCCACACCTCTGTGATCCAGTTCATGGTGGTTCTTCTCATCCTTCACTGCCAAGTGGGCTTGGCTTCCCAGGGCACCAAGTGCCAGCAACCCAGAGCTGCTTCCTGTCACTGGGGGAATCCCAGGAGGTTGAAGGCCTGACGGGTGGGGCGGCAGCTGGACCGGGGGACCGTGCGTAGCGTGGGAGAGATGCTGTGCCTGGAGTTGCTGCTGCTGCAATGAAGGTGGTGATCAGCCATGACAGGTCAGGGAGGGCAGAGGGCGGGTCCAGGTCCCCTCCATCCCTCCCCTCGCTCCTCCACTGGGAAGCGACAGAAAAGCATCCCCCCCAGAACCTTCCCCCTCAGCCCCATGCTCATCTTGCTCAACAAAATCTATTAGTGGACTGCAGAGAAGAAGATTTATATCTTCAAGCGCCATCCCCCAGCTCCAGTTTCAGGACAGAGCTTCCCATGCCTGTTTCCAATCCCAAGATAAATAATGCATGCATTTAAAACCCACACGGTCACTGGGGCTTCCTTTCAATGGAGAGGAATCCATTTTAAAGCTCAGAGCTCATGCATACATGCCTTTAACATCAGCAGCCAGAGCCTCCCACCCAGAGCTGGAACCTGGGGAAAGCTTCCCTGACTGGGCTTCTAAAAGAAGCCAAAGCCTGGCGTGTAGAGTCGGGCTAGAGCAGAGAAGTCCCAGGACTGGTGGAATCAAAGCTGATGTCCTTGGCCATCAGAGCAGAGAGAACACAGAACTAGGAAGAGCTGAGCCTTTGGGCCAGGATCCATCCTAGTCTTGATTCTGTATGCCTGGAACAGGGACTTCCAAACCCTCTAAGCCTCACATTGTCTCATCTGCATAAGGAGGGAGGCAGCACCCACTGTAGGGGGCTACGGTAAGTAACATGGGCATGGGCATGCAGCCACCGCTCAATGGGTTTCATGGCAGTCACTGGCATTTCTACAGGGTTCTCACAGGGATCTCCCACTGTTTGAATGACCTCAGTACTCCCAGCCTCAGAGTAACATCCGTTCTCCCGTTCCTCCCCACCCCCAACCCAGCACCCTGCTACCTGGCACCCCTTCCCATTGCCAACCTCAAGGCTCCCCATCCTATTCTGCTCCCGTGCCCGAGCTCAGAGGCTTCCATGCTTCCCCAGGAGCCAAGACGGAACGCCCTCTTATTCATAAGACTGCCAACAACCATTGGAGTTGTAGGGCAGGCTAAATGGTATCAACTATTTCTCAGGGATAAAATATTTCTTGGGACTGACTGGGTCATTGGGTATGCTTGTCCCCATCAGTGCACATATTTTTCTTCTAGACTAGTCCAAGAGAAAGGGACCAACACCACCTGTGTGTACATATAAATTCCTGGACACTATCCAAATAAAACCTGCTAACTCTGACAGTCACCAGTGACTGTGCCCATTTTACAGACAGCAAACTGATAGGCATTGGAATGGGCAGCCCAAGCTCCATTACTCTACATGGGATTTGGACTCTATCTGTCAACTACTAGTATTGTCTATAGAGTGTTCAAAGCAAGCGAGAGGAGGTGAGATAGATGGCAAAGATGTAGTAAGCCAAGAAAGGATTGCACCCATCACTGTCAAAACAGCGGCTCTCAAAGTCAGTGGGACCTGGGGAATCCCTGCAGATACCTGGTCAAGGATTTAAAAGTTTCCCACATTCCCCTCAAGGAACCACATCACAAATAGCTGACCTAGCTAGCTCTCCCTCCAAGTTAAGGCTGCTCTGGTTCCAGAGATTCCATCTCTTAACTCTATATGTAAGGTTGGCACCCACGGCCATTGTCCTGGACCACAGAGGACCTGAAATGACCTCCACTGCTAGGCACCTGTGCAAGCTCCTGGGTCTCAGGGTGATGTGACTGTAGGTCTGCCTGTGTCACAGCAGGTCTGCTTGTGTCACAGCACACCCAAGCTAAGGGAGCTTCTCAAAGCAAAAACACAGAACCTCCAGACCTCTCAACTAAGACTGGACTCCTCTCTGATGGGACATCAACACAGCTCCCCCATTTTCCCTTTTAAAGAAAATGAATTTTAAACATCTTATTACAAAAATAACACAGGCTCACTGTAAGAATTTTTTTTTAAAGTTTTAAGTTTTGATCTTTTTTAAGTTTTAAGTTTTGATCTTTTTAAGTTCCCGCACTTCATTCCACCTCACAGGAGGCCAGCTGCCAGTCTATCTAGAATCTAGATTTTCAGATCTACAATTTTTCCATGTAATTCTCCACAAATGAGTTCTTCTTGTCTACACTGTTATATGACCCGATTTAAAAGGTGTTCAGAAGAGAAGGGTGGGGGGACACTTTCCTTTTGAATGACTATTTAGTATTCCATGGCATGGCTGGACCATACAGCTTTATCTAGACATTTAGTTACAAAGGCTCTCCACTGGGGCCCTGTTGGTTTTAAACTCCTTGCTGGGAAGCCCTTTCAAGTCTGCTGGTGATAATTACTTAATAAAAGCCCAGAAAGTAAGGACTTGGGTACTTAATCTGCACTACATAGTACAGAGGGACTGGTAAGACAAGACGCTTAAAGGAGACAAATGCGTGTGTGGAGGGCGTGGCTGGCTGCTGACTGAGACGGTGTGGGTCTCCTCTCCCACCCTGCCCAAACATCCAGTCCACACAGATTCCCTTCCCACTCTTCTGGTCAGAAAAAAATCTCCTTTCCCAGTTTCAAGGACTTAGACCCTGGATGCAGGCAGAGCTGCTGGAGGTGGGGACTTCTGGCTTCATCCTTTATCAGTGCTGAGTCTCTGGACAAGCCACCTGATCTCTCTCATTTTCAGTCTGCAAAATGGACATCAAAATGAAGCTCACCCTTAGGCTGCACAGAACTCACATCATCTCTTGTAAAAGCAAAGTCTGAGAGCAAGCCACCTCAGCAAGTGGGTAGAATCGTCGCCATCATCTTTAAGCAAGTGATGAGTGGCAGGGGGACAGAGCCACTGCTATCCATCCAGCACCTCCAACAAGTCCGGGCTTATCCCTCTCCCCACACTTAAGTGAGTGAATTGCTGGAGAAGGTTAGCAGCAGAGACGTGGAGAAACAAGGCAGCAGAGAGCTTGATCTAAAGGTGATGACGCAGCCCTGCAAGTCCAGTTAGTTAGAGGCAGCTGGAGCAGCAGGGTCAGTGGTGTAGACAGAGGTGTCCTGCTTTCCCCAAATATCCACTAGTAAATCCACAGCAGAAACTTGTGACAACAGCGGCAGCAGCTACTCAGCCAACGTGTCTGGTCTCCAAGACTATATATCACAGCACTTCATGGCCTCAGGGCCCCAGCAAGAAGTATCCTTTTTGCAAGAAGCAAGGAAGCTTCCATGAAAAATAGACATTTTTCATCTTCAAGCAGAGTAGCTGGTTCTGCACAGCCAGAAAATACTGCCTTGGTCTCCTTGGGGTGGTCTGAGGGCACCATAGGGGCCAACCTGGAAGCCTGCAGACAAATGTATCTGGATGCCAATGCCCTTTGGATGGAAGTTCTGCCAGCGGTGGTCTCGATGGCAGTACAGAATGAAGCCAAGTATTCTCCTTGATGGGGCCAGGAGTGGCTGGTATTGATGAGATTCACAGGTAGGTCACAGGGAGGTAGAAGCATAGCCTGTGTCACCTCCTTCAGCAGGCAAGCGGGATGCAGCCACTCTCAGACTGTGTTTCTGTCCTCCTCACCCGGTCGTCTGGTGGCTTCGGAGAGCAAGGTACTCAAATGGTTTAATGTGACTAGGAGGGTCACACTGCTTTCAACTGGAAGCTTTCTCAATGGCAGAGAAAGTGTCACAAACGAGCAAGTCAGTGGTTGTCCTTCCTGGCCTTAAGCCCAGAGGCCCGAGAAACCCAGAACCAAGCATACTCCCGAACATCTACTTCTCCATCTTAGACCATTTCATGACCAAACACAAACCACATCACGGCCCTATGGTGGTTCCTGTGCCCTCCATCCCTGGGTGCCCAGTGCCCATAGTCTGCGACTGGCTAGCATGGCTGACAGCAGAGGCTGATGGGAAAGCTCACTTGAGAAGCATGTGTAACCAGATTACACACCTCACGCTTCATGCCTCTGCTGGCTGATTAGATGCTTCAGTTCCGAGGTTCGTAATTTGGGTTAAACTTGGGGGAGTTGTCTAACCGCTTCAACTCTAGAGTGGACAGGGTCTTGGTAAGAAGACAGAGGGTAACCTGACCTCCGAGTCTTTCACACAGCCCAGTGGGTACCGAAGTCTCCCCTGCAGCACTGGCCTCTGGGTTTGGCAGCAGTTTTTAGGTCACAATCATCTTTGCTATTCCTCCTTCAGAGATGGGGCAGTTCCGGGGGCCAAGTTACCTACACTAAACAACAGAAACCTGACACAGGATCTCAACTCAGCAATCCTCTGCTTCTCACCTCAGTCTCTCCGCTACAGAAACGGCAGAGCTTCTCGGTTGTTCTATCCATTCTAAAATTCTACTGTCCAACTCCTGTTCAGGCATCCATCCTACTCGGCCACCTCCAGGCAGAAGACAGGAAGCCCTGAGAGAGCGTCACAGATCTTTGCAGTCTGGGACAAGCTACAACTCCAACCTCCCTTCTCCCTTTTCTTCTTCCCTCTTAAAGAAAAACACCAAGTCAACACTGCACATGCCACCAAATAATTCTCCAGGCAACCCAGACCAAGAAGCCAAGAGCCCACCACCTCCTAGGCCACCACACAAGCCTGTGTGTACAAAGCCAAGTTCTGGAGAGGAACTCCGTCTCTAGGACCACCTTATGCAAAGAGCTTCCTAAGGACCAGCTGGGAGCTGGGGGACAGGGATGGCCAGCAGTCCAGGTCCCTTCATCTGTCCTTGCTTTCTGCTTTCCCACAAGATTTCAACCCTGTGGCATGCTTCTGGCTATAGCCATGCTCCTCATATTGCTAACAGCCCAACAAAATGAAGACCCCATGCTCCAACCCCATGTCAGGAGGCCACAAGCAGCCAACTGGAGCAGGTGTGCCACTAGAAACCTTTCTATCTGAGGAAATCAAGACTGGAGCACTGCCCCTGCCTGTGCCCTTATCTCAGCAGGGTGGCTCCCCTCTTGCCTCCAGAAGAAAAGAAACAAGCCCCTCGCTGGAGGGCAGTCAAGCCCAGCTCCTCAGTCCGGGTGCCCCAGCTGTCGCAATTCCTGCCTCATGAGGGAGGCTCTGTCAGGCGCACAGCGATTAGACGGCTGCCTGCCTAATGACAGGGCGACGGCCGCATTCACTCAGAGCCCGAGAAGCAATTACCTTGAAAATGGGGGTCACAGGCCCCACTCGTGGGCTTTAATTGAATTCCAATATCTGCCTGGGGCCGCCTTGACCTAACTTGTAGCTTCCTAAACGCTACTTAAAGGAGCTGGAGCTGGTCCAGCTGCTCTGCTTCCCAATTTCACTTTTTCTTAAAAAAGAAAAGTATTTTCATATGTGAATTTTAATTCCAAAGAGAGAGAGACGGGGGCAGACTGTAACCCCTGTGGGTTGGAGGAAGAACTTGCCCTGAAGACCTTAAGGAGAGGCCCGGAAGGGAATCCATCAGGCAAGATGCTGATGAGAAAGACTTTTTAAAGACAACCTGGGGCTTAGGTCCCGCTTCTAACACCCTGCACCACCATTATAAGACATGCTTAGGGATGCTCTGAGGCTGGCCTGACTACTAAATCTCTGTGAAATAATGGTACCAGACTAAATCAGTGGTTCTCAACCAGAAGCCCCTTGGCCCACGTAGATCTAGGCAACATCTGGAGACATTCTGAGTGCACACAGCAAGACTGCTGCTGACTACCAAAAAAGGCACACGGCAACAAAGAATTATCAGTGTCAGACACTGGAAACCCTAAATAAACTAGGTGAAAGGGGGAGTTAGGGGAAGAAGGGGTTCAGAAGGACAGGGGGATACAAATGGACAATGGGGGGGAGCGCAGTGAGGTGATTCAGGATGTGAAAATACTTCTTGCCAAGCTAGACAATTTAAGTTTGATTATGGAGTCCCACATGGTGGAAGGAGAGAACCGGCTCTTGTATATCAACACATGCTGGTGCATATATGAGCGCGCGCACACACACGCGCGCACACACACACACACACACACACACACACACACACACACACAGAGTTCAATAAGAAACCTAAAACAATACTCTTTCAGAGGAGGGTAGTAGGGGTGGGGTTGAGGGTGATGAATAGGAGCAAACTATACCGGATGTATGATCAAATTTTCAGAAAGTAAATTTTAAAAACTATTTCTTCACGAGAACCCTGAGTTGGACGCCCACAGGAAATACTCCAAGCTTTAAAATATCATGGTTTCTCTCCCTAGGGTGCTGCCCCCCCCACCAAGCTTCTTGCCCCTCCCACACAGCGGGCAGGGTTTACTCTCCCCCCACCCAACACCAAGAATCAATGGAGGCTTACGCTTTCCAGTCTCCAGGAGCTCCCACAGGAACTAACAGTAGAAGGAACCCTTTGAACTGCCTTTACCGAAGGCCTCAGTAACTGCACCCCCTGACAACCCTGAGGGGTCCATGTCCATGGATCCTCTTGTCACGCCCACAGCTGCGAAGGCTTAGAAAGATGAACTAGCCCACCCTCTCCTTTCTCTCCACTGAGGGCCCAACAGAGCACGACAGGGATGTATACATCCCGTGTTGGGGATGAGGTGGGGCTTCTAGAAGTTTCCATCCAGGTACACAGCTGAAATTCACAAGGACGCATGAAGAGTGCTCAGCCATGCAGCCCAGCTCACGGAGCAGCAAGACCCCAACCCCAATACTGTCACAGCACGGTGCACATCAATAAACAGCAGAGATGGTTCTGACCCCAGGAGGCCAAAGAAGGGCAGCCTAAGTGGGGGAGGGAGGAGAAGAGGCAGCAGCCAGGAGCTGATCAGTACCTTTTGGAAGCTAATAAAGTTACAGGTGGACCCAAGGTGTGTCTGGTACTTCTTGAGTTTGGGGACCAGGAGACAATGTGGTAATTAAGCCACTGTGGGAAGAACCCCAATGAATCCAAGCCCTCCCTTGTCTAGGGATGCCCTGGGCCCTGGGGCCGCCATTCTTTGAGAGCACCTAAGGTCAGAGTTCATCTCTGGTCATGGTAAATGAGAGGAATAAAAGGGCTATACACACGGTGAGAGGCAGATTGGGGAGTCCACGTACCCCGATGATGGCGTTCAGCTCCGTCATGGTAACCTGCTTGGCGCGTTCGACGGCCTGTGCCACTTGTTGCTGATGCTGTTGGAAAATGAAGCATGATCAAGGCGTGGCCACCCGCGATACCCTCCAACAAGGGGCATCAGGAGCCTCTCAGGACCCTTCCTCAGAGAAGGTAGAAAGAGACCCACTTAACAGGCCCGGGACTTAGTGACGCCGTGCTCTCTACCAGTCTTTAAATGAGCACGTCCTACTGTCTAAGGAAAGCCGAGATGAGTACCTAAGACTGGCCCATGACCTCCTCAGCCTCACAGACAGGAAAACCTTTGCTCTGTGCAATAAGAACACTGCCAGGTGTTACATATGGAAATGATTCTTTTCTGGGTATTACTGTAATCACACAGGACATCATATTTCAGGACAGGCAGCTATAGTGCCTAGTGGTGAATTCAACAGAACACGTGGGCTTTAGATTTAAAGGGCTGAGAAGAAACGTGTATCCATGGCTACCAAAAGAGCGAGCTGAGAATCTAGCTAGAAAGAGAAAGTGAGAACGACCAAAGAAATTCTAACGCGGTCTCAGGTCTTCTGAACGCAATGACGTGTTGGTGTGGACTCAAGAATTGATTCTAACAGACACTCCAGCCTGGTGTGAAGAGGCCACGGGAAACCACTGTACTTTCCACTCAAGCCTGCCTGACAAACCCAAAGTTGCTCTTGAAAAACTAAAGTCTGTTCTTAAAAATTAAGTTTTACACGCCCCCGGAAGCTATGAAGTAGCAGGAACCATATCTAACTCTCAGATGTATTTAGTCAGACCTGGTTTACTACCTCAGATCCAGAACATTCTCAGCAAGGAACTGATATGGTCCTAGCTACCTTGGGAAATAAATGAACAGTGGGCCCTGGCCCTGCTTGTGCTGGCGTGGGATCAGACACCACCTCTGGCAGCTCTTTGAAGATACCTTCCTCAAAATGCTCCAGAGTCCAGCCTCTGCCTCCATTTGGAGGGTACTGGGGGGGGGGGGGGGCCTGTCTCCCAAAGGGTACTCAGAGTGACAGGACTTGTATATTGTGCCTTCCGAGGGCATTTAAGCACCCCACGCAGGGCACCAACCAACTAGCCTTACTTGAACCAGGTATATAGGACTATACCCTGGAAAGCTGAGGCCGGTGGTGATGTCCGTGTAGGACACTGGTCACAGGGCTCATCACTGTTGCAGATGAAGACCAAGACCCTCCTCAGGTGTGGCAGAGGACCATTTTCCCATTGGAAAAGGAATACATGGTCCCTGTGATGTGATTCCTGTCCCCAGGTGTGTGTGGGGGGGGGGGGACGCCTGTTAATCCTCCCAGCAGGATCAGTATGAGAGGGAGGGTGGGGCTTGGGCTTCAGGAAACAGGCACACTAGGCTGCCCTAGGCAGAAGAGGAAAGAGATGAAAGAAGGCCTTACCTCCTGTGACAAAAAAGGCATGATCTGGGCTAGAATCGTGTTCAGTCTCTTTGCAATCTCTGTCTGCAAAGGAAGAGAGACCACAAATCAAGTCACTGAAAACACTGAGGCAGACAGACAGACAGACACATTCACTCACTCTCTCTCCCTCCCACCCTCTCTCTCCCTCACTGCAGCCCCTTATCATGAGCTGTGATTATGTGTCAGAAAGCTCCCATTTCACAGGGGAGGTGGAGAGACTCACGTTAGCAGCTTGACAACCTCCAGAAAGAATCCCTACTCTATCAAAACAAAACCACTTCCGTATTCCAGAAAACCTGTGACAAACTGAAATCTAGTGCTGAGAACTGCACTGCCTGACAATGCCCCAATCTAGAGGTCAAAGGCAAGAGAGCCCCAGGGTATCAAGGGGTGAAAGGCTCTCCCAGGGCCAGCCTCATATGCAGTAGCATGTGGCTCCCCCATCCTTCACTTGGACCGTTTCCTCTAACCCCTGCAGTGCGTAAATCTTCAATCCTTAGGGCCTAGTCTAAGAATGAACCCAGTGGTTTCCTACACCCTCTTAACCACTAAGCCATCTCCTCAGCCCCTCCCTACACCCTCATACAAGCTGGTCACAAAGCATCAGATCACTTTTCTGCATGCCCCAGCTTCCCAGCAAAGCCCATGTTTAAAATACCAAGACTTTCCAGTGGGACCATGTGTGGGATGACCTAAGATCCCAGATCAAGACAGCTGCTAAATGGTTAACTGAGCCCGGCAGGAAGGCCTGGAATGCTGACAGACAACTCTTGGAATTGGCTTTCTTATCTTGTCTGAACCCTGAGCAGCCAGGACGAAGGTCTCAGAGCAGCCTTCAAAGCTTTCACCAGCACTAGGCAATCTTTCTGACAAAACCATGACAACAGCCTTTTAAAAACCTGTGATCATCTGCACGTCAGATGATTCTGCATATGAAATCTCGTGTGCCTCAGATAAAAACAACGTCCTCTGAAGTCTCACCAACAGACTCTGGCCTTGGGGAATTCCTGGGGCCAGCACCTCTTCCTAGTTTAAGAGTCTGGAGGCCACTGGGCATTAAAGAGAATGTCTCCCATTTTATGGTGAGAACGGCCCTGACAGGAGCCTGATGGGTTTTATCAGCCTTGTATCCTGTAGGGCCAGATGATACAATCCAGAAAACCTGCCTTAGTTCTTGGGTGAGGACAGAGCCATGAGGGAACAGCTGGGTCTCCTCAGAAACAGGGCCAGAGTTACCCAGCAGGCACTGCTTCAGGCTTTTGTAGCATAACAATTCTTTAAAGGACTGTCCCTCAAATTCCAGACCATCTGTATCAGTATGGTCCCCAACTTCAAAGCTCTCTGAGAGCAGGGCAGGTAGCATTCCAGCTAAGAGCTGGTGGGACCCACATTTGCACAATGATGGCAGACAGCAACGGAGATGACACATGTCAGGGTTTCTCAACCTCGCTGGTCACAAATTGTTTGTTCCGTTGGGCTGTTCTCTATATTGCAAGACTCTTAACCACAGAGACTCTGGCCTTTTTCAGGGATGTCGGTCATTCTCGCTCTAAGTAAGGATTCTTGGAGGATCACTTTGTATAGTCTAAGTTAGCCTACGTAAGCAGGAAGAAGTAAGTGTACCCCCCAAAACAGGACCCTTCTTACTTGCTCACAATGAAGAGGGAAAGGGGGAGGAAGTTCTGAAATCGCTGAGCCAGCCTGCATCTCACTATGAACTGGGGGAGAACAAACAGCTAAGAACAGGACCTATAAAGGGCAAAACGGCCACACCCTTTTGCCCATCGTCATCATTCTGTATCATCAGCCCAGCTGCTGTGGAAGCACACCTCAAACAATCAAGAGTAGCAATGACTAGAAAACAGTATGCGCTCAATAAATATCTGGCCAAAGAATAGCGTTACCAGTACTCATTCTTTCTCTTGTCTGTGTGGTGCACGTATGCTGCCTGTATACATATATGTGCATGTGTATCTGACATCTCATGTACCTTCCATCTCATTTACTGAGACGGAATTAACTGTCAGTAAATCTGGAGCTCACCACTTCCACTAGGCTGACAAGCCAACGAACTCCTAGGATCCTCCTGACTCTACCAGCCTCAGTCCTGGGTGGGAGATTCCCACTGACACACCAGGGTCTTTCACAGGCACTGGGATTCTGGACTCAGGTCCTCATGCTTACAGAGCAAGGGTATTAGCGACTGAGCCATGTCCTCGGTTCCACTGTGTTTGTCCACGTGTATATGTGGACTCCATGCCGCCGCATTATGTCTATGGCTATGATTCCCTATGTGGGTAACATCCTCGGAAGGGGCTGTGATGGGCGAAGTGTTGACAGTCAGCTGGAAGGGAGATGGAGGTAGGCAATGGCTTAAGCCCTTTAAACAGGGTGAATGTCTATGCCAAGAATGGGCAAGCACAAGCCAGCTCACTGGGTCTCTCGTTGCCCCATCCATTCCCCCCCACACACTGTCAGGAAGGCGGAGGCAGACTCTGATCCCTTTCAGCCTTTTGACCTACTACAGCTCTCAAGGGTTTTAGACAGAGCTTACAACCTCTACTAATCAGGTCAAGGGTCAGGGTCTTTGGTGGTTAGAGAAAATTAAAAGATGTCGTATTCTCCTTCCCCCAACCTATAGGAAGCTTGTGACTACTGGTTTCCTACAGTAAACTTCTCACATCTTACAGGGTCTAGAGCCCAGCATACTCTATTCCTAAGAAAAGGGATCTCCAGCCATGTTCAGGTCAAGGCCTGGCACGCTGGCCAAGTGACCACAGCTGGATTGTTCAGGAGCCCTGTGGGTGGCTGAACTAAGCTGTCACTCCTCCTCCTCCTCTTCTTCCTCCCTACCTCATCCATCTTCCAGCACCATACACACACCAACTGAGCACAGGAGCTGTCAGAACAACTCTCACGAAGAACATTCAAGAAGCCCATGGTATTGACACCTGGGTCTAAGCATGATAAAGAGGCCTCTGCCTGGCAGAAAGATTCTGATGAGTCACCAAGAGCACTTGGGGGGTGTGTGTGGGGGGGGGGAGATGCACACTGCATCTGGAGAGCTTTTATAACAACCAGACTTCACTGTCTTTGCTTCTTCTGTTACCTGCCCTCCCTTCACGGCATGAGCTGTTATTACATCTGTCTTATTCTCCTCTTCACACGGAAGCATAGTCTGAGCCTTTCCTGTCTTTGTGCACAGGCTGCTGTGTACTCCAATGAGTCCAAAGAGGAATAGGAAACGTACTTACTGAACAATTTCTTAGAAAGGTCGTATTAGAGCAGTGGTTCTCAACCTGTAGCTTGCTACACCTTTAGGGGAGCATCTCAGATATTTTCATTGAGATTCTTGGTTGGTTGGTTGGTTTGGGTTTTTCTGTTTTCAAAATAGGAGTTTCTCTGTGTAGCCCTGGCTGTCCTAGAACTCACTTTGTAGACCTGGCTGTCCTCGAACTCACAGAGCTCTGCCTGCTTCTGCCTCCCAAGTGGGGGCAACTGGGATTAAAGGCATTCGCTACCACAGCCTGGCTTACAATTCGTAACAGTAATAAATTCCAGTTATAAAGTAGCAATGAAAATAATTTTATGGTTGGGGCTCACCACTGTATGAGGAACTGTTTTAAAGGGTAGCAGCGTTAGGAAGGTTGAGAACCACTGTGTTAAACAAGAAAGGGGAACCAGCTGCCCAGACAAACGCTTAGAAACATCTACCTAACCCACTGCCACTACTAGCACTCTATGTACTAACTCTCACAGCCCTGCAGGAAGGTGCCTAATAACAGTCTATCTTCTAGAGGGGGAAACTGACACTCACCCATTGAGCGACTCCACTAAATGACTTCCGGCCAGGAAGCCAAACCTCAGTAGGTTGAGACAGCTCAGAGAAATGATTTTGAAAAAAAAAAATCAGCTAATGATTGACAGCATTTCTGATTACAACAGCTGTCCAAACAGCATTTGATCCAACTCAAACAACCTCCCAGCACTCAGTCCAAAAAAAAAAAAAAAAAAGGGGGGGGGGGGGACAAGAATCTAGATGTGTGACTTCGACAATTAAGACAGGTCACACACCACACTAGAGCTAATGCGTGCACTAGGAAACCTCCAGGCGCTCAGGCACACGTTACCAGTGTGGAAGCCAGGGTCAGGCAAACCTGGCCCCATCTTCCCTGCCTCCTGAGCACATAAGCATGGCTCTCTGCAGGTAAGCCTGGTCTTCAGATCTACCTGAGAGGTGGTGGGAGGGGAGGATGGCTTGCTTTGAACATTCTGGGGAAAGGTGTCTGGGGAGGCTGCTCTGGCTTTTTCAAAGTGCTTTTTTAAGTACAGTTCAAAGGTGGCAGCCAGCATTACAGGTAGAAAGACACTGCTGCTCCTGGCTACTAATTTCTGAGACAGATGGAAGACAGACAGGGAAGGGCCCTAGTCCTTCCTGACACATTCAGAATCTACACTATCAATTGGGTGTCTGTTGAGATTGTTAGGCAAATAAAAGACAAGAAACAACATCGTGGGGTTGGGGGGGAGCAAGTGTCATTTCCCAAAGAGCACTCTGTTCCCTGTGCCTCCCATGTGCCTCTCCCCTCTCCTCATTAAAGACCTCCTAACATCGGGCCAGAGGTGAGGGTTCGTGAATACCCTAAAATTGCGTGCCTGTCTGTCAGAGCAATCTGCTACCTGCATCTGCTCCAACTTCAGACTACCCCTGACCCCAGATCTATGACACTGAGGTAAGGAGGGGATGGCGTCAACCCTTAGCCCTCACCCCCCAGCTGCTGCAGGCTTCTTCAGCATCCAGTCAGTCTTCTGCCCCCCTTAGCTGGCCATGCTTGACACAGTACACAGTGTCTATGACAGTCACTCCACTAGACCATCTCACCTCTAGTTAGCTTTAAGCTGCCTGGTCCTGGTCGCATGTGCCTGGGGACGATGAGAGCTCATTTCATTTTAACCTCAGCCAGACCAAAAGGGAGGGGGAGAGACCTGCCACGTTATTAAAGAGCACTCGAAGCTCTAAAGCCCTAAAGCCGGAAGAATGACCCAGCTTCTACTCCCAGATGTCTCCACCAAGTAAGTTTAAGCAAACCACTTCTCCTCTCCAGGCTTTCTTTCATGTTACTTGGAAAAGAGAAGGGCAAACCAGGCGGCTCATTTAGGTCTCGGGGGCCATATTCAGACTTTAGATGGCCACACACTTCTGAATGGCCTGACTTGCTATGTGACCTCCAATTTCCCACTTCCTCACATGGCTCTGCAAAACGGAGAGCCCCAGGAATGCCTACATGGATGAGCAATGGGGGTGTACGAAGACACACCCTGACAGCCAGATGAGTGGTGGACAGTGGGTAAGCCTGCTGTGGTCTCTAGGACTGGGTCCTGAAGTCCAATCTTCCCACGAGCCATTCAATCTGCCCAACGCCTAAGCTGCAAGCAATACTTCAATGCCACACTGAACCAATGACCGTCCAACCCAGTTGTGTCTAGCCTACCACTACGATCTCAGGAGAGTCAGACTCCTGTCTCTCAACATCCAGTTAATCCTCCAGACTCCTGTATTTGAGGTGAGGTGTCAAATCAGCTCTGGGGTGCCATTTCAACCAGGTTTTACCTACCAAGTTCTTGGAGTAACTAAAGCAAACCTGTTTCATCCTGAATTAAAAAGAGATGCATTTGGGGTGTAGATGGAGGTGGCTCTGGCCTTTACCTTCTCAGAAGCCAGGCTCCATAACCACCCAGCAAGCATTAGAAGATTCCAGAACAAAATGGGCACTCCTGATTTGACATATCCCTTGTTATTTCCTGAGCAATTCTAAATTGATAGCTCCTCAATTACTGAATAAGATGGTACCTACCCTTGTCCCGGCAGTTTCTCCTTGGGTTGAGACAGGTGGTATTTATCAACAAAGAAAAGAAAATCAGGGGAGGAGGAGGAGGAACCAGAAAGCTAACAAAAGCCAGGGTGGTGTTCCCAGGGCCATTGTGCTACAAACCCCCGCTGAGGACTAAGAAAGGGATAAATGACCCATTTAGCAGCCTGGGAGATGATGCTTGCTGCTTCCGGAGGCAGAGGGAAGGGAGGGGGTGCTGGTTTACATCACAGATTGCTTGGTGATAGGTGAGCCTCCTTAAAGGCCCTCTTAGCACTGACATATTGATCAAATTATATATAACTACAACACCATTAAATATTTACGTCCTCTGAGGAAGCCTGCCTGAGTCTTTATGCTAGGAAGACTGAGTACAGGGAAGTGCCGTGTCTCCACATGACCCTGAAGATCTGTCTTACAGGGCAAGAATGGCAAGGCTGGCCTGTGACAACAGACACCTCCTGCATCAGCCCCTGTGCCCTTCCCATGAGAGGAAGGAGGGCAGAGAGGAAGGAAGTCACGAGGGCCTCCCCAGTCAGAGAGCCTGGGGTTTCTGAGTGGTGACATGACCCTTCTAGGCACTTTCCTGAAAGCAATGGGCCTTCCTTGTTCTTGTAAGATGTCTACATGCCGGCAAAGCCAGAGTGGGAGGGGCTGAGGAGGAAGGAATTGCAGCTCAGCCTGGAGCCTGCACCCGTCCAGGGGCTGTCCTCTCACTGGGCCTTTCTGCAGCATGGAGGAAGTGGGGGAGGGGTACAGCAAGCCGAGGACTCTTAGAAACACAGGGGTGGGGGGAAAAGCATCCCACTCCCTAAGATGAAAGATGGAACGGGGCCTGATGAGAAACCCCGTCTCTCCCTGGGCTCTAAGACTCTTAAGACTTCCATTTCTCTAACCCTCACTTTCCACCCATCCAGCTTCCTGTTAACAAGATCCAATAATCTTTAAATATTTGTTCACTTTAATTTCTTGGTTCCCAAACACATTAAACTGCTTGCCTCCCACCCCCTGTGAAGGGAGACGGCTCTCAAAGAGCCTGCTTGTATGGACAGAACAGAGGGGGCTTTTCAGATTACACCTTCCACCCAAGCTGCCCACTCATCCACGGGACTCCCCCTCCCCTCTCCTCAGTCCTCCCCTTGGATAACCCCCTGTTTCCTCCCCCACCTTCCCAGACTCCAATGGCCAACTCCTGTGAGGAGGAAAAATTCTCAATTCATCCCTGTAGGGTTGCCATGGCAACCCCCAGCCACCTAATCCCCCCCCCTTGGAGCATTATGCAAATCTCCTCCTTACCCCTCAACAGGCTGTAAAAGTCACATTACCCTTGCTGAGGCAGCTCATTAAATTTTGGGGGTCTCCTCACCAGGTCAGGGTTACAAATGGAACCAACTGCTTTGACATTTTGAGGACAGGGACTCACTGGGAAACCGAGGTAGCACGCAGCAGACCGAGTAGGCAGAAACAGAGCCCTATTCTATTTGTTCTCACAAGCATGGAGCACGTCCCCTCCTTACATTAAAATTCAGAGGGTCAGCGGGTCTCCTTTCCTCAAGTAAGTGGAGACATTTCACCGGCCATGGAAATTCAAGTTCAGGCGCTGCCTCACTATCTACTGGCTCTCAAACCAACTTCTCAGACAGAAAACCTCCCACCTCGCAGATTCGGTAGATGAGGTCCAAAAAGAGCAAGGGATGGCTCTCCACAGATCAAGGCGAAGATAACCAAATCTCTAGAGTCTGATTCTTCACTTACACCAAGGGTCTTCTCAACCAGTGCTATCGAATTCTGGTTCTCAGAGACAGGACGGTCAGCAATGTCTGCAAACATCTGTCAGTGCTGCTGACAACCAACCAGTGGGTAAGAGTCCCAGGGCAGGCTGATTTCAACCCAATGCATACACTTTTTTTTTTTTTTTAACTTAATTCTTAAAAGGTTTTATATAAAGACGTTTGGGCACTAGAATCAAAGCCCAAAGTGGTTCTGAGTCAGGGATCACGATATAGCTCAGGTCAAACAGACGTGGTCCTCAATCGGACCCTACCAATAGGCCACCTTTCGACCACACACAAATCATCCAACCCCTTCCAACAGCAGCGCGCCTGGGGATGCTGGGGATGGGCCAGACAGAGATACTGAAATATGGAGTAGCTATGCAATAATGAGGTGGGGGCTCAGAGAAGCCTAGGCAGCCCAGCCCCTTCCCTCCTCTTCATCCCCTTCTCCTTTTCTAAGGCCTCTTTGAGGCTCTGGCTGTCCCAGTGAGAATCCCCATGGCACTTCCCAAACCCCCAATGTCTAGAAAGCCAGGTGCCACATTTAAATCAAATCTAAGGCTAAGTTCTTTGGCCACCACAGGGTCACATTTCAATAGCTCAACAGTCCACGTAGCTGATGGCGACCATGTTGGGCAACACAGAAAACACAGCACTTCCACAGCTGTGAAAACTCTAGACAACTCTGCTATTCTAGCAGGTAGGATCGTTACCCATCTTACCACTCACAAAATCTCAGAGGACAAGCAGCTGTCCAGAGTCACATTGGTAGGGTACAGAAGGCACAGACACCCATATTTGTGAGATTCAAGAGCCTGACTCTAGCCGTCCAAGGAATCCCATCCCCCACTTCCCAAGCTTCTGGTTCTCTCTCTCTAGAGGACCTGGACTCCCTGAGAGAAACTCCAAATCTGCTGACACCTCCATTCTCACCTATATAAAAACAGGCTGTCAGAAACCCTCCCCAGTCCTGTAGGCCCGAGAAATGGCCCCAGGCTTTTGACATAGGAGTTTAAGGTGTCTGCAAAGAAGGGGTCTCTTGAGAAGCTGGGTAAGATTCAAGTGAAAGAACAGGGTGGAGGAAAGCTAAAGGCTACAGAACACCCCTCTCCTCCTTTAGGCTATGACATAAAAGCTTCTGTCAAATCCACACAGGACCCTGGCAGCAGAGGGCAGCTGCTGGTGACTCTGACTCAAGGAAGTCCTTCACTTCCTATGGGATGACCTGTGAGATCCCTAAACCTGACTGGCAGAGGTAGGAGCTGTTTAGGAGCTCAATTCCTCCAGGCTGGCCCCCCAGAACTTCTACTCTGAGGCAAAGCTAAAGTGAGCTGCAGTCTCCTCCTAGAGAGAATGCAAAGGAAGGGGCTCTGCTAGGAAAAATGGTGAGGACCCATGACACCAGTCTAGGCTAAACTGCCTTCCTCTTCCCCTGCCTGGCTCCTGAAGCAAAGTACCTGTTGCCTGTCTGACCAATGTTCTTGGTTTCAAACCTGGAATCAAGAAAGACCTTATGGTCTTGGGGAGTGGAGGTGGCCTTGGTCGCTTCTCCTCTCTTTCACTTACATGGCTACTGGACTGAGTGAAGTTCAAAGCCTTCAGTCAGAAGGAGGTGTCCCGCCTGACCCAGGTTATACTGCACAGTCCCTTGAGACCATGGAATAGGGAAGAACCCTGGCTGACTTTGTGTCTCCATCTGAGCGAAGACGGACCCTTCCAGTACAAACTGAGGAAGTTTAAACATGGTCAGAGTCATTCTCAGAATTACAAGCAACCAACCCAAACCTGGAAGAGGTTGTAATGCCAAGATAAACAAAGGCCAAGCCCTAGGAACTCCACCACCAAAAGCCAAGGTAAGGCGAGCCTCTGCCTCTCTCACAACCCAGACAGGGCAGTGTCACCTGGCGCTTCCTCATTCCTGTCTCCACACCTCAGCTTTATCAGCACTTCTCCCATCTTCCCCTTCTTCCCCCTTTGACTTGATATGAGATAGCAAGAAAAGCAAACAAAATACTCTCCAAATCAAGGTGCAGGTCACTGACCGCTCTTTTACAACCACAACCTTGGTCAGCATACAATCAGGAAGAGAACCCTAGACCACAGCCTCCAAGTCGCTTACAGAATGTCACCTCACTGCCAGGCAGCAAGGCTCAGTCAACACAAAACATTCCCGTTCTTCTGTCCTGTGCTCCACACCCCCATCCCACCACACCACACCCAAATTGACAGGCAAGACCCCTCCAGGCACAAACAGGTCATCTCCACACCCAGCCTTTCAGGTGTCTTGTTCTGGAAGCAAACGCCCCAGTATTTCCGAAGAAAATGCCTCATCTGCTTGGCAATCAAGCGCTGCAGGAATCTCAAGTGGCTGCATTACTCTCGTCTGTGACATCTGCACGATCACCAGTTTTGTGTCCATATGCAAAGAGGTAGTAATAGCTATCTCAGAACTTCAGACTGTCACTCAAGGCGTGCATGGGTGATGGGAAGGGACCCAGGCTCCAATTTTTTTTTTTTTTTGCTAAGAGAATTTGTCTATGGAAAGAAGTGAGGACCACTTACAGCAAAACTCCGGATGCTGACAGGGCTTCCCTGCTTCTCAACTCCTACCCTTCCCATAGCTAGGTACTTGGGTTCCTACTTTGCCAATGATGGTGGATGAGCTGAAGAAAAAGGGGACCTCTTGCCCAGTAAAATCTGAGATCAGTAAAAACCAGAGATGATCTCTGGCTCCCTCAAGCTTGGTACAACCTTACAATTAAGAATACCAGTCCCACACTGCCCACCCTCCTGGTTTCCAGACAAGCTCCTCGGACCCAAGGGCTCTGCAGAAGGGTGGGCCTCCTGGAATCTGACCAGACAGGAAGACCTGGCACCCAGTCTGGCTCCAACAGGCTTATCTTTTCTCTATGCCCTGTCATGGCACCCTCTGTACTCAGCCACAGTTCAGTAGTCTGAATTCCCCTAGTCTCTGACTGACATGCAAACATGTCCAGCCAACAAAAGGACTTGAAAACTGTATGCCAACCAGCACGAGAGTCTCTGGTGTCAGCAGGGAAAGGCTGACCTTGTGGGTTTTGGGTCTGCAGTGGATGATGATGCCCAAAGCAAGCCTAACAGTGGATTTCTGCCTCTGTTCTCAGAGATCATTCCTCTCCTCTAAGTTCTCTCAGCCCCAGCTGGAGGGGAGCCTTTATTCTGAAAGGCCAGAGAGAGAAGAAGGAGCCAAGAGGAGGAGGAGAGGTACAAGAGAAGGAAGAAAGCATCTTGGATGTGTCTCAGAGAGCGTTTGTTGAAAACAAGATATTGTCCCTTTAAGCATATAAAAACAAGGCCCTTGAGCATTGCAGTTCTCACTCTGGTACACAATTATGGGTGCTTTCAGCTGTCTACCACTGCCTCAAGTACGCTCTTAAGCCAGACTGTCAATGGCATGTTGAAAGCTATTTTGCTGGCTGCTATCATTAATAGCAAAGTGGAGAGCCGGGCTGATGAGAATTAAATATGGGGGAGGGGCAGGTCATACCCAGTCATTACAGAATTACCAGTATGAGAAAGGAGACAATGCCACTTTGGGGTATAGAGTTCAAACCAGAGCAGGGTGGTGGGGAAGCAGACAGGGGAGGCCGCACATTCGCAGGGAGCCTCCCCCCACCCCCGCCAGATGGACCGGGGCCAGCCCTAGAGAACCATATGGGGACAGAGGGAGCCACTGAGTCGAGCATGTGAGGGTGGAAAGGCCTTCGGATAACCCTGCTCTGCACATTATCCACCTTCTCAGTCCTCAAGTGTGGGGGGCGGCGGGGGGGGGGGGGGGGCCCCGCCCCCCCCCCACCCCCCCCTCCCGGGTGTGGGGGGGGGGGGGGGGGGGGGGGGGGGGGGGGCGCCGCTGCCCTCCCCCAATCCACTCTTCCTGATTGTACTGCATTGCTGTCCCAGGAGCTGTTGTCACCTGGGAGGAGCTCTGGCTGCCGGCTTCTGCCTATAACAACTCCCCTCTCACCCTCCCCGTAAGGCTCCACTCAAGTAACAGTCCTCCTGCAGGGACAGCCTCTGACCCGCTCTGCTTTCCCAGGAAGAGTTTAGCAAGTGTTGGAGCGACCGCGTTAGCGCTTACCTCACCGCATCGCAATTACTTATTTAGAGGCCTGATGCCCCAGTGGAGGGAATGGTGTCTTATTCGGCTGTGTAACCAACTCCGGCCCACACCCAGCACATCCCAGACCCCCAATAATCATTTTGGGAATGGCTCCAACTCTCTCATTTTGCTGATGAGGAGACTGTATGCTGAACCACAGAGAGAGTCTGCAGACCAGCAGGCAGCCCACAACTACAACCCCCCACTTCCTTCCCAGGGCTCTGTGCAGTGTAGGGCCACCCACCTGCCCACAACCCAAAGAAGGAAATCCCACGTGCTTACTGAGCACCTATTACATCCAGTGTGTGCTTGGCAAAGGGGCATGCACCCTCTATAGCTCTGAGATATTGTGTTGTGGTTGATCACAGGGGCGAGCCCTGCCGAGAGCAGTTTATCACCTCCTGGCTCCTGGTGTCCCGGGATCTTATACTGTGATTCAGAAAAACATTTTCCTATATGGAAAGACTTATATTCTTATATTCCTCGTCCAACTCTCTCTCTCCCTTCAACAATGTGAAATCGAGGACCACAAAGTAAAGGAGCCCCTAAGTAAATGAGACCCTTCCTGGATGGAGGGAGGATTCCAAAGAAGAGCGGGGAGAGAAGGAACTCTTGGTAAGCAGACAATCCTGCTTCAGAAGAGCTTGGGGAATAGTAGATTTGGGAGTAGGGTTTTCCAGCAGGCTTGTCTACCTTCATCTAGTCCTAGGGTCGCCTCAATGGTCAGATGTACAAGAAGGAAAAGACTCGGGGGAAGTACAGAAAGCTCTACTCTGTACACTTCTATTGTCTACTACAGACAAGGGATCCACTGAAGCCTGAGATGAGAGGCAGCCTTGAGGGCTAGGTCACCCTCAAGATGGGACAAAGTAAAAAGAGCTTCAGGCTAAGTAATTCCCAAGATACGGCAAGGATAGTACCCTGCTGGGGAGATCACACAACCCCCATGATTCCAAGGAGGAGCCATAAGGTAGCTAAAGTCAAAGAACACAAGGAGCTTCCAGCAAAGGAGTAAATTTCACAGCTCAACCCGGGTGCCACACAAACCAGTGCCTGCATCCCCATCCTATTGCCAGCAAGGTCTGTCAACTCTTTGGCATGGTCTTTCCAGCAAACTGTTGCCTGCGGTCGGTCCTCAGCCCTCTCAGCCCTGTGTAGATGGCCACCTTGTGGCCAGGGTAAAACAGTCAAGAGTTTTTACTACCTCACCTCATCTATGAACCTGCCCTCTGTCTTATTACCAAACACACAATCATTAGTTGTGCAAATAGCTGGCAAATGGGGACAGGACTGTGGACACAGAGCATTCAGCTGACACGGTTATACAACCCCAAATGGGGTACTTTGGACTCTGGTGTAGCCAAGTTTGCAGTCTAAGCCTGGCTGGATAATAGCATGGGACAAGCAGAGGTAATTAAAGACACAGCATGCTATGAGTTACCAAAAGGGGCTGGTTCCAGAGGAGTCCTGGGGTAGGGAGGGCAAGTGTGTAATAGCAGCATTCGTTCCGACCACCTGTGACTGTGGAAGTCTGGGTATGCCAACTCTAGTCTCCGAGCCTACTTCCTCATCCATGACTTCAAAGGTTTGGATAAGAAGCCAAAGCGCTCCCTCTTCCAGCTCTGGGGCTCAGGGACTTGCTTGGGTTACTGAAAATAGTGACTTGTCTAGTATTGGCATGATGCTGCCCCCAAATCAAAATACCTCAAGTCAGCCTGCCAAACATCAGTGCTCACCAACAGAGGGTGAAAGGCCAGCCTGCCGGCTTCCCCAAGCACCATGTCTCAAAAGCCACTGCATGACAGTTGCTCTGGAGTCTGTTTCTAAGCTGGCTTTGTCATCTGCTGCTGACACTGGAAAGGCGCTGCAGGAACAAGACGGGAACTGATGAGCTGGTCAGCCATCATCACCTCCCTGGCCCTGGCTGAGCTGAATCATCCTTGACACTCTGCCTGGAAGCAGGAGCCTGGGGGAGGTGGTGACCTCTTCAAGTCACAGGCCAGGCCTGTGATTCTGTAATCTTTGCTTTACCATAATTAGGGAGGGAGGCAGAAGAGTGGGAGGACCCATTTATTACTTCTCTGAGATTTGACAGCTTGGAAGAGAGATTTGGGGGGGGGGGCGCCGAGGGGGAGACAGAAAAACAGCCAGGGACAGAGCCAGCCACAGTGAGTTTAACCTCTCAGTAAAATAAAAAAACGGGGCTGGACGTACCTCATCAGCTGCCCACTGTCAATACTAGGGACCATCTGGCAGAACGAAAGGTTCTCAGCTAATTGGTATTTCCCATGGAGCCAGAAGAGCTTTTGAAAAAATATGTGGTGGTGGTGAAGTGTGTGTGTGTGTGTGTGTGTGTGTGTGTGTGTGTGTAGGTTGAGGATGACCAGATACACTTTTCCCAAGGTGCTAGCTCTGTAGACTATTATATAAAAGTACATACAGTCCCCACCCCCACCCCTACTCGCTTAAAGATGAAGAATCCAGCCTGTTTGTTCCAGGCAGATGTAATCACACAGTCAAGTCTAGAGGGCAGGACACTGCATGAATAATTCAAGCACTCCAGTCACTTGATTGTGTGTGCAGATAAAACACCAGTCAACCGCTAAACAGGTCAGCTGATAAACTTGTTTGCTCAGGCCTAACCACCATCCGCCAAATGTACCCGAGACCCACACTACAATTAGTGGCAGGGTTTTCTTCTACAAAACCTTGCAAGCCTAGGGAGTGGCCAGCACGCCATTAGGTCAGGGGTGTACAGCCCTGTTTCCCAGTCAGGGTTTCTCCATCTCTTTGCCTCTTTGTTCTGACACAGCCACAGGGTGAGTTCACCCAACCCAGAGACTGCTCAGCCAGCATTCGTGCTGGGAAGGGGCTGGAAGGCAAAGGTAAGGCACCTAGAGCAAAGGGCTCAGCTGCAGAACCCTGAGGCCCTGAAATAAGCCCCTAGGTCTTGCCATGCCGGCTTCCTGGATGCCTTGGTTTCCCCACGTATAAAGAAGAGGGCAAAGATTCCTCTATCCCACCACTGGCTGAGAGGATTAAAGACAATATGGCCAGATCTCAGGCACTCTCTCATCTTAGAACCCTGTTTGAGGAATGGCCAGAGATCTCAGATGAACACAGCTGCTCTGTATATAAGTCCCACTACCAAGAGAGCATTGAGATGCTTAGCTCTTTTTGAGTTCATAGCATCCCCAGGGCTCAGAATAGCTTTGCTCTGCCAGCCAAGGTGACTTCTTTGTGCCAAACAACCATGTGTTCAGATGCAGGCAACACCACCCATGCAGCCCTCAACATGCAAGGACATATTACACCTTAATTAGAAGCTCTTACAACAACAACTACTGCTATAAATTTTGAACCTGGGTGCAATTACCCTCTTTAAAACACGCCCAAGATACTATTCACGAAGGAGGGGGAGGACTGGAGAAAGCGAGGAAGTGGCAGTACCTTGCACTGCATAAATAACCCCCAAAGTCCTTAAAACACCTGAGACTCTGAACCAGTTCTACCTAGAATGAGGCAGAACCCATTTCTGGTCTATCCTCTCCAGAACCTTCTTTACATATAAAGCCATGTCTGTTTATTATTTCTGTGGGCCAAGAACCCAAAATGTGGCAGCCTCCATGTGTGCATGCCTAGGGAACCAATTCCTCAGGAAACCACAGCTGGCTTCCCACATCACTCACTAAATGCTGGCCCCCTCTCTGGCTACCCTTCACCCAGCGGCAGGACTCCCTACAGGAAGGGGAAAGAAACTAGATTCAAAAGCGTCTATAAGAAGCCAGTGGAGCGGGCAGGAAGGACTTCCCCTTGGGGTCACCTGTCCTTCTCACCTGCCCTGGGCCCTACCCACTTTTAAAGAGCAAAATTTAAACCTTGTAAATGACTGCTAATTTAGAGCAGAAAATCCATTCAAGTCACGGTCACCAAAGGCTAGAGTGAGTCAACAGCCTTCTGAGATTTCAAGAACACCAATTGTTAAAAAGAACAACCGGCCTGCGCCATTTATACGTGCCAAGTCGAAGTTAATCGTCCGCCAAGCCAAATTATAGGCAGCCTCTCCTTGGAACACAAACAGACAAACAGGCCTCTCCCACAGCCTGGCCTAGCTCAGGAGCTACTGATATGCAGGAGATAAAGAGTGTTTGTATTTGCTGGGTTTGGAGGTATACTGTTATTAGAGAGTGACAAGGTGAGGTAGTTTACATATCCATCAAAGGATACCACACTAGCTAAACTGGTTTGACTTCAGGATTACAAAGCTGAGCTCAACTGCCAGCCAGGCTCAAAAGGCCTGGTGAGGCTGGCCCCTGGGCAAGTTACTTCACCCCTGGGCTTCAGCTTCCTCCTGTGAAATGGGACACAGCTGCCTTCAAATAAAGAGTTGAGAAACTCGCTCCTAAATGCAAGGGATTGCATTTCACTCTGGCTTTAAAGTTTTTTAGGCCGTTAGTGGCTTCCATTCCCTTGCATTTCGACAGCTCAGCCTGGCTTTTTAAGGCCCTTGAAGTGTAAACTTATCAAGGCAGTACCTCCCTCCCTTTCTCTCTCTTTCTCTTTTTCTCTTTCTCTCTGCAAGAAAAAGGGGAGGTGGTACGCAAGGAACTCTTCATTTTTGAGAATTTTACACTGAAACAGATAAAAGCAGACAGCCAAGTCTCTACCTTCAGGAGTCACACAGATCCCAGGGGAGCTACTGGACAACTTTCCCTTTGGTCCTTTATCGACTCAGATCCCAGACCAGGCTTAAGTTCACAAATGCTAAAAGCTCAACATTAACCCAGCAAAGCCTAGGCACCAGGCATTCGTTCAGAGCACTCACAGAACATTTACCCTTCCAGGCCAAGTGGGAATAACAAAAGAACCAGGCTCATTTTCAAGCTGAGAGGCCACCCCTACAAAGAAACCACACATCTCATGATTTAAATATATATTATTTATATAAAAAGGAAAGCACTCACCTGCTTGTGCATTTCAATATTCAAGCCATAGGACATCTCATAGTACTACAAAATAAAACAAAAAAAAAGGTCATTAACAGGCAACACTTCTCATTTTACGCCCCCCACCCCAAGGCTTTAACCTAACCATTCATTGGGTCCAAAGTCACTGAAGTCCACCCACCCACAAAGGCAGTCTATGGGGATGTAAAGCTGATAGGGGGAAGTGGCCAAGAGTTCCTCTCCACTCTGATCATTATACATAAAAATAAGAACTGGGCTTCCCCTCCCACAGGAACCCCATGTACCATATATGCTGTTTATACAAGGTGCGGGCTCTACAGGGAACGCTGCTGTATACCCGCCTCCTCTTGTCCTCTGAGAGTTGGTTAGCAGTGGGTGGAAGGTTTCTTATGTGGAAAGCCTGCTGCCGGCCTGCCCTTAAGTGGCTCCACACCGGCTCCCAAAGATGTCAACTTGAACTCGGGGTTAAAAGATGATCTAGCTAGGGGAGGAGGACCAGACTCCCAACAAAAGCTTTAAAAGGCTCCTCCAAACTGGAAAAACTCTGGGGAAGGAAAGTAGGCGCTTCTGTCCTAGCTAGACCCCAGCTGCCACACACAAGTTTCCGAACTCTCCCAGGAGGACTCCAAGAGGGATTTTTATACAACCCTGACACCGGCTCTTCCAACTCTTCTGTTACTAACCAGTTTAAGGCAACCAGCCCTCTGGGAAACCTTCAAAACACAACTGAAATGCTCTTTACAAAGGTGGCCAGGAATGTGTGGGTTTGTTTCTCTTTCGGCCGGTCCTCCAAGTGGCAGGGAAGAGGAAGCTGAAGAAAGGAGTCCTCCAGGGGGCTGTCCTGAAGCTGGGCCTAGCTCTAGCCTGCGACTGTCCCAGCTGGACCCAAAGCCTGGGTGCCCTGCCCTGCCCTCCCTCCGCCCTGCTGCGGGCTGCCTCTCACCATCACATAATGGCGCTGCATCTCTGTCTTCTCGTTCGCCAGCTTGTCGTACTCCACTTTGAGGCTGTGAGGGCAGGAGGAGACTCTCAGGCATGGCGCCTACACGGCCTCCTCCGAGACCCGGACCCTAGGGCCTCAGAGAGCCACTTCACTTGCCCGGCACCCTGAGTACCCCCATTATCCAGCATCCTCCGGGGAGTGAGGGTGGCTGCCCACCACCCGGAGCTTGGCAGTACCAACTCCAAACTTCCCTTGATCTGGCGAGGGGACTTGTCTCGGCCACGCGGGGGCAGGCCCGGACGCCCAGCGCAAGACCCCGACCCTCGACAAGGCGGGCTTTGGGAGCTGGGCGACCGCGGAACGCAAAGGGTTAAGGCTGCGCGCTCGGTGAGGGGAAACAAAAGGCGGAGGCCCAGCCGCCCCGCAGCCGGGGGTCGTCGTCCCCCTCGGCCCCGCGGGGGGTAGCAGGAGCGCGCAAGGCCGCCCTCCTCGCCAGCCCGGGGCCACCCCCCACCCGCCTTACCTGTGATACTGAGCTTGCAGGAACTGGAATTCGTCTTTGATCCTGTCACAGGACTCGGCCACAGTGAATTTAAATCCCGGCTGCCCGGGTTGATGGGGTGCCTGGAGCCCACAAGGACGACATAGGGGAGAGGAGTGGGCACATCAGAAGGGCTCCACGCGGCCCCGTGCCTCCTCCGGGTCCCTGGCCCCTCCCCGCCGGGAGTCACCGGCAAGGCCACCACCCCACAGCCCAGAATCTTCCCAACAAGTTTTTCAACGCTCTCCCAACGGGGCTGGGAAGCGGGCATCCCGACCACCCCCAAAGCCAGAAAGATCCAGCGGCCAAGTGCTGAGGGAGCGAGTTGGAAGACTTAGGAGAGGGGCCCGGGGCGGGAGCCAGCGTCCCCCTCCAACGCAGGCCGCCTGGGCCACTCGAGCGCAATTACCCTTGGCTCTCTACTGCGCCCCCACCCACCCAGCCCCTTTGTGTGAGCGCACACACGCGCGCGCACCATAAAGGTAGCAACAAGCAAAATGGAGGTGCTAGATAAACTGCCTCGTTTACCCTGCCATGATAGATGCTTAAATAAGCCTAGTTGCAATTACTCACCGGATGTCTGCCTTGCGGATACATGGCAGGGAGGGGTCGCGATTCCGAGAGCTTGGAAGCGCTGAGAGCCCGAGCAGGGGACGTGCGGGGGAGGGGGGAGGCGAGCCCGAGCGGGGGGCGGCCGGGGAACCGAGAGCTCGCCCCCGGCCCCCCCAGCCCGCTCTCGCAGCGAAATCCCAGAGTCGGGCGTGCGCCCCAAGTGCAGACAAAGAGCGGCGGAGCGAGCGGCAAAGTCGTCGGCGGGCTCGCGCTTTGTGCGCCTAGGGCTCGGCCGGCTGCGGCCGGCCGCCTTCCCCAGGCTGCGTGGACAGTGTCAGAAGCCGGGTCTGCGTGGACATCATCGGCACCCTGGCGGCTCCAGTGCGGGATCCCGAGGCCGGGAGGGTCTTGGGAGGGGGAGGTTCTCCTGTCCCCTCACGGGTCAGTCAGCACGATGAGGCTGGAGGGGGGCGCGTCTGGGCAGCCCGAAGCATCCGGGGCGCGCGGGTCAGATCCCAGAGGCGGTCGGGCCCGGAGCTCGCGGCGAGAAGAGAAAGGAAGCAGGCCACCGAGGTGACGGCTTGAGGACCGTGGGTGAGGGCTAGAGCCCAGCGAGGGCGCTTCGACGCCCGCCCCCCTCGGAGAGGAGAGCCTGCTGTTCCGTCTGCTCCTGCCGCTGCCGCCAGCCCTTCCCAGGGCCGAGGAGGAACTCTGGGCTCAGTCGGTGCAAATAATACGCCCTGGCATCCTAACTCCAGCCGGCATAGGAAACCTCAGCGAAGGGGTCTTCTCCGCTCTCAAGTGGATCGGCCGCGTCTCTGGCGAGCAGCGGTCGGCGTCTCTGCCGCCTTGGAGCGCGCAGGCTGGAGAGCACCGGAGGGGGAGACGTAGCCCGAGCCCGGGAGCTCTGCGGCTTCTTTCCTTCCTCCCAGCCTGGCTCTCCTCTCCGCGCCGCGACAAACCCCCAAAACACACAAACACACGCACTCAACACACACACGTACACGCACTCCAAAAAAAAAAAAAAAGTGCCTCGGACCTGCGGATACCACACACAGACAGGCGAAGGGGGCCGAGCACGAGGTCTGAACTGCCGCGAGAGCAGTTCCAAATAGGGACTGAAAAGTAACAAAATAATGTGGCGGCTTCGCCTAGCGTTGGCCAATGGGAGTGCGAGGCTCCCACGTGGGGCCACGGGACTCGGACTGCGACTGGGCGCCGCCGGGCACGACGTCACAATGCCCTCTTGTGTCTAAAACTATGCATGAAAAGTAGCAATCAGGCCCTACCCGCTGGTGACTTTCGCTTGGGAGTGAAAAACAGCGCTCCTCACATCAGGAATTAACCGAAAGACATATAATAAATAGATATATATTATAGTCCTGGGCTGCTAGGTTTTTTTTCCTCTTTTTTTTCCCACGATCTACTAGCAAATAATTATTTGGCGGGAGGGGAGAAAGAAAAAACGAATAACAACAAAAGGGAAAAAAAAGGACAAGCTGTACAATCCTTAAAACCTGTGGCTGGTAGTAATGGATCAGTTGATTCTGCAGAGGCGGCGAACGATTGCCCCCCTCTAATCTCATTAGGGTTGCAAAGCAGCCCAATTAGATACTATAAAACAAACAGAATCACTTTGTCAGTTTAATGTTTTCACTTCAAAAGATTTAGAACCGATAAAATGCTGGCTCCCAAAGTTACCTCCGACCTCTAAGACTGTTCTCCAAACCGAGTTTCTCTTTCTTTTATCCGTTTCTGCCCCCTCTCCCACCCTTGGGCGCCCCGCTTTTCTCCTTTGTTCATTCGCCCTTCTTTTCAGAAAGCCAAATAAACAGCGCCTCTGATGCACTGCGGCTGCTGGCGAGGGGGAAGTCTGAGAACTCTGGTTTGGCGGGCCGCGCAGATGGAAGGGCCCGGCTGTCTGCGGACAACAGGCTCAGTAGTGCGGCTAGCCTCACTTGGGGCTCTCGCCCTTTGGGGACAGCTACGTCCGGGCTAAGCCTTGCCAAGGAGGGATCCTCAGCTGTGTTCCGGGCCCGAGATGGTGTGGAAGGGAATGCACGGAGTTGGGGCCCTCTTGGCTACGACCCAGAGTTCCGACCCCGTTTCTTGGCCTGCTGGCCCGCCCGGGCACATGCATCGGCAGCCACCCGTGGAAGAGAGACTGCGAGCCTGGAGCGTCCATGGTCACCAGCCTCGACATCCAAGGAGGCGTAGACATTCGACTCTGGGGCCCATCTGCTCGCAGACAAGGGGTCACGTCGGGGCACACTGCCCACCCTAGGTCCGCGGGCCTCGGGAGAGCCAACGCCGAGTGGGCCGCCCAGGTGTCCTCGGATCCCTCCCCTCTTTCCCACCGAGCTTGCACGCAAGCACGCGCTCCTGGCCCGCTGCGGGCGCGCGCGAGCCGGCCGCGCGCCCCCGGAATCTATATTTTCCCCTCATTAGGAGCCTGAGTTTCGCGTTTGCATCTTAATGACTAGCTGAGAGCGCGCAGGGACCTCCACGTGAGCGGCTGCCCCGAGATGGAGCCTCTCAGCACCCGCTCCGGCCTCGACTGCTCTCCCCTCTTCATTTATTTATTCTCCTAAATAAAAACATAAATCGTGTACGATGCGCACCGAAAAGGGGAGGGGGGCAGGGAGAAGCCCAGCTCGACAGATGCGAGCATCTGGCCAAAGCATCCATTAGTCTCAAAATGGCTCCTCTTTGGAGCTTCCCTCTCCCCTCCCCCTCCTCTGCCCTCCCCCTTACGTCACGGGTGGGCGCACCCGCTTCCTACCCGGCCCGCCCCTTTCTCGCTCAAGCCCCCACGTGGGGCGCGCTGGCCACGCCCCCGAGCAAGTCTAGAAACCAATCACAGACCAGCAAAGAGACTCTCGACTAGTAATTGGTGGAGATTTCCGGAGCTGTCAATCCTTTGCCGGAGCTGTCAGTCAAAACCACGAGGGGTGGGGGAGCGCTGACAAATGCCGAGGCTTCTGAGCCTCCCGCTTGCAAATAGTGCTTGGAATGGCTGCTTAATTAGCTTTGAATGGCTTTTCCTTCCAGCTCAAACAATCTGTCACTACCATGTGGTATAAAGGAGCCATGCATAAAAAAGTAAGCAGAGGCTAAATATCAATTTGATTTTGTGTATCAAAGGAATATTTTATTTTTCTCCCTAGTAATGAAACGTATCAATTTAAATAATAAAAGGTAAAAACACACACACAAACCCTGTAAAAAAAAAAAAAAAGAAGAAGAAGAAAAAGGAAAGAAAAAGAAAAAAGAAAGAAAGAAAATCAAAACCCAAACTCCACGATGTTCCGACTCCTGCGCACGTCTGAAATAGGTAATTTCTATGGGCCGCGTTCAGGAGGAAGTCTGAGATTCCCCCTCTCCACCGCCCCCCCCCCTTTAAACTTGCATTTAGTTTTTTGTTGTCCTGGTCTGCGGAGTGCAGGGGGCGGGGTGTCAAGGGGAGGAGAGGTGAGGTTGGGGAGAAAGGAGAACTTTAAAGGGATCTCTTTGAAGCCTGCTAATCAAAGTGCAGGGGTTTTAAGACCCCTTAAACTGGGGGTCCTACAGCAGGTCTTGATTTGGGAGCCGAGAAGTGGAGGGGGGGAGAGCGGGTGTGGTTGTCGCCCAGATTTATTAAACACAATGCCTTCAAGATGCCCAAGCCAAGGCGCCTCACTCGGCCTCGCTCTCCCCAGTCTCCCCCCGACTGGCTCGGACGGCGCCCTCCTGCTGGCGGCCGCCGATGCCTTGGGCTTTCAGGTCGAGTCTACGCTGACTGTGTACAGAAAAGCGCCGCAGCTCCGTCTCCGGTCTCCGCGTCTCCTGCCAGGGCAGTGGTGCTCCCAAGGACCCCACTAGTCAGCGTGAGCAAGGCAGACTCCACGTTGAGTTCTCCTGTGAACCCAGGCGCCAGCACCCGGCCTGCCACACGGAGGATGAGCGTGATGGATGCGGTTTTGCCGAGCGCCGCCCCCACGGCAGAGCCGAACTGCATGCAGCAGCGCTCCCCACATTGAGGAAGGACAGCCTTCGAGCGTTTAATAGATACAAAGCAGGCCATGGTTACCCACTACGTCCTCACTTCACTCCCAAGGCCTGGCTGACGGCTGGTCTTATAGGGTAGAAGAGAGGCTGAAAACAAATACAAAAACAAAGCTTAGTAACAGGCCGCGAGCGAGGCAGAGAGCTTAGAATTGGAATCCAGGACAGCCAGATGCATGGCCAAACTCAGGAACTCCTTTGTGCAAGCCGAATCTATGAGCATTTACTGAAAGACATTCACTCATTCATCCATCCATCCATCCATCCATCCATCCATCCATTCTAACCCTGTCTGAAGGTCTGGTTGAGGAGCCTCTGGCTCCCAATTCGCCGTATCACCTCGGCTTTTTTTTCCTTCTGTTACCAGAACCCAGAGCCCTAGGTTCAGGTCCCTTAAGCTCAAAGCTCGCTACTGCTCAGAACCCTCACCCCCGTGGCACCCCACAAAATTTGTAAGAAATGGAAATGAGTTTATTTTATGCTAGAGAAAGATGCACACAACACACTGTCCGAAGCGCTTGACAATTATTTTAAAGAAGGAGGGGACTGAAGAAAAAGACTTCAAACAGTTCTGTCTCCAGTTCTAATTGGAAGCGTTTCAACTGTTTATGTTACAAGAAGTGTCAGGGTCATTTGCTACCGGAGAGCTGACTTTTCATTGGCTGCTTAATTGAGTACCTCGGAGTCCACCCCACGTGGGAGAGGAATTCCTGGCACATTTAAAAAAAAAAAAAAAAGTCACACGGTTAGATGGAAAGCCCGGGATGGATCTGCAGCAGCGGAGGGCCCCCAGCTCCTCATTTGGGATGTAGGATGACTGTGGGAACTTGGGGTGGGGACAGAGATGCTTCTCTGGTTCCTTAAAATAAATCCAAAACACGTTAGGTGAGTGTTATATGTTTTTCTCCGGAATTAAGAAAACTGCCTCTGGCTAGCCACCAGACTGTGGCCTATCCTTTGAGGAACTGATCTCAAGGCCTAGGGTGGGGTTGTAAACCTCCCCTCCTGTCATTCCCAACCCCCAGCAGCTACTGACCCGGATTTTTGGAAAGCCTCTGTTGGAGCTGGCTAAAGAAGAGAGTTTTCTCCCTCAAGGCCAACCACCTCTCTTTGGTTGATTCTGTGGTTCCCTTCCTCTGACCTGTACATTGCTAAAGCAAGTATGTTCTTCACACACACACACACCTCCACCCCCATCCATCAGTAATCCCAGATCTTCCTCTGCAGGCTAGCGCCTCGATGTGGGGCCAGAAGAAGGGGAATTTGGTATTTGTTTAACAAACTTAACATAGTGCTCACTCTGCACCAGATTCCAGTCTAAGCGCTGGGCAAATATTAACAAGTTTAATCCTCACCCAAAGAATGAGGGCAGTGCCACTGATGTCACCCCCACCGAGCAGATGGGTAATTGATACTACTCTGTGGTACAATGACTTTCTCAAGGTCACTGTGAGAGTTGATGGACTTGAATCCAGACAACTCAACTCCAGAGTCCACAACTTAATGACACTTGCCCTGCCAGTCAGGGCTGCAGGAGGAGCCCAGCTCACTTCAGTAAAAAGGACTGAGGCTTCTGGTGGTGAAGGGACTTCCCACAGTCTCTTAAACCCTCTTCCAACTCTCTAGCTAGGTCAAGCTTTGTGACTTTGGGGCACTTGTAAACTCTTTCTAAGCCTCTATTTCCTCTTCTCTTGAGTGAAGAGAGTAGCCCTGCCCATCTTGGAGTATTGCTTCTCAGATCAATGGAAATTGTTCAAGTACTACTTGGTATAGCCCTGGCACATTAAGTGATCAATAACAGTTAGCTATGGTGGCCCTGATGAAGTATCAGCAGCTGGGGGATACATTTCCTCTCTCTTTCTCTCTCTCTCTCTCTCTCTCTCTCTCTCTCTCTCTCTCTCTCTCTGTGTGTGTGTGTGTGTGTGTGTGTGTGTGTGTGTTTTATGTGTTTTCCAGCCAGAGGACATGAAAGTCAACCACGGTCCTGAACCAAGGCCTTTAGGAACACCTAGCTCCCTTGAACCTCCAGGAAAGTCCCAGAGCTTGCACACCTATCTCCTGGCTCTGGAATTTCCATTCTTTTTCCATAGTCCTTGATAACCTTGGATATCCTACCACCTGTTGAACCCGACTGGGAAAGCTTGGGTGAAGACTGGAAGGAAAGAATAGGAGGGGGGCGGGGATCATTCGAAGCTAACCTTTGAGGGGATGGGGATGGGTAGAGGTGGAGAAAAATCTGACTACCCACCACAGCACTGTTCTCTGAGAAAGACTGCGAGCGAATTCGTAAAAAATATATTAAGTAGTCTGCGAGTGGTGTTGAAGGGACTCTCTGAGGACTTGTTGGGAAAGTAGGGTTCGTGCTCAGCCCAGGAGTGTAGACAAAAGCTCTCGTGGGCAGAAGAGACCAAGAGAAGCCTTCTTTCTCCCACAGCCTTCCATTCTTCAGTCTTTAGAGCCATTCTTTTACTGCCTAGCAGGCTGTCATTTGGTCTTGAGGAAGACACTCAGCACTGGCTTCTCTAAAAACTAAACAGAACAAACAACAAACACTCATCCTCACCCCACACCCATCTTAGGAGACTTCTCATCCAGTGGAGGATGTCCCTGAAGTCTATTTAAATCAGGAGTGAAGAGTCCACTCCTTCAGTCTCTATTTCTACAGCTGTGAAATGGGAAGAATGGTGTCTGCCTGCTAGTCCACCAAGAGCTTACTGAAAGCCTACAGTATGCAGTACCAGAATGTGAGAGGAAGCCCTTTGGATAGACACAAGGCTATCCCGGTCTAGGCTGCGGGCACAGAGCCGCAGTGTTAGAAACCGGCACAGGAAATTATACTGGGCAGAGAGTTGGAGTTGACAATAGGGGTAGCTGCCTGTGAAGTGCTGTGACCTTGGTTGACTGGGAGTAGAGTTCGAGACAATAATACCAAAGCAGCTCAGCTAGGACTCTCTGGAGAGTCCTGGAATATTAGATCTGCTCGGTAGCTCCACTACCTCTGTCCAGAAAGCTAAGGTAACCAGACTACCAGGTGATGATTTACAAATAGGCTACCATGTCCACCTGGGACTTGATGGGGGCAGGTGTGCAGCGTAGGCATGGAATGTGTTTGTTCACCTGTCTTTAGCAGGATCCGGAGACTGGAAACATTCTCCCGACACCTCCTCCCAAAGCCAGGCTGAATTGCATCCTGCTGTTCCCAAGGTGCACTTTGCTGACCTCTATTGACTAATGGCGCCGGGTTTCCATGCCTCATGCTGGAACCGGGTAAATATTTATCGAAGTGATTGGGCGTCCTAATTAAGAGATTTGTGCCGTTTCTCTTTCCTTTTTAAAGATTCAAAGCTGAGGCTTAGGAGATTAAGAAATAGTTTGCTGGTATTAACGCATCCATCTTAGCAAGGGTGGAGAAGAATTACCCATGCCAGTGGCGTGGGGCAGGCTGGGAAGGGGGTGCTTCAGGGAAGCATGGAGCCTGGATGAAGGCCTGGTGCAGAACTCTGACCCAGTGTACATGCTCCGTGATGGTGGGACTGAGCTGCAGTTGGAGGAAGAGAAGAGGGTATTTGCCTGACAGCTTTTTTCTCCTTCCACTTCTACTCTCTTTCTGTCCGTTTATTAGTGGATTTACAGATGTGTTTGTCATGCATACATACGCAGTGACAGTTTGATTGCGTATCAGGTTTGTGTACCTGCTGGTTCTCAACTGAGGGTGATTTTGTCCTCTAGGGGACATTAGGAACTATCCAGGGACATTTCTTGTTGTCATAACTCAAGAGTAGGGGTGCACTGTTATCTGGCTTGTGAGTATTATTATTAGTGGTAATTTGTTTATTTTTCTCACCATTTCTTTGTTAGTGTGTGTATGGAGGTTAGAGGACAACTTTTGGGATTCAGTTCTTTCCTTCCTTCCACACTGTAGGTCCTAGGAATAGAACTCAGGCTTCTAAGCATACTACAGGGCCAAGAAAAGCCACCACAGCAACAAATTATATGGCTTCTAACGCTAACAGTCCTGAAGCTAGGTGACTTGCACACTCTATAGTAGTTACTTTCTGTTGCCATGACAAAATGAAGACAAACGCAATGTAAGGTGGGAGGAGTTTCTTTTTGGCTTGTTGTCCGAGGGTCTAGCCCTCCATGGTGGGACAGCACGGTGGTAAAAGCCAGGTCCTCTGGCACTGAGACTAACTCTTTCTGTAAACCAGTCAGGGTTTCCAAACAGAGCTCCGGGGAAGTCCTGGGACCTTCAAAAGATGATATGGCAGGGAGAAGATGGGGAAGTAGTGATCGTGACCTCAGAGACACCCCCACACACATACACACACATCTTCTATCAGAAGAGCTCTGATTTTTATCTTGTCATGTAGGTTAACTTCTCTTAACGTTCTTTTGGGGGGTCCAGGTGGATTCCTGGGGCTTAAAAAAAAAGTTTTAGGGTTTCTGAACTTCCTAGCATCAGTACAGGGGTTCTTGGTGTGACTGCCGAAATCAGAGTGCAGGGCTGTAGTTCCACGAGTGGGCACGTGTCCTGGGTGATTCACATCGTTGGCCCTTCTGCTGTCTTCACACATAAGGAGTCTGCTTGTTTGAATTCAGCAGCAGCAGCAGCACCAACTCCTGTGTAACAAGGGACGGTTCCTGAGCCTATTGATGGAGAAGTGGGGTACCACTCACCCACCCCAGAACTATAGCTCAAGCTCAGGGTTCTTTGTTTTTGTTTTTTTGGTTTTTCGGACAGGATTTCTCTGTGTAGCCCTGGCTGTCCTGGAACTCACTCGGTAGACCAGGCTGGCCTCGAACTCAGAAATCCGCCTGCCTCTGCCTCCCAAGTGCTGGGATTAAAGGCGTGCGCCACCACCGCCCGGCGTTCTTTGTTTTTATCATTAGTCTTTGTAAGTGTGCACATTCGAGGTATGTATGCCACTTGTGTGCAGGTGTCTGTGAGGATCAGGCAAGGGCATCAGATCCACGGAACAGGGGTTTACAGGTAGCTGTGGGCTGCCTGCTATGGGGACTGGGACTTGAACTCTTCTCTGCAAGAACAGCGAGCACTTTTAACCACTGAGTCCGTCTCCAGCCCCATGGTTTGTTTTGTTTTGAGATAGGATCTCTTAGAGCTAAGCCTGGTCTTGAACTCCCAATTCTTGTACCTTTGGCTCCCAAATTCACTAAGGCAGGCCAAGCTCAGGTCTGATATGAAATGGTTGGGTGGCCTACAGAGGTAAAGCCATGGAATCCATAGAGGAGCCAACCTCTTCTCTTACCTTTGACAGAAGAGGTTGAAGAAAGACCTAGGCTGGAGTGACCTTTGTGGGAGATCAGGGTTTATACACTGGCCATGTAGTTACAGAATACGTGCCCATAACCACTGCACAACCCTGCTCCACAGCATCCTGCCTCCTTCTCGGTACAAAAGACCCTAGTGAAACAGTGCTCTGTTCTGCTAAGCAAGGCCTGGTCCTTTCTGTTACATCCCTAATACCCTTGACCTCCTGGCTTCATCACCCACTCCAACCCAATAATGGAGCACCCACATGAACATACCAGCAAGTCAATAAATGAACACAATTTAAAAAAAAAAAAAAAAAAAAAAAAAAGAGGCCTGGACTGGCGGCACGAGTCTTTGATTCCATTGGTGGGGGGCAGAGACAAGCTGATCTCTGTGAATTTGAATCTAAATTTGATAGAAATGAGTTCCGGGCTAGCCAGGGCTGTATATCTAAACCCTATCTCAGAAAAATAAAAAAAAAATTACTTTAAAGTAATAAACAAAAAATAAGGAGGGGCCAGCAAGATAGCTCAGAGTGTAACGGTAATTGGCGCACAAGCCTGAGACCTGACTTCAGTTCCTGAAAGCCACAGTCACAGGTGGGAACTGATTCTGTAGCATTGTCCTTTGGCCTACAAATATGTGCTGCTTCCATCACACACACACACACACACACACACACGCACGCACGCACGCACGCACGCACGCACACGCTAATAAATAAATAAATAATAAATAAAATATGCTTTAAGTCTAACATAGAATGTCAAGTGTCACTGTGGTTATGCGGAGACCCTTGTGTCCTATTGGTGGGACTGTGAAGTTGGGTGAGTACCCTGAGTCAGCATGGCGGTTCCTTAAGATGTTAAAAAGTAGAATTACCATGGGACAGGGCGGTCCCACTTCTTTTGTATCTACCCAAAAGAATTGAAAACAGAATCTGAAAGAGATAGTGACCCAACTGCGTGGGCTATTGCGGCAGCATCGCAGCATCGCTCTCGGCATGAGGAAGAGGTGGAAGTAACCTAAATGTAGGCCAGAAAGCAACCTGAAAAAGAACGTGTGACCCATATATATACAAGGAGAGATTATCCAGCCTTTAAAAAGAAAGAAATCCAGGCACGCGCTACAGTGTGGATGAATCTCGAGGCTGACACGGAGGGGAAGGCAGTCATAGACAAATGTTTTATGAATCGGCTTTAATGAGCTACTAAAGTCGTCAGGCTCAGAGAAAGAGTAAGGAGAATGCTGGTTGCCATGCTGGGTAGGGACACACTGGGGGTGGGGGTGCTTAGGGCTACAGAGTTTCAGCTTGGCAAGATGAAGAAGTCTGAAAATTAGCTTGTGGCTTGTGTAGAATTACACTATTCTTTGTACATTTAACAGTGGCAGATTTTATGTACTATTTTTTTTTTAACTACAGTTAAAATAATAGAGGTGCCCTTCTCCTCCTTTGATGGATGGGTTCTCTGCCATTTTAAGATCAGTTCCTGGAGATCATGGCCCTAGCCCTCCTTTCTAGCCTTCTATTAGCATAGTCTGTTTCAAACAGGAGAAATGGACTCGGTTTTGAACCTGGTACCTGGCCTGGTCTCATACAGTATTGCTTCTTCAAGCACATTCTTTACCAAGAGAGAATATATCAGCTTTCCCTATTTTAAAACTATTTTTTAAAGTACATTTAATTTACTTGGAAGGGTCACATCTGCGTGTGCGCATACACACACACACACACACACACACATCTCAGAGACCTCATGATAGTATTGTCAGAAGCACAGGGCTGCAGGCTGGTGAGGACTGACACATGGGCTCATCAACACATGGGGACTGGGAACTCAGAACCCAACACATACAACTAGGAAGGACTCCCCAAAAGGAACTGAGAGCCCTCAGAAGCATATGCCTTGGCCCCGGTCTGCTAATGGCTAAGCAACTTGGCCTGTGTTCACACACTATAAAAAATCAGTAACAATTGGGTGGGTGTCAGGATTGGGCTTGGACATATTTGCACAACCACCTCCTGGGAGACTGCAGGTCAAAGTTGCAGAGTTTTTGCTTTGCAGTACCATTGGACCAGAGACCCCAGGGACAGCCTTCAGTAGAAGACAGTTGCCTCAACCAAGCTCTTGTCCCCTGCTCAGGAAAGCCAGCCTCCAGGGACTGCAGGTCAGGGTGCAGAGACAGGACTGCAACCTCTCCGGTGGTTAGAGCAACTTCGAAAGCCTACAGAGCTCTCAGCTCCCAGTGGGAGGCCTCTGTGTGACTTCACCAATCTTCCCCTCCCCCAATCCAGCTTTCTGAAATGGCACACTGTAAACCTTTCTACACTTTGCTTTGCCCAGGTTTAGCAAATCAAAATGCAGGGCCTCTAGTTCAGTCAAAATTCCTTTCAATAATGATTAGCTGTTATTTAGCACGGCAGTATCTCAGATATTGCCTGAGACAAATTCATACTAAACCAAGAAACAAACAAACCTGTTTATTTAACATTTTTGATCTGACTGCTTTGTGTCCTTGTTTCCCCTGGCAGCCATACTGTACTCTACCTTAAGTCTTTTCTGGGGGACCCGCTCTAAAACAAAAAGTGGCACCCTCATTTTAAAAACCGAAAACTGAACGTCAGAGTTGTGGTTCTACGTGTGACTTTGGTTACTATGGAGGAGCAAAACGAAAGCAGGAGTTTCAGGGGTTAGGGTGGGATACAAAAACTACCCAAGAATGTTTAAGGCACCACCTGTATCTCAGTGCCACACACCCCCCAGCTCCAGAAAAGAGCTCCACCTCGGGTTTTCCAGCCAGCCCTCCTAGGCAGGGCTGAGCAACCCCCTGGAAGAACATTTTAATCAGCCACCTTGTCTCTGCCTCTCCTGGCCTTTGCTTTCATTGTCAGAGTCTGTGTCAATAGCTGGAAATCCAGGCACAGCCCATGGAGACATCTCCTCCCCATCCCAAGCAGAAATCCCACAAAGGGCAGGACTCCCTCCCCCCTTTATAGGGAAAACAAACAAGTCTGGGGTCTCCCAGGGACTGTGGGTTTGGGGGAGGGGAGCAGGCAGCCAGCTGGCTCAGCCTGACCCAAGCTCCCACCCTCGGTAGCTTCCCACTTCTAGCTGCCCTTCTCCGAGCAGAAGTGGATGGGGGAAGGGGGGAGGAGAAAGCTGGAATCTTTGGAGTTCAGCTTCAGCCTGCCTCCAAAGGAGCCATCCCTCTGGGTACCGCTCTCTCAGCCACGGTGACCTCTGAACAAAGTAGGCACTTCCACTTTCCAGCTTGAAACCCTCCTATAGGTCCCTGTAGCCACCAGCTAGGTCCTTTCACATCTCTGGCCTTTCACCTGGACCCTGCTAGGCAGGAAGAACCCTCTACCCCTCCATTTCAAGACCCTTTTCTTCTAAAAAGTCTTTGCAGGACCTCCTTGGTCAGAAAACTCAATTGTGCTACCCAGGCGTCCTTGTTTGTATGTGATGACCTCACTCAGGGTGTCCTACCCCCATGAAGCTGGACTAGGTCCCTCCTCTAGGAAGTAACCATGGGTAGAGGTTTATACTGATTATCAATTTAACGGGGATCCAGAATTAGCAGGAAGACAAACCTCTGGACGTGTCTATGAGGCAAATTCTAGACTTGGTTACCCTGAGGAAAGAGACTCGTCCTAAATGTGAGCATCACTATTCCATGGCTGCAGACCTGGGCTGAGGAAAGAAGAGAAGGCAAGCTGAGTGCCAGCATCATCTCTATCTGCTTCCAGGTTACTTCCTTGGTGTCCCCTGGTCACCAAGGACTGCCTGCCCTGGCCACAGGGCCTAGGTTATAGCTTCCAGGTCAAGATTACAGTGTGTATCAAGAAGCAGCAGCGTCAGGCCTACAGGATCATTAGTGACTCTGACAGCCCCATGTGTCTTCCCAGACTCCACACTTAGTCTGCTACTCATGGAGGTTGTGGGTGTCATGCCTCTGAGCTGCTCCAATCCCTGCACTGGCTTCCCCATTCTATCTGAGAAAAGTTCAAGTCCTTATGTGGTCCAGCAGGCCCTTTGGACTTGACCTGGTGTCCTCTGCTCCCATAACTGGCTCACCCCTGTGTGCTGGACATAGCCCTCTCTACAGACCTTTGTATTGGTTCATCCCAATTTGTAAGGTTCTTTCCCCAAATTCACTGAGCTAACGTGCACATCCTCCCTCCCTCCCACTTCCACCACATTCCCATGGACACCTCAGCTCTGAGCAAGGCCTACCCTGGTCACTCATTGAAGACCCAAATCTGCCTCAGTTTGTCTCCCCACTCCTGACTCTCCTCAGCCTAACACCTTGTGACTTCATTTCTGATGAACCATGGAACTCCCTCCAATTAGCTGTCTGTCCTGTGCCCTGGAGGGTCAGCCCCACAAGGCCAGTACCTCCACCTTGTTCGATACTGGAGCTCTAAAGCAGCCCTGGGTGTAGGGGATGCACTAAGTAAAACTTGTAAGTCAAGGCAGGGACTAAATCAATGCAGGGCTGAGGCACTTTACTTAGATAAAGTGCATGCCATGTAAACTTGTGATACTTGCAAGTGTTAAATTCCAGATGTGGGTGGCACATTGTGATGCTAACACTGGGGAAGTAGGGAAAGGAGAGTCCCTCTAGTTTATTGGCCAGACAGTTTACCCTAATCAATAGGCTCCAAATCCTAGTGACAGATCCTGTCCCAAGAAACAAGGTGAATGGTCTTTAAGTGATGAAACTAGATATTAGGGCACACACACACACACACACACACACAGAGAGAGAGAGAGAGAGAGAGAGAGAGAGAGAGAGAGAGAGAGAGGCAAAGTAGGTGTGAATCCATTAGGGACACAGAGTCCAGCCTGGCCTTCAGTAAGTTCAGAGGATGTTGGATGTTTTCGGATTAGTATGCTAAAATGGATGGGCTAGGAACATGAAAGGAACAAAACCAGCATCCCCACAAGGTGGGGGAGGGCTTCTACATTCTTCTTTCCTGTTCAGAGCTGGGGACAGGGCTGGAGTGAGCCCTGACCGGACAGAATTCTAACCTTCTACTAACCCAGCTTCTTCCTCTGCCCCTGTCTATCCAAGGGAGCAGTGGCGGAGGCTCCCTGGCTCAAGATCCTCAGGTATCTCCCACTTGAAGGAACTTGGAATTGTACTGGTTCAACCCCTGTGCTTAACTGTTTAGGAAAGAATCAGAGCCCCATATGGAAACAACTAAGGTCACAGAAGCCTTGGTGGTACCCAGCAGCTCAATATCCAGACTCCCATCTGGTAGAGGACTTTCAAATCAGCCTGTCAGTGACATGTTTCAACACAGAAAGCATTTTCAATCTTTTCGTGACTGTGTTTGTATTAAATCACCTTTGTTGTAAGGAGCAAGATGACAGGAAATCTGAAGTGCCTTAAAAAAATCTGGCGTCTATTTGCATATCCCATGTTGGCAGATGTTTATTAAGGACCGACTACATGTAAATCTTGGAGGTATAGAAGAACAAGACATAGCCTTTGCCTCCCAAGAACTCTTTGGTAAGACTGGGAGATGGTGAGAGTTATCCTTCAAAGAGCACCCAGATAGAGCTGTGCTATATCTCAGTGACCAGGGCTTACATAGTGTGTGTGAGGCCCAGGTTCTACTCCTTCCATCATAGAAGCAAAACCAAGCAACGGTATGATGCTCAACAACCAGCCAACCAAGTTGAAAGCTTGTGTTCTAGAAATCTGCACACAGATATGCCTAGCCACTTTCTTTTTCACTTATTTATAACTTCCCAACCTTGGAAACAAACAGGATGGATGTCCCTCAAGATGCAAATGTCTATGCTGCGGTACATACAACTCATGGAACGCTATTCAGGGATGAAAAGGATGTATACCACTCAGCCCTGAAAAGACAGGCAAAATACTCAAAAATGCAAATTACTGAAGGTGCCCCGCCCCCCAGTCTGAAAGAGCTGCACACAGTAATCAGAGAAGGCAAAATGGTGGGTGGTGATTGCTAGTGCAGAGGAAGAGGAGGGAAGGGGCAGAGCATGGGGGATACGTTAGGGTAATAAACCTGCCCTGTGGGAAATTGTGACAGCTGTCTCAACCATATAGTAAGGTACCAATGTGTGTCATGTGCTTGTCAAATAACAGAATGTGCCACACATTTGTCAAGCTCATAGAAGTATTTCCAAAAGGAGTCAGAGAATGTGTAACCCCTGTGTAAATCATGGGCTCAGATGATAATGGCGTGTCGGTGTTGACTGGTGGACTGAAGCACAGACACCATCTCTAGGAGATGTTGATAGTGAGATAAGGGGTGTGGGGGAGTCTCAGAGTATCTTCCAAATCTTCTACTCAGTTTAGCTTTTAATTAAAAAACATATATAGGGGCTGGAGAGTTGGCTCAGGGTGTTTAGACCACGTATTGCTCTTGCAGAGAACCTGGCTTTGAGACCTAACACCAACATGGTGACTCATAATCATCCCTAACTCCAGTTTCAAAGGATTGAATGCCCTCTTCTGACCTCCATAAGTGCCAAGCATGCATGTGGTGCATATACATAAAGGCAAAAAAACCTCACCCATACACATAAGATAAACAGTTTTTTAAATGTATTGCTAAACGGAGTTTTTATTTCGCAGCAGAGTTTCAGATATCAGAGGACAGCCCCGTGGAGTTATTCCTCTCCTATCTTTGCGTGGGTTCTGGAGACAGAACTCAGACTTGTGCAGGTAAAGCCCTTACTCACTGAACCATCTCAGAAGACCTAACTCACTTTTTCTACAAACCTAAAAAGGTCTAGGAAAAACTAATGTTTATTAAACTTTTTGTTTTTGAGACAGAATTAATAGAAAGAAGCAAACTGAGGAAGCCAGAATAGATAAACTTCACAGATCCAGGAAGAGGGCAAATTGTAAAGGCCTCATTTTCCCTATGTCACTCAGTGGCCATAGCCTTCATGAAGGGTTCCCTTGCAGCTACACTTGTTATAAGTTTGGTTCCCTTGCAGCTACATTTGTTGCAGACTTCTTCACTACTGAGGCAGACCTTTCTGGGGATCTCTGTGCGTTAGATATTAAAGATCTTGCAAGGATGGTACCTGGGCCCTGTATGGTTCCAATAGCACTGAGCTATGAAGGGGAAGTGTGCAACCTGAGTATCACAGCAGTGTACTGAGCTTGAGGCTACATGAGACATTGTCTCAAAAAAAAAAAAAAAAAAAAAAAAAAAAGCCATGAGCAGTTCTTATGATCTAAGATATCATCCATTCTCTCCCAGTTACTTAACACCAGGTGCTCTGGGCAGGGATGTGACTTTGCAAAGCTCTGTGTACAGCAGGCTATCAGATGGTTAGCTTTAATTGTCAACACGACACAACCCAGAATCACTTGGGAAGAGAAACTTAATGAAGAACTGTCTAGATTAGGCTAGCCTGTGGCCATGCCTATGAAGATTGCTTATGAGGTGGGATGGTCCACCCTGATTGTGGGCAACAGCATTTCAAAGGCTGGGCTCTGAACTGTGTAAGAGTAGAGAGAACAAACCAAGGGCAAATATGTGGGCGTTCCTTCTCTTCAAGTTCCTGCTAACCTGACATCCTCCATGATGGACTGTAACCTAGAACTGTGAGCAACCACAGATCATATCCCCTCTAAGTTGTGTTTGTCTACGGTTTTATTACAGCAACAAGGAAAAAAACTAAAGACAGCCATGGAAGAAGCAGAGTCCTGAGGCCACTGCCTACACATGCCACCTAGTCACTAAAAAGCACATGGCCTCCAAAGACCTACAGGACCCACCCATGCCAGCAGCTCTGATGTTCTGTGTTGTGGCTCAGATCCCAATACCCATCCATTTGTTTAGCCCAGTGGTACTTACCGCAGCCAAGTGATAGACTGGAGAGAGTGTTAAACCACAGTCATGGGCAGACAGGTAGGGAGTCTTCTGCTGGGAACATATTTTTCTCTTTGGTTCCACCTTAGCTCCAAAGGGGCTTCCCTTAGAGACATACTCTGCTTCTCCGACCTGGTCACACCTGCCTGTTTCAGGCCAACATGGATGGATAGTGCATGTCACACTTCTGAGCGGAGTAGAGTGTGGAGTCTGTGGTAGAGACTCGGGAGCTGATGAGGACCTGAGTTCAGATCCCCAACACCTACAATAGAAATCTGGCTGAGTTAATAATCTTAACACTGGGTTGGGGTGGGGATGGAAGGGTTAGTCAGTCTAGTCAGTGGGTAAGCTCCAGTTTCAGTGAAAGACTGTCCTGGTTAGTTTTTTGGTTTTTGTTTGTTCATTTGTTTTAGATTTGTTTTATTTATATGAGTACACTGTCGCTGTCTTCAGACACATCAAAAGAGGGCATCAGATCCCATTACTGATGGTCGTGAGCCACCATGTGGTTGCTGAGAATCAAACTTAGCACCTCTGGAAGAGCAGTCAGTGCTCTAACCCCTGAGCTGTCTCTCCAGCCACCGTGTCCTTGATAGTTTTATGCCAACATGATGCAAGATGTGGGAAGAAGGACTCTCAGTTGAGAAAATGTCCCAATAGGCTACTCCCTGTGGGCAAGTCTGTAGTACATTGTCTTGATTAATAATTGATGTGTGTAGGCCCAAATCACTGTGGTGTATGGTACACTGTTGGGCTGCTGGTCCTAGGTAGTATAAGGAAGCAGGCTGAGCAAGTCTGAGGAGCAAGCCAGCAGCACTCCTCTGTAGCCTAGGCATCATCTCCTGCCTCCAGGTTCCTGCCTTGAGTTCCTGCCATGATTTCCTTCACTGGTGGACTGTGATCTGGAAGTGTGATCTGGAGTGAAAGAAATGCATTCCTCTCCAAGTTTCTTTGGGTCAGGGTGTTTATCAAGGGAATAGAAACCCTAACCAAGACAGAAATCCTGTCTCAAAACCAAACCAAACCAAACCAAACCAAACCAAACCAAACCAAACCAAACCAAAACAAAACAAAACAAAACAAAAGCAAAACAAACCAAAACAAAGCAAAGCAGAGAATTATAGAGGAAGACAACTAACCATGACCTCTGGCATCCACTCATAAACACTTGGATGGGTGCACATGCTTGCATATACACACACATGAGGGGGGGGGAGGCAGGAAGGGACAGCCTGACAGGTGGAAGAAGTGCTCTCTTGGAGAACACTTGCCCCACCCTTTCTCTGTCTGCTCTGTTGTTTGGGGCTCTACCTTCTCCCTGCATCTCCCAGGGACAGATGATTCCCAGTTTCAGCCTTGCCAGCTTCAAATCCTTGCCTGTCTCTAGGAGCTGCAGCCACCACACATCCTTCCTGTCTGTCAACAGGAATATCTTAGCAGCCCTCCAGGCCCAGCTCTGAGTTTTCAGCAAAGCTCCTGGAAATTGCAGCCCACATTCTTATCTCTGGCAAGACCTCCCCATATTTCTGAGCCTTCTCCTTCTCCAGTCTTCTCCCTCCCTGAGAGCTCCACACTGTCTTCTAATCCCTTCTTCCCTGCCACTTGCTGCTTCTGAACTGGGACCTGCTGGTGGTGGTCACTCACACCTAAGTAAGAATGAGTGGCCAGCCAGCCAGAAGCAACTCTTTTTGGGAGTTCTGCTCAAATTCCTCATTAGAATTGTTTTTACTCATGATGATAAAACTTTGCCTATCATCCTTATAGTCTTGGCAAGTTGTGATATTAATTTACCATTTCCTGGCTTGTCTGTTTGCTAGACAGGCTCTTACAGGGTGGGAACAACTCTGACTTCTACATCCTGGTAGCCCAGTGCCAGCCACTTCAGTCTCAGAACATTTCTCCAGACTGCCACAGTTATTGTGTGCTGCCCACCCCAACTGTCACTGGGGACCATTCCCTACCGTTGTGCCTCCTCTTTCTCATCTCATCATGCAGGTGGGAGTGCAGTGCCCACTTGCCCTGTTGGGTTTCAAGCCTGTGGTAAAAATCAGATGTCATGAGCTGTTAGGGTGTTAATGTGTGTTAGTCTTTGCGACTATCCAAATGCCACTTAGTTCCCCATGTCCCTTCTCTGTGAAGAGGCAAAAGACCTTCCAGATGGCAGAAAAGCAGAGAGAGTGATATCTGTTTAATAAAGATCACAGTCACAGCCAAATAATAAGAACCAAATGTAGCCTTTATCAAGTACCGAGTCAGATGCTATCCCAGACTCTTTGCTCCTAGAAAAGCCCAACTGTGGCCTCTGTTTTACAGGGAAGAAATCAGGCAGAGAAACCAGCTTGTCCCAGCAGCAAAGATGGAGTGTTAGGCATGGTTGTTGTTTTGGACCAGATCTCATTAGCCTAGGATAACACTGAGCTCACCATATAGCTGAGGGTGACTTTGAACTTCTAATCCTCCTGCCTCTGCCTTCTGGATGCTGTAACACTACACTCAGTTTATGCAGCACTGTGGACAGAACCCAGAACTTCCTGCATGCTAGGCAGGAATTCTGCCAAATGAACTCCATGCCCAGCCCGGCTGTTAAGCTTTGATGGGACTTTGCCAAGGCCCCCTTAATCTAATAACTTTACCAGTTAATTTCAAGACTGTTGAGTTTGCATCTATCATGACTTTGCCCCAGTGGCTGGCAGGCACTGGAAGTCCAGAGGCAAATGAGATTGATCTTGAAGGTACCAGAGGAGTGGGACAGAAGAGGTGGACTTCTGTCCGAGCCCCAGCTGCCCTATCCATCCTTGTGCAGGGCTTCAAGTATGTATAGTGTGTATATGTGTGTATGTGTGTATGTGTGTATGTGTGTATGTGTGTGTGTGTATATATGTGTGTATATGTATGGGTATGTGTGTTTATGTGTATGTGTGAATGTGTGTATGTGTGTATATGTGTTTTTATACATGTGTATGTGTATATACACGTGTGTATGTGTATATATGTGTATATGTATGTGCATATATGTGTATGTGTGTATGCGTGTGTATGTGTGTATGTGTGAATATGTATATGTGCATATTTGTTTGTATATTTGTATGTGTATGTACATGTGTATATGTGTATATATGTGTATGTGTATATGTATGTGCATATATGTGTATGTGTGAATGTGTGTATGTGTGTATTTGCTTACATATTTGTATGTGTGTGTGCATATGTGTATATGTGTGTGTGTGTGTATATATGTATATGTGTATAAGTGTATATGTGTATATGTGTATATGTGTGTGTGTAGGACAGAGATAGAGATATATGGTCATTGGAAACTCTTGAGGTTCCAGAGGGATTATCCTTGCTATTTGTGCTAATCTGGGACAGACCTAAAGTCCTAGAACCCCAGAAAATCAGACCAGAGGCAGCTTCTCTGTCTCCAGATAATCCTAGGTCACTTGCATTGGTACCAGGCTCTGGGCTCAATGCTAAGGATATTATGGAGTCAAGAAGCAGCCTAGACCTCCCACTGCCCCTTCCCACTCCTCCATTTGCATCAGGACCTTGTGGATGCTGGGCCTCCTTCTTGTAGAAACTCAGGCTGCTGGTGGGTGGGTATAACAGGGACCCAGGTCACACTCAGGTCATGCGCTTTCAGCCTATGTGTCTGCCAGGGAAGGTGAAGGAGAGAGCACCCACCCCCTCCCCTGCCCTTGCTGGTTCTCCTTTCTACCTGATTCTAGGAGCCAGGATCTCATTATCTCCAGTGATGTTGAGGGATAATAGGCTACACTTGAAGGCTGCTTTTCATCTTCAAAGCCCTTGGCAGACTGTTCATTAGCCTCTCCACCCCCACCCCACCCCCAGCCTGCCCCACGATAGAGGTAAGTGCTCTTAGGTTAGGAGGGGCACCCAAGGGAGGCCAGGGATTTCCCCTAAGGATACAAGGCTGAGCAAAAGTCAGAGGGGGAAGGCATGGAGCCTTGGATTCTGGAACCTCCTCTTTATGGACCCTGAGTCCCTGGGCTCCTTCTTTCCTGGTAGGAGAATGAGATAGCCTGGGCAGGAGGAGGTCAGATTCCAAGATGACTGAGGAAGGATCCAGTACTAGAGAAGCCCCACCCTCTGACATGACAACACTGTTGCATTTGCAAAGTTCAGGCTTTATGGCTGGGATAATCAACTTATAAAAGAAAAAGTATCCTTTAAAAGAAACCCCCATATTTTAAACAATTTCATGACCTTGTATTGAGTCACCTTAGCTGTCCTCTGATGTATGTGGTTATTCTGACACAGCTTGGATAAACCTGTTGCTTAGCCTACTGCTTCTTCCGTAAAGTGGGGTCGATGTCTAAACTCTGACTGGATCAAGGCCAAGGAGGTGACTGGCACTCCTCTTGGGGTTTAGGGTGGAGAGCTGTGAATATTGGTGGGGTGGGGTGGAGGAAATGTGATGACTGAGAGAGACCAGTTGGGTGGGAATGGGTTCAATACAGAGACAGGCTCCTGTGCTTCTCCACCTGTTCCAATCCTTAAACCCCAAGGCCAACATGAAGTATTGTCTGCACATTGCCAAGGGAAGTCACTTCTGTCTGCCCAGCCTCTCTTATTAAGCCAGGAACCAAAGCAAATAGAAGTCCCAGGCAGGTCTGACTTTTGAGTCTCCCAGAAATGGGTCTTCATCCAACACACCACTCACTCAGAGACAAATGAGGGAAAGTCAACGCAGCCCCCGGAGGATCAAGCAAGGTTCCTTGTGTGGCATCCATGGTGACCTGAGTTGCAAGGAGCTATCCAAGGACCTGAGTCAAGGGATGTAGGATGAGTCCTTCTGTCCTTGATCACTGTGGGGGAGGGGCTTAGGCAGTGGACACTGCTTTACCAGCCTCTGTCATAGGCTGCTATGGGGCCCAAAGAGGAGACCTGAGAAATATCTCCCATCCTCAAAAGTCATTCCTTAACATTCCGGTACCTTCTACACTTCAGAGCAGAAACTGCTTTGCACTCATCTTTTGCCTTACACAGGACACCAAGGAAGTTATGTAACAATAACTTTCAAAATATTTTTACATTTACTTATCTTATTTTATGGGTACCAGTGTTTCATCTGCGTGGATGTGTGTGCACTGTGTGTGTGACTGGTTCTTGAGGAAGTCAGAAGAGGGCTTTGGGTCGCCTGGCACTGGAGTTACAGAAGGCTGTGAACCACTGTGTGGGTGCTGGGATTCGAACCTGGGTTCTCTCCAAAGGGAGTAAGTGTTCTTTAATTGCTGAGCTATCTCTCCAGCCCATTAAGGATAATTTTATTCTTCATGCTCTTTCTCCAAACCCACTGAAAGCAGAAATTAAATGAAATGTGGGGCACACATCTGTAATCCCAGCACTCCAGAAGTGGAGACAGGAGAAAAAGAAGTTCTAGTTTATCCTTGACAACCTAGTGAGGTCATGGCCAGCCTGGGTACTTGAGAAACGACTTTACCACCAAGTAAATAAATAAATAGTAAGGAAATAAGGTCTCTGCTTTCCCCATCTTTTCCCCCAAATCCATCTCAGTATCTCAGTCACAGTAGGAGATCAGTGTTTGTTGAATGAAAAAAAAAAAAAAATCCTCCACTGGCCAGTATACAAGACCACTCCCAGGCATATTAAATGAGAATACAATCATCAATTGAATGGGCTTCCTTCAAAAGAGCCATATATCCTGGAAGCTCCATTCCAGACTCCCAGATGGCAGGGCCTGGGAGAGTTCCGAGTTATTCCTATTGAAACTGTTTCCTCTCAGAGGTCCAGAGTTCAAAAGCAAGGCATTTGCCACAAACAATTGGGCCAGTGTGAGAGGATGTGGCTGGCAGGGCTCCAAGGCCTCGTGGGACTTAGAGCAGTTACTAATGCAAATTGAAGGGAAAAGACTTATCCTGGGGGCAAATGTGGTCACCCAGAAATGCAGCCTTTGGCAACAGAAAGAGAAAGAGAAGGTTAGGCTCTGTGCTTTGGTGAGAATGTCCTGGGACTTTGGTGGGGACTCAGGACTTCAGTCAGAAGGTGTAGGCCTCAGCACGGAGCTGAGTCTCAGATAAAGGTTTCTATCTCTCTCACCTTTGTCTTAAAACTGGAGGTGGTGGTGGCACATGACTGTGATCACATGCATTAGTCAGCAGGAGAGGACATCAGGTTCACTGACCTACTACTGTCTGCCTTGTCCCCTTGAGACAGGGTCTCACTGAAGCCGTAGCTCACTGTTTGGGGGTTATGCTAACTGGGAATCCCTGGTTTCCACTCTTCTCAGTGCTGGAGTTACAAGAGGGTCACTTGGCTTTCACATGGGTCCTGGGGATTTGAACTCGGGATCTCATGCTCGAACAGCAGACATTCTTATCTACCAAGCCATCTCCCAGGGCTCAGAACTAAGTTCCTGCTCATCCAAGTCTGACTCATTTCCCAAGGAAATTTTCCCAGTTCGGAGTTATGTGCAAGGCATATCAGGGAATTTTTCTGATTGGTGCACTGACTACAGATGAAACTCCCTTTCTCATGTATTGAGGAGACCCTTCGACTGAAGGTAGATAGTATCCATGAATGACCTTCTGCTGTGGCATTTGTCCCCCATTGCTGACTATGCACACGGTCTTCCCAATCTTTGTCCACACCTTCCCTCCTTCCGAATCACCTCTGCTCATGTGCCGGGTTCGATCATCGTCCATTATGTGAAGGCGTTCTCTTCTCACCACAATTAATAGGGACCCAGAGAGTAAGTACAGACGGAAGAGTGAAAGGGGCAGCAGAGAGAGCACTTGGAGTTACCTGGATGTTTGTCGCTAAGCATGCATTGAGCATACGGTACCAATCAACATTAGCCGAGGTGCTGTGCGGAACTTGCTACATGTGCGCATGCCCAGTCCCCTCACAACGCCCCAGCAAAAAATTTCATTCCTACTCAATTTTAAAGGGGTGTGTGTGTGTGTGTGTGTGTGTGTGTGTGTGTGTGTGTGTGTGTG
>JANHMN010000024.1:26620264-26639074 GCA_030674055.1 Rhabdomys pumilio
TGTGTGTGTGTGTGTGTGTGTGTGTGTGTGTGTGTGTGTGTGTGTGTTGGGATAGTGTATGGAGGACAGAAAACAACTTTATAGGGTTGGTTTTCTCCTTCCGCCTTTGTGTGGGTCCCAGAGTTTTAACAGATGTCACCGGGCTGGCCCCGCGAGCTCTTTCACCCACTAAGCTGTCTTGCGGGTTTTTATTCTGCTTTTAAAGCCCACGCTGTGGTAGTCATTGGTACTACTGCAGTACACTTCTGCTTCTCCTTCCGGGCACAGGGTGGAATTTCACTTCTTGACCCAATGTGCTTAGGTGGAGTCATGGGAACAGTTCCAGCCAATGATGTGTGAGAGGAAGTAGCCGTCATTCTAGGATGACAAGCGCTTCCTGTTTCTTCCAGCATGGTGACAGGCCTGCAGTGCTTGACGAGGTGGCTGTTTCCTCGGCTTTCTTTTCGCCAAGTGCCCCCTAACCTAGGAGAGACATGGAATACTAGCAAGCAAGAATTCCAATTTGATTGCTTATGCCACAGAGGTCTGGACTTGTTTCATCCAGCCCATGCTGACCAAAGCATGGTTAGTGTTGATTGTTGTCGTGACAGGATTTGGAATTACCTGGGAAGGGAGGCTCAGTGAGAGATTGTGTAGACCAGAAAGGCCTTTGGGCATGACTGTGAGGGTTTTTTTCCTTTGGTGTGTGAACTGAAATGGTAGGCCCCACCCTAAACACGGGCCACACTGTGTATCATGGGCTGGATGGCCCCTGAACTGAATAAAAAGGAGAGATGGGTGGAATGCAAGCATCCCATAACTGCTTCTTGAGTGTGAATACAACATGATGAGATACCTTGAGCTCTGGCTGCTGGGACTCTCAGCCCCCACAGGATCACGCTTAATAAGTCTTCGCTCCATTAAGTTGCCTCCATCAGAGTATTTACCACAGCAACAAAAACCCCCAAACCTTGTGAGGATCTGGATAGCTCTGGGAATGAGGCAGCATCGCTGAAACACTACTATTGAAAGGTGAGAGGGCCCAGCAACTGGGCTCTGTGTTGTTGCCTCTAAGGTACAAGGGATCGGTCTCTTTTGGTCCATCTGGAAAGATCAGCCCTGAAACATGTGCTTGGCACATGCAGAAACCTTTGGGCTAGCCTGCCCTGTGCATCCACAGTGGCCCCACAGAAAGAAGCAGGGCAGGGCTGATGGGAAGAGAGGGCTCTCAGGAGTGCCTTCTCGCCACCGCCACCGTTGGGGGCTATGGGCTTTCTTGTCTTTTTAAATGACCATGAGACAGCTGGAAGACAAGTGTCCGCTAACAAGGTTAAAGAAGCCTTAAAAAACAAATGATACCACCACTACCCCAATTCGCTACTGAGTAAAATTTGTCACTTCAGTAAGCATTTTATTGGTAATTACAGAGTTACTTTATTTGCATATTACGGAGCTGTAAGCAGCCCTGGTGAAGAAGCTTACTGTCCCTGAGCATCTTGGAGGGAATTACTCAACCCAGACAGGGAGAATTCAGTAATTATTCCCTTAAAACTGAAATTTGCTAATAACTTTGCGGTAGATCACTTTATTTTTTTACTACCCAATAAAGCAATTAAGTAATAAGCCATTAAGTGCCAAAGTGACTCTGCAGAAGGCCTGGCCCCAAATCTGGCCTCTGTTGCATTTTGAAGGGACAGTTAAGCCTTAACTTCAGAAACACCAAAATCAGGAACCCGTTAAAAAAGGCTGACACCAGGTATTCTGCTCTCATCTTTAGAGTGGGGTCCAGGAGCCCAAGATGGCAGAAGAGGCAACTATACTTGGGACAAGGCCCAGCTGTCCATTCAGTGACCAAGCCTGGAGGCCCTAGAATCCAGCTGGCTCTACTCACAGGTGGCTCTGCACTTGTTATACAGGTAGCTCGGACAGGTGACTCAGCCTGTCCAGGCTTTCATGTCCTGGTCAGGACAGTGAGACTCCTGAAGATGTGAGTGTCACCTGAGGACTGTGGTGATCATGACGTAACTGAAGTAGGGCTTAGAACAGAGGAAGCAGTCAGTGAGCGTGCAATCCACTGTCTGGCTCAGGGCCCACTACCACACCAATGAGAAGAACTGGGTCTCTGCCAGGGAACTTCATGAAAGGAGAGAGCCGGAAGGTGATCCCTCAGCAAGGTGTGGAGTGGTGGGTAGTCTGGGGGCACTTCTTCCATGATCCTGTCACCTTTTGGGATCTAATTCCAGCCTTCATGAGCAAGTACTTCAAGGGGTCTGAGAACACTCACTGGGTATCATCCTCTCCTCCTCCTCTTCTTCCTCCTCCTCCTTTTCTTCCTCCTCCTTCTTCATCCAGAGAGACTGTGTGTGTGTGTGTGTGTGTGTGTGTGTGTGTGTGTGTACAGAGTACAACTTCTAGGAGTCACTTTTCTCCATTTACCATGTAGGTTCCAGGAATTGAACTTAGGTTAATAGGCTTGGCAGCAAGCACCTTTACCTGATGAGCCATCTTGCCAACCCCACACTGAGCTCCTTACATGTAAGACAAGAAGAGTGATACCTAGCTGAGGGCCGGGTTGCCAAGTGTCTCTAAATGCATGCTTCATCTGCATAGCTTCCTGTCAGGCAGAGTTCTTCAAGTTATCTTTCAGTGGACATGATCATACCCTCAGAAAGAAACACTGCAATTTCAGGCTGGTTCTGTCTTCATTTCTGATGGATGCTTCCTCAGCTGTGGTTTGGAACACTGGGCCTCCCTCTCTGTTAAGTATTTAATGACTTGAAAACAAACACTGGAGGAGATGCTACCTCAGGCCCAGAGTGTCTGCCATCCTGCTCTTTCAGTGGTGGCTGAGTTCACCCTCTGTGTTATCTGTCTGCCAGGTCTGCTCAGCTGTGGTATAGTGATGAATAATGTAAAATGCTATTCCAGGAAGGAGGGAGAGAGCACATACATCTTTAAAAAGACTTGCTTTCTCACCTGCCTCTAGACCAGGCCAGATGAGATGACCCCACCCCCACACCAGGCCAGATGACCCCGCCCCACACCAGGCCAGATGACCTCACCTCCACACTAGGCCAGATGATCCTGCCCCCACACCAGGCCAGATGACCCTGCCTCCACACTAGGCCCAGCGGGTTTTGTCTCCAGGGAAGATTGGATAAGAGAGACCTCATGACTTGGTCACGGTATTAAAGACAAAGACAACCCCCTGCACAGGACTAACCAGAGGCCTGCAGACCATTTTCCAGTGTGGTGTTTCATGACAGTAAACCTAGGAGGTTTCTCTTTCCAGTGTGTGTGTGTGTGTGTGTGTGTGTGTGTGTGTGAGAGAGAGAGAGAGAGAGAGAGAGAGAGAGAGAGAAAGAGAGAAAGAGAGAGAATGAGAGTGAGTGAGTGAGTAGTGGGGCATGTTTGAGCATACAGGCACGCATACGTGCAGGTCTGATATTTTGCCTTGATACAGGATCTTTCATTTAACTGGAAGCTTGTCATTTCAGCTAGCCAGTGAGCTCTTAGGATCTGCCTGACTCTCCTCCACCCCCAGTACCGGAGTTAGAGGTTCAGACATCCACGCCCAGCTTTTGTGTGTGCTGGTGATTTGAATTCAGGGCTTCATGACTGCAGAGCAAGCATTCTTAACCCACGAAGCCGTCTGCCTAGTGCTTCCTTTGACTTTCAGGTGTTGGTCCATATTAATAAGCCCTCTTAGCCTCAGACTTTGAGCAGGGTACCACGTGAGCAGCCCTTTATGTCTCATGGTGGCCTTTCTAAGACCATACTTTGTAAACAAACATCTTACATCTCAGAGCCAGTGGAGAGGAGGAAGGATGTTTGTGTGTCGGCATCAGGGAAGGGCATAAATATATAGAAAGTGCCACCTTCATGGGGTAGAGTGTGCTTAGCATGCATGAAGTCCTGGGTTCCATCCTCAAGACCAAATCACCATGGAAATCTGATTAAATCACCTCTGATCACATCATGAGGTTTCAAACCATGTTAGCTCCTAGGACTGGAATAGTGAGTGGTTCATGGCTGCTTCCCCTGGTGTCAACAGTGGTCCTCTGACCAGTGTTCAGATTTTGGATAGTCTGGCCCTTGCTTTTCCCAAATGCAGAGATCTCCCTTTAATGCTACACAGAAGTCAGATTGCAGGCTCAAGTGGGGACCCTGCCATGGTCCAAAGTCAGAGGCTCTGGGAATCAGTTGTATCGGCCGACTGAGTGAGACCTGGCCCCGGGGGCTTCAGTCGTCAGCTGGTTTTGGGGGTGAGCCTTGATTACTGCAGTGAAGTCAGTTCACCGCAGTGTATCACACACTCCCCTGAAAGTGAGGCTGACTTTCATTCCCCTCCACGGTAATATTGTGAAGGACTTGAAACTAACCAATCAACTCCTCCTCTGCCGCCTAGCTAGAGAGCAACAGAGACCATCATGAAGCAAAACTGGAGGTTTGGGGTGGAGGGCAGAGGCAGTAGATACTTGGGTTGGACTGGGCAGGGGTCATAGATGCTTTCCATGGAGACTGATTCTCTGCAATAGCCAAGTCTCAGGGGGTTCAGCAAAAGATACACAGAAACCTGGAGAAGTATCACAAACCGGCATGGAGAGACCTCTGGGGAACAGTCTAACACAAAGCCCAGTGTTCTCCATAAGTGATGACTACGAACTGACCTCTGAGCAAGTGGTCACATCTTCCTACCTGCCCACACCTTGCCACCTCTTTGCAAAGACCACTCCAGCTGCTGGGCTGTGGATGTGTGCGTGGTATGCGGCTGGTCCATCCACCTGTCAATTCTGAACTGTGCCCTCTTGTGTTTTATTTAATTTGTCATCTATCCCTTCCGTGACTGGTCTTTACAGTCCTGGCTATGTTTTAGACTCCTTTATAAGGTGAAGGGTCTTGCTGTGTAGGTCAGCTTCAGATTCCTGAATGCTGGGTTTACAGGTGTAGGCCTCTATACCTGATTGGTCTTTTCTGATTTTGCTTCAAGAATCTCTTCAGTGAGATCTGATCCTCGATCCTGTCCTGTCCAGTCCTGTTCTGTTCTCTCCTCTCCTCTTTTCCCCTTCCCTTCCCCTCCCCTCTGTCTGATGTGGTGTGTGTGTTTGTGTGTGTGTGTGTTTGAGGTTTGAGGCAAAGTTTTATAGTCTCTGTGAGCCCTCCAAGTGAGGGCTGGTGTTTTAGGTCTGCTGTAAGCAGGAAAGGGCATCCTGGATGGAAGAGAACAAAGACCAGGGGTTGAGAGCCAGGGGGATACATTTACAACCTGGAAATCCAAATCCCAAAGCCTGTCCTAGAAAGAAATCTGTGTGGGTTAAGATGCTGACCTTAGATGGCAATTTTTTGCCCCCAGCCTGGATTCCTTGCATTTTCACTCTGGGAAGCTAGCTGGCCTCCACATGGCCTGTCTCAGCCTTGCAGACTGCCTAACTGGAGGCCAAGGCTGGACTGAGCAGCACCCTGGTCTTGGTTCACAGATGGCTGTCCTGGAGGAAAGCCCACTTGTATTCTGACGAGTGTCACAGATTTTCAGGACACTCTTCTCAGTGTGGCCTATGTCATACTATCCACAGGAAGGCTCTGAGCACCCTGGGTCCTTCCCAGCACCTGCTTCACAGGGGAGCCAGTTCAGTCTCGAGTGTGCCCTAGACACCTTCCAGAAACTGCTGATCCCAGGCCTTACCTAGCCATGTGACATCAGGGTCTCTAGTCACAGCATCTGGCTGTTTGTGAAGTATTCCACCTGATTCCAAGGGGCTGTCAAGTTTAAGGAGTACTGTTGAAAAGAAAAACGAAACAATTTTAAAAATCAACCAGTGTACATTTCTACCCTCTCTGAGCTCCTCCCAAGTTACTGTGGGTTTTGTACCTGTTTTTAAAGACTTTACAGGTGAAGATCCATGTGAGAGAGGATGTGTGGTTTTTGTTTTTTTGTTTTGTTTTGTTTTGTTTTGTTTTGTTTTTTGTCTTTCTGAATTTGGGTCACCCTACTTAACGTTATCCTTTCCGATGATGATGAAGGACATCCAAGGGGGAGAAAGATGACATGTGGGACATGAAAGAGGAGCAGAGAGGTAGGCAGGGAGAATTCACGTGGGGGACCAAGGGTAGAAGGGGTTAGGTCGATGAAGAAGAATCACAAAACACGCTTTGTTCGAAAATGCCATGATATCTAAGTTAAAACACTTTGAATTTAAAGAATAGGTAAAGTCAAACATACCCGTGTATATGTAGGTGTCCACGTACATAAAACATTTGAAAGCATGTTTAAAAAATAAGAGAGATCAAGTAAGACTTGATGTTGACCTCGGGCCTCTACACATGTACATAAACATGCAAAAGCACCTGTATACACATGTACATACCCTCCCCTGTAACATGCTCAACTGACTGCTATCTCCATACTTCTTTACTTGAAAACCCTGCAACCTAGGTGTGCCTAGTTTACACGGTACAAGGATTGGAACTCAAGGTCTAATGCTCTATCAGCATCTAGAGCATCAGTTCCAAGTTTATCTTTTACACACACACACACACACACACACACACACACGATGCTTAGAAGGTTGGTGGTGCTCTTTTCAGAGTAGGTGATGAAGCAGACGGTCCCGTGTAAAGAAAAAGTGCAAGGGCAGGTGTTGAGAGTATTATACTACTCGGACCCAAACCACAGTTCCCAGAATTCCCAGATCAATTTCATCCCACATGTTTGCTGCATACTCGCCTGTGGTCCTGGGAACTAGACAAATGGGACACTGTCTCTTCTGGGGACTTCCTTTCCAGTGGGGAGCCAGACTGCTGTAAACAGACAAGTGCCTGTTTGGCAGTGGCAGAGGCAACGCCCTGGGCCAGAACCCCTTCTTTTCATGCTTGCTTTCTGTGAGTCAGGAAAATGCACTGATAAAATGTTCCATCTCTGGGTTTGCCTATGTGGGGGTCCCTAAGAACAAAGTGAGGCTTTAAAATGAAGCATCTCTTTCTCCTTCTATTCTTCCCCTAACTAGGAAAATAATGGCAAATGAAACACCTTTCTATTGTACTTTTCTCTCTTCTCTGTCCTTTCAAGACAGGACCTCATATAGCTCAGGCTGACCTGGAACTCACTATATGCCCGAGCCTCCTTCCTTTCTTCCTTCCTTCTATGAACTTCTGAGCCTCCTGCCTTCACCTTCCCTAGTGCTGGAATTACAGACATGCCCCAGTGGTCAGTCTGTGCGGTGTGCATCTGTAATTCCATCTCAGGACTTCAGACATGTTATACAACAAACTCTTTCACCCGAGAGACACCTTAACCCCAGAGCTTATTCTTCATATATTTTAAAAATATGTAATGCTCCAAGGATCTTGTGACCTTTTCAGGATGAGAGATGAGGCAAGCTATCCCAAGGTGACATGCTGGGTGTGCTTACTAATTGTGGAAGAGAAGGGTACTTGCTATTTCATTGCAAATGAGCTACAGGGCCCCATGGAGCTGAGGCAACACTGACTGGATATGTCACTTTGATTGGAAGTAAAAATCTTCCCACCGTACCAAGGGGCTTTGCCCTTAGGCAAGCTTGCACCAGGCCCCAGCAGCCTGAGGCGCCACAGGGTGTACTTCAAATACAAGCTTTTGGATATTTGTGTGTGTGTGTGTGTGTGTGTGTGTGTGTGTGTGTGTGCGCGCGCGCGCATAGAGTCACAAAGACTCCAATTTGAGAATCTATAGAACGGTAACACCTCATTTAGCTGGTGTCATTAGGGAATGAGGGGTTCCACCTAAGTGAGTTTTCCAGATAATTGAACTTTATTCCCTCAAGAGCTAAAGCTTAAAAGACATTAACCACGTTGACAGAAGGCTCTCCTAAGCATGTAGCTCTACCTCCAGACCCTGGGCACCCACACAGTGGTTTGGCAGCTTCTCAGCAACTTGGGTTGGACCCTCCACATCTGTTTCTGGGTTGGGTTGAGTTACAATGGCTTCAAGGAGGGTGGTTCTCAACCCAAGCTGTACATTCAAATCATCTTGAGAGCTCTGAAGGCTCCTGATGCCCATGCTAACCTCAGGCCATTTAAGCCGGAGTCTCTGGGTGGCAAACTAAGGCCCGAGGGTTTACAGAGGTTCCCCTGATGAGGCCAGCATGCAGGCAAGTTTGAGTAATGTTTTCCTCCATAACATCTAGGGGCTTTGTCTGTACACTACTTACCTCAGATTCATGAGGACTTGAATCTGATCTTTAGAATTCATGTAAAAAGCCACGGTATAAGGGGCTAGAGAGATCTCCCGTGCCTGCTGTTTCTTCTGCAAAGGACAGGAGTTCTTTTCCCAGCACCCATGGTGAGTGGCTCACAACCACCTGTAACTCCAGTTTGGGGGCAGGGCAGGGTGTGAAGCACTCTTCTGCCATCTGGCCTCTGCTAGCTCCCCCCTCCCCTCCCCTCCCCCATAGAGCCAGGGGTGGTATCACACACCTGCAATCCCAGCTCTAATGTGAAGACAAGGAGATTCCTAGCTCTTGCTGGCCAGCCTAGCCTAGCCTAGTGGGTAGTGTTCAGGTCAGTGGGGAATCTTGTCTGGAAAAACAACAACAACAACAACAAAAAACCAAAACAAGGTAGATTCAACTAAGCAATGCCCTCTGTCTTTCATATATCATACACATTGCACATACGTGAACAGAAACACGTATACGCATGCATGCACATGCACCATCTAACACAGCATCCACATTCTCATTGGCCCGGGTGTCCTGTATTCTTAATCCTGTGGTTTTCTAGTAATCTTAGAACTACTTTTTAGACGGGGAAAGTGAGCCTCAGCATAGCAGGAGACGGCCCATTCTCTTAGGTAGGTAGCAGCTAAGCTGAGATGTTTAGCTCTCCCATCTGGCAAGCTCTGCTGTTTGACAGCCCTGGCAAACGCTCCACCTGAGTCATGATCTCCCCTTGCTATGGTTATCTATGGCTTCCTCTTACCAGTTGGTTCCTGGCAATATCTCCCTCTGCAGACTATGTGCCTGCCTCTACCCCACCTCACCATCCTGGTGTCTGGGGGTGAACAAGCACACGTGCATGTGAACAGGCAGGCCAGGATGTCAGGTGCCTGCTCTTTCAGTCTTGGCTAGCCTTATCCCCTTGAGACAGGGTCTCTAGTGGAACCTGGAGCTGGGCTATGGACTGACAAGCCCAGAAATCATCCTGTCTCTTCTACTCCTACTGCAAGGATTCCCTCTGTGCAGGTGGCCACACTGGCTTTTTAGGTGGGAGCTAGGGATTGGAACTTAGGTCTTCATGCCTGCTCAGCAGGTACTCTTACTCAGCAAGCCATCCCCCCATTCTCCCATGTCTCACCGTTCTGAACCAGAAGTTCTGCTCTGCCTGTGGCTGGGGAGTCCAGGGTTTTCAGCTAGATTAGCTGACCAAGGCACTTCAGGGCTCCACCGGCCCCCTCCTCTCCAACTCTGAGATTACAAATTAAAAAAAAAAAAGTTTATTATTATTATTATTTTTATTGTGAGGTATGGAAATTGAACTCAGGTCCTAATGCCCATGTTACATGTACTTTATTAGCTGGGCGGTGGTGGCGCATGCCTTTAATCCCAGCACTTGGGAGGCAGAGGCAGGCGGATTTCTGAGTTCTAGGCCAGCCTGGTCTACCGAGTGAGTTCCAGGACAGCCAGGACTACACAGAGAAACCCTGTCTCGGAAAAAAAACAAAACAAAACAAAACAAAAAAAATGTACTTTATTGACCGAGTCATCTTTCAGCTCCAAAAAGGTGCCCTTTGTGGGAGGAAGGTGCTTGAACTTGGGGCGAAAGTTCCAGAAAGTTGGTAATTTTGCCCAGTGTGCTGGTTGGGTTTGTGTCAACTTGACATTAACTTAGATATATCCTGGAAAAGGGAATCTTAACTGAGAAAATGCCTCCATAAGATTGGCCTGTAGGTGAGTCTGTGGGATATTTTCTTGATTAATAATTGACATGGGAAGACCTAAGCCATTGCAGGTGGTGCCACCCCTGGGCAGGTGGTCTTGAGTTGTGTTAGAATTCAGCCCTAGGAAGCAAGCCAGTAAGCAGTATTCCTCCATGGCCTCTGCATCAGCACCTGGCCTGACTTCCCTGGATGATGGACTACAAGCTGTAAGATGAAGTAAACCCTCTCCTCCTCAAGTTGTTTTTGGTTATGGTGCTTCATCACAGCCGCAGAGAGTTAACTAAAAACACATAGTACTCACGAGGCCTCTGCGTTCATGAATCAGTCCTGAAGCAGATTTCTCAGCTCTCCTTAGGGGTCCCTGGCACTGGGACTCCATCAGGATTTACTCTTTCAGAAGTGGCTGCTGGCTGAACTCCCGTGACATACAAGGCCAGCTGGAGGCCCTTCCATAGTCCTCTCTTGGGGGCAGCTCTGTCATCTCTCCAGCCCTTCCCCACTTCCTATACGACCAAACCAGGCCCTGAACCTGCCTGCTTTGATGCCTTTGTCCCAGCCTCCCTGGAAACTTGGCCCCTTCTCTCATTCAGCTCTCTCTCCATCAGTGCCTCTTCATTTAAGGTTGCTCACTGGTGCAGGCTCTGAACAAGCTTTCCTCACTGTGGCCCAGCACCTGAGTGCTTTTCTGTTCTCCATCAGGTTTGTCTGTGGCCCGGACTGGTCCTGCCCACCTCAGGAGATTTGGAGTGTGCAGGGTTGTAAAGTTCCAGGTAAGATGACATCTAGATTGTACCCCATCCTCCTAGGAGAGCAGACCAAACTTCCCAATTCCTGTTGAGGAGTTGATTTGCCGCCCCATCGGGCCCTGCTTGTCCTGCCTGAGCTACCTACCCCCAGGCTTCTGATTCACTTTGTACCGGTGTTCTTGGTTTCTCCATGCTAGGCCTGGACTTCTGGGTACAGGACCCTGGATGCAGTCAGGGAACAGAGGGTGGTATGTCCCAGCTGGGGCCTGAATGTGTCCCCCCACACAGAACCTCCAGCCTCCTGGAACACTGGAACGCAGGTCTTGAGAAACCTGGGCACCAACAAGGTTCCAAGAGCAAACAAGGGGTGAAGTATTTCAAAACCTGGTCTTTCTCCAGGAACGGCCCTTCAGAGGGGCCCAAAACACACAGCTCAATGTTTGCACTTCAAAGGGAGGGAGGCCCAGCCAGGCTCTGTGGGTAGCCCTGTCTTCCCTGTGTCAACAAGGGAAAAGAAAACAGCTCAGCCTTCTGGCCATCCAGACAAAGGGGTTTTCCGACCAACTGGGGTTGGAGGAGGGAGTCGGGAAGGAGCTGCCAGCTCCCCCTGGGCCATACTGCAAACTCTGGATACCTTGGGGCTTTCTTGGTGCTCACAGCAGTCTCCAGGGAATTCCCTGAGAATGGTGGTGTCTGTGGCTCCAGCTCTGCCTGGGATGAGCTATGCTTCTGCTCCCTCTAATCTGGATAACATAAATCGGTCGTACTGCTGTCCCTGTTTACTGAATGGGAAGACTGAGGTTCAGGGAGCCTTGGTAAGTGATAGAACTAGATTTCAGCACAGCCCACCCTGGGACCAGCAACTGGGCAGGGATAGTTTTAAGTCCAATATGAATTCATGAACTTCAATAGGATATTTTTTTTTCTCCGTGCTGCTATATTGCATGGTTCTGGGACATGAACTTTGCAGATGTCGACATAGTTTAATAGTGTCAAAGGTAGGGCATTCCTGGTTACAGCTTGCTCCTTTCCCCTACTTTTTCTTTTCTGGTCAGTGAGCCAAGCTGGGGTCCAGTAGGAGCTGCAGAGAGAAATAGGACACAGCCTCTGCCTCCAGGGAGCTGTGAGCAAGGGGAAGATGGCCCTGTGGACCAGTGGTCACCATGTAGAGAGCGTACAAGCATCCCGCAGCATGGAATATGGCATAGAAGCATTTGCTTCTACAGAGCCCTGCCTAGAAGACTCAGCATGGGCCAAGTAAAAAGTGGGCATGGCAGCCCTGTACCAGCCAGACCCTGCCAGCTGTTTGTTGTGACCCCAGGGTGGGTATAAGCTGCAGACAGAGAACCACTCTCAGGCCTGACGTTAGATGAGTAGTGAGTGGCACCTCTGGGAAACTCAAGGGACTTTGGGGGAGCCTAGGCTGCTGTGGTCCTTGAGGGTTACAGTCACGTGCACTAGAAGGGCTCTATCATGGACAGCACCCCAGAGGACCACAGTGACCATTTCTCAAGGCAAGAGGCAGGCATTAGGTAGTAATCCCATACCATGTGCTAACTCCAATGTGCCCAAGTCTTGCCAGAGTGCCTCCTTTTCTGTGCCCTGCCCCCACGGAACCCATGACAGCAGGACAGTGGGACACCTCTCTATGTCTATGTCACAGCAGGACAGACTGCTTTGTGGTGTGAGCTGGAAGAGGCCTTCAACTTCCTTCTCGGCGGACCTTGAGGTAGGCAGGGAGGTCTATGAATTCCTGGCTTGAACATAGCTCCTGGGTGGAGATGAAGGTGACCTGGATCCGTTCATTTCATTTCAGTGCTATAAAATGGAGATAATTACCCATCTCCTGGCTCCATGTTGGGTTTACCGTGAACATCAAATAAAGTAGCAAGCATGGAGGTGTTCTACCCAAACGCTTAAAGGACCTCGGGATCATTTAACCCAGTTCACTCTGATTCCAGGAGAGGAAACAAGTCCAGAGTGGCTTCAACTTGCCCATGTCCAAGGCAGAAGTGTCTCCTCTCCCCCTCGCTGCTCTGTTGGTGCTATGATTCAGAGGCCTTGCAACATTTTGTCACTGAAAAAAAAAAAAAGAGTTCAACTATTACCCAACTGACCTTTGGCTCAGAGCATCTCCTTGCTTTCAAAGGCAAAGAGGAAAAAATTTAAAGACCAAGGGCCACCAACCACGGAGCAGTTAATTCCAGGGACAAGCAGCCATGCTTGGGTGGCGGTGGGGGAATGGGGGGTGAGGGTGGCCCAGGAACCCACCTTGATGGAAACTGGCTTCCCTGCTTTGCTTTCCGCTGACCAAATGCGGTCTGCTCTCGGTGGCTTGGTGGTCAATGTCTTCCTGTCACCAGGCTCCTCTAAATCACCTGGGAGGTTGTTTTGACATTAGATTAGCCACAGCATGTTACTTGTGAGTGCTCCAGCGAGCAAGCCAGCTCTTAGCAATCACTGCGCTGAGTGCTTTTGCCTGTTAGAGATAGGGCTGTATCGGGAGGGAAAGTGAAGGTGGGCCTGGCTCCAAGAAGGAAGATAAGTGGGCTGTTGGGAGAAATTAATATGGAGAAAGGAAGTGGGGAGTGAAATCAAATGAAAGCCAGGTCTGACGGTACCCGTGACTCATAAATTTCGTTGATACTGGGGATGTGACATCCCTGCTCCCCCTTAGTTGGTAAACCCCCTGTCCTCAGGACGACCCTGCGGGGAGGAGTGGGGAGGGACAGGCGCTGTAAAGCCCGGATAACTTTTAGGCGGAGTTTACAGGAAACATCCTACAAAACATAAATTTTAGGTAGAATTCATTCAGGGCAGAAGACCAACCCTGGAGGAATGCAGAGCTCGGGGTGGGGCGGGGCGGGGGCCGGTGGTGGAGGCAGGACAGATGTTGGATGGACTCAAGGCCACTGAATATGAATTTTTTTTTTTTTTTTTTTTTGCAAGACTGCTCTGGTTAACTTAGTCCCAGCTGTTTATCAGAGGCACTCCCTCTTTTGAGAATGAGAGTCTGGCCTCGAACTCTCAATGTAGTTGAGGATGACTTTGAACTCCTGTTCTACCTTCTAGGACTGGGATGACAAGTGTGCACCGATAGCCCTGGTCTCATGAAGTGCTAAAAACTGAACCTGGGGCGACATCATATTCCACCCACGGAGACACAGCCCAGCCCCCCTTCATTATTCTTAACTAACACAAACCAAATGCCCTGGAGAAAGAAATTGAGCTGACCATGTGACTTGGGTCTCACCTACATCACCCTCAGAGTTCAGCATGCTCTCCCTAGAGTCTAAGTGCAGGCCTATGTGTGATTCTGAGCAGGGCTTTTGAAATGTTGGTAGTCCGGAGCCCCACACTCCTGCAAACTCAAGGCAGAGTGGCAACTGCCGATGTAGTGCCATCCATCACCCCCATGCTCCCCAGCTGATCCCGTGTTGGAGAGAAGACAGTTTAGGGTAGAGGGGAGGATAGTGGAGAAGAGAGAGAGGACCATGCTGAGAAACTAGGGATGAGTTTGGTCCCAGAATATGAGGGTGGGAGAAGTGGACTGAATGTCACACTTCAGGGGACTTCTGCCTGGCATCACTCCAAAGCTCTGTGACCTTTCTGTCTTAGTCAGACTCATGGGTATAGAAACGCTACCTTCTCTCAGCTAAAGGAAGGCCTCACTTGGCAGGAGGATCCACTTCAGAGTCCTCAGGTATGCACTCCCCAGTAAGGCCAACTGGAGAACACCAGAACGGGCTAGAGAATCCACAGGATTCTGGAAAACGGGTCTTTCACAAAAGACAGAGGCAGAGCCTAAGCCAGGTGACACCGCCAATGACTCATCTCAACTCAGGCCTACAGTGGAACTCTCAGAGCGACCCCTAGACTGCTGCAGTTGGTTGTCTTTTGGTTTATGGCAACTTGCTCAGCACCACACACTGAGCAATTGGGGTTTGAGTGTAGCCAAGGCTAGAAGCGGCTGCAGCATGCATACTCCATGGATGGTCCTTGGAGTACTTCAGTTTCTGTAGCTTTCTTCCCAGTAAGACCCTGAGCACTTAGAAGGTGGAGCGGTATCACTGGCTGTTTGGATGACTGTTCAAACACACACTTATGGGACTGGAAAGATAGCTCAGATGGGACAGTGTTTACCCAGCGTGCACGAAGCCCTGTATTCAACCCCCAGCACTGACTAAGCCAGGTGTGATGCTGCGTGTCTGTAATCGGAGCACGGGGGAGCTGAAGATAGGTCATCCTTGGCTGCACAGCCAGTTCATGGCCAACGTGGGATACATGAGACTTTGGGTCCTTGGTAGGACATGACAGATCCGGCGATACCTGGAATCAGTGCTCAAGACTTTCAAAATGGTGACCTAGTGAGTCAATGCAAGCGCCAGTTGCAGGACCTGTTGTGAGAGCAGTCTGCCAAGCAGGCCAGCACTGAAGGAATAGACACCTCACCTTCCTTAACTGCTCCAAGAACAGGGAGAACAATTGTATGGTGAAGTGCATGGAAGGGCACGGAGCCCAGTAAGAGTCACTTCTGAGGCCAGGAGAGCACCTCAGGGCGACAGCATGAGAGTGACATGTATGTCACAGACCAGGTCATCTGACCGCAAGCCAGGCATTTTCTAAACATTTCTGAATATTAAACACTTAGCTCCTCACAGCCTTGTAGCTGGGTGCAGTCACCGTGCCGGGCTCATTTCCCAGGTTCGGGACTTGGGAAAGGCACAATTTCAACTTCAGACGGGTTCCAGATGTTTGTCTGCCTCAGTGCCACGTACCTTCCACACAGGTGACCTCAGTGAACCAACTTCAGGAAGATCAGCATTCTCCTCAAGGTTTTTGGGGTCGGCCACATGCTAAAATGAACTAATGAAGCCGCGGTGGAGCCAAGGGCAGCTGAGACTCGGGGTGCATGGAGGAGGGCAAGGGTTAAAACAGACACACGGCAGCTTTCCCATTATTGAAAGGAAAAACAGTGAAAAACCAGTATTAGAGGATACACAGGGGCGAAAACCCTGCATTGTCACAGTATCCCAACGCTGCTGCTCTTAATGTTTTAAGTATTCCTCACTACTCTTAGGGGATCGAGGGAAAGTGTGCCCTCTCACATTGCAGGGGAAATGAAAAGAGACATAACGCTTGTCGGAAGGACCCCGGCAACAGCTCCTGAAATAAAAATAATAAAATAAAGTGCGCACACCCTTCAGCCTCTCAATCTCACTCCTGGGAATCTGGCCCAGGGAAATAAAAACCCCATCAGGTATAAACATAAGAACAGGGATGTTTATTGCAGCGTTATTTAAGTGGTGCTTGTATGTCTGTGTGCATGCCCACACACACTCGTGAGTGCGCATGCGCGCGCTCACACATACACACAGAAGCACAGAGAGCACAGTGGCACGTTTGTTAGGAGAAGGTTGTGGAAGGCACGATAGTGCATAAACCCAGTTAAAAAGAATCAGTTCCAGTTAACTGTGAAGGGGGAGATAAAGACAAAGAACAGCAAGATGCAGGAAAATGTGTGTAGCGTGATCCATATTTTGGATAACACTGTGACCTGTTTTTCCATTTCTTGTGTAAAGTCTATTTAGGACCACACCCACTTATGTACAAACACAGAAGGATATATACTAAGTTCACTTGATGGCCTAGTTAGTGCTATTCATTGACTTGAGACAGCCAGACTAGAGTCATCTGAGAGGAAAGCCTAGGTTGAGGAATTACCTAGATCAGATGGGCCTGTAAGGAATTGTCTTGAGATTTAATTGATTGTAGGAGAGCCTAGCCCACTGTGGGTGGCACCATCCTTAGGCATGGGGACCTGGGCTGGATAAAAAAGGTAGCCAAGCATAGATAAGTCTGCAAGCAAGCCAGCAAGCAGAGTCAATCTGTGGTTTCTGCTTGATTCCCAGCCCAGACTTCCCTCAATGATAGACTGAGACCCATTAGTATAAGCCAAATAAACCCTTTCTCTCTCAAGTTACTTTTGGTCAGAGTGCTTATCACAGTGACAGAAAAGAAGTTATGACACATGGTTATCTGACAGAGGGGACTCTGGGCATGAGAGGACAGAGACCTGGTTATGGAGGTGACAGTGAAAACAGGGGAAGGAGATGGAATTCTTAGGCGAAAATGGAGAAAAAAGACAAATTACTTCTTCACTCTACAGTCTCCCTGCAGCCAAGTCCAGCTTGCTTCTCAGGTCTAGGTAGCTTGGTGACAAACACTGGAACACATTCCTGCAGCACACAAGAAGCCAGCCCCTAGTTCAGGCTCCACAGATCTGCAGGTCCATGTTTCAAGTTCTTTCCACCTCTCTGGTACTGTGTCTGTCCTGTGGCCATTAGTCATTTGGGAACTCTTTCAAAAGTGACCATTGCCTGCCAAGCCTAGTGGGACTCTCCAGCTACTGCTACTGAGAGCGTCACTGTCCCCAGAGTTCTCAAGAAAATGAGGCATACCCTCAGTGAAAACTGCTGGAACTCCCCGTGCAAGACCTGCACACGAAGTCTGCTCTGATTCCTTCCCCCTGGGGCTCCTGGGCTTCATACAACAGGAAGGTAGGCTAACCCAGACAAGAAGAGAAGAAGCCAGAGAAGTCCTGCCTCCTGAGTAGCTGTGGTGGGGGAGGAGCCCAGCCTCCCCTTCCCCCATCATCCCTGGCCTTAGCAGGGCAGTGGGAGGGAGGAAACCTGTTATCCACTCACCACAGTGAGCCACAGCCTTCATGTGCTTACAGCAGCTCAGAGGACCTGGTGGTGCCTGGGGAGCTGAATGGGAGACTAGGTGCTCAGAGATGTCACTGTGTATTTAACACTGCCTCACCTGGGCTAAGGGTAGGGAGAGGGGGCTGAGTTGCTTTTCACTTAAGATTCTTGGGGTCATAAGTAACAGAAATTAGTTCAAGTTAACTTTATCATGAAAGGAGCTTTGACCCATGGAAACACAAATTTATGGCATTCAAGGCCCTAAGAAGGATCATTAGGAACCACCTCTTCCCTGGGCCTGTCTACTTACCATTGCCTCTCCAGCCGGCTTCCCCCACTGATTCTCTAAGTCTCTCCTTCAAGCTGTGTCTCCAGACAACTGTTTGACTGTCTGCCCTTCATGCCTGTATGCCTGGAACACTTCCAGCCCACAGGGCCTTCATTTACATTTCCAGTGTCTGAGAAAACAGCCCGTTTGGCTGTCTGGCTCTCAAACTCAATTACCCATTTCCCCAAGATTGGATTTGTTGTGCTTGGGTGTGACACTCACTTTTGCTCCAATCAGCTGTAGGATGATAGGCGGGGGCAGTGTCAATATGGCAGAGCCAAGGAGCCTGGGGCTGGGTAAGAACCCCTCATCCTGGGCAATGGGAACCCAGGAGAGAAGAGAGAAAACCAAGATTGAAGTGCTGACTCAAACCAAGAGTGTCTCTCTAAAACCACAGAACACAAGTGACCAAAAATATGGACACCTTGTAGGGGATCAGAGCAAGGAACAGGAAAGTGAAAGAATCAGGTTGGGGGCAAACAGGAAGCCACAGCCCTCTTCATGAACTCCGTCCTGTACTGAGCCTTGCTGCTCGCCCTTAGCCGTTACATTGGGCTGAAATGTGGAGATGGGTCAGCCTGGCTTCACAAAGCGCACAGGGAGCTGACATTTACAGTGGAGCTGGAGAAAATTGGAAATTAATTCTTACCATTCTCCAAGTAATATAAATAAATCTAAATGGCTTGGGATGCAAACTAGCAGGCCCCTGCTTCTAAGAGCACAGCTCTCCGTTACTCTTCAAGGATCAAGGAAGGCAGCCTCACTTGCCTTAGCTGCTGTCTTAGTCATGGATCCAATTCTTTGTTTTGTGTTTCTTGTGTGTGTGTGTGTGTGTGTGTGTGTGTGTGTGTGTGTGCAATGCAACACTTGTGTTGAGGTCAGAGGACAATTTGAGTAGGTCCCAGGGATGGAACTCAGACACCAGGTTTAGCACCAACTGACTTTACCTACTGAGCCTGTCTGTAGGCCTGATTTCTCTTCTCTTCTCTTCTCTTCTCTTCTCTTCTCTTCTCTTCTCTTCTCTTCTCTTCTCTTCTCCCCTCTTCTCTTCTCCCCTCTTCTCTTCTCTTCTCCCCTCTTCTCTTCTCCCCTCTTCTCTTCTCTTCTCCCCTCTTCTCTTCTCCCCTCTTCTCTTCT
>JANHMN010000024.1:26639474-26671085 GCA_030674055.1 Rhabdomys pumilio
CCCTCTTCTCTTCTCTTCTCTTCTCTTCTCTTCTCTTCTCTTCTCTTCTCTTCTCTTCTCTCCACCCCTCTCTGTTTTTTGAGACAGGGTTTATTTGTATAGCCTTGGCTGTCCTGGAACTCTCTGTAGACCAGGCTGGCCTAGAACTCACAGATCTGCCTGCCTCTGCCTATCCAAGTGCTGGGATCAAAGGTATGTGCCACTGCCCAGCTGCAGGCCTTGTGTTGTGAGGGTCTGAGTTTGATCCCAGCTTCCTCCCCGCATTTATCGCCCTATGCTTCTAGATGCCCTGCTATAAGGCTGCCCCCATGACCTGTTGACTTCTTGCTTTGGTCACTGAGGACTTCACTGCTGTACCTGGTGCTGTGTGTTAAATCACAGTTTGGGACTGTGTTTATATTACCATGGCTGTGACGACACTGTTGCCCCACAACTAAGATTCTATTCAGTTTGGTTTTTCTTGATATGACATCTCTTTGCCTTTGTCATCTACTCAGTTTTCTCTGCTCTAAGAACTGTACTGTCTACCAATGCTGCTTTCTAAATGTCTAAAACAACCCTGGATAATATTTAAAATTTGCCTCTGAGACTCCCTCACCTCATCCCTTGGTCGCACTTCTGTGACTGTTACTGGTAATCAGGTTATAGGCCTTGTGTTTCCAGGTTCTCAGCCCTTTATTCAAGGAGCTGAAGTGAAGACTCACACAGATTACACACACTGCAAGGACATTTGACCCAAAGCAAAACTATAGAACGGGTCAGAATATTCTGCAAGCCACAGGGAAGGGAAGTACTCACGCCCTCTGATTACTGTGTGGGCTTCTCCGTTATGGGGCTGAAGAGAAGGAGTTTGGCTACTAGGGGTGGGATGAGGACAGTGTTATGTTTTGATTGATAGATTCTGCCGTATAAGTTTTCTACTGTGTATATCCCTTCCCATCATGCATCAGATTGCATTCATTTGCATACCCAATTATATACAAGCATAAGACGGCAAATAAAAGATTCTCCCTTAGAAGTTCACTCAAGGACACAGTTTAACCTTACCATGCATGTACCCTAAACCAGTTCAGGCTAGGTCGGTCTTCCTACTCTTAGAGCAGGATTTACCAGAGAAACAGAAACTGTCCAAGGCTGATAGATGTTAGAGAGGGTCATAGCCTGACAGGAGGGTCTCTGAGGTTGCAAGGAGCAGTGTTTGAAAGGTGGTCTGTGTGGTGTGAAGGGGCAGGAGCTGAGCTGCTGGTACATTATTAGAAGAGAGGGTTACTCATAGCCCAAACTAAGCAGAATGCCAGGTTGCCACGCTGCCCCTGGTGCTTGCCTGCCTCAAGACAGATCCCCGATTCTTTGGTGTTTCGGATCCACTCTATCCCAGTCTTCTGATACACTGCCAGCGTCCCAGGAAGTCTTACTCCTGTGTCCAGTTCCCATTTCTTTGTTTATGCTCTTGTTTGTCTGAAACACATGCCATAGCCTAAGAAGAAGTCCATGGGATTCCTTGCTGGTCTGAAAGGCGCCTATGCCATATTCATTCACGCTTGACTTGTGATCAGGTCAAGTGCAGATTTCTGTTGGAAATGATATTCCTGTCATGTGTTGAAAGCAGGATGCCCTTGTCTTCTATTTCCCTAGTTCCAAATGAAGTCAGACACCATGGCGCCAATGCTGTGGAGGGGAGAGAATCCCAAAAGGGAAGCTGCCCCATCCGGGGACTTGTAACCACCTTTGGCTCTACACAGGGCTATGGAGTTTTGCAGGTGAAGACTTTCAAGTTAAGAGTCTCTCAGGAATTTCTAAGACAAATCCAGACTTCTCACTGGTCTCCCCTCTGGGAGGGCTGTGGCTTGTATCTTCCTCCACTCTATTAAATCTTGACCCCTCACCCCTCTGCTTTCCAGAGCCCAGGTAGTTATGGAGGTCTCTCATCCACTGATGTTACAGACCACTTCAGACTCTGCCTTTTATTCTTTTTTCCTTTGTTACTAATGTAAGAGGGAATGTTGCTAGTGAGAGACGAGCAAGACACATTTAATCCACTATGTTTAACCAGGTTGGAACCATGATTTATTTTTCCCACTGTTAAAACATCTACTTTCCCATGTAACTGTGAGTTTTATGGACTTCTTTCTTTATTGCGATATAATATTTTATATCTCATCAAGAAGACAAGGGATGGTTACTTAACCAGCAAGTCCCTTGTGACTCTGCATGTATTTAGCTTTATTTCCACCCCACCCCCCACCCCCTCTGCCCAGCAAGGAACACCTGTGCGATTGTGTACTTTGCATCCTTGCCTTGGGGTGGCTACAAAGGATATGAACCTTTGTTAAAAAAAAAAAAAAAAAAACCCTGACACATCCTGCCAGGCTGCCATCTAGAAACTCTCACACCTGTGGAGGAGAGAAAGAAACATTGTCTCGAGAAACCAAGTGAGTGTTTGGTGGGTATGTGTGGTATCTCGTGGCCACCTTGTGCTAGAGAATCCAGGGAAGCTGACAAAGGCGTCCATTCTTGCTCAGAAATGTCTGTATGATTGTCTTAACCAATGAGAAAAAGAATACTGAAGGAAGAAAAGAATGTGATTCCTCTCCTCCTTCCTCATCACCGGCTTCCCCCCTTGTCTATCCCCTTCCATCCCTGTGTGTCCCTTGAACTAGGACAGGTTCTTGCTATGTATTGAAGCCTAGCCTAGGACATGAATCCTTCTGCTTCAGCTTCCTGAATTGATTCAATAATTGGAGCCACAGGTAACCCCTCACCCCCCAGCCAGTACTGGGGACTGAACTTGGGGCCTAGAATGTGTTAGGCAAGCTTTCTACCCCCAACTAGGCTGGTCTTGAACTCACTACTGCCTTAGCCTCCTGAATACCTAGAAGTACAGGCTTGTACCAGCATGCCCGACTCCAACTCCCTTCTTCACGGGTGTGTGTGTGTGTGTGTGTGTGTGTGTGTGTGTGTGTGTGTGTGTTCCATTTTGCAGATAGAGAGACAGGGCCCAGAGAAAGGAGTCCGTGCAGGGCTAGGGCCACAGAAAAGCCCATTCAGATTGAGAAAGAGCCCAGGGTACTGGTGCTGCCTAGTTGAGGATATCTCTCTGAGTCAGGCAGGTCTGGAGCGTGGCTGGTATTCAAAGCATCTTGCTTGTTACAGTGTGTCGGTGGCAGTACAGGGTGAGCAGTGGCTTACCTCCAGCCCAGTGCTCTGGAGGAATCGATAAGGCACTTAGCAGGAAGCTCTGCTGGATGAGTTGTAAATGGGGGCTTCTAGTGCCTGTGGCCGTGAGAGCTCTTCCTGTGATAAGCTCTGACTGGGCATTGACACTCTGAGCAAGAATCCCCAGGAGCCTGATGGCTCGACCTTTGCGTGCCCCTCCTCGTGTATAAAGTATTGTTTTGATTCTTAGGAGGTTTTTTAGACCCCATAACTGACCATAGCTTTGTGGATCCCAGAGTTTTAAGTTGGGGAAGGATGGACATGTGGAAACAGAACTCCTGTATCACCCTCCCCCCCCCCTTTTTTTTTCAGAACCTGGCACTTCTCACAGGCATCTGTACTCCACAAACTGAAGGGACAGGCTTTGATGCTACCTGCATCGAGAGACATCTTGACTCCACCTATCCCAGGTCCTTATTTAGTTTTCATTTCGAGACAGGATTTCCAAACGTTGCCAGTCTGGCTGTGGTCTATCTCTGTTGATGGCCCAGGTAGGCCTTGAACTTACTATATTTCCTTACCATCCTGACTCCTGACTCAGCCTCCCTAGTAGCTAGGATAATAGGCCTATGTCATCAGGCCCAGCCTGCAATTGTTTTTGTTTGTTTGTTTGTTTGTTTGTTTGTTGAGACAGGGTCTCATGTACCCTGGAGGGGCTTCAAGCTTACTACGTAGCTGAGGATAGCTTTGAGCTTCTGTTCTTCCTGCCCCTACCTCCAAGTACTTGGGTTACAGGCATGCATTGCTATATCCAGTTTATGTGGTACTGGGGAGAGGATTCAGGATCTCATGTATGCTAGGCAAACTCTCTACTAATTGAACCACACCTCCAGCCCCCACCCCCTTTTTTTTGGAAAGAGAAACAACAGATCTCATAGGGACCCCGATTCTAATGCCGCCTGCCATCTAACACCATGAGGATAGAACACAGTCCTCCACACTTAATGCCGAGTAAGTGTCTGAAACGAGGTAATTAGTGACATCAGCAATGTCCTCTAAGCCCAGGGCTAAGGCGAGGAAAAGAGCAGCAGCAATGATGAACATTGCTGCTGGCATTCTCTCATAGCCTCTTGTCCAATCACCGTTGCCAGGGAGTGTTGGCAGGCTGATCTCTGTCTCCCAGGCCAGGGCACTAAGGTACAAAGAAGTTAAGTGGATTGCTCCAGACCACAGAGGTGGTCAGGCTGGGACTGCAGTCTAGATTCTACCTCTGGAGCTCAAGGCTCACCCTGACCACCCTGCCCTTCCTGAGTTCCAATGAAGAAGGAGACCCAGGTGTTCAGGATGCGATGGTCTTTCCCTTATTTTTAAAATTCAGAACCTAAGTAAAGCTATTCAGAGTTATCCCCTACAAATGAATGCATCGCTGGTGTGTGTTGTTTGGTGTGTGTTTACAAGGGCATAGAAACCATCAGACGGTTCTTTGGGAGAAGTCTTGTCTCCAGTTTACAAAAGAAACTGAGGCCCAGAGCAGTTATAGGGCCTATCAAAGGTCACACCTTAGGAGACAGAGCAGCTAGGTCCACTTGCAAGCATCCAAGGCTCTAAATCCTGTACTTTCTCCATGCTAGGCAAGGGACCGGTTCATCCTCTTTCTATGTCCAGGGCCACAGTGCTGCCTAACTGTGGGAACATCCAAAAGACAAAGGGGAGGGGGACACTTTTTCATTCTGTCCACCCTGTGTGCACTCTGCCTGCGTATGGAGCCCAAGAGGCATCTATCCCTGGATCACCCTGAACCACACTTCCCAGCAGTACCCCTTCCCCCAGCACACACATGCCACAGCCCTGGGGGGAGGCAGAGGCCCTCCTTGCTCAAAATAGCTCTGTGCTATTAGCTGCATTTAATTGAAGGTGTTTCGAGGGCAGCCTCCACCGGGCCCGAACCAAATGGAAAATGACACACTGTCAAATTAATGTCCCCAGACCATGATAAATGGCTGGGCTTTGTGAGTAATGCTTCCATTTCTTGTTTTAAAGGGAAGGATGCAGCCAGGCTCCCCGCATCTGTCCCTGCTGGGGAAAGGTCATGGCCGGCCTCAGGATAAATAGCAGTCCTGCTAGCCTGCTTGCCTGGGTGGGGCTTCTGGCTCTGGCTTCTGCTGTGCTCTGAGTCCTTTCTCTTCCTGTCTCTTGAGGCTTTAAGATTTTGAACAGCTTGTGAACCCCCAGGCCAACATCCAGGGTGGAGGGAGCTGGAGATAAGGTTAATCCTTCCCAGAGCCCGTACTTTTACCTCGAAGAGAGCAGTCACTGTTATCTTATATGATTAGTTGGCACACCAGATCAACCCCTAACCTCCAGCTGCACCCCCAGCCCCCCCCAACCCTCCCCCAATGCCACTAGTTTCAGCTGCACAAATTCCACAAACCTAACTAACCTGCATGCTGCAACCTCTTGGACAGGTAAGGCCACAGTTGCCAGTCTGCTCTGGGTCAGACTTAACCCCTGTTCTGGAGGACACAGACAGCTCCGGACACCAGGAGCTGGCCAGGTCCTTTCAGCCAGCTGTAGGATCTCCTGAAAAGAGTGTTCTAGAACAGAACTGTCAGACAAGGCCACAAGCAAAACACAGGCAAGATGGCTTAGTGGTCGCGTCAGAACTCAGACAATAGGGAAGAATGTTGCTCTGTAGAGATTGCCATACAGCTCCAATCCTGGTTGGTATCAGGGTCCACAGCTTCCCTCCAGATCACAGCCCTGGCCTTGATGGCTCCTTCCTTCTGGATAAGATTCATGACTACCCTCCCATGTGGACCAGACTCTGCTTCCTTAAAATTTGTCTTTGCATGATGCTGGTGGGGTAAGGGGAAGCTTAGTTCTCCCACCTCATTGAGACACCCCACTGTTTCCTACCACACACACTTTTGTGTATGACAGGTATCCCCTCCCTGCACCCCTTCCCTCATCCACACACCTTTGTTGAGCTACAGGTGTGCTTATGGTGATCTTCGGCTAAGCCATGCTGTTACTGCCATCCTTGGCCAGAGGGCCAGACACAATGATGGAAGAGCCAGCTCAGAAATCATGTTACCAGAGCAAGGGTGCTGGACTTGTTTGTTCTGCTTGGGGAACAATGCTGCTGAGGAGTGGTGTGAGCTGACTGCCAAGGGAGAAGCAAAACAAGCCAGCAAGCTTTAAAAAAAAAAAAAAAAAAAGGAATGCAAAATCTTCCAGGTAACAAGAGCCTGAGCAAGAGGCCTGCGAGGGTGGGGTGAGCAGGGCTCAGTCTGTGGCTTGCATCAACAGTCCTTTCCAAGTCTCCCCTGGAAGGGCTGACTAGGATGCTAGGGAGGGAGGGAGAGGTGAGGAGGTGGCAGTGCCTCAGGTCACTTAGACTGTAAAGGGCCTGCCTGTTGGAGGTTCAAATCTAGCTCCTTCTATCTTCCCATCTGCCCGCCTATCTATCTGCTCCTCTGGGCTCAGCCTCCTTTCCATCCCCACCCCTTCCCGTGACTGCCTGAGACAATATTGAGGGCACACAGTAGCTCCCCCAGCTCCATTATCGCCAACTCCTTTGCCGCCAGGGAACGGACCATCAGTCCCTGATGATACATCGCAGAAAATTGGTTGTCAGGCCAATAAATGTATCCGATTGGATTTTTGACATTGGGCTAACCCATCCGCAGGGCATTTGATTAAAGTGCTAAGAGGCAGTAGCTGGGCAGAGCCCGCCCTGAGTCTAGCCTAAATAGGCACTGTCTCCTCTCCAGGCGAGAGAGGCCTCTCCCTGCCTGTCTGCTGCTCATTCCCTCCTCTCTCATCTCCATCCTTCACTGCTCTGTGAGGGTCCAGCTTAATCAAGGCTCCCTGAGGAGACAGGGACAGCCAGCTAGGCTGGAGAAGGATCATTTTTGCTTGGCTGCTGCTGGGGTGATTCTTGGGCCCCATGATCCTTGTCTGGAACCCTGTCTGGGCTGCTTTTCCTCCCAGGTCTGGGCTGTCAGAAGGCACCAGTCACCAAGGCTGTTCCTCGCCCTGGGGAGTGGAGTAAAAGGAGGTTCTATTATTACCCAGACTGTTTTCAAAGCTTCTCAGGCCCCTCTCCGCAGCTGAATGAATGGATGAGTCTGCGACCCATTTCCCCACCTGCAAAGATAGGACCACGGAACCTAGGTGGAGCCTCCACCCCTCCACACACATACTTTCATGACTTGAATCAGAATGGTGGGGCTGATTAATTAGGAAGCATGGGACCTGTTACTGGGTCGCCATTGAGGATGATGTAATCATGGTGGGTGATGACGTAATATACCCTCTGTGGTGGGGGGAGGGGGGGAAGAACATGCTGTTCCATTCTTTGTAGCTTGGGCCCTGAGACATTTTAATTATTGGAATTACTAGGGAGAAAACCTTACTGTGAGTCCATCTCCTCTAGTCCGTTTTCTTCCATCTGTAATCTCTCCTTTTCCTATTGCAATTTTCCCTCTCTATTTTTTTTCCTTCTTCTAAAAAGCCAAACCCAACACCGAACCAAAACAAAACCTCCTATGTGTCTCAGAAAGCAGCTATTCATCCAGTCATGTGTCCAGAGGGTTGGGAAGACACAGGATGTGGAGTCTGAGGGATTTCAGTGTATAGTGTCTGACTGTATACACATACTGCAGACCCCTGACTACCCCCTCATGGGTTCTAACATGGGTTGCCTTGTCAGTAGGACCTCTGTGACAGCTCAAAGCCTTTATCTACTACTTTGAAGAACTAAGAAGATGCTTGAGGAACCCTTCCCTCATATGGAGTGAGCCCGAGAGGGATGGACCCCAACCTCAGCCAACGTAATACAGAGGGACACAGCCCAGGCTCCCTCCCATCCGAGTTCTTCCTCTATAACCTACTCTGTTTTCTCCAACCCATAGGCCTCCCCTTGCCCTCGGCTTCTGATGAAAGACTGGATTCCTGTGTTTTTCAACAAACTTTTTCCTTTCATGTAGTTGAGTCTCTTAACCTCTCCCTGGGCTTGAACAATGTCCTGGCTCGCAGAGAGATACAGGTACCAGGAGAACACACCCTACCCTGGTCCTGCCTTCTAGACATCCAAGCTCAGGGCAGAGGGCCTCTGTAGAAGGCTGGAGCAGACAAGGGAGCAGACAATGGTATAGTAAAGAAACAGCAGTCCTTGTTTGTAAGTGTGCAGTCTGTAGACCTTTCTATCCTCTCCCATTCCAAGCAACAAAGTTAAAGGACTCAAGGCCCCTGGCTTGTAAGTCAAGAGCTGTCTTTGGGAGGGTCTCTAAGGCCTCTTAGGCCCTCAGCATTCCTGAGGCCAGAAGAATTTAGAAAGGAAGTTTACCTAGACACACAAATGGGAGAGGGGTCCTAGGCCAAGTGTTCTCCCAGTCCTTGCTGTTCTCATCTGTGGGGTCATAAGCGCTGGCCATGGGGGCCAAATGAATGAGGAAGACTTTGGGTGCAGGACATACTGGGAGCCCCCAGTGTGCGTGACTGCCTTTCCACTACTTCATGGGTTAATTGTAGGGTTGAACAAAGCCTAGGGCCTGATTTACAGTAGACGGTAAATGTCCATTGTCCTCAGTGGTAGCCTGGAGCCAGATCTGACTCACTCACTCACTCAAGGAGTCTGCGAGGCTCAGGGGAAGGTTGAGCCCAAACATCGCAGGAATGAAGGAGGAGCTGTGGCCAGACCAGAGTCTGCAGGGTCCTCCTGTAGGCGGGGATGACGGGATGACGTGTTTTCATGAATCAGCATGGAGTGAAAGAAGGGAGGGATTTGGGTTAAAGTTCTGGCATTATGTTCACAAGCTGGGTGATCCTGAGCAAGTTACATACTCTCTCGGGGTTAGTGTTCTTCTCTGTAAATCAGGAGGCATCAAGGCCCACCTCTCTGGCTTTCTGAGAGAATTGATTACATGAGAGATGTGTGGAAGACACCTGGTGCACAGAGGCTGTTCAAGACACTTAGTGACTCTCTCTGCTTCTGTGCTCAAAATTGAGACTAAGAAACCATCAGCAGGTTGGCTCCCTGGAGGAAGCCAGCTCTGTCAGACTCTGAGGAGGCCCAGAGAATCTGAGGGTTAGACCATGACGTTCTCTTCTCCTCCTGAGGGCATCTCCCTGTCAGAGCACAATGGAACAGACGGCTACCCCACCAGGCTGCCTCTAAAAATAACCTCCTGTCTTGGCTCAGTATTGACACATGCTCAGGGCTTCCTCCTGGCACCATCCCTGCCCTCTTTTGGTTCTGTTCTGCCTCAGTATGAGGCTTCTCCAGGCAGCACCAGAGACATGCAGATCTCAACAAGGCAGGGTGTGGTTCAGAACAGTGAGCTCGGGGGCTGAGAGGACCACAGAGGCTGAACTGAACCAAGCCTCAGGTTCCTCTGGCCCTCATCTTCATCTTATGCCTAATGTTAGAGAGTGTGGAAGGAAGTTCCCACCAGCCCTCTTTCTGATGCTGTCCAACCCAGGAGGCTTTCTGGAGGAAGGCACCTTGAGGGTCTGGAGGAGAGGAGGCCATGAGTACCCGTGGTATTCATAAGCCCTTCTCTACCCATAATCTCAGCCTTTGTGTGCCTTCATTACCTGAACGAGGAGTGGTGGCCATCCTGTGCTAGCCTTTGGCAGAGCTGTTTCCAAATCAGACCCAGTTCTCACTAGCTGTGCGGCCTTTAATTCAGTGAAAGAGATAGAAGACAGGTGGGGGTGGGGCACCCAAGTTAGATAAACAAAATCAATCCCCCCCCCACCATGTCCTCACATAACCTAGGTTAGCTTCCAAGTCGCTATGCAGCCAGGAATGAGTTTGAACATCTAATCTTTCCACCTTTGTAGTACCGAGTACAAGCATCGTCATATCTAGTTTATGGACTATTGTGAATCAAGCTTTGGTCATTCTTCGTATCACTCTAAAACAAAACTGTGTTTCCAGACCCCCTTCCCCTCTTCCCTTCTCTTCTCTTCCCCCTTTCTCAAGAGGCCTGTCCCTAGGCTGTCCAGACAGGTCTTGAATCCTTGAATTAAGGGTGTCTTAGAACCCCATTCTCCTTATTCACAAGCATGGACGTAGTCATGGTTTCCATTTCTGGATGTATTCCTTTCTATATAGGTCTTTACAAAGGCCCACTGTGGAGGCCATGGGGTGGTGGCGGGGTGAGGGTGGGGGTGACTAGAGCTATTCAGTGAGCATGTGCAAATGTTAGCTGCTGCCCTCTAGATCTGCAGGGGTTGCCCACTTCTCTTCAAGGATTAGACTCCAAAGCTGGGTACCAGTGACCATCCCAGAGTGGTGAACTGATCCTGGACCCAAGAGCTTTGCCTGATCCATTCTGAGTGAAGAAGGGGGTGGATGGATGGATGGATGGATGGATGGATGGATGACAAACAGACAGACAGACAGACAGACAGATGTGGAAAGAAGGCAGTGGCAGAGGAGGTGCCAGCATGGTAAAGTGGGGCCTGTGGAAGGAGAGAAGCATTGGTCTGACAGAAAGGTCTACATGCCTGACAGTGGAAGCTCTGAGAAGCCTGCAAACACCCTGGGGGATTGGGGAGTAGAAAGGAGAGTCTACATGAAGATTCTGTGGTGGTTAGGGAAGACCTGTGGAAGTGTCGCAGCTGTTGCTGTCTGGGCAGCGTGATCCCTCCTTGCCTCTAGGGGCCTTAGCTTTCTTCATATCAAGCAGAAGACTGTGTGTAAAGGGACTACTAGCTCAGGGCTCAGTGAGACCTGGGTTTTCATCAGCTTTCCAGATGGGGAAATCACTTTCCCCTTGGGGATGGATTACAGTTCTGAGGTTGAAATTGCTGTGAGGGTGGGGGGACCCCTGAGAGCCTTCTTGGGGTGTCAGATGTGAACAATAGGAGGTGAGTCTGCAAGGCTTCTTGTAAGGCCACCAATAATCGGCAGTATCAATTGTCCCTGGACCATGAAAGGCAAGTGAATCACAGCAGGTATGTAATGAGTACCAGGAAGCACTCAAGTTATTCATTCAAACTACCTTGGTTGAAAATCACAGATGCAGTCACATGTGACCTTGACGGCATCCTGTTCCCTGCCCTGCTGAGCAGACACCCAGGCAACTGCCCCAAGGACACTGTGCCATCCTGGCTGGCTTAACCCTGGCATCCCAACCCTTGCCCTGACTGACGCTATGCCCTGCCCTGTGGGCTGGATCCCAAGCCCCAGATGATGAGAGTGTTGGAAACATTCAAAGAGGGAAAGGAAAAAGTGAAGTTGGTAATTAGCTGCAAAGGATACTGGGAAAATCTCTCCCCAGCTCCTCCTGGGGCTCCAACTGATGAGGAAGCAATCCCCTGGGGGCCCAGCTTTGGCTCACTCTCTCCCTTCATTACTGCAGTTTTTCCACCCTGGAGTTTCCATGCTGGGCTCTCCGGTTTCCTCTGGGAGATGCCAGGTGGTGAAGTGGAAACAGCCAAGGCTCTGAAGTCAGAGGGTCTGCGTTCAAATCCCAGCTCTGACAGCTGTTAAATGTGTCTTCTTGAGAAAGAGACTTAACCTCTTGGGGCCCTGATTTCTTCAGCTGCGACTCCAGGTGACAACTCTGGGATGGCTGCATTGATTAAAGAGGGCTATGTTTATAGTGTACCAGACACTCAGTCCGTGTCCTGCAGGTCTGTTTGTTCTGGGTGATCTCAGCCCCACAGAGAAAGAAAAGAGAGAGGAGAGTCATTGTGATGTCAGTGTTAATTATCAACTTGGTAGCCCTGGAATCACTTGGAAGATGGGCCTCTGGGTGTGCCTGGGGGTGGGGGTGGGGGTGGGGCTGGTTGGTTGGTTGGTGGTTTTTTCCAGATAGGATTTCATTGTGTAGCCTTAGATATTATGGAACTAGCTCTGTAGACCAGGCTGGCCTTACAGAGATCCACCTGCCTCTGCCTCTGAGTGCTGAGATTAAAAGCACGTGCCAACAAGGGTGGTTCTTAATTAAAGTGGGGGGAAGACTGGTCCACTGTGGGTGGGACCATTCCCTAGGCAGGAAATGCTCAACTGTTTAAATAAAAAAGGGCAGCTGGACTGCTGGGTGCATTTGTCTCTGCTCTTTGACTGTAGATGCACCTGGGGCTAGCTCAAACTCCTGTGGCTCTCACCCATGAGTAACCTGTAAGGAGCCTTTTAGGGGGTATTTTACCTCAGTACAAGGAAAGCAACTAAGTTGTCCTCATAGAGACATTATGGGGGAAGGACATGGCTGTGGGGGGGAGGGAAACTGGAGCAGGAGCTGAGACTGAGGACTGAGGACCGAGAGCTGTGGAATGAGCTTAATTAAGAGGAGAGGCAGGCCCTGGGTTTTTCTGTGGGACCCTGGATCCTCCTCCCTGTGAGTTTCTCAGAGTGGGACTAGCTTTTGAGGCTGGTGGCCAGGCTACAGGTGAGATGGGAGCCATTAAACTCTAAATGAAGAGAAAGGCCCAGCAGGCCCAAAGGCCCAAGGCTCCAGACCAGGAATGAGAAAGCCGGCTCATTTCTTTCTTTGGGTTAGTTTCTTTATCTGAGAAAAATAGAACCAGTAGCAACTACTTCTCAGGACTACCATCTAAGTATGCATATGACATAAATCCCGAGGATTGGGGTCCCGGTATATTCTCGAACAGCTCCCAGGACTTCTGACACCCATATACTCTGTGTAAATGTAAGAGGAACCCTCATTGGGCAAATGACATGCACTGTTCAGAAGCCTGGAAACTTCCAGAGGGAGAACATCAATAAACACTCAGTGGCAGGTATAGTGCTAGGAAACATACATACGTATAGTGTGTGTGTGTGTGTGTGTGTGCATGTGTGTGTGTGCGTGCATGCATGTATGCCTGTGTGTGTGCATGGTGTGTGTGTGTGTGGTATGTGTGTGTGCACATGTGTGTGGTGTGCGTGCATGTATGCGTGTGTGTGTCTGTGTGTGTGTGCACATGTGTGTGGTGTGCGTGCATGTGTGTGTGTGCGCGTGCGCATGCATGCATGCATGGATTGATGCAGGCATTCTATGAGCACCATCTGCTGGGGTACACAGAGGGTAAAGTCTGAGAGTATATGGCTCCACAAACAGCCCTGACCTGTTCCCTCTCCTCTGGAGAGCTGTATGTGAAGTACATCAGTCATACTCAGAGTATAGCTTTGGTAGGAGCTTGCAACTCAAAACCTAAGGGTCTTGTTTTTCAGTTTTGTTAACCGGACAGCCAGTGCTGTTCATCTCATGGGACTCCCCCGAAAGCTGCATTCCTTTAGATGACAATGCCCACCAAAGACCTGATACCGGCTGTCCACTGGGTGCTTGTATCTCTTCTAGATGTTCTTACGTCACACACACGGGCAGCGATGGCGGAGCAGTCTAAAAGGGCTAGGGTAGAAGTCCTGCAGCCCTTTGAGGTTCTGGCTGGAAAAAAAAGAAAGTACAACAGCCTTCCCACCATGTGCCTAGAGTCACAGTGAGCCCAGGTAGCAAGTGACTGGGGGAGGGAAGCTTATGTAATCTCTCACTAGATGCCCAGGCTTAATTTCAGCCTGGATGCTGAGTCCTGAATGTGAGCTTTTAACCCCAACTGTCTGCACTTTAGTGTCTTCTTCTGCAAGATGGACAGTGTTGATCCTTGCTATCCAGGGGCTTGTACAACTAAGAAAAGGGTTGTTTAAAGTGCCGTGTCGAGCATCCGACATCTGAATGCCCCAGGCTGGCCCACAGCTTTTGGACATACTAGCCCATGAACCCTGAGCTAGGGGAGACCTCCCTCAAAGCAGGGGCTGAGGGTCTTTGGCCAGCTAACCACCCAGTCTCCAGACTCCTGGTTCAGTGCTGTTTCTATGATGCAAGCTGTTACTCAGACGAAAGCCAAGAAGACAAATGCTGCAGTACATGAAGGGAACATTCATCTCCTCACTCATAGTGATCGTGATTGACCGGGGGTGGCTGCTCAGGATCACATAAGTTGGTCCCGGTGCTGGAACAGAGGGCAGGGGACATGTGTCATGTATCTGTCACCCCAGCTCTGCCTTAAGTTTTGACCTCACCTCTCCTCCTGGGCTAGTGTAGAGTGAACATAGTCCACTAAAGACCTTTCCTTTCTGTCTGAGAAGACACAGGAAACAGGGCGAGCAGGGTTCAAGGACTAGTATGAATGAAGCTGATAATTACGGCCGCTCTAGGCACAGGAACCAGGCACACACAGCCCCTGAAGTCAATCCCCAAAATCAAGACAAAAAAGCCTGGTGGTGTCAGGGTTCCAGGAGATTGCTGGCCCCGCTAAACAAACAGAGAACCCCAGGTTCCAAGGGAAGTCCCCATTTCAATAGCAATGTGGAAGATTCCTGGAGAATGATACCCAATTGTTGATATCTGGCTTATACACACACACACACACACACACACACACACACCCCAGTTGTTGATATCTGGCTTACACACACACATACGCACGCACGTGCGCACGTGCGCACGCACGCATGCACGCATGCACACACATACACGTGCACACGCACATACACACACCCCGACATGGACACGGTTACATGTATAAAAATGTGGAAGAGATGGGGTTGGGGATTTAGCTCAGTGGTAGAGCTACCCATCTGTCTGTGTGTAACACTGAGGAAGCCCCTCCCATCTTCCCCCTCCCCTGGGTGGAATGCAATCTGTGGGAATTCTGTGGCCCAGACAGAACCAAGGACAGCTTGAAAGACATCATTGGATGACCCCTGGAAAAATCAGTAAAATAGAGCCCCATAGGAAGCCAGACGGATTGTAGCAATTCCGTCCCTATTTGACCCCAAACCTGAGTTCCTTGAAGGGTGCACAACCTACCCTGCCTTCATGGAACCTTGGCCCGTGCCCACTATTGGAGACCTGCATTAAAATTGGAGTAAACGCCAGGCCCATCTGTGAATGCTGGGAGCTTAGTCAGCTCCAGGCCAACCCTGCTCTGCAGGAATATTCCCTCAGCTCAACAGGAAATCTGGATTTTCTTGTGAATCCTACAGTTTTCAAAGGTTGGCAAGGAACTCTATTTTTTCTTCCTCCTTAACACCATGCTGGCCAATCTTCCTCAGACCACAGACCACACGGGACAAATCTGTGGGCTGACAGATTTTTACCATCGCACTTACTCCAGATCCTTCCCAATACAGATGCGAGATGACAGGGGAGTGACGTGTTCAAGATGACACTGGTAGCCAGTGACAGCCTGTCCCCACAGCCTTCTCTGGTGCCTGTGACCCAACGCTGCGCCTGCGTTTCACAAGTCAGCGTGGATCGCACACACACCTCCCGCCTGGCCCTGGCCCCAGCTGATATTTTTACCAAATGTCACAGCAGTTTGCAGGAAGGCCCAGGGTCTAGCTTGAGCCAGTGAATTATGATTGCTTGCCAGAGGGCTGTAAACACGATTCTGATTAATGAATTTCTTAATGGCTGGGCCCTGGGTGCAGACCTTGCCTGAGTGTCACCCCCGGCAGACACATAAGGGAGCGTTGGCCCAGCAATGGGAAGATTTGTGTCACGTCTCTGCCTCTGAAAGGGTGCTCCAAGCCTGCTGGCTCCAGGAGCTAGTAATCAGCCCTCCCTGGCTATAGATCCCCCTGGCTCTGTCTGTGTGCGCCAGCCGCCCTGTGCCTGAGACGGGGGACAGCCTTGATTGATCTTTGGGTGGAAATAGCACTGGCTGGCTGCCACCTTGATCTCAAGGAGCTTGAAAATGCCCTTATCTGAATCCAAACACAGAGAGAGGAGGCTTCCTCTTGTACTGGTTTGAGGACGCCCTGCCTGAGACCTGAGCCAGAGCAGAAAGCCCTGGAATTTTAAGTTGGAGACAGCAGTAAAAAGCCTAATTCTAACCTGTCCAGACTCCCCTACATTTCAGAAAACACAGGATCTCGGGAAAACCGCCAACCATGGAATGCTCTCGCTCTGTGACTTCAGGCTAATCTTTTGACTGTTCTGGGCCTGTGTCTTCTCAAACAGAAAGGAAAGGTCTTCGGTGGACTCTGTTTACTCGCACTAAGTGCAGCAAAAGAGATGAGGTCAAACTGGTGAGATGGCTCAGTGGTTATGAGCACTGACTGCTCTTCCAGAGGTCCTGAGTTCAATTCCCAGTAACCACATGGTGACTCGCAACCATCTGTAATGAGATCTGATGCCCTCTTCTGGTGTCTGAAGACAGCCACACAGTACTCATATACATAAAAATAGATCTTTAAAGAGAGAGCTGGGGTGATAAATAAGTGACCCATGTCCCCTGCTCTCTGTTTCCTACACCAGGGCCAACCCCAGCGATCAATTCTGGCTGGGACCAGTTCTTATAACTTCTTTTTTTTTTTTTTGGTTTTTCGAGACAGGGTTTCTCTGTGTAGCCCTGGCTGTCCTGGAACTCACTCTGTAGACCAGGCTGGCCTCGAACTCAGAAATCCGCCTGCCTCTGTCTCCCAAGTGCTGGGATTAAAGGCATGCGCCACCACCGCCCGGCCTTATAACTTCTTTAGTGCAAGTCCTTGGGCAGCCAGCTCCTGTTAACCATGATTGCAACGCCAAGCAGCCTACTACTGAGCATTTCCGAAGCCCCACCTACCATCCTGCACAGTGCTCAGACACCTACCAAGCTCAGGCTTAGGCAAGGCTTGCTGGGCTCTGCTGCATTGATCCTCCCACTCCACAGGGCACATCTGGAAGTTTACGCAGCTCCCCAGTCTGCTCTGGAGTATGGAGAAGAAAGCAGATGTCTCTCTTCTTCAGCTGCGAGGTGGCGAGACTATGAGAGGCTCTTTAGAGGAGAGAGGACACTGGTAGCTGTCTAGGAGAAAGAAGGGCTGTATTCTGGGTTGGGTGGGCTCAGGCAGCCAGGAGGAATCTGGAGCCCTGAAACAACCTTCCTTTTCTCAGACTCCCTTGCAAAAGTGCCTCCCCACTCCGGGATGTCCTCATCCCTGGCTGATTCTCTCAGGCTCATTCCTGAGGCTGAGAGATGGCTGTTGACTCCTGGTTAAACAGCTTGCTGCTTGTTTGTGTGCTCTCACAGGGACAGCTGCACCCCCCTGCCCCCAGCATGCATCACAAGTATTGAATAGCTGTGACAGAGATGCCCGCCATCAATGTCCTACAAATTCACTCTCTGCTTTTTCCAGAAAAGGTTTTGCCTTAGACAAGAGACTCTGAAGAGAGTCCTGAAAGAATTATCCACCCAGTTTTCTTGCTTTTCAGAGAGAAGTAGGTTACAGAGAGGTTAAACAAGTGGCCAATGCTCACCCAACAAATGAGCAGAGTGAGCGATCCTGAGGTCCTTCTGTCCCAAAGAAGGTCATTCCTCCCAGGTTGTGAGAATTCCAAGCACAAACTGACGTCAAGAACACAGGCAATTTGTGGCCTCTGGATTGGACACTGCTTCTGAAGCCATGCCCCTCCCTGGGACATAGTGGACAATATATTTATGTCTGATCATCCGAAGAGGAAGCTGTATTGGGGGGGGAGCTATGTAATCAAGCTCTCTTTTAAATCTTAGTTCCTTGACTCACTCAGGATTGTTGACATCTGCATGTGACAGTCTGCTGTGATAGCCTGAGCTCACTGTGGCTGAACAGGGAGAGAGAGGATCCTGGGAGTCAGAAAGCAATGAATGGGCCTCCTATTTCCCAAGCCCAACTTTGTGCGAAGATTTATGTTTTGTTTCATATTGATGACTGAACTGATTTTACTTTCTTTAAGAGATATTTTCCCAGGGGCAAAAGAGATGGCTTGCTGGGTAAAGTGCTTGCCAGGCAAGTGTGAGGACCTGAGTTTGGATACCCAGCATCCAGGTAAAATCTGGGCATAGTCGTGCCTACTTGTAATCCTAGCATTGGTAATGGGAGGAGGTGGAGGTGCTAGGCTTCCTGTGTAGCTTACTGGCCAGCTAGTCTTGCCTACCAGTGAGCTCTAGGCTCAGTGAGAAGCCCTGTCTCAAAATACAAAGCAATTGAAGAAGACGTGCAAAGCTCACCTTTGTCCTCCATATAAAACATACATGGGCACACTCACCTGCAAACACGTGTGCACATGTACACATACATCATACAGTATTCATTCCTTGGAATAGATTGCTAAGGAAAACTGCTCAGGAAAACTCATTAAAAAGTAGTGAAAATTTTTTTTTAAATGTATACAAAATAAACAGTTTACGTAAGACCATGGAGCCATTTTTCCATGAGCCATCGGCAGGGCAGGGGTTATTATTTCTGCTCAGATCAGATAGCTTTCTACACTAATGTGTTTGCAGGATGTGTTATATATGGTGTGTTTTGTCGCAGCTCATAAATTCCAGCTCCCTTGCCTTGAACAATAAGGAAACATGGCCGAAGAAAGGAAAGGCAGAGAATGTTGATAGCATGGCGCCGAGTTAACCTTTAAAATCAGAATCAAATACCTGAATGGAAGCTGAACCCTTTCCTGGAAGTGGCTCTCCATGACCTGATGACTAAAGGCATACCCAGAAACCAACAGGCCAATGGGAAAACACCAGTCTTTCCAGAACAATCATCTGGGCTTACTCAGTGAACCAAACAGCCTTATGCCATGGACAGTATATTTAAGTACTGTCCATTAGCGTGCTCAATTCAGGGATGCGGGTGGGGGTGGGGGAAGGCCTAGGCTCAAAACACAAAAAGCCAACCTGCTCTTGCTGCTTTCTGAAAGACTACATTTACTTCCATGCTGCTTGGAATCCATGTGCCGTGTACCCAGCATTGTGGGTAATACAGCCTCACTCCACGGCTAGAGGCAGATGCTTTCACACCCCAGCCCCCTTCCACAGCTTGCCCGCCAGTCACGCGGGAGTTCTTTGCATGTGCCGGGCTTTGGCTGAGACTAACTCACTTGCACTCTTCACTGTCCCTCTGCTACTTCCTGGGAAAATTTTACAAGCAGAGCCATTGATCAGGTTGTCAGGTCTCAGACCCCATGGCAGGATATTGGTGCAGAAAGGCCCTTCTCTGGGATACCTCAGGAGGGACAAGGAAAGAGGCTTGGTCAAGGAGCCACTACGAAGGCTGATCAGAGCTTGGAAGCACAGCGGAGCTCTTGGTGCCTCAGTTTCTCACCTGCAGAATGAACATAGTGCCTACTCTATAATAATAATAATAATAATAATAATAATAATAATAATAATAATAACTATTATTATTATTATTATTATTATTATTATTATTATTATTATTATTATTTGGTTTTTCAAGACAGGGTTTCTCTGTGTAGTCCTGGCTGTCCTGGAACTCACTCTGTAGACCAGACTGGCCTCGAACTCAGAAATCTGCCTGTTTCTGCCTCTCAAGTGCTGGGATTCAAGGCGTGCGCCACCACCGCCTGACCGCCTACTCTATTATTACCTAGTGGGGAGACACAGACGACAAAGGAACACAAGGTTTTTGGTGCACAAGAAGCCACTCCGGATGGAAGCTTTTACTTAAGGCAGCTCGTTGTGTTCCCTGCTCTGAGATCGGAACCACCCACCAGCTCTGCACCTAGACGTTTGCTTAATGATCGGAATTCGTTCTTCAACTCTGTTGCTGACTGAAAGATGTTCCGGTGAAAAACCCATTCCAAGCTTAGTATGGTGTGGCTCATGCCTGTCATCCTAGTACTTGGGAGGCCGAGGTGGCACACTAGCTTGGGCTACATAGTTAGACCTTGACACAAAAGGAGAGAAAGAAAGGAAGGGATGGAGGGAGAGAGAAAAGGAAGGAAAGGAAAGATGGGAGGGAAAGAGGGGAAGGGAAGGGAGAAAGGGAGGAAGGATGGGTGAGGGTAGAGAATGGGAGATGGCTCAGTCAGTAAAGTACTTGCTGATGTGAGCCTGAAGACTTGAATTCACATCCTGGCACACAGGTAAAAAGTTAGGTACTGCGTGCACACCTTAACCCCAGTGCTGAGGAGACATAGACAGGAGGATCCCTAGGGTACAGGTTTCGGGGGTGGGGGTAGAGGACGATGACAGCCAGTCTAATCTGCCAGGTTTAGGTTAGTGAGAGACCCTGTCTCAGAAAAGAAGGTTGAGGACATATACATACACACACATACACACACAGAGAGAGAAAGAGAGAGAGAGAGAGAGAGAGAGAGAGAGAGAGAGAGAGAGAGAGACTTTGTTCCATACATTTTATTAGGAAAAGTCATGATGCCTTCTGTTCATCCCCATGTGTGTAATTCCAGGCTGCCCATCCCCCCTGGCTCCCCATGGCCTCTGCTCAAGGAATGTGTGCCTTGTGACGCACCACAGGTGAGTTCCATGCAACCTCAGGCCTGAGAACGCTTTCCTTCGAAGGACTCCCACCTCCCCTTCTGAGATTTGCAAGGGCCGAGTTGAGTATCTAAACTACAGACTGGCTCAAAGCCACTCAGAGGGGCAAGGGCAGCATTCAGAGCCAAACAGCAGGCTGGGGGCTCTGCAAGGGGCCCCTACTTGGGAGAAGAGTGGCTTTGTTCCTCCATGCTTTCCTGAAGTCAAGCCTGAGGGTCTCAGATAACCAGCCACCTAAGGACTGAAGGTTCCTGCCTGGCACCCGCCTGGCCTCTGCAGCAGGCTCACATTAGGAGCCTCAGCTGGTTCAACCAGCAGCTCATGGCTCCCCTGAGCACTCCCAGTTAATAAATCCCAGGTCCTCGTGGTGTGAAAGGGAAGAGATTACTAGTCCAGGCACTTGGCTGGCGCTGCAGGGTCTCTACACACCTCATACATCACATCTGATACCTCAGGGAAGTGTAGGCTGGCTCGGAGTGTTCTGTGTGGGGTGAGAAACAGCATCTCCTCCACTCATGTGCCCCCTTCCCAGACACCTCTGCTTCTACCTGAACCCCAGAGGCAGTGTGCCTTATGATAGTGTTGGGAGACAGTACATTCCTGTTCTGGTGGAATACACTGCTGTCTGTCTGTCTGTCTGTCTGTCTGTCTGTTTCTCTCTCTCTCTCTCTCTCTCTCTCTCTCTCTCTCTCTCTCTCTCTCTGTGTGTGTGTGTGTGTGTGTGTGTGTGTGTGTGACGAAAAGACAGAGCCACATCCTTGTCTATAGGGCTTGCAGAAAGACCAGTGTACTGTGTGGTGTATGCGCGTGCTTATATATGCATGGCTGTGCTAGAAGCCAAGTTGGGAGCTAGAGAGACCAGGGACAGAAGGAAGAGGAGAGAGGGTAGGGAAAAGAAGAGAAACAGAGCATGCAGGGATTTCATGGAGTCAGAGGCCTCCAGGGTCTTCATACTCTAGCTGTCCCCTTCGATTGGATAGAGAGTCAGAGCTAGCCCCTCAGGTCCGGGGCATAACAATACACAGGAACCAGGTGGGCCAGTCACAGACTTGGAATGGGACGGCTAGCCAGGCTTGCACAAAGGTCTCAGCCACCACACAGTTCCAGCTCACTCTTGCATAGGGAACAAGAACATCCTGTTGCCAGATTTCTAATTTCCCTTCTCTTGAATTTCTGTAAAAGTTTCCAAATTTTAAAGAAGCCTCACTTAGGCCAAACAACACATCCTGTAGCCAGATTCTGCCTGCTCAGCACCGGGCCTGCTCTTGAGGCAGAAAGTTGGGGGTGTGTTTGCCAGGCTACTGCCACTTTCTGTCTGTGGGGTCCTGGGCCTCTGAGTTAATCTCTGAGCCTCTTTTCTTATCTATGAGATGTGGATAGGAATGGCTGTGGCAGCCTGAAGATAACACTCCCAAGAATCCTCCTGCAAGACCTGGCACACACCAGAGCTCCTCAGACACTAGGCCCTTTGATCTACAGCTCGTCTCAATGGGTCTTAGAATCCCCCTTTCAGAATCTTCCTAGAAACCATCTTCCTGGGTTTAGGATAGAGATATGGATAGTCTACCTAGCTTGGTGGTGCTGGCCTGTCATCCTGGATATCTGAGGGACTGAAGCAGGAGGATTGAATGTTCAAAGACAGTCTGGACAATGTAGTGAAATCTCATCTCAAAAGTAACAAGGGATGGGGGGGGGGGAGTGGAGAGATGGCTCACTGGTTAAAAGCACATATTGCTCTTTCTGAGGCCCTGAGTTCAATTCCCAGCACCCACATCAGGTGGCTTACAACTGCTTGTAACCCCAGCTCCAAGGGGTACCTCACACCCCTGACTTCTATGGAAATTTGCATTCACATTGGATACCCCCAGCCCCTATTACCACCCCCATACACCTAATTTAAATAATAGAAATAAACCTTTGAAAAAAGAAACAAAGGCTGGAAGTGGGAAGGCTTGGGGGGACGCTCAGTGGAAATATCTGCTGCTCAAGCATGGGGACTTAACAGCCATGTAAAAGCTCGGCATGGTGGCTTTCAGCTTTACCTCCAGCACTTAGGGGAGACAGGTGGATCCTTAAAATCCACTGGCCAGTCAAAGTAGCCTATAATGAGCTTCAGTTTTAGTAAGAGAATGTCTTAGAGAGAGAGAGAGAGAGCATTAAGAAAAAGCATCACACCGGGCAGTGGTGGCGCACGTCTTTAATCCCAGCATTTGGGAGGTAGAGGCAGGCGGATTTCTGAGTTCGAGGCCAGCCTGGTCTACAGAGTAAGTGCCAGGACAGCTAGGACTACACAGAGGAAACCATGTCTCAAAAAAAAAAAAAAAAGCATCACTTGAGGTTGACCTCTGACCTCCACACACACACAGGAGGCTAAGGACAGTTCCCATTGGTAGAGAGGCTGCATAGTCTTTAGGGTTTCCTGAGTTCACCACTGCAAAACAAGCAAACAAGCAAATGAATCTTGTGGACACTGTACCACTTTAAATCTAGGACTGGCTGGATTGCAGCTTGTCATCCAGGAAGTGCCCAACCATGAGTACTTCTCTAGAACTGGTGGGGTTGGGTTTAAGATAGGCCTAGCTTGTCTACCAGAAGCCTTATCTGGGTGAACCTGGAGCGAGTGTCAAAGTCTATGTGGCACATGCTCATGTCAGCTCTCCCAAGTCTTGGAGTCTTGAGATGGGTAGAAGAACCAGCCAGCCAGGCCTGGCCTGAGCCACAGCTGCCCTGGGCTCTCAGCCATGCCCTTTCCAGACATATTGGGTCCCTCCTCCTCCTTGGCAGGCATGTGAACCTCACTAGTTCATGGTGAAGACTCTTTCTTAATTGCCTCGGGGACTTCCCCTGACTAACTGGGGGAAGAGCCCGCACCCTGTCTATCACACCAACCAAACCAATCTGAGAGCAGAAGCACGGAGTGCTGGCGGGACCGGAGAAGCTGGCACATTTAGTTGGAACGATTATGTCTTTAAAGAGGCAGTTGTGCGATCTGTAAAGTTTGCAGCGGGGACTCTAGTGCCCTTGGCTTCTGCTTCTGGGATCTGCAAACCGCGTGTTTTCTTTAACCGTCCTCTCCCCCATGGCTCAGCCTGAGATACGAATCACCTTTTCCTCTTTTCTCTTGCTCCTGCCCATTAACTCCTGGAATCGCTCGCTGTTCTTGCCCAAGCTGCTTTAAAAGGAAGATTAACCCACTGGCAGGGTTAATCTTCACTCTGCTGGCTACAGACATAGCTCTCCTGGTAGAGTACTTGCCTAGCATGTGCAAAGCCCTGGGTTCAATCCCCAGCACTGCGTAAACGGTTGTGGTGATGCATTCCTGTAATCCTAGCAAGTCGGAGGTAGAAGCAGGAGGATCTTAAGCTCAAGGTCAGCTTCAGTTTGAGGCTAGCCTAGGCTATTGAGACCCTATCTCCAAAAAGAAAGGAATGGGGTGGGGGCTACAGTTTTAATTTTGTAGAACACTTATAGCAGGCACACGTACAACTGCAGCCTAGATTGCAGGGTTGCAGACTCAGAGGCCAAGGCCCGTCAGCAGGGATGCTTCCCTATCCCAGGATGCCCCGCATTTGGGTAGGAGAAGCCTCCTTATCTTAGCTACCCGGCTGTCTCCTTCCAGCCCTCCTCCCTCAATCCAGAATCTTGTCTCTCTCTTAGCACATGAGAACCTCCTGGGTCTCCAATGAGAAGGGTGGGCAATATTTCCTTTTCTTGGGAAATCCATCCATGGTATTGAGCTCTGGCGAGGGAGACTTGGATATCATGCCCAGTGACAGGGACCAGGCAGATGTAGGCAGAAGAAGATTGAGTATATATTTTTTGTGGAGGGACATGCATGTGTATGCACACATGTGCATGTGTACGGGGGCCAGATATTGATATTAGAAGTCTTCTGTCTCTCCTCTTTATTATTATTATAGTTATTATCATTATTATTATTATTTTGAGACAGGATCTCTCATTGAACCTGGCCTCTCCTCTTTGTCCTCCTCCCTCTCCTCCTCCTCTTCTTCCTCTTCTTCTTCCTCCTCCTTTTCCTCCTCCTCTTCCTCCTCCTCCCCCTCCTCCTCTTCCTCCTTTTCCTCTTCTTCTTCCTCCTCTTCCTCCTTCTCCTCTTCCTCATTTGACAAAGGGTCTCTCATTGAACCTAGAGTTCACTGACTCAGATAGGCTGGCTGGCAGAGCCCCAGGTATCCTCCTGTCTCCAGCTCCTCAGTGCTGGAATTAGAGGTCAGGTTATTTTCACTGGGGCCCTTGGTTTAGGTTGTTTTTCACTTCTCTTTAGAGCTGTCCACCTTTCTTGTAGTCCTACTGTGTGCTGCTGAGTCTTTTGAAAAGTGTCCACCACTTCTTCCTTATCTTTCCCGAGAAAGGATGTCCGAATCCTCTACATTCCTGTCCCATAGACACCTGTGAAGTGGGCACATCTGTGTGCATGCACTCATGTGAGTCCCTGGTTCATTTGTAAGAGAGCCAGTGTTTACTCTCACCTGAGACAGTTCCCCACGGCAGGGGGTTGTAGAGGGAGAGCTTGGTGGATGGTTTCTGGCCACCTAGTTGGATTTCCACAGGATGATTCTGAGGCTTTGAGATGGGACCATTAAAGGCACTGATATTCCTACTAATTACATACAGACCCAGAATTACAACTGTGGTCTACCTGCCCAGACCCCTACCACTGAGTTTGAAAAATGATAGACTGCACCTAATGAATGTTGGGAGGTAAAACCAGGAAGGGGTACACACACACACACACACACACACACACACACACACACACACACATGATGCACGGGAAGCTCACTCCATGCCTTCTCATGGGTAGGTAGTGGAGATGCCACCTAGAGTTGGGCGTATGCCTGGAGCAGGGAAACTATGGAGGAGCCTCCTGTGAGGCCTGCTGTGTTCTCTCAGCCACATGGTGGTTTCTGATCCACATGCACAATCGATCGTGCATGAGTGACAGCTCAGAAAGGGTTCTCTAGACACTTGTATGTCACCAGGAGTTGTCTAGTAAATTAACACAAGCCACAGTGGACTTCAATTTTGTCAAAGTGCCTTATTAGTCACCATGTGATTTCAGTTCAGGCCTAGGTGCAATCTTACATGCTTAAAAAACAAACAAACAAACAAACAAACAAACAAACACAAGAGCTGGAGAGATGGCTCAGCAGTTAAGAGCACTTACTGTTGGTTTGTCAGCAGCCAGAGTTCAGATCTCCACACCTCCAATAGGTGGCTCATGAATACCTGTAACTCCAAGGGATTTCATGGCCTCTTCAGGCCTTCAAGGACACATGCTCCCATAAATAAAAACAAATCTTAAAAGGAACATTCAAATACTATCTTTACATTGTTAAAAAAAAAGCAGAAAACACACATTTCTAGTATTGACACTTAAAAATAATCCATAGTCTCTGATATGTCTAAATAGTTAAAAAATATGGATCCTACTATATATAAAGTACATTTTTTCCACCCAAATATTCTGGTATGTCTCCTTTTTTAGGTATCTTTAACATTATTTAAAACCTTAAAAATTATTATTCATGTGAGTGGATGTTTTGTCTCTGTGCCTCATGCACACCGTGCTCTTGGAGGTCAGAGAGGGCGTTGGATCCCCTGGAACTGAAGTTACAGATGGTTGTGAGCTGTCATCTGGGTGCTGGGAACTGAACATGGGTCCTCTGGAAGAGCAGTCAGTGCATTTAACTGCTGAACTATCTCTCCAACCTGGCAGATATATTTCTAAGGTTGCATAGTTATGTGTGGTGGTACACAGCTGAAGTCATGGGAAATTCAGGCAGTAAGATTATGAGGTTGAGGTCAGCCTGGGTCAGCGAGCAAGACTGTGTCAAAATAAAACAGCTTTAGGTGGTAGCCATTGTGAGACTACACTGTCGGCCATTCTGTAACACACTGGTGCTATCAGAATTTACTGTCATAGCTCTCTAACATGTCTTGTTGTGTGTGCGTACATTTTACCTCAGATCATGACCATTTCCTTGGGTCAGATTCCTGGGAGGTGATTTGCAGTGTCAAAGGAACTTTTGTGGGATTCTGTGTGTGTGTGTGTGTGTGTGTGTGTCCACGTCCACACATGCACATATATACATGCACATGCAGGCTGGACATCAATGTCAGATGTCTTTCTGGACCAGTCTTGTGGTGGTTTGAATAAGAATAGCCCTCACAAGCTCATAGATTTGAATGCTCAGTCATTGGGGAATGGCACTATTAGGAAGGGGGTGGCCTTGTTGGAGGAAGTGTCACTGGGAGAAGGCTTTGGGGTTTCAGAAGCCCAAGCTAGGCCTAGTTGCTGTCTTCTCTCTTCCCACTGCCTTTGGGATCTAGATGGAGAACACTCAGATTACTTCTTCACACTGTTTATTTCAGACAGGGTGTCTCAGGGACCCTCCTGTCCCCACCTCCCCATTGCTGGACTTACAGGCATTTACTATCATTGCCTGCCTTAACTGGCTTTCTCTGTGAGTGCTGGGATACAAACTCAAGCACTTTACTCAGTAAACTCTTTCACCCCTGATCCATCGCTTCTAGTCCTTTCTTTGGGGAGGGGGTTCTTAAAAGACAGCACCAAATCACTTTCTAATGCCTGGAGGTGCTGTGGTACCGTTATCTTTATCTGCAGAGAGTAACATCCGTTTTAAAGGGTTTTGTTACTTGAATTGTTTGGGCATGATTTTGAAATGATTTTTCGGGGCTGGGAAGGATGGCTCAATGGTTTAGAACACATAAGTGTTCCTGCAGAGGACCTGAATATGGTTCCCAGCCTCCATGCCAGACAGCTTCAAGGAATCTGTGCCCTCTTCTGACCTTCTCCAGGACCTGTGCTTACAAGTACAGACACACACACCAACACATAATTAAAAACAAAATCATTTATAGTGCTCTTTTAATTATCTGAAGGCTATCATTTGCATTTTCTCCGTTTTAGTGAGTGTTGTGTTGATTCCCCACTCCCGCCCCCTCTCAGCATTTTAGTGCTTTCCTTATTCATGAGACTGAATACATTTGAGACCAATCCTTCTGTGTTAGCAAGAGTGTCTCTGGGTTTGCCAGAAGCTTGTCATTCTCTTGTTGACGTTTCCTGGAGTTGAGAAGGTGGCTACTTCTGGTCACCTGCACTTGTTTCTTTTCTCCCTCAGTCTCGTGTAGTTTATGCTCTGGGGATTTTTTTTCCCACCCCATTATAGGATCTGGTAAATATTTACCTTTGTTTTCTCCCAGATTTTTATGGGTTTGCCTTTTATGTTTAGCTCTTTAATCCTCTGTAATTTATTTTGGCACCAAGTGTCATGAGAAGAGCTGAATTTATTTAATTTTCGAAATAGCTAACCAATTGCCCCAGCACCAGTTAATCAGTAATGCTTCCTTTCCAGGCATATGCAGTGCCACCTCATCGCCCATGGACTTTATGTGTCTGGCACATGCCGAGCTCTGCCTTCTGCCTAATGCTGTGGTCCTTTCCGTTTTAATCTGTCTCAGAACTCGTGTGCTGTGGCCATACAGCTTTGTGACTATCACAACTTATAATTCTTGTCATTGTCAGTCATCATCACCATCCTGCTCCTCCTCCTTGTAGTCATTACTAGTTTGAAATCCTAGGGGTTGAACTCAGAGCCTTAAGTATTGTAAGTGTATGCCTAGCACTGAGTTACATCCCCGATGCTACATTTACATTCTCCTCCCCTCTTCCTTCTCCCCTTCCTCCTTTTCTTCTTCTTTGGAGACAATCTTAACTATATAATCCAGGCTGGCTGTAAACTCCAGGCAACCCCCTGCCTCAGCCCCAGCTGTGGGGATTACAGGTGTGCATCATCTCATCCAGAACCATATCATTACACTTAATTTCCTGACTTCTCTTGGCTAGTTTTTTCTTCATTTTTTTCCAGATCAAACTTGGAGTAACATGACGAAGGCCTTGATTCCACAGTTACTTTTAAAATTATTGTGGTTACACATTAATCTGGGGATAAACATCATCATAAAATTCAGCTCTCTGTGACACGCCACATCACTCATTTCTTCAAGTCTGGATAGCCTTGATTTTTCTCTTCTTTGTGGTGTCTGGCATTTGTAGGGTTAGACTTTTCAAAACCTACTTTAAATAAGGGTCCTTAAATGCTTTAACCTCCTACCACCAACCAGAGGTAGTAGAAAGGAAAGATTAATAAGGCAAAAATTCATGTAGACCTGTTTAGAAATAGTTCTTTTGGGCTATTTCAGTCTTTGTTGTCAGGATATCAGCAGTTCAGTTTAGCCCAATCCACTCACAAACACCATTCATGAATCAGCAACGGCAGTTCGATCCAGAAGAAACCACAAGGCTCTGCCAATTGGCCTGAGTCTACAGAAGCAGCAAGAAACCACCAGCATGTCACAAGTTCTTGGTGCATTTCTCTCTACGAAGTCATGATAAACAACTATCAGCAAAGAGTGGCAAGGTGAACCAATACCACAAAGTGTTGTCAGCGAAGACCAGCATCAGCGAAGACCAGCGAAGATCAGCAAAGAGTGGCAAGGTGAACGAATGCCACACAGCATTGTCCACTGACTGTTGGGTTACACATCACATGCCCTTTTTCCAAGCAGCTTCCAGAAGAGCGCCACGTATCTGTTCTCAGCAAAACATCCTCTCATAAGACAGTTTTCAGGAAAACATCACATGACACAACCGAGTCTCCAAAGAAACCAGAAACTTCCACTTCACACATTTATGGGCAAGGTTATTCATTCCTTTCTGGCTCTTACCACTGGGACACTTGTCCTTCTTCTGTTGTGGCTCCAAAGTAGAACATTTGCTCTGCATCCAGGAGGTTTGAGTATCACTACAAAACAGCACCGAACAACACTAACCATCCTGCATACTATATTATTTTTTAATGATGCATTTATTTACTGGCAGAGGAAAGAGGGGGTGCTCATGTGAAGACTTGGTAGCAGTTGCCTTTACCAACAAAACTGCCTCAATGACCCAATATAATTTTTTAAAAAATTAAAGAAAGACTTTAATATTATATAAAGATGTCATAAATACAAGAAGCTAAGTGAACTAGAAATAATACACTCCCATCTACCCATGTGTGTGTGTGTGTGTGTGTGTCTGTGTGTCTGTGTGTCTGTGTATGTGTGTGTGTGTGTGTGTGTGTGTAGATATGCATTGGGGGCCAGAGGACAATGATAGTTGTCTTCCTCAATCATTCTCTGTCTTATTTCTTGGGATAGTGTCTCTCACTAACCAGTGATTGGCTAGACTAGCTGACCAGCAAGGCCCAAGGACCTGCCTCTTCAGCTCTGAGATTAACACGTCACCGTCCTATCATTTTGAATGGGAATCTGAACTCAGGTCCACAAGACTGTACAAGCACTGTGTCAGTTGACCATCACCTTTGTCCTGTCCCCCTACCTTGACTTTTTAAAGTTACACCCTGGTGACACAGTTAAATACCCCATCAAAATCAGAGAGAATAGTCCCAGATGTACTGAGCCCTGTTCTGTGAGTCACAGCCGATACAAGAAGACAGGGGAATCTTGAGATGTAGCCACCGTCTACCTAAAGATTGTTCAAGAGAGCTGAGCACAGTGATGAAGGCCTTTAATACCAGCACTTGAAAAGCTGTAAGGAAAAGGAATTGTGAGTTCTAGACCAAGCTGGGCTACACAACAAGATTACATTTCAAAAAGATAAAAAATAATTCTTCAGACAAATAGGAAATCTATTCAAACTAATTACACTCGACTCAATGAAAAATAAACAAATGGAAGGTATTCTTCTCCCTGTACCCTGTCGCCAAATCAGGAATTATTTAGGTTCTGTAAAATGGATCGGTGGATGAAGGTGCTTGCTGTCTGATGATCTGCCTGGAACCTACATGGTGGAAGCAGAGAACAAACTCCAGATTGTCTTCTGACTTCCAAGTGTTGTCACGAAATGTGCACATGTACACATATGCATGAAAACACACACATACATACACACACTAAATGTAACATTTACTATAAAAGAACTAATCTATCATTTTTCTCCTATAACATTTTGATGTGACATTTTCCGTGAACAGATTTCCCAAGACTGAATCCCATCCATGTTCCTGGGATAAAGGCTCCTTGTTTAGTCCCCTTTGAGGTTTCTATTCAGCACTGAGTTTGCTTTGTTCATATTTTACTTGAGAGAGAGAGAGAGAGAGAGAGAGAGAGAGAGAGAGAGAGTGTGTAATAGGTGATAGGAAAGACAAGATAAGGCATAAAGCTGCCCGGATTTGAATCTTGGATCTGCCACTACTGACTGTGTGCCCTTTGGCAGGTTCTTTCCCTCTCTGATCTTCAAATATGAGATTCATTTTTGGCATCCAGCTCTGTTCACTGGGTCACAAGGGTTCAAGGCCAAAACGTTTGTTTTGAGTTCCTTCTGTTTCACCTCATCTGAACCCAACAGCCCTGTGCACTGGGCACTGTTTGTTCATCTAACAAAGTAGAGGCCAGAGGCCCCAAAAGGTGAAGTCCCTTGTGCCCAATGACTCAGCTGGTAAATCAATCAGATACATACAGTGTGCCTTATTTACACCTCCTGACTCCCTCTTTGTAATGGTCACCTATCTGCAGTCCCCTAGAGGCCTGCCTGATTTCTGTCTGCCTTCCTTATGCAATAAATACTCTTTCTTCCAAAGGACTTCATTTTTTGTATCTGAAAGAAAAAAACAAAAACAAAAACAAAAGAACCTTTTACTTCTCCTCAAAACCCAAATCAAATAACCCCTCCTCTGGAAAGTTTTTGGGCTCCTGAGGTCCTCCCAGTTATGGGAATCCTAAGGTTATGGGATTAGCTTTGTTGTTCCATATCTGAGGCCCTGGCGACCACCCCTCACCCACACACTACCACTTGCCTTTCCTGGAGTGCTCACCCCCACTGGCAAGCTGAGTTCTGCTCCCCAAGTATGAAGCAGTGTTCCAGGGCAAAAGGATCCACACTTTGGATATTGACAGACTCTTTTTTTTCTTCCCCCTTTTCTCTCCCTTCTTCCTTCCTTCCTTCCTTCCTTCCTTCCTTCCTTCCTTCCTTCCTCCCTCCCTCTTTCTCTCTTTCTCTCTTTCTCTTTTTCTCTCCCTTTCTTTCTTTCTTTCTTTCTTTCTTTCTTTCTTTCTTTCTTTCTT
>JANHMN010000024.1:26673404-26686202 GCA_030674055.1 Rhabdomys pumilio
ACACACACACACACACACACACACACACACACACACACACACACACAGAGTTCTACCCAGAAGTCCACGTGTCTTTGCTGTTACCATTTTGTATTCTCCTGGGGATCCCCCTCCCCTAGCTGCCTTATCTCTACCTCTCCAGTAGCACTCAGGGTTGTCTACCTTGTGTCCCAGGGAAATAAGTGCTTGCTTAATCCTCTTAAGAACAAGCTACAAACCACTTTGTCAAAGGAGAGCTCCTGCTTTTTTTTTTTTTTTTTTTTTTTTTTTTTTTTTTTTTTTTTTTTTTTTGACAGAGTCACAAGTGCCTGGCTAGACTAGCACTTGCTATGTAGACCAAAATGGGCCCTGAATTTATGGAGATCTGCTTGCGTCTGCCTCCCAAGTGCTGGGATTAAAGGTGTGCGCCATCACCCATAACCAGTTTCTTGGTTTTCAAAAAGCCGCCCTCAGAGTTGGAAAGCTGGTTGGTATTCTCAGTTTTACTAACAGAGAGGTTGAGTCACTAGCCCATGGCCACACAGCTGGAAGTTGATTTCTGGCCTGAGTTCAGGCCCTCAAGGTAGATCGTGCTCTCTTTGCCACAGCTGCCTCCTGCTAGAAAGTCCTTAAGGGCAGGGATGAGGAATACCTTTAGCCAAGATTCATTGCCAGGCCAGGTGGGACGGGTCTACGTGTGTGAAATCTCTTCGAGCTGTTTCTTGAATGTGGGAATGGCCGGGCCCTGCCTGACAAAACTCACATTCAGTTCTTGGTGTTGCTTCTGAGAGTACAGAACTGCTGAGACTTCACCCAGTGGTTTCCAGCCTTTCCAGTGGTGCGACCCTTTAATAAGGTTCCTTATGTTGTGGTGACTCTCAACCATAAAATTATTTGCGTTGCTCCTTCATAACTGTGATATTGCTACTGTTATGAACAAAGATGGAAATATTTTTGGAGATAGGAGTTTGCCGACATCCTGGAGCCAGCCTTCCCCTGGCAGCCACGGATGAAGCCCATCATTACCGGATCTTTTAAGGTTATCTCCAGCTTCTTCCCACTGTCCCTGGCTTGCCAGCGCAACTCCAGGTGGTGTGCGTTGCTTTTGGCAAGCCATTTGTGCACTGGTTCTTCATGGAATTATCAGAGGGCCTGAGGCAGAGAGGTGTGGAGGGAAGAGGGGACAGAGCGGGAGGAGCTTCCTGAACAGCTGTGTGCTTGACAAGGTTGTGGCCTAGCTGGGTCTAGGTTCCGGTCCTGGGGAGGGACCTATGGGAGGGGAAGGGTCCCTGGCAGGAGCCCAGAGTCACCCTTGCTTCTTCTAGGAGAGGTTCCTAGCCTACGAAGGATGGTCTAAGACAGGAGTGTCATGTGATAGCCACTTTATAGACGGGCAAGTGGCTTCTACAGAAGGACACATGGCAACAATGAATGTCTTAACACACCCTGAACTTTGTCACCCCCAAACTCCTGGCTTCTCTGCCATAAAAAGGGGGTTTGAGCTCTGGGATCGGGACCAAAAGTTCAGGCTTCTAACTTAGCCCTGGTGTTAGCCCTGCTGTGTCATCCTGAGCCAGTTGTGCGGCTCTCTGGACCTTGTTATGTTTGTTTTCTCTCTCCAATAGCTGTCAAGTCTCTATTTCTATAGCATCCCCCCCTCCCCCCACATGCCCCAGCAAGACCATGCACCCACTGGACTTTAATCACCCCTGTTGCTTTTAACCTCCAGGCCCATCTCCAGCCACCCGGAGCCTGTGGATTTTACATGACTTCCCCCATCAAGCGGGTCACCAGAGAGAACACAGGCCTTGTCACAAAAATCCAAGCTTCCTTAAATTTTTGTTGTAAGAAGTGATGATCCCGGAAGAGTGCATGTTGCCAAGCCTGATAACCAGAGTTCAATCCCCAGGACCCCAGCACAGTGGAAGGAGAGAACTCACTCCCACAGGTCATCCTCTGACCTCCACACACATGACGTGACATGTGCCGCTCCAGCTTCCAAAATAAATAAACACTCTGTTATTATTGTTGTTGTTATTTTTTAATGGACGTGGTACAGTGCCAATAAACTTTGCCAGACTGAAAAGAACCTGAGGTACAGCTCAGGGTAGAGAGTCATTCCGTTTGTTGATGGAGATATAATCTGACCTCAGGTTTGCTGACTGGGGACTGGATGTGCCATTCATTTCTCTCAGTGGAATTGGGAAACATACGCAAGGCCCTAAATTCAACCCAGGGGCCCAAACAAAAAAAAAAAAAAAGCAAACCTATCAGCCTACCTACCAGAAGGCCATGCAGTGGGTAAGCTTCTGTATGTGGCTAGCCCTGGGGGTTCTCTGAGGGAGCCAGGGAACATCTATAGCTGGTGACTGTGTCACAGTAACAGAGTGGAGGCCGGGGAACAGGAGGTAAGGCAGCTGTGCACAGCTAGAAAGTCTGCAAGAGCTCACCTGGATGGGCTGGGGTAGGTGGGAGATGCCAGGTTAGGCCAACCCTGTACCTCCTCTACAGAAAGACTTCAGGGCTCTGTCCTATCTCAGTGCTGGGCCTGAGAGGCAGAACCTGACGGGGCCTGTTAGATATGTTACAGGCCCAGTGCGGGAAGCTGTTTTGATTAAATTTGGGAGCATAATTGCAGGGTTTGTGCTGTGGCCTCATTATGGCTTTTTAAATCTTGTTAACCTCTCCTCCCCATCCCCCCCTTTTCCCTCCACAGCCACAGGCTGCGGCCTCAGAACAATACCAGGAATATTTTCCATCATGGTTTCCTCCTCCTTCTCCTCCTCCTCCTCCCCCAGATTGGCTCCCAGAGGCAGGATAGAGCAAAAGAAACAAGAAGAAGGCCACAGTGGGGATTTAAAGTGTGGCTTTCTTCCCCAGAGTGCCTTTTGGTTCAGTTCCCATGCATGCCACAGCTGGTCAGGAGTTCGGAGAGGGGGTGTGCTGGTGGGGGTGGGGGACACAATGGGGATGGTAATGCCAATCAGGTAATACCAATCAGATTGGTGGTAGCTTCAGGAGTTCCCCCGGATCAGGCTCAGAGTTCTCTTTTTCTGAGGGAGAAATGGAAAAGCTGGGTTGGCGACAACACTGTGGACTGAGGCCATAGAGATAAAGAGGGCAGCCTTTGAGCCGGGGAGGAGGCAGGGGTGGGGATGGGGGGTGGGAGGAGGAAGCTAAGAACAACCTGGAGCTTGACCTGGACAAAGATGCAGAACAGAGACCTCTCCACACAGATGACATCAGTCAGGTGGGACTGGCTCTGGGGCTGTGATGAGCAAGCTCCAAGGCTTCATAGATGACTCCCTCTTTACCCAAAGCATGCAGCAGGGAGGGTGCTGATGCATGTGGCGGAGAGGAGTGGGTATATTAGGAGGGTCCACAGAGAGCGAGAGCATGCTGGCAAGTGAGGTCAGTGTTTGGGGTGCCTTGGGGTGGTGAAAAGCTCCTGGCCTCCGTCACCTCGTAGCCCCGGTTGTGTGGTTAGTTATTAAACTGTAAACTCTCTGAGAGGATTGCCACCACCCAGCATAGGGGTTGGGAGAGGATGCTGGGGGGAAGCCAGAGCCTTGTGTACTTGTACAGAAGCCAGAGGTTCTCTGAGACAAAGGCAGTCGGAAGTATGCAAATTAGGATGAGGTAGGCACACTCTGCGTGCCCAGCCTAGGGTTCTCTTGCTCTCCAGCAGCTCTCTGGACCTTCACCCATCATGACTATGTCAGCAACCTTGATCTTTCTCCTGAGCCCCCAAACTGGACCTCTCTAGGGTAATAGAATGCCCAGTCATGCACAGCCTGAATCCAGAATGTCGAGCCAACCTCAACCTTTGTTCTCCATTGTCCTTCCAGTCCCCAGACTTACATACATGTGTTTTTTTTCATCCTGTCTTTGGACTGTCCCCAGTAATTCCTTCCTTGGAGGTATCCCTCCTAGGTTGTTGCCCCGGTCCTCTGTCGTCTGCTGCCTGCAGGCAGGTATCTCCTCACTTACCTCTGAGCAGCTGTCCCTGTACCCTCTGTGCTGGTTAGTTTCTGTCAACTTGACATGAGGGAACCTCAGTTGAGAACTTGCATCCATCAGATTGGCCTGTGAGCACGTCAGTAGGGCATTTTCTTCATGGTAAATTGATATAGGAGGGTTCAGTCCACTGTGGGCGGCACAATACTTAGGCAGATAGGTCTGGACTTTTTTTTTTTTTTTAGAAAAGTGAATTATAAGTCAAATAAACAATGAAAATTATATTAACACTCCCATCCCAGGCTCCTGCCATTGTAGCTAATAATGGTTTCTTTCTGGTACTCTAGTCTTGAACCACCTACTTTGTGTCATGCTCTCAAGAGGCTCCGAGCCTGAATTTCCTACCTTAGGCCATCTTCCAGGGCCAGCTCAGAAGCCACGTGCTTTATAGCAAGGCCTCCTAGGGCTCACAACTAAAATACCTGTGCCAACCCTTCGGCACTCTGGTGAAGAGTGACCTTTTGCCAGCCAATGCAGCCCACACTGAACCCATGTTTCCGTGGCCCTGTTGATTGCAAAGGTCTTGACCATGAAGCCCATTGAAGCCTGTCAGTACCCTGACCAGTGGCAGGGCTGCTTCTCAGATGAACTCCAGTGTTGCCCTGGGTGTTGAGTGTGTGTGGGGGAGAGAAAGGTGAGGGTGGGTGTGTAAGTGAGAAATGGGGTTGTATTCAAGCTTCTGGAAGGAACTACAGGGTCCAGGGGATAGAACTGGTGCTTGCTAAGTGATTTGAGCGTCAGAGCCTCAGCCAAGCAGGGTGACCTGGTGACCTGTCTGTGAGGCAGAGAACCAGATGTCCTGAAGCCAACAGAACTAAATGAGCTACTTCCTGCCAGGGTCCCAGAGAAGTGGTAGGAGGGGACAGGTGTGAGTAGCAGTCCCTTCAAGGCAGGGTCTGGGCCAAGTATGGGAAAGGTGTTTTCTCCCAGGGCTGACCTGGCAGCATGGGGCTATGACTCAATGGCCACCTTGGGAAATACTAACTGGGTTTTTCCCAGCTCAAGGAGGGCCAGGAGCAATCCCTGGAGCACACGGCTGAGAGCCAGCTAGGCCACAGTCCCTACCCTCTGCCGCAGTGCTGAATATCATTCACAGGGCCCACTCTGTCCACTGAAGCCTTTGCCTTCCACTTGGCTTGTCTCCTGCCTCAGCCACCAAAGTGTTCTTTCTCAGTTCTCAGCCACAGAGACTGGGACTTCCTCCCAGGAAGGTGTGTGTCCCTCTCCCTCCCCTCTGCAGAATCATTCCTCTCCATCAGTTTATGGATGCTGGTCCAATCACCTTGGAGGCTAGGTCACTGGAGGCAGAGGGTGAGTTACTCTATGGGCCAAGAGTAGCCAGGTCTTCCGCTTTCCTTCAGCTTCAGTGGAACTGTGTGGCGTCTTAGGAGTGCAGTGAACTGGGAGTCAGGACATCTAAACCCTGGTCGGGCTTTGCTGGAGCTGAGGGGTGACCTGTCATTATAAAGCAGAGGAGAGCCAGATGACATGAGGCTAACAGACCGATTTGAGCTACTCCTTGCATGGGTCTCTGTCAGATGGTAGAAGGGGACAGGTACGGGGAAGGTGTTTTCTTCCAGGAGTCCTAGCCACTTCTACATACTCATCAGAAGAATCTCCATTCTAGTTTGGGGCTAGGTAGTCTCAACAGGCCCAGGTTATACAGTTTCAAAGCACCTTCCAAGAAAGAGAGCAACCATCACCAGAGGTTAAGAAAGTACTCAGAGAGGTTCAGGGCAGGGCAGGTGGCCTCAGTTGGGAGAGTGCTTGCTACACAAGCATAATGACCTGGGTTCAATCCCCAGCACCCTCTAAATCAACTGTGGTGTCACACATCTTTAATCCCAGTGCCTGGAAGATGGAGAAGATCCATGGGACAGCCTGGCAGAATCTGCAAGTTCAAAGCCAGTGAGAGATCTTGATCCAAAAAACAAGGTAGAGGGATTCCTGAGAAATGACCTCTGGCTTCCCACAGAGGGCATGTCTACATGTTAACAGATATTCACACACATGCAAACGTATTCACACATTGAACCACCCATACCCAGCAAAACCCCTATCGGGCTAATTCTCTTCATGCTGAACCCATCATCTTCTGAGGGACCCAGACTGTAGTTCTTCCAGAGAGTTGGTGAGTTGACCCCATGTTCCCCTTTAGATTGGCTTCACGAACTCTGTGGGCCAAGGCTGACGGCCAGCTCAAGCTGGCCGCCACCTCCTCCTGAACTAAAACTCAACCGTCTGGGTTGAAAGACTACGCTGTGTCCCTGGGCATGCTCCACATTTCCTCACCAGCTGGCAGGGAGGGCACGGGCAGTTGCACACATGCAGCTCTTGGCTTCCCATCGGGCAGCCTCCCTGAGGCGAGAGGCTGGCTTTCCTATCTTGGCCTAGGGCAGCCTTAGGCACAATCCACAGTCCGGTTCCCTGAAATGACTTTGGTGATTGAAGTGAGTGGTGGGTGGGGTCACCCTCTCCAGTCGGAATGGGTGTGCTTCTGGAACCTTCTGCTTAAATGGTTTCTGACAAAGCCTGAGAGGCAAGAGGGAGGGGCTGCCTGCCTCTCCTAAACTGCATTGTTCCTAATGGGCTGTGTTCTCAGCTGATGAGAGAGATGTTCAACAGAAACCTGACAGAGAAGGCTACAGACTCAGGGATGAGTGAGTAATTAGACGCTAATTAATTTGCATTTCACAAGAGAGTCAGGGATGTTAAGGGAGGAAAAAAAAAAAAACTGCAAAGATTAAAGGCCTCGTGTAGAAGGAAAATCTGGGACGAAGGGCCGATGGAGCAGACGTAGCTGAGGGGGGATGTCAGCGGGAACAGGTGGCCATGTGGGCATTCAATGGAGCAGGTGTGGCTGTAGCCAGGGAGGTCAGAAAGGCCTGGGTTCCCTGCAGTGCTCAGGACTGTTCCACATACTACCCAGAGCTGCCTGCTGGGAGTGTGGCTAAGTGCCCCCCTCCCCGAGGCTGGCCTCAAACTTCTGAGTAGCTGAGAATGGTCCTGAACTTCTGATCCTGCTTCCTCCTCTTCCTCAAAGACTGGATTATAGGCGTGTACTGCCATGCCTGGTTTATGTAGTACTGGGGATTGAACCCAGGGATTTATGCATAAACTACATCCCCAACACTGGTGGGAGAGACAGCAAATGACTCGAGTAACAAAACGAAGCTTCTGTCTCTTACTCTTCTCTGTAAAAGATGCAAAAGCAGTAGTTTTATAGTTAAATTTTGTTGTTGTTGTTGTTTTGTTTTTCAAGACAGGGTTTCTCTGTGTAGCCCTGGCTGTCTGGAACTCACTCTGTAGACCAGGCTGGCCTTGAACTCAGAAATCTGCCTGTCTCTGCCTCCCAAGTGCTGGGATCAAAGGCGTGCACCCTGATTGCCCAGCTAAAATTATTTAAATCTTATATTTTAATGACATTTTTTTGGAGACAGGGTCTCTTTATGCAGTCTGGGCTGCCCTGGAATTCACTATATAGTCCAGGCTGGCTTCCAACTCAGAGGTTGACCTGCCTCTGCCTCCTAAGGGCTGGGATTAAAGGTGTATGCCATCATCACACCTGGCTCCTCTTTTAATAGGGCTGTAACAAAGAGATCAGCGTTGTCTTTGGCCTCTGGTCAAGTGACTGCTTCTCAAAAAAAGAATGTAGGAGGCAAGTGAGATAGATAGCTCAGGGTATAGAAGTGTCACGTGTTCCACGTGATGCCCAGAGACACCTTTGAAGAGACCACTCTGCTCATATGTGTAGTTAGTGGGCAACCTGTAACTGTTTGTCTCTTTTAAATTCCCGCCCTGTCTGCTCTTGCCTCTCCAGAGTAACCTTGCACTTTATTTTGGAGCAAGACAGGGGTGTTGCAGTTAACTAGATGTTGTTGTAATAGACTACCCGAGACTGGAGAATTTATGAAGAAAAACGTATACTTGCGTCCTAATACTGGAAACTGGAAACTCAGGACTAGGCGGCCACGTGTGGCTGAGCCATGACACTGGAAGAGGTGCGGTGGTGGTGAGCAGATACCTGTAGCAGGGAAGGAATTCACGAAGCAGACTTGCTCACAACTGCTGGCTTTCTGGAAAATGAGTCCAGTCCAGGGAGAAAGTCATCCATTCCATCTCGTTTTGACCACTCACCCCTGTCTTAAGGGCCCACCTTCTAATACCTCCACAGCAACAACCACCTTTCATGAGGCCTTGTGTAGAAGATCATGAGTTTGATCCCCAGAACCCCAGGTCCCTAGAAAGCACAGAGTATAGAGGCACACACACTTGTAAGCCCAGTGTTGGGGAGGCAGAGCTAGGCAGACCATGGGGCCCACTGGCTAGGCATCTTGGCTTGTAAGGAATGACACTCAAGCTTAACCTCTGGCCTTACGCGCACGCGCGCATACACACACACACACACACACACACACACACACACACACAGAGACACACACAAAGTCAAGCCACAAGCTATATTCAGACCACTAGAAAATATAAACTCCCAACCACCTCAGTGAAGAACTCCTCCTGTCTGCGTGGCCTGATAATTCCCCACAATTCCCTGGCTTGATCCAATTTCTTCTTCTTATACTAGAATAGTTTTTTCATGGTTGTCTACTCACCAACTCTTTCCCATAGAACCTAGCATGGGACCCAGGTGACTGGAGACCATGCAGCCTGGGGGCAGTGATGACTATCGGGGCAGCTGTAGGTTACCATGGGAACTAGGAGCTTTCTCATCTTGATCTCTCTGGATTTCATCATGACCAGGAAGAAACGCAGCAGTACAGGGGCCTGAAGTCTTGGGTGTGGCCTTGGCCAAAGCTCTAGAATACTGTGTGTCTTTTGGTGTGTCCGAGCCATATTAACATGGGCTAGCCTCCAGGACCTGCTTGGATCTCTTGTGATTGAGATAACAAGCTCTATAAATGTGGTAGTTTTAAACCACAGAAATCTATCTTCTCTAAGTTTTAGAGGCCACAAAGCCAAAATTGGTGTCCCTGGGCTGAGACCAAGATGGCTTTGCAAAGCTAAGCTCCCTTCAGGTGACAATTCACTCCTTGTCTCTTCCACAATCAAGTGGCTGCCGGTGACTCTCGCTTTGTGGCCTTGTCACTTCATCTTCAGCACCAGCACCTTCAGATCTCTCTCCATCTCTCTTCACATTAGCTTCTCTGCTGGCGTCTGCTGAATTAGTCTCCCTCTGTCTGCATCCTGGTGGCCGCTTTTCACTCCCACCCTGATAATCCGGGATCACATCCTGCCTCCAGACACTTCTCTTAATTATATCTGTAACAGGTCTTTCTCCAGATGACGCCATATTTACAGGCTGTGAGGGTAGAATGCGGCGTCTTTGGTCCTCGAAGAGAGCAAGCTCTTGTATCTCTTCCCTAACTGTAGCTGGACTTGCCTATATAGCTCAGAAAATAATTCTGCTGGGATGATTTTCAATGTGTATTGACTAACCATCCAGCTGTTTTGTTCACGACTGTCTCTTTTAGCAATTACCACCCTAGCCAATTCTTTTTAAAAGTATCTATCTATCTATCTATCTATCTATCTATCTATCTATCTATCTATAGTGTATGTGTGTACATGTGCACATGTATTCCTCAGTATAGGTGCAAAGGTTTAAGGACAGCTTTCAGGAGTCAGTTTTCTTCCACCATGTGGGTCCCAAGGAACCACTCAGCTCCTCAGGCTTGGCAGTCAGCACCTTTACCTGCCGAGCCACCTCACTGGCTCCATCACAAATCATCTTAAGGAAACACGTAGTATGAGCTCCGTGATTGACACACATCCTGTCACTTGCTCCTGCCTCGGGAAGTCAGGGCTATGAGAATCCCCTGTAGAAGTGAGACAAGGTGAGCAAGGAAGGGGAAGAGTCAAGCGTCTAGTCTAGAGCTCATAGAGCTGTGGGATGCCCCCTCCAGGTGGCTGAGTATGAAGCTCTGTCATCACCCACCCATACCGCTGTTCCAGCACACATAAGGGTTCTCTGAAATGACTTACAAAGTTTCGTTAATTTTGAACTTTGAAACAGTCTGTTATCCAATCCAACAAATTGCAACCATAGCCCAGAAAGGGCTGTTCTAGAAAACTGAAAATCTAATTACAAGAGTCAGGAATGCAGGTCCTTTAGGGCTGCATCACTGTGTGACCTCCACCATTAAGCAAGAAATTGGTAGGGAGTAGGGCCTAACCTGGTCTCAGCTTGCCTGGTGGCCAGCACAATCATTGACTTTCATTATTCTCTGTCTCTGGGCTGTTGAAGACTTTGCCTATCAGCGTAGGCTGGGCCTCATGACTAAACTATCTGTTCATCTGTGTATGCATGTGCATGCACGTGTGAGTGCGTGTGTGTTCCACCAGCCCTCACATTGCCTCTCTGGGAGACCTGTATTTCCCTTTGGCCCTGACTTTAATTTCAGACCCTAGAAGCGCGTATGACTTAAATACTATGTTTGTTTGTGCGAGGAGCCCTGCCATGGAAGCCGTCTACAGTGAATCCCTTGTGTGCGACGGTTTCCAAAAGTCCAGAGGTGGGAAGGAGGCTTGGCCCCTGGAGAACATTCCTGTGGAGGGAATGGAATTTAAAAACAAGTCCACCAGCAGGCCTTGAGGTTAAAGGGCAGGAAGCTGGTCTGAGCACATCTTAGTCCTCTGGGTCTAAGGGTAGTTGGGAATGCTGTGTGTTTGCCCAGCTGGGGCCAAGAATGGGTGTGGTTATGTGGCAGGAGGAGGTGGTTTGGGCAGAAGGCACTGGCTATGGTCAGGGGAGCTTCGTGCACCACACTGAGAACTGGACTTGAATTCTCAAGGCCAGAGAGGTGGCTTGCCCCTCTGCTATTTTTCTTCCAGAGTATTTTTCTGGCTATGAGAATGAGTCAAGGAGGATGGATAAGGAGGGCATCAGCTCCTGGCAGTCAGGAAAAAATGTCTGTCTGTCTGTCTGTCTGTCTCTCTCTCTGTGTGTGTATATGTGTGTGTGTCTGTCTGTTTGTCTGTGTCTGTGTACATGTGTGCATGCGTGCATGTGCACTGTTTATGGGAGCCAGAGGCCACCTCAAATATTGTTCTTCTGGTTCCGCCCACTTTCGTTTTGAGACAGGCGCTCTCGCTGGCCTGGAGCAAGGGGACCAGAGAGCCCAGGGATCTGCCTGTCTCTGCCTCTGTCCGTCTGCAGCCTTGGAATCGCAGCCCCACCCCACCCCACCTTGCTTTTTCTACGTGTGTTCAGGATAAGCACTTAGGGTTGAGTTTGCTCCCTAGCCCACCCATTGTGCTTTACAGTCAGCATTTTCTTCACCTGGTTATCTGTTGATGGAGGCTTAGCTCACTCCTTATCTTGGCTGCTGCAGAAATAAACAGCACTGAGGTCTCTTTCATATACAGATTCCATTTCCTGCGGTTGTCCACCCACAGGTGGTCTCTCTGCCTCAGCACGCAGCTCTGTGTTAACTTTCTGAGCCCTTTTTTTCCCTCTCTTCCATCCCACCAGCACTTGCTGTCTTTGATCTGTGAGCAGCCACTCTAACAGGTGTGGGATGATGGTTCCTCATGGTTTTAGTGATGAGTATTTTTTAAATTACACTTATTTATTTAAGTGTGTGGAGCTCAGAGGACAACTTGTGGGAGTCAGCTCTTTCTACGCACTGTGTGAGTCACACAGACCAAACTTGGGTCATCCGTCTTGGCTACGCGTGCCTTTAACAATGAGCTATCTTGTGCGCATGCGTTCGTTGTTTGTTTAGTTGTTTTAAATACACCCGTTGGACATTTGGCTCCTTTTGAGCAGTGTTTAATCCACATCCTTTGGCAATTTTTTTAAATGTGCACTGGTATTTTGCCTGCATGTATGTCTGTATGACAGTGTCGCATTCCCTGGAACAGAAGTTACAGACAGTTGTGAGCTACCATGTGGGTACTAGAAATTGAACCCAGGTCCTCTAAAAGGAAGAGCAGCCACTTAACCACTGAGCCATCTCTACAGCACCTCCTTTGGCCATTTTTCACTGGTCATTTGTTTTCTTACAATTGGGTTACTTGAGCTCCTTGTGCATTTTGGGGTATCAACTCCATTTCACACACACAATTTGCAAATACCAGTCTGTGGGCTTATGCCACCACTCCACTGGTTGTTTCCCTGCTGTAGAACCTTTGAATCTGGGACAATCCCATGTTTGCTTTTGCTTCCTGGGTCTTTATTCCCTGTTCTAAAATCCACTGCGGGGCCAGTATGTGAGCGGATGCATTTTCCCAGTGGATTTACATCTTTTTAACCAATCTCAAACGCTTGTGTGTGTTATGAGATAAAGACCCGTGCTCATTCTTTTCTGTGTGACTGTCATTTATGAATGGGCTGCTCTTTCTAGTAATTGTTTGGAGGCACCTTTCATGAAAAGCAAATGATTTTAGGTTTTTTTTTTTTTTTTTTAAAGCACGGATTTGTTTCTGGGCATTCTGTGCATTGGCTTCTGCCACTGTTATTGTGACAGTGCTGTGTCGTTTTGATTACTGTAGCTTTGTAGTATAGTTTGAGCTGAGGTACTACAATGCCTGTAGCTGCTTTGCTCTTTGTAATCAAAACTGCTTTGAATGGAGTCTTTGTGGTAACATGATTTTTAGGACTTTACCCCCTATTTTTGTAAAAATTGTCATTAGAAATTTGAAAGGGACAATACTGACTGTAGATTTGGGTAGTGTGGATATTTTAAGGATATTAATTCTTCCAATCCATGAACATGGGGTATCTTTGTTTACTTGTTTCTTCTTCTTCTTCTTCTTCTTCTTCTTCTTCTTCTTCTTCTTCTT
>JANHMN010000024.1:26697535-26718030 GCA_030674055.1 Rhabdomys pumilio
GACAGAGAGGGAGAGGGAGAGGGAGAAGGAGAGGAAGAAGGGGAGGGAGAAGGGGAGGGAGAGGGAGAGGGAGGGGGAGGGGGAAGGGAGGGAGAAGAAAAACAAGAAAGACTGGATAGAAGCAACTTAAGGTAGAAGAGTTTATTTTGTCTTACAGTTTGGGGGTACAGTTCATCATGTTGGGGAGGTTATGGCAGGAGAGGCTTGAGGTAGCTAGTCACATGGCATCCACAGTCAGGAAGCAGAAGGGATGAATGCTGATACCCAGCCTGCTATATCCATCAGTCCAGCACGGCAACCCATGGGATGGTGCTGCCCAAGCTAGCGTGGGGTCTTCCCACTCCAGTTAACCCAGTCTAAATACTCCTTCACTGACATGCCCAGAGGTGTGTCTCCCAGGTGATTCTAGAACCAGTCAAGAAGCTCACAGTGGACTCAGGCATGTGTGCATACACAGCTCCTGGTCGTCACCATCAGTGTGCATACACAGCTCCTGGTCGTCACCATCATTGCATGGGCGTGCATGCACACACGGATCAACGGACCATGGAAAACAACTTAGAATTGGTTACGACCACAGTAGGTCCATTCCCTTCCTCTCTGACTGTCAGTTTCCTCAATCTGGAGAAATTTAAGGGATATAGATTAGATGGTTCCTTCTGAGGGAAGCCTGAGGGACCTTGCTGGTAACCGCGCCATCATCTGATTAGTGTTCGATTTAAAGCAGTTAATAGACAGCTGGAACTTTGCAAGGCTGGCCAATTACTAGGCACGGCTGGAGAGCACAGCGCCAGAGAGCACACAGGGTCCTTGGGGACCAGTCTATATATCAGGGTGTCATCAGCCACTCCAGGGACCTCCAGTATGAATAGTACTGCCAGAGGTTACTTGTAGCGCTAAAACAAAGGGAGCTTTCCCGAAGCAGCTCCCTAGGGAAGGTAGAACACTCAGAGGCAATTTCCTGGAGTCCCCACCAGGCCCTGGGAAAGCTGAGCAGTGGTCTGTGAGCCTGGCAGAAGGCTGTCCCTCCTCTCTCATCACCTTTCCCTGGGCTCTGCCTGCTGTCTGCTGACATGACCCAATTAGCATCCTTCTGAGAGGCTGGCAAAGCAAACAAAGAGAAGAGGAATCCCAGGAGAGAAGACCCTGGCTGTGCAGGTCTGGAAGGTCTTGGACTCAGCCCAGACTGAGATCCCAGAGCTTTACTTTGCAAACCCTGTGACTCAAGATAGCACACAAGCTTGTTAAAGAAGCTGGTTTGTTTGGTCTTCAAAATTAAGTAAGAATGAAATTTATGAAAGGACGAAAATACAGAATTCACTGGGACCTCCCTGGCGCCAGGCTACAGATATAATCTGTAGCTCAGGGCATGGCCGGCTGAGTCTGGGATCTGTGTTTAAGTCTCCACGACTGGCTGTGTACCCCTGAAGATGCATCTCACCTCTCTTGGTGTCTTCATCTGTATCCTGAAAACACTTACAGTGTTTCCCCCAAAGGAATGAAAGAGAAAAGTGAAAACTGCCTGGCTGGGGGGGGCTGGGGGGGGACTGTGACTCAGAGAGGGTGGCACAGTTTTCTCAGCACCCAAGTGACTGCCTCAGGTGTGTGTCACCATGCCACCCTGGGCAGCCTGACCAGGCTGGAGGGGTGGTACTTCTAAGTCCTGGATGACCCACAGCAGCCCGCCTGCCCAGCGGTTAGCTCAGGAAAGCCTCAAATTATACAATTTATGAAACTCGATCCAGTTTTCCGTCTGGAACGTGTGATTAGAAAGATTACACATTGCCTGTTGCAATTATGGTGATGTTGATGTGTGGACAGATAACTGGCAGCGGAGCTGTTCTGAGCCATCTATTTATAGGCTAGGATTCTTGCTATCTCAAGGCAGACATATGGGCCATGAAGGCAGGCGACAAAAAAAAAAAAAAAAAAAAAAAAAAAAAAGGAAAAAGAAAAAAGAAAAAAAAAATCTAGAAGGGGGAGCAAGAGCCTCCCTTGGAATGAAAAGGCACCAAAGGAAGCTGTAATTAGGGCTGGGACTGGCTTATGTAAATCAGGTAATACTTTCAAAACAGACACGAGATCCGGTTTTAATAAACTACATTGGAACAAATGGCGGAATAATGACTTTAATAAATCTAAATACAAATATTTTGTTCCGTCTCCAAAATGAACAGCCCTGGCATCTGCCGAGCTTGGGCCTGGGCGAGGGGGCGGCGCTCGGTGTTACCGGATTCTTACACTCCCTCAGCAGGCTTGAGGGTTTTAATTTTTAGCCTTCTGCTAAATTACATGGGCTGTCAGTCAACTGTGGGAGATATTTTGAGTAGTGAGATTTATACAAACACACAGAGCACACTCGGAAGGCTCTGCACAATATCTTTTACACTAACCCAGGATGTAAATCACAGGTTGTTCGGGGGCCTGAATTACAGCTTTTCTGGAGATAGACTGCAGAGACATTATTCACCAGTAGGAGGGATCTGGTGGCACTTTCTCGATGCCCTTTCTCACCCCAGTATGAATCAGAGACAGACTAGAGATTGTTGTTGTGCATTTCCTAGCATTTCCCACCCCAGCTCTGCTGTCTAAGCCTGGGGTTGTTGATCCGTGAGGCAAAGAGGCTGGATGTGTGTGTGTTTTGATTAGCTAAATAATGTTGTCCTGGACACAGACCAATCTTTTAAAAACGAATAAGACTAGGCATGATGGCTCGTGCCTACAATTCAAGCACTTGGGGGGGGCAGGGGGCAGAGGCTAGGTGCTAGAGGATCTCAAGGTCAGCCTGTGATATAAGTGAGCTTAAGGGCAGCCTGGACTACATCCTGCATGCTGATGGACAGCTCTGGGGCAGGCAATGCTGTGAGCATCATTTCCTCTAAGCAGCCACGCTTCACTCACTGTCATTTTGATGTATTACATTGTCCTTCTTTTCTTCACTTAATAGAACTAGGTTTTAGAATTCATGTTCTATGGGTGTACTTTTCATGCTATTTTCAACTGCTGACCTCAAGTCTATGGATTCTTTTTTAAAAAAAAAAAAAAAAAAGATTTATTAATTTTATGTATGTGAATACACTGTAGTTGTCTTCAGACACACCAGAAGAGGGCATCAGATCCCATTACAGATGGTTGTGAGCCACCATATGGTTGCTGGGAATTGAACTCAGGACCTTTGGAAGAGCAGTCAGTGCTCTTAACCACTGAGTCATCTCTCCAACCCAAGTCTATGGATCCTTAATATAAAGGTAACATGCATTTCAAATATGCCCCTAGCCCCCATGGTTTTGAGTGACATAATGACTCCTCTGTTGGAAGTTTTGTCCTCAGAGTAGTAATGTTGGAAGGTGGTGGAACCTTTAAGAGGCGGGGCCTCTGGAGGGAATTAGGTTATCAGGGATCCCTGGGAAGGATCTAATGTAGTCCTCTTGGAGCTCACTCTCTAGAGAGTAAGTTCTTAGGACAAGAGCAGGACTACCCACCCTACTCTTGGGCTTTCTGATTTGCCATGTTCTCTGTCACACTTACTTCCACCACGATACTCTTTGTCAAGATGCTATAGCCAGGGAAGCCCCTAACAGAACCCTCATCATGCTGGCTGTACTTTCTAAACGTAGTTCTTCTCTGTGTATAGTATCCTCTCTCCTACCCAGGTATTTTGTTGTAGCAATGGAAAAAAAGCCCAATACTACACATGTGGGAGCTAGGATTAATGGGAAGAGCTAGCCTTTATTCTGTCACACTTTGTTTTGTCTTTTTAAACAGACAAGGGTTGTTATGGCAATGTCCTTAAGCAGCCAAAGTAGAAATCTGGTGACCTTATGTCACTCTCGTATATTCCGTAGGCCTGTGAAATCCAGCAGCAGCAGGGCCTCAGTCACCCATGTCATTGTATTAGAGCTTCTGCACTGAAGGGCAGGGCTGAAGGCATCCATCTGTCCCTCCTCACCTACACCAACCCAGGATCCTCTCTCTCTCTCTCTCTCTCTCTCTCTCCACTCATTCCTTCCCACCTGTTTAACCATTCCTTTATACATTTGTATAACTGCCCATCTATCCACCCATCCATCCATCCTTCCTTACATTAATCCACCTACTATGCAGGTATCTATCTATCCATCCATCTATCCACCCACCCACTATCCATCCATCCATCCATTCATCCATCCTTCCATTTATCCACACACCTACCCACTCATCCACCCATTTACTCACCTACACATCTACCCACCCATCTATCTCTCCACCCATCCATCTGTCCACCCATCCAGCCACCCACTCATCTATCCATTCAAATATCCACCCATCTATCCATTCTTTCACCTACCCACTACCCATCCATTCATCCATCATCCATCCTTCCATTCACCCACACACCTACCCACTCATTCACCCATCTATCCACTCATCTATCTCTCCACCTATCCACCCATCTTCCCATCCATCTACCCTCTCATCTATCCATCTATCCACGCAAGATTCAGCTTGCAGAACTGCTCTTTCTGCTGCTCTGTCCTCCCACAGTCCTCTGAGCACTCCTGTTTTTAAGCTAGGCCCAGCTGACGAACTCCCTCCTATAACAGTCCATGTCCTTATTAAAGCCAGTGCACTGAGATTTCCACCCATCATTTGTTTATATGAGGGCTCTACAAATCTCCATCTCCCCTCAGCTCTTTAAGAGAACCCTTTGTTCTTCTCTCCAACTTCATCCATCACTGAAGACCACCAGTATTTTGTTATAGAAAATTTTCCTGGTTTCCTTCTATAGCTGCCTCCAGACCTCTTCTCTATTGGGCTCCCCTCTTTCTCACTGTCTTTGCCCAGAGGTGGGTGGTGATCTCCACACTCTCACTGTGAATGCTGATCCTATGGCTCACTGGGAGTCTGACAGCCCCATCTCACTGCTTGTACAGAAGACTGCATGTGCCCTGAACCTGAAAGTTATAGACATACACACCACGAAGACCCTATGCGAACATAGCAGTGACCTTGGATTCCACTCAAAAGGTGGTTTAAGTGTGTGTGCTAGGTCACCACCATCTGGAACCTTTGAAACATGAATCAAAAATCAATCTTCCCTCATCCAACTGCTCCTCTCATGTGTTTATCTCAGTAATGGGAAACCAGCACATCCCTTCTCCCCTCTCCCTCTTGTCTGCAGGCTGGCTCCTAAGTCCGTTCTTGATTATTGATGCCATGTATGGAAATTAAAGATTTTAATTTTTTAAATTACACTTACTATTTTTATTATTATTATAATCATTATTAAGGCTATAAGTGTGAGTGTATGTAAATATGAGCATGTGTGTGTATGTGTGTGTGTGTGTGTGTGTGTGTGTGTGTGTGTATGCTAGCCCACATGTGGAGGAAAAAGGACTGCTTACCAGAGTCTGTTATCTTCTTCTACTATCTGGGTAGGCCCTGGGGATTGAGAATCAATCATCAATCAAGAAAATGTACAGTCAGCTCCTTCACCAGAGCTCAGGCGGTTTCACCCAAGTTATCTCACCAGCTAGAAATTAAAGTTCTTAACATCAGCATTTGCGGGCTGCGGTAGAAGGAGAGAAAGGAATCCTCAATGTCGTACTTTGCTCTTCACACCAAAAGCATGGCAAATAGACCTCCCACTAGATAGATAGATAGATAGATAGATAGATAGATAGATAGATAGATAGATAGATAGATAGAGTCTGATGGGGGTAAAAGGCATTGGCCAGGAAGGTCCTAACCCAGAGTCAGGGTAGGAAACAGACAAAATGGAGGCCTCATAGATTAACTTTACTCTTATGGCTTAAATGGTTGGCGCTCTCTGGCCTGGTGAGTGTTCTGCCTCTCTGATTTACTTTGTCAAGGGTTTGCTTTCCTGTTAGTATGGTTGCCCTTTGGTGTCTGTAACGTGCTGCCATGTTGACGTGACACAAGCCTGAGTCATTTGGGAAGAGGGAATCGCCACTGAAAAATTGTCCCCAGTAGATTGGCCTGTGGACTAGCCTGTGGTATATTTTCTTGATCGATGTGGGAAGGCCTGGTCCACTATGAGCAATGTCACCCCAGGCTAGAGGTTGAGCAAGCCAGTAAGCTGCACTCCTTCATGGCTTCTGCTTCAGTTCCTGCCTCCAGGTTCCTGCTCTGACTTCTCTCATTAATGAACCATTAGCAGAAAGTATAAGATGAAGTGAATCCTTTCCTCCTCAAGTTGTTTCTGATCATTATGGCTTTTGTTTTGCGTGTTTTTCATAGCAATGGAAGCCTTAACAGAGACAATGGGGGAACTCGTCCAGACCTCTTCCCAACTCTGAGTACCAAAACCTGTGCCTGCTCTAGTTTCAAACACTGCACGTCACTTGCAGATGACCTGTGCACACCCTCTCCCCTTACAGATTTGAAGTTTAAAGCATCTCTCGGCAAGGTATCGTATCTAATACAATATAACTGTGATGCTGGGAGCTGCTACCCTGTATTGTTTGGGGAATAACAGCAAGCAAAAGAGGAAGTATTCGTTTAGCCCAGGTGGGGCTTTTTGAGTGTGTCAGGTCCGTGGGTGACTGACCTCCAGCTGCCTGCTGATGTGGCGAGGCTTGATCTCTACAAGCCTTCGTGCAGATGGTTGATCTCCACCGTTAATTTGACAGACCATAGAATCATCATGAGAGCTAATCTCTGAGCACATCTGTGAGGGATTCTCTGGATTAGGCTAATTGAGGTGGGAAGACCCACCCTAACCATTAACTGCGCCACTCCAAGGGCCAGAATCCAAGGCTGACTAAAGAGAAAGCAGAGATGCCCACAAGTGCCCGTCCCTCGCCACTCTCTGCTTCTTTGTCATGGCTGGCTTTGTTTATTTCAAAATAATCCCAGGCTATTAAATAATTGAAACTCAGATAAGTCTTCTTCAACAGCAGAAAACATCCACACAGTTATTAAAAGTTGATTCTGCCAGTGGGCGTGGGGACAGATATGGGTGGGAATGGTGAAATCAAGAAGGACCTGGGGAATAAGAGGGTTAGGGTCCTGCTTGGCCCAGGGGGGCTGCCTGCACCCTGCATGCTCTGTCAGGTCTGGGGGTGGTGGGCAGCTCTCGCCTCCCTCTTGGGAAGGTTATTCCTCACTACCTTCCAGTGACAGACAGGGTCAGTCACCATTGATAGGGAGTGAGGAAGACTGGAGTGGCTGGAGGTGGGGAGTAGGGAGGTCTTGGTGGGGGGGGGGTGGTGGTGGAAGCAGCGCACTCTTGGCTTCTTGACTAAAGGTGGTCTCTTTGCCTTCCCTGCCTGGAGGACGATAGCCTCTCAATGGTGAGCCAGAATAAACCCCTCTTTCCTTAAGTTGCTTCTTGTCTTTTTTTTTTAAATCTATTTTTATCACTGCAATGAGAAAAGGAACAAATCCACTTAGCATTTCTTGCCTCCCTTTGAGGCTCCCAAACTCAAACACACAGGTTCTTTTCTCAGGTTCTCCCCGTCTGTGGCCTGACACTCAATGGGTTCAGCTTTGAGCCTCAGAGTTGGCATAAACTCATCCTCCTTTGTGTCACCAGCCGCTGTCCTCAAGCGCCCTCCCACCCCCAGGCCCCAGGCAGGGCGTTTACCAGAGGGCTGCAATGGAGGAGACTCCTGTAAAGTGGGAGAGGAGATGAGAGGGGTTGCTAGAAAGATGTTTCCAGACTCCCAAAGTGTGTGTCTGTCTGATCAGACACAGTTCCCTTCCCAGAACGTAGCAAGGGCTGTGGAGGGGTCTGCAACTTAGTGGAGAGGAGGGGGCAGAGGTTGTTCCAGGCACAGGTGTGGATGTGACCCTAAGACCTGGATGAAACTCAGAGATTGGCTTTGTATGTCACCTTGACTGAATTTAGAGATACCCAGAGAGTCAATAAAACACTCTGGGTGTGTCTGTGAGGAAGGTTCTGGAAGGGATTAACATGTGAGTGAGTAGATGAAGTTAGCAGGATTGTCCTCAACATGGGAGATACCCTTCAACCCACTGAGAATTTGAACAGATCAAAATGTCACAGAAGAGGAAACTTGTGGTCTGTTTGATCGGGGACGGCTGTTTGTCCTCTTCTCAGCCAATGACACACCTGGTTTCTGGGCCTGAGGGTGTGTACAGAGGCTTACAGATGGACTCTGCAATCTCCAGGCTCCTAACCTCTGACCCAATCACACCACTGGCTCCTGGGCTTCCAGGTGGCAGACAGGAGACTGTGGGAGTTCTCGGAAACCAGGTCCACACCACCTGTCCCTTCTTGTTCCTCTGTGTCTGTGGAGATTCCCTCAGTGGGGAATGGCTAGATGGAGGCAGTGAAGGGAAGATGGCTGGCCACTGGCAGAGTGTGACTAATGTGCTCACAGAAGTAACCACATCCCTGGCCCCTAGATGCCAGGGACTTCTTTCTTGTAGAAGTTGACTGTCTAACACTGTGTATGTCACTGTCTTAGTCAGGGTTTCTATTCCTGCACAAACACCATGACCAAGAAGTAAGTTGGGGAGGAAAAGGTTTATTCAGCTTACACTTCCACACTGCTGGTCATCACCAAAGGAAGTCAGGACTGGAACTCAAGCAGGTCAGGAAGCAGGAGCTGATGCAGAGGCCATGGAGGGATGTTACTTACTGGCTTGCTTCTACTGGCTTGCTCAGCTTGCTTTCTTATAGAACCTAAGACTACCAGCCCAGGGAGGGCACCACCCACAGTGGGCCCTCCCACCCTTGATCACTAATTGAGAAAATGCCTTACAGCTGGATCTCAAGGAGGCATTTCCTCAAGGGAGGCTCCTTTCTCTGTGATAACTCCAGCCTGTGTCAAGTTGACACAAAATCAGCCAAGACAGTCACTATAGTCCCCAGAGCCACTTAGGTCTAACAGGATTAAAACTCCTGTGTGTGGAGTGGAGAGTGGGGGGGAGGTAGGCGGGAGCTCTCAGGGGTTTTTCTCAGGAGTCATCCATCCAGTTCTAGTTTTTTCAGAGTCCCTCTTTGGCCTAGAACTTTCCAAGTAGGTTTGGCTGGCTGGCCAGGGAATCTCAGGGCCTACCTGTCTCCTTATCCTTAGTTCTAAGATTACAGTCGTATACAACCACAGCTGGCTTTTAAAAATATCATGATTATTATTGTATATGTATGTGTAGATGGTGTGCGTGCGTGTGTGTGTGTGTGTGTGTGTGTGTGTGTGTGTGTGTGTGTGTATGTGTGTATGTGTGTACCACCAGTGTGCTGTGGTGTACATGTGAGGAGTAGAAGACAACTCAGGCGATCGTTCTCAAACTCAGGTAGTCAGGCAAGCATGTAGAAGATTTTGTGCACACCCTGTCATCTTTCTGTCCAGTGTCTGTGTTTTTCTTCCATATGTTGGTCAGGTGAATTCAGGCCAGCGCTTTACCAGTTTAGCCATCTCCCCTCCTTGAAGTTTACTTTTTGATTCACTGTCATAGCCTGAGTGACTCTTTACACTACCAATGAAGAGAATTCTGGATTTGAGCCGAATTGCCTTCTATAACTGTCTTCTGAAGAGAGACATAGGACAACTGGGGAGTTGGCCAGAAGATTAGGAGATGAAGAAAGACATTTTTGAGAAAAAGACATTTCTGACAATTATCTGTTTACAAGCTTGGTTACAAGGGGAGTCTCTACTGTGTTATTTTTGATATTAACTAGACGTGAACTGCAGAGCCCCTAGGTTCCTAGAAGCTGTTAGGTATTATTTCCTTATCTACAGACAGGCCAGCTGAAGTGAAGAAAGGTTAATTTGCTCAGAGTCACCTGGCTGGTAGGGACAGGTGAGGATTTGAACTTTGGTCACCAGCATTCACAGTAAAAATAATCTGATTCTCAATGCCTTGTATTTCTCAGGCCTGAATAAACAGAGAAATACACACACACACACACACACACACACACACACACACACACACACCACACACAGATCTACAGATGGAAGGCACAAGGGACCTCCCTTTGTAAGTGGTTGGTAGAGAAACTGAGGACCAGGGATAGAAAATGAAATGGCCATTGATAGTCAGACATGGAGCGAGACTCAGGAGGGCCACCTTGTACCAAGTAAGGACTATTCTCTCTTCACTGAGGGCTTCCCACGAAGTAGACACCAGACTCTAGGTTTAGCAATATGTCCTTTAACCCTCCCAGTCCCTGAGGTGAGAATGATGCTCGTTTTATGGAGGAAGAAACACAGACTTGTCAGCAGCCATAGTGTTTAGAAAGAATACAACCAGGTCGAAGCCAGGCCTCTTGGATGCCATTCCTGCTGCCTTCAAAGGCTCCCCTTCCATACCTGGTTTTGTGCCTATCATTACTAGTGAGACAGAAGAGTTTGAGTCTTGAATATCTGCATTCATTCATTCATTCATTCATTCATTCATTCAGTTTTGAGACAGGATCTGACCTAGCCCAGGTTGAATTTGAACTCACTATGGAGCCCAGGATGACTGAACTTCTGATTTTCCTCCCTTGACCTCCCAAACACTGTAGTTGTGTGAAGCCACACCCATTTTTATGGCGCTGAGGATCGAACCCAAGGCTTCAGGCATCCTAAGCACCTACTCCACCAACTGTATTCTATCCCCAGCCCTTGTAAGTACAATCTCTCAAGGAGAATCACCTTCCATTTGCGGTCGGGGCAAACATCTAGGTTTGAGTGAGCTACTCCCCCATGCAGCATTGAAGTTGTTTATGAGTGGTTTGTGAGAGGGAGGGTAGGAAGGTGGGGATGCAGGGACTCATCTGCTGGATGAAGTATTGGGACCAACCATGCGGGACTGAGCAGAGAGAGACCTGGGGTGGACATACACTGGAGTGAAGCGGGGGTGATTTACCTCCGCTCTAACCCAAGGAATTTTTGTTGTTGCTGTTAAAATAATTTTTAATTTTAATTTTATATGCATTAGAGTTTTGCCTGCATGTATGTCTGTGTGAGGGCATTGGATCGCCCGAAACTTGAGTTACAGACAATTGTGACCTGCCACGTTGGAACTGGGAATTGAACTTGGGTTGGCTGGAAGAGCAGCCAGCGCGCCTCACTGCTGGATTTCTAGGTCCTCTGTGGATGTGTGTGCTTCTTCCCTCAAAATGTTCTTTTCTCTCTCTCCCAGTTAAAAGTCCGTCAGCCAAATTCCTTCAAGTGTTTTTTTTTTTTTTAAATTCTAAATTGTCTGCTCTTCCTCTCCCCCTCCTTCAGCTTAAGTTTATTGCGAATTCCTTTTGAAATAAATCATAATTGCCTACTGTCACAACATGAAAACCACTTGACAGGCATCTATCCTGAGATACTAATTCAATGCCTGTCAGCCAGCTGGCTCCAGGGCTGGGAGGGAGGGAAAGAGTCCAGCAGCCAACTCAGAGTCCCAGGGCCCCTCATCAGCTCCCAGAATCTGGCATGATGGTCCCCTTCCCTTCATGCCCAGCAGCAGGGGAAGAGACACAAGCTGTAACAGGGTGCTTCAAAACTCCCACTCCCTTAAAACAAAAATATCCGAACAGCCTGAATTCTTGTCATCTTCCTTCTGCGAGACTGGCATTTTCCAAGTAGCAATCGCCAGATGACAAATTATTGCAGAGAATGAACAATATATTGTTCATACAGTTGGCATTTGGGAGAGCAGACCGCCAACCCAAGGGATGATCTTGGAAGAATTTGTGGGTGGAGTCTATCAATGAATCAATAAGTAAATATTTCTCAAGTGTGTCCTGGGGTGAAAGGAAGCTGTGTGCAGCCTTGAAGGCTAGCTGTGCAGACCTGGGCTGGTTCTGATCTCTGCTTGTGTGGGCTGACCTGGGGGGGGGGAGCTTCTTTCTTCTCTTTTATTTATTTGTTTCTTGTTTGTTTATTTGGATTTGTTCTTTTGTTTTTTGAGACAAAGTCTTTCTATGACGTCTTGGCTGTCACTCTATGTAGACCAAGCTGGCCTTGAACTAACAGAGATCTGCCTGCCTCTGCCTCCCAAGTGCTGGGGTTAAGGTATGTGCCACCACTGCCTGGCTGTGGGCCAGTTTCTTGACCTAGGGCATGCATCTTGGTTTTCTCTAAGATACGAGGCTTAGACCAAGTATGATAATACACACAGCCATGTCTCTTGCTTGTGAATAGGGTTACCCCCAAACCAGAGCAGTCCTCTAGGGGATCAATGCTTCTGACTGCAGTCAGCTAGTCCTGAGAGCCCAGTGTGGCTGTGAGAGGCAAGGAGGGGCCTGGATCCTGGTAACTCAGCACGAACTTGTACTTGGGGTTTGGTTTTAGAGCAGGCCTCCTTTGGGTCTCTCTCAGATTATCACATCGTTAAAGAAGAATCTAAACCAGTCTTTGCACAGAGCATATGTGCTGGGTGGTCCCTGACAGCTCCTGGGCTGTGCCCAAACCATACCCTCCTGGGAAAAGCACCAGAAACACGGCCTTTGTGCTTCTTTCCCGAAGACAGCAGCTGGGAGTTTTTCCCATACGGAACAGAGTGGCCACCGGATGTTCAGCTGACACCCTCTCCTGATTGAAGATCACTTAGGGCAGTCTTAGCAGATGCCCCCACCCCCACCCCCACCCCTCACGTGGACCTTTGGACTTTCCCTTAACTCATCCAGGTTTCCTTTATTACCTAACCTGTCCTGGATGACTACTGTCCCAGGCAGTGGTGGGACATCTTCTAGTCCTCATCCCCCACCCCCCCCCCCCAGCCAAGACAGATGTGGGGAAATGAGTCAGATGCCACCTAAGCTAGCATTTGCCCCCCGCCCCCACCCTCGTCATTCACCTGCCAATACCTCTGAAAAGGGTGAAGTGGGTCTGTGTTGGTTGCTGACTCAGGTGGCCTTAAAGTCCTTTTTCTGTTGAGCCTTGCTGTGAAGTCACCTCATTGGAGATTGCAGGGGTGTTGGTCAGGGCCCCAGCTGCTACAGTGGAGGATAGGCAGGTCTGAAATGCTAGATATTTCATGGGCATAACTCAAGGACGGGAGTTTAACTTAGCCAGCCATTAAACCAGAAGTCACAGTCCCAGTGGAAAGGGTTGAGGATGCAGCTCAGTGGTGGGGGTGGGGGAACGGTGAAGAATTGCAGAGGAGAGCTTAGAATAAAGCAGAGAAGACATGGATGCCAAAGATCACAGGGCTAACAGAGGAGGCAGGCCCAGAGCCAGGGAAGGAGAGGAGGAGGCCTGTAGGGACTTCTCTAACAGAAGACGATGGATGCTCTCTAGTTTTGGCTCTCAGGAGATTCTAGATGCAGAGCCAAACATGCAAATTAATGTAAAAGCGGAGGTGGGTGGGGCAGAGCAGGAAGGATTTCAAAGGCCTGTTTTGGTAGGTGGTGGGAGAGGTGTGGTAGACACTGGACTCCAAAGAGCTGAACAGACTTCTTGTGGAGCCTGCTCAGGGCTCTGGCTCTGCCCTGCCATCCATGTTTCCTCAGGAGGTGGCATCTACGGTTCCAAGGAGTCCATTGTCTTCTGTTTACTGAAGTGGAGCCCTCCCGCTGACTCAGCAGGAGATGGCCCAGCCATCTGAGCTGTGATTCCAGCCCATCATCTCAGGGGGCCCAGCCTCAGTTCCCTCAGGGCCTTCGGTTATTGTGGCTTGGAATCTAGTGACTGTCCTGCTATAGGCAAGAAGAAGCCAGTGTTGGGGGGTCAGTCAGGTCTGAGGTGGAGCACCAGCTTGACCCTATGTGACCTAACTCCCACTTCCACCCCATCTCGGTTCCCCTTATTGCTGCCTCAAGGGTCGAATTAGGTTTTATTTTAGACTATAAAGTCTACAGACAATAAATGAATTGTCTGTAGGGCAACAGGAAATATCATGATGACCTTGTCCTATGACCCAGATTTAATAAACATTCCTGCTTGGCTCTGTCTGCCTGGACTGCTGCTCTCTCTCCTCCTCCATCCCTGCCGGATGGGATCATATTCTCAACTTCCTCCAACCAGCTTTTCTCCTTAGAGACAGAGACTAGGTTGAAGCAGGCATGAATGGCTCCTCTTCCCTCTGCCGGGACAGCTCAGGGTTCAATGAAGCTCACTTCTGTAGTATTTTTTTCAAGGTTGTTGACATTGGGCTTTCCACGGAAAGTGTCCAGCCTGGGCTTCTTTCCTGTTCCCTGTTCCTGACAATGGAAACATTTCCTATTTCATCCCCACTCTACAGCGGCCCAACTCTCAGTTCACCCTTCACAGTCAGTGGTTGAATGATTTTTTTTTTTTTCTGGCCCTATTCAAGGGCCCTCTTCCCTAGGCTGGCTGCAAATAGTAAATGAATCCCTCAGATTCTAGGGCCTGCAGGAAGCAACCCCACAATAGATACCATCAACACCTTTCAGGCCTTCCCAGGTGATGGACACCTACTGGGTTTATCTTCCCTCTTAGCATGGGGGTGGTAGCTGGATCTTCACACACTCAAAACCTTGACTCCCACAGTGGTGGCGCACGCCTTTAATCCCAGCACTTGAGAGGCAGAGGCAGGCAGATTTCTGAGTTCGAGGCCAGCCTGGTCTACAGAGTGAGGTCCAGGACAGCCAGGGCTACACAGAGAAACCCTGTCTCGAAAAACCAAAAAAAAAAAAAAAAAAAAAGAAAAAGAGCTGAGCCCTGACTTGAGGTGTTAGGCCTAGTTGGAGGTTAAACCAGGGGACCTGGGCTGTCACAGTTTGAGGTGACCAGAAGCCAGTTAGCTGGGAGGGACCCAGAATCACTGTCAAGAGAAGCCACTGTGGTCCTGGGGAATATCTGACAGCCCTCCTGAATGCTTTTTGAGGTAGGGGAAGCGAGGTTCAGGGTATCACTGTGCCAGATACCAGAAAGGGAGTCATTTTCCTGATCAGTTCTCCTGCCAAGTTGCTTCTTGTCCTCCCAGCAATCAACCTTGAGTCATAAGGAGAGAAGCCACCAAGGACCCTACTAGCTGTGACACTGTAGAAAGCCCCCTTTGCTCTTTGTTCAGGCAGAAGATGAACCCTGCTGTCATAGTTTGCTTCTCTATTGCTGTCATAAACCACATAGCCTCAAAGAAACTAGGGACAGAAAGGTTTGCTTGACTTATAGGTTACAACCAATCTGTCAGGGAACCCAAGGCAGGAACTCAAGGAACTCAAGGCAGGAACCTGGAGGCAGGAACTGAAGCAGAGACCATGGAGGACCACTGCTTACTGACTTGTTTAGCTTGCTTTCTTCTTCAATCAAGACCATTTGTCCAGGGGTGAAACCATCTACAGTAAGTAAGCTGGAGCCTCCCGTATCAATCTTTAATCAAGAAAACTCTCCATCGGTAACTCCCCAGGCCAATCTGAAGACAACTGCCCAACTGAGGGTCCCTCCTTCCAGGTCACTCTACATTGTATCAAGTTGACATATATGCTAACGAAATGCTAATGACACACCTGTCATGATTGTCTGCTATGCCTGGTTAGGAAGTAAAAGATGTCACCTATGAGGTCCTGCCTAGGCAGAGGACATTTGGATTGTTGTCACTGTGATAGATGGAAGATAGGCTCCTGTTTAAGACACAGAGTAAGTTGATCATCAGCCTGGCCGGGCTAGTGTTGTATGCAGCTGTTCTAGGACCGTGGCTTCCCAGGTGGTACCTGGGAAGGTCTGGAGCTAGAGGGATATAAAAGTAACTTTTGTTTGCCTGATATAATTGTTGTCTTGGAGGCTTAGTGCCTCAGTCTGCTAATCTGGGCCTAGTTCTGGAAGCTTCTAGCCTCCGTACAATCTTATCTAGGCCTAGAAAGTTTTCAGCCTCTGAGACTTACTGCTGAATAAGCTCACCGTTAAGTTCTAGGTCTTCCTGAACTTTGGCTGGCTGGTCAACTCAGCTGTTCTGGCTCAAAACTCCTCTCCAAGCTGACTGATTCAGACTGGCTTTCAGCTTCTGACTGAGTTGCTCTGCCCGGTGCCAGACTAACGTTGGCAACCTGTTCTGATCTTCTGGCTCTTTCTCATTGTCTGGCTCATCTTCACCTGTATCTAGCATGTTCTCTCTCTCTCTCTGCCACCTGTTTCTGTACAACTCTCCTGGTAAAACTGCCCTCTCTCCTTTTCTCTCTCTGTACTGCTGTCTCTTAAGTGGCCTCTCTTTGCTCTCTGTTCTCGTGAGAATTGGACGTATCCTATTCTGTCAAATCTTCCTCTGGTTCATCGCTTTATTAGCCTCTCAACTAGACATCACTTTCAAACACGGTGCTTCCTTCTACAAACTAAATCTACCTTCGTTGTTTGAGATTAAAGGTGTGTACCAAAGGTGTGTCTGTATTCTAGCCAGAGGGATTAAAGATGTGTGCTAAGGGTGTGTCTGTATTCCAGGCAGAGTAGCTGTTGCTGCATTAAAATCCCTCTACAGAGGGATCCTACAAGCATTACTAAGGGCAGCACCAGAAAGCAGAGGTTCATCAAACCAGAGATGCCCTGACCCAGTGGCCCATCTAGACCTCCATGCATAAGGTTCCAGTGGATGGACCTAGACTTAGGGGCTACCTGTAAAGAGCATGTATCCTTTTACTGCTGGTGCTGGGTTTTCCTCGGTTGTGAGACTTTGAGTGCTAAACTAGAGACCTGTCTAGGACAAACCAGGATGGTTGGCCGTCTTCATTGCTCTTTTCTAGCCAGTTTCCTTGGAGATGAGTCCCTTACCGAATGAAGGTGATATCATGGCATCTGGGTGGAGGGACTGTCTGTATCCATCTGTCTTTTCTGGCCCTGGTCCCCCCAGCTCTGCCCACTTGTCTACAGGGAGAGGGACATTCTGATCTTTGTGTACTCTGATCCTCTTAGCTGAGCCAGGGCTGTCTGTTCAGGACATGGGGCTAGGTTTTGAGGGGTTTATTCAAGAGAAAACCCACAGTAACATCCTCTCAAATCATCTCCATCCAGTCTGGCCACAAAGCAGATATTTACCTCTCCCCATTTCCTCCTAGGCTCTTCCTGGCTGCATCATGAACTTGGGGCTGGGGGCAGGGACTGCTATCTATTAGAGTACTTGCTTCTGCTCCTCCTCATCTTCCTCCCTCTCCTCTTCCTCTCCCACCCCCCTTCTTTTGTTTTTTCAAAAGAAGATTTCTCTGTGTAGCCCTGGCTGTCCTGGAATTTGCTCTGTAGACCAGGCTGGCCTCAAATTCACAGAGATCCAACTACCTCTGCCTCCTGAGTGCTGGGATTAAAGGGATGCACCACCACCATCACCACCATCACCACCACCACCACCACCACCACCACCACCACCACCACCACCACCACCATCACCTGTCTAGGCTTCTCAATTCTTGATCAAAGGATTGAGAGGCCAGGGTGGGCAACACTGCATTTCAGCTTCCCGCAAGACAGAACTCAACAAGAAGCCTGATGCTTAGCCAGTGCATGCTCAGAGCAGCTCTGGCTAGCTATACAGTAAGTGCCCAGCACACGTACACCATCATTATTGTTATTGAGTTTGTGATTAGTCTACATGGCTCATGTCCATTGCATCCGTCTTCAGACAAGCTCAGGGAGTAGGTGGGATGGCCTTTCTTGGATTTGGCAGGCGAAGCTGGCCTTGTTGAAATAGGAGAGTGTTTTGAGAGCATTATCCTAATTAGCTTGGGCTCAGGTCTCCTGGCTCTCAGTCCAGAATACTTTGCAGCTTTTCTGGCTTGGTTGTATTGGTGGTGGTGGTGGTGGTGGTAGTGGTGGTGGTGGTGGTGGTGTTTGTGTGTATGTGTGTGGGGTGTATACACACCTGTGTGAGTATGCGTTTGAAGATGGGGAGATCAGAGGACAACTTCAAGACTTCAAGTGTCGCCCAGGTACCTTTTCTTTTTTCTTTTTTTCTTTTTACAGGGTTTCTCTGTATAGCCTTGGCTGTCCTGGAACTCACTCTGTAGACCAGGCTGGCCTCGAACTCAGAAATCCGCCTGTCTCTGCCTCCTAAGTGCTGGGATTAAAGGCGTGCGCCACCACCGCCCGGCTTACCTTTTCTTTTCCTTTTCTTTTTTCTTTTCTTTGTTTTAGTTTGTGCAACAGGGTTTCTTACTGGCCTGCAATTCATCAAGTAGCCTAGGCTAGCTGGTTTGGTCAGTAATCCTCAAAAATGTATGTGTCTCTGTCTTTCCAGTTTGAGAATTGCAAGTACATGCTTGGCTGTTTTTAGGTGGGTTCTGAGGATCCAATTCATGTCCTCTTGTTGCAAGGCAAACGTGTTGCTGACTAAACTATCTCCCCAGCTCCCACACTACAATAAATCTTTCAGAATGAAGCCATACAGCTCCATGCGTGTAAGAGGTGTGGCCTCTTACACCTGATGGGCATGCTACTAAACTGCAGTGAATACTATCCCCTCTTCCTGTATACACTCAAAAAGTCAGTCTCAGGCTTTGGTATCAGAGAGCTCTGAGTTTGAATCCTAGTTACAGTCACAGTCACAGTCACAGTCACAGTCACAGTCACAGGACAGCAGTGTGGCTTTGGGTTTGCCTTCTTCATTTTTCTCAAGATTGTCACATGTGTCTCTCATAAGAGCATTATGGAATCTAGTAAACAGAAGATGCTTAGGAGAAAGTCTTGAGCACATTTCCTGTGAACCCCAGTGAGCTACAACAAGCCCTCTGACTCTGGGAAGATGACTGGATCCCACCCTGGTTTCTGACTTGGGCAATACTCTTTCTTTGGGCTTAACACCTACCCAAGTCTCCATGGATGCTCTGGCCATCTTAGCTCAGTCAGAGAAACTTGAAGGGAGGAGCCCAGCTAAGTTTGAATTTTTGAGATCAATGTTGCCAGCACTAGGGGCAGGCTGGAGTGGTCCCAGCAGAAAAGACAGCCAGCATCTGTTGGTCCAGCAATACTTCCTCCTTTCTGAGGGCTTTTGTTTATTTGCCTACTTTTTCTTCCATTGGCCACGCAGCCCCTCCTCCAGTGAGGAAAAGACTGGATTCTGAGGCAGAGAATCTGGCTGGAGATGATGCATCAGTCAGACAGCAGACATTTCTTCCACTGCTGGAACCGTCTCCCCCAGACACATTCTCTTTACCGTGATATCTCATTCAGCTCACCTAGAGAATGAAATTAGAAGTCACGTCAACTCTCCAGAGTCTTGTTAGATCAATCTGACTTACACAAAACAGGCCAGACAGAGTGTGAGGTTTCCATGAAATTAGGCTGTGTCCCCGGGGGCTGCCTTGGAGCTATCCAACATTTCAGAAAACTGCCAGGCACCCTTTTGCATAATTTATCAATTACACACGACGCAATTCATTGCAGGCAAGAGAAGAAGGCCTGACCTGGGATGGAGGGGGCCCTGGAAGCAGTGTATATAGAAACAGGAAACCCAGACTGTCATCTCCTCCCTCAGGTGGATGATGAGCTCAGGTGGGTTCCTCATATTCTTGCAGGGTAGGGGTGTCCCCCCTCCAGCTGCAGAGCAAGATTTACATTTGATCTATGTAATTTGTTTCAGTGACATATTTGTGGAATAGGAATGCTGAGGTGGTTGGGAAAAGAGATGCCCAGAGCTTGCTGCCTGGTGAAGTGTGGGAATATTGAGTGGCCATGTTGGATATGGGGTGACCACACAGACATCTGTTTCTCCACTCTGTCTGGTGGTTGTTGTTTTAGAATGCCCCTTACTAAGTCTTTCCTATTAATGTCTTAGGTCACCTTTCCTAACATGAGCTGACATCACTCTCTGGGGAAGTCAGCTGTGCTTCTGGGAGAGATGCATGGACAGATGCTGAGGCACAAGTGCAGGGAGCAGGAGCTGTGTGCCCACCGCCACTGAAGTCATGTTTATGACTCGGTGGCCTCTCCCCAACCCCACCACCCAGCCCCTCCCTCTTCTGGGCCCCACTCTCTTGGAACAGACCTTTTTTCTGGTGTCAGCCATACTGGTTAGACTCGTTCCTTGCTCGCTCGTCTGAGGGCAGAGAGCACAGCCATATCTGTTTTCCGGGCACTTGGCCAAGGGCCTGTCTTGTCATGGATGCCCAGGAAGTGGATGGATGGAGGGGTAGGGCGGGATTGAAGAACAGACAGAACCCACTTGGTAATGCCATTTCTTTGACTCCAGTTCAAGACTCCTGACTCTGGATTCTGGCAAACCAGGCTCTTGCTCCTGACTTCTGTGCTACAACTGAAGGTCCACCTGAAGGCTTTGCAGGGCAGGACATCTGTTCTCAGTCCTCCCCTCTCCGCAACGGCTCATGCTTGACCATAGTACACACAACAAAAGGACTTGTGGGGAAGCAGAATTTGAACCTAGTCCCGCTTGATAGCAAACTCTATATTCAATTTATTAAACCACAAATAATTTTATTACCTTGTTGAAATTTATGTGTGCATGTGCACCTACCAGCCTTTATTTGTTTGTTTATTTCATCTTACTGTCTTTTTTTTTTTTTTTTTTTTTTTTGAGACAAGTTTCTCTGGATAGCTCTGGCTGTCTCACTACTCACTCTGTAGATCAGACTGGCCTCAAACTCAGAGCTCTGCCTGTTGCCTCTGCCTCTGCCTCTGCCTCTGCCTCTGCCTCTGCCTCTGCCT
>JANHMN010000024.1:26730271-26766157 GCA_030674055.1 Rhabdomys pumilio
ACACACATACACATACCACTCACCACACATACACACACATACACACATACACACATACTACTTACACACACACACCATGTACTACATACATATACATAACACACACCACATACCACAAACACAACACACATACATATAAACACATATGCACACATGTATAGATACAAATGTTCTAAATTATAAAACAACTATGTGACCATTACACAGGTACAATCTGGATTGAGAATAAATAAATACAATGTCTTCCTCATCCTTATGGCATCAGCTCCCGTGCTTTGTTCCCTAGTGGTACTTACTGTTTCCCAGTTCACACACATAATACTACTTAGCTTTTGATGTTTTGATTATAAAATATACACTAGAGAGGGGCTGGAGAGATGACTTAGTGGTTAAGACACTTGCTCTTGCATCCATTTGCTAATCATAACTGTCTGAACTTCAGCCCCAGGGGATCATCTATGCAGAGGACACATACGTGGGGTACAAGCACACATGCAGGTGAGACACCCGTGCACACACAATACAAATAAATAAACCTCTCACTTAATAATAAGAAACTGAGGTCGGAGATGAAGAATAGGCAAACCTGGATTTTTCTTTTCAAAATAAGAGTCTTTGTACAGTTTCTCTTCTTCCTCTTCCTCTTCCTCTTCCTCTTCCTCTTCCTCTTCCTCTTCCTCTTCCTCCTCTTCTTCTTCTTCTTCTTCTTCTTCTTCTTCTTCTTCTTCTTCTTCTTCTTCTTCTCCTTCTTCTTATTCTTAACTTTGCAGGAAGTTAGACATTAAAGTCGTGATGTTTTATGTTGTGTGTATTAAGAAAGTTGTTAGTTAAGGGAGAACTCAGTAATTTTACATAAAAATGAAATATATCTTATTCCTAAAGAAATAAATAGAGCTAAAGAGATGGCTCAGTGGTTAAGAGCACTAACTGCACTTCCAGAGGTCCTGAGTTCAATTCCTAGCACCTACATGGTGGCTCACAACCATCTGTAATGAGGTCTGGTGCCCTCTTCTGGTGTATCTGAAAGAGCAATGGTGGTGTTTTCATATGCATAAAATAAATAAATAATTTTTTTTTTTTTAAAAAGATTCATCATACCATCCTTTACATGGCATGAATGATAACGTAAAAAAAAAAAAAAGAAAGAAAGAGATTAATTTACCTACATGCATTTATTTCTTGTTATCTGCATGGAGTTTGCTTTGAGACTCCCTTGGACACTAAAGTCCAAGGATGCTTAGCTTCTTTATATAAAATGATGTTATCTTTACGTACAGTCTATGCATATTCATATGTATATATGAATATGCATAGACTGTATGTAAAGATTTTATATATATATATATATATATATATATATATATATATATATCTCCCAGACTAGCCTCAGTCTTGCTATGTGGCAAGGATGGCTTGGACTTTTGGATGTCTTCCTTCTTCTCCTGAATACTGGGATTTCAGGTACACACTTGATGCGGGGGCTGGGATGGGGCCTAGTTCCTTCATGAACTCAGGACCTCTGCAAGAGCAGCAGCACTCTTAACTGCTGAGCCATCTCTCCAGCCCCGCTCTGAATATTTTTGGGTTTTGGTTAGCTGAATACTCAGATACAGAACTCATAACGCACATGGGATAGACTGTATATATTCCAAATAAAATACTACGGCAAGTTAAGCCCATTATTGGGATAATCCCTCAGGAACAATACTGGAGTATTAATCACTTTCAAAAGGAGCTAACCTAGCCTTGGGAAACACTTCCTACCTGTTCTCAATAAAAACCCAATGGTGACATTGGAATTCCAAGTTCTGTTCTGTTTTCTCCTATTTACCTGAGGCTGAGGAATTGGCTCTGTGGGTTGAGAAGGCATCTGCTCCCTGCCCCCGACACACACACACACACACACACACACACACACACACAACGTGGTGGGTGGAATGCATGGGCAGGAATGTTGCCATAGCTTGGAACAGTAGCTCTAGCAGATATTTTGATTACGTGTGTGTGTGTGTGTGTGTGTGTGTGTGTGTGTGTGTGTACTATGTACATTCCATTCATCGTGCACATGTGGAGGTCTGAGGACAACTTGTGAGAGTTCCTCTGCTGTGTGGGTCCCAGGGATCAAACTCAGATTGTCAGGTTTGGTGGTGGGTGCTTCTCCCCTCTGAACCATCTTATCCCCCCCACCCTCCAAGTAGCTTTTTTCCTTGAGTGGCCAGTGTTTTTCCAGGGACTTGCTTACCTGTGCTTTCCTTGATGCTCAGGGGCTTTCAGGGTTTGCTTTTCTAGCTCAGCTCCTTACATGGTTTTGGGTGTCCCTATTTTCCCCTTCTTCATTGGCTCCTATAATCTCTTGCTTTAATTGGCGCTAACTATCTACCATGACATCCACACATCGTCCCGCTGGCACACCCATTCATTGTTCTCTTAGGCTAACTGTAAATGTTTCTGACTCTTTCTCTTTTCTGGAGATGGTTTTCATCCTGTCAATACATGTCCTGAAGGATTTCTGTCAGGAAATATATCCAACATGGCATGGGTGTGGACAAGTAACTCTGAACTCCTGGATTTCTAAAAACGTCTTCACTAGACCTTCGTCCTTATTATTATCTCATTTTAACAATGATTATTTGAGTATTTCACATAATGTGTTTGGATCATGTTTAGCCTTTCCCCAACGCTCCTCAGACTCATGGCCCTCATCGATCCTGATACTCACTTGAAGGGTTCGTCTCCACTGGCTAGCCTTCATAGTGCTGCAAGATGCTATACACACTACCAGAGAAGAGAAACAAACATCAGTCTTCCTTCGTAGTGAAACTTGAGAGCTATAATAACTGTCCTGGTAAGAAATGCTCACCAGTGTAATAGTGGCATGGACAGTATGGGAGTAACCAATCACTTTGTGATCTGATCTAAGTTTCACTTCATAAGATACAACCCATATCTGGCACCATTATCAGTCCAAGACAGATCATAGGCCATATGGGAAACCCTAATGCCATTATTCTAGATTAAAACAACTCCTCGTTACTTGTCTTTTTTACCCATAGATTAACATGTATCTCAACTCTCATCAGAAAAGCTTCTATTTGCAATCGATAGTGATTAATACAGAAATCAGCAACCAGTCACGGTGAACAGAATAGGCCCTGTTCTTCAATATGAGACTCTCAGTGTTTTCTCTGCCAAATACTGTCGACATTGCTGTGCTGTCTTGCAGCAAACTCTACTGCATATGAAATCAATAGCTAGTTCCCCCTACCTCTGTGTGTGTGTGTGTGTGTGTGAGAGAGAGAGAGACAGACAGACAGACAGACAGACAGACAGAGAGACAGAGAGAAAGACAGAGAGAGACAGACAGAGAGAGAGACAGAGAGAGAGACAGAGAGAGAGACAGACAGACAGAGAGACAGAAAGACAGAGAGAGACAGAGAGAGAGAGACACAGAGAGAGACAGAGAGAAAGACAGAGATGCTTACAAGGTAGAGGTGATGGATTCCTTTAATCTCAGGCATGGGAGGCAGAGATAGGAGGATCTCTATGAATTCAAGGACAGCCTGGTCTATAGGGCCAGTTTCAGGACAGCCAGGGTTATTCTAAGAAACCCTGTCTTGAAAAACCAAACTTAACTAGCCAACCAACCCCAAATGATGCTCACACTGGTGTCCCTGCACATATGTGTTCACACAAGTGTCAGCCAGAAATCAATGTCAGCTGTCTTCCACAATCACTGTGTGCATTATTATTATTATTATTTTTTGAAAAAAGAATTTCTCATGAGCTCCGTGTTGGCTGATTTGCTAAGAGTAGCTGACTAGTAAGACCCAGTGATGCTCACATCTGCTTCTCTCCAGGGCTGGGATTACATGCAGGGATTATCAGGAGTGGCTTTTTAAATGTGGGTTCTAAGGATCAGATTTCCCCAGTAAGCACCTCACTGAGTGGGCCAACTCTCCAGGCCCCAAAGGCTACTTTGATTGTGGTTTCTTTTAAGCTCTCCTAATTTTTTTTTTCCTTGAGAAGTTTTAAGGCTTCCTGCTGCTGCTAGGTAGAGTCCAAGAATCTTCCTGGTCCATTAAGTGTGTGTCTTCTTTGCTTCATACCTGTTCAATTCAGAGAAAACTGGAAGCAGCTACTGCTTTTTGACTTAGCTTGCTTTTCTTCCCCTAGCACACGCATTGTGGTCTTAAGGAGTCCTTTCTCTCTCCCTGTCCTAGGGTAGACACAGAATACTGACTGCATCTCTCCAGCCTGAGAGGATGCAGGGAGGGAACCGCTGACCAGAATAGGACCAATTAGAGAACAGTGATCACGATGCTGAGAAACAAGACGATATCCTTCCTCTTCTGGGCTCAGGGAGGCGAGGTACCAGGATGAGGTGAAGCTGGAAATCATAGAGACTGTCTTAGCCACCCTAACAGAGAGACTTCTTGGGGGAGCTAACCTGGAGAGACAGGACAGGCTGGTCAGGAAGAGAGAGGGAAGGGGTGGAGAGATAGAAGGTGAGGGGAAGAGGAGAAGAGAGAGAGGAGGCAGAAAGAGTGGAAGGGAGGGAGGGAGGGAGGGAGGGAGGGAGGGAGGGAGGGAGGGAGAGGGAGGGGGTTTCTATGGTTGCTCTCTGGACCAAAGCTGGATTAACCAATGTATTGCTTTCTTTTTTTGAGACCTTGTAGTTGAGTTTCTATTAGATGCAACCGAAAGAGTTTGATAATACAGTTGTCACCTTTAGCTGGAAAATCCCTCCCTGTCTTCAGCACAGGGGAACTTTCTTTACTGTCTGATAAGTCCTCTTCAAAGGCGTCGGTTCTCCCAGGAGACTCCAGTCAGTTGGGTACTGGTACTGGCTTTCTGAGATCCACTTCATCGCCGCTTTTTGTCTTCCCTCTTTGAAAAGACCACCCCAACATTTAACGTGTATTCTGAGATACCCCTTCGACTTGATTGATCCTTCCTCTCCTTCCAGGCCTTTTATGATGCATTTCATTTTAGCCAACACAATTTTAATTTCTAAAAAAAATCTCTTTCACTTTTTCTTTTTTTCCCTCATGACAGAGTTTCTCTGTATAGCCCTCACTGTCCTGAAACTCTGTTTGTAGACCAGGCTGGCCGGGAACTTAGAGATCAACCTGCCTCTGACTCGTGAGTGCTGGGATTAAAGGTGTGCATCACCAGTCTCACTCTCTAAAAATCTTTTATCACCTTCTTGCTTCTTTTGCCTAAATTGTGAGCTGCTTTTGTTTTTAGGGCTATAGTATTCTTTTTTTCAAAAACATTAGCATTCATTTTGGGGAGGCTGGTTATTTGTTTGTTTGTTTATACAGAAGTTTTGGTCTATGAACTCTCCCAAATCTTTAAATTTCTCCAAACTTTACATTTATAAATAATAATAGAGTAATAGGTCTAGCCAGGCATGATGGCGCATGCCTAAAGTCATAGCTGACTTGGGAAGCTGATGCAGGAGGATTGCGCATGCGTGTGCGTGCGTGCGTGCGTACGTGCGTGCGTGTGTGTTAAATGGAGATACAGAATTAGGGACTGATACAGCATTACGATTAGAGTGACTACTAACAAAAGAAAACATTAAGGGCTGGTGAGAGGGCTCAGTGGTTAGGGATATTTGCTGTTGTTCTCCCAAAGGCTCGGATTTGATTCCCAGCCCCCACATCAGAGCCTCACAGGCATCCTTAACTTTAGGACCAGGAATCTGTTGCCCTCTTCCTGCCTCAGTGGATACCTGCAGGCAAGCAGTGAATGTCCACACGCTCAGGCATGCGTACACGTAAAAGTAAGGTTTTTTTTAACTAATTCATAAAATAAGAACAATAGTTATAAAGTAGCAGTAACAATGATGTCGGTATGTAAGGACATGTTAAAATTTCTAGTAAGTAATTACAAAATTACGGTATATGAAATTGCTTTTTAAAACAAAGGAAAGTGAAAGTAGCTTACTAAGAGGAAGTATGAGGAGAGTTTAGGTTTCTGAATTATGAAATGAGGGTCAAAGTCTGCAGAGACCATCGCATAGCCATTCCAAACTCATATATCAGCCAACAGGACTGATGGGTTTTGGAAAACCACACTCCTGGGTATCAGGTGAGTCTGAGAAGTATACATGACAGAAATGTATACTGCAGGACAGACCAAGTACCATTCCTCCATGGTAGCCTTCATTTTCTCCCTGATGCTGTCAGGGATGCCTGGAAGGGCCACACTACAGAAATACCCGCTGGATGAAATACCCGCTGGATGCTGGATTCTCTGTTTTATTTAGCAAGTTGTTCTCATGTGTATGCATTTTTTTTCTTTCCTCCCGTTATTTACAATTTTGACTCCCAGTGTATTTCCTGGAACCTGGGAGGGAGGGTCGCATCATTCTTACTTGACAGGAGTAAGGATGTTATTGTCAGTTCATGGAAGGGAGCCTTTAATTTGGCAGCTGATAAAATGAAGCCATCGGCCCCCCAACCCCTACCCCCACCATCATGAGTACTCATGAGTACTCAGCAACCTCCATTCTCCCTGCCCTTGGGTCTCTGTCTCTCTGTGGTCCCGTTATTCAGCAGTCTGCAGACCGCCAGACGAGGGGCTGCAGTGCTGGGGGGGAAGAGTGGGAGAGAGAGTCCTGAAGAGGAAAGAATGACATAAATAATTCAGTGATTGCTAACCACGGGCCATTACATTTCCCATGGTCTGTTTTACTGTAGCTGTTATGCAGCGTTAGTCACTGCCAATTCAATTGCAAACCAGGCGTTTCATTGGGCCAAAAGGAGCTGGCCATTGCTCCCAAGATCTAAGATCATCCTAAAAGATGGCCAAATGGATTCACACCACAGCAGGGGGCATCAGGCTTCTCTTGGCTTTTATTTGTTCCTGAGCCACTTAAAGTAGGGGGACAGTCTCCTTGACCTCACCTAGAGACCCTGTTGCTATCTCTCCTGCTCAGAGAAGACACAGTGTTGTGGGCGGGGACCATTTAAAGGGCTCATGTGTTCTATGTAAATGGTAACAATAATCACCAGGATGGTGTATGCTGTGTGTGAGTGCATGCGCATTGTTTGCAGACAGACATATGTGCATGGGTAGGACAGAGGGAGATCTTGAGTGTCATTCCTCAGGAACACCACCCAGCTTGTTATTTGAGGCACGGTCTCTCGCTGGTCTCACCTGCCCCTAATAAGTTAGTTATCTGCCAGTACGAGTCTATTGCCCTCTTTGACCTCAGTTTCGCTACTTATTGTGGGGTCGCTGGAGGAGTAGCTTATGTGTTCTGGCTACTGTGTCACTGTACAGGTCGTGTGCCGGTGTGTCCCTCAGCACTGTTCTGGGGCTCTGGGGACTCATGAACTGATGGTTAAAACAAGAGACACAGTCTCTCGCCTCACTGTGGGGACTGCCCTGGTTGTTGTCTCTGATGTCACAGGGGCTTGGAGGCTGCAGAGGCTCAGAGGACTATCCTTTAACCTGCTTCCAAGCTGACTTCCCTTCTCTGTTTTAGTTAGTTCTTAAAGTCCCCTTTGTAAGTGAGGGTGATGGACCCTCCTGGAGTGAGTGAGGGTACATGGGAATGTCACTTAGTTTGTGCTATGCCTGTGCATAGCTGGGGGCTCACCCCATCGCCACCGCATCGAGTGTGCTTGGTGAATTTCCCAGTCGATTCCCTGGAAATTTCACAGGAGGCTCTGAGGTGTGAGTTCAATAGGTCTGATAGCATTTGGAGGTTATTGAGTGCTCGCCCTACCCATCCCCTGCCCACTCACACACCACATAGCATGAGGGGGCTAGGATCTACTTCTGGAAATTTATCCAGAATATATAGTTTTATTGTTTGAATGCCATCTACCAGAAACTTGTTGGGTCATGTGGAATTGGGCAGATTCTGAATCTGGGTTGAAGAAAAGATCGACATCTTCTTCCAGCCTCCCTCTTGGTATCTGTTTCTTGGAACTTAACATACGCTGAGTTTTGCAAGGAGTGGAGAAATTTAACTGGATGTGGGGGAGTGCAGTGAGTCGTAAGATGGGGACCCAGAGGTGGGAAAGAGGATGCTGCCTTGGAGAGAGTAAGACCAGTCTGACTGCTCCTGGGCCCTAACTGGTGGAGACAGAACATGGGTTAGGATCTAGGGCCTCTCTGCTTGCTTGAATTCACTCATTCATTCACCCACTCATTCTTCTCTTGTTTATGAATTCATTCAGTCACTCCCCACTGAGCCCCTGCTGTGTTAGACACAGGGCTGACTCCTGACAATAGGGTAGTGGATGAAAACAAAACTCCTTCCTTCCATAGACCTTACAGTCTATGGAAGTCATATGGACACACCACTAAATGTATAACTCTAGCTGGGACTGGCATCATAAATGACAGGTACTTTATTTGCCAGAGCAAGGGGATAGGGGAGAGGCTGGTGTAGTTCGGGAGGTCAAGGTAGATTTCCTTCACATTCAGAGTACTGACTGGAGGGTGAATGGGAGTTAACTGTAGGAAGGGAGAAGAAAGATTATTCTAGATTTAAGACCCAGCATATGCAAATGTTCTGGCCAGGGCAGAAGAAGCTAATCTGGCACTAGGGACCAGGGCCTTCAACTCCAAAATAATGAGAAATGACTGTTAGCTAGTAAGGCCACGCTGCTAATATGATCTGACCTGCTTTATTCTTGCACCATGATTCAGGCAGCAGGTGGGGGAACAGACCACCAGGGGCCTCGGGGAGTGTGTGGAGGAAATTAGAAGGCCACTGTACTTATCCAGGAAAGGGACAGGCTCAGGTGGCAGAGACAGAGCTGAGCTAAGGAAGCTGACAAGAGTGTGTGTATCAAATTGACGGAGTTTCGGGTGCATTAGTCATGGAGAAAAAAGGGAAGGCAGAAGCCACACTGTCCTGTGGTTCTGTGCATCCTGGCCTAGCACTCAGCCTGTGGAGTCTCCAGGAATGAGGAGTGGAGAGTTTAGACACTCAAGTCAAAAGAAAAGGTGGGTAAGGAGTGCTGGGAGTCCTCTTTGAGTCCCTTTGTGTCTCTCTTCTCCCCCTCTCCCTGCTAATCCCCTCTGGTTCCCCATCCACCCACTCCCTCAAGGAGAAAATGGAAACAAGGGCTCAAAATCATCCTCCACTTTTGTGAACCAGCCCTCAAAACTGCATGTCTGTAGGCTCTGATGGAGCCTGTAATCTGCCATTCAATTCTATTCACTTCAATTAGATTCAAGTCAATTCAATTCAACGCAGTCAATTCAAATTAATCCAAGAGATTCAGGGGAGCCTCCAGTGCTGAGCAGGGTGGGGGGACAGGTCATTGGCAACTGATGTGACTGGTATCTAGGGAGAGACACTGGGTGGCAGATGGCAGCTCTTCTGTTCTAAGAAGAGAACTGGTCAGGGCTGGCATTTCTCAGAGCTAGCTTCCAGAAAAGATGACCCTTGAATCCTGCTGGCCAGACTGGTGATTCACTGAAGCAGGAGAGGGAATGTGTCACAGAGATGCAGAAGGTGACCCAGGTGGATGCACAAACCCAGGTTCCAGTAAGCCAATTTGTTGCTCAGACTTCTTCCTTGCTGGCTTCGCTATCCAGAAGGACCCTCCTCCTCTCACCTGGCCTTCTCCCATTGGGCGTCTGAAGAGAATTAAACTGGAAGGAGACCCTGGCTCTGGGGCACAAGTCACTAGCCATCAGTTCTACAGATGCATCTGTTTACCCTAGTCACAGAAAGGCTGTGCACAGTCACTGGACAGAGCACAGAGCTGGACCAGAGCTATTCTTGTTTCTGCATAGCCACCTGCCCTGCAGGCTCAGCACTCCTGAAGCCAAGCCTCCCCTCTTGGGGATGTAATGCAAACACCTTGTTCAGAGTGTCACCTGGTTGCATCTACCATGGGGACTCTTTTTCTTTATAAAATAAAGGGACAGCAGTAAGCCCTGTCACCTTGCATATCGGCAGTTAAGATGTGGTCGGTATCAAAGCACTCAAGTTCTTGTTTATCTCATTCATTCATTCATTCATTCATCAACAATTTTTAGTGTCTTTTAGGTGGATGAGTGACAGTTGACTGGGACTTGCCTGTTGACCAGTGTCCTAGATACCACAGTGAAATCACAATGAAGTACCCCAGTGAGGGGCACAATAGAGGTCCATCAGATGCCCTGGGAAGGGGCATCATCACTTTTAGAGTGTGGAGAGTCTCTGAGTGACACAAAAGTGCTATAGTCCTATTCCTTCCTTGGCCAGAATGGGCTAGGTTGGCCGGTGGGCTCTGTGAGTTAGCAGCAGGGTTTCCACATCCAGGCCAGAGAGATGCTGTTCCTCCCCTTCAGGGGTTCTGGGAGAGCAGACTTTTCTTGGCGTCACATGGCAAATAGCTGTGTGGAGACTAGGGACCAGCTCAAAGCCCAGAAGTGAGGCAAGGATTCAGGAAGGACCAGCCTGGGCCCAGAGGCTCAGTAATACAGCAGCACGGAAGGGAGACAGGCATCCCCTGATGAGAGTTCTCTCTCTGGACTTGGGCTGTATGTTTCTATTGAGTGATGTAGTGCTCGCACATGGAGTTGCTGAGAACAAAGCATGTGCATAAGGTGACGGTCACGTGTGTGCAGAGTTGCAGGCATTGGAGACTCTGAACATGAGCTCTCTGGCCATTCTGCTCCAATTGCAGAATGATTCGTGGAGATGTACGAGTCCTGGATTCCCCTGTTGCTGCTGTCTTTTCACCTGTGTCCTTCGCCTAGTCCCTTGGGACTCTCACTACTGCATTCACATGCAGTATGATGCCTGGGCCTGACAGTGTGCTGGCCAGACCCTAGGAAATCTCCCTGAGCCACCTAACAGGGTCAGGAATTGCTGGAAGCCAGAGCCACCACCTCTGCCAGACTCTAGCTGAGATGAAACATAGGTTTCCCTTGTCACAGCATGGATATTCAGTCCTCTTCAGAGCTTAGTAGGCACTCGGAACCACCAGCCATGAGTGGTGCTTGATGACCACAGAGCTTTGGCTATTTGTCTTTACCCTGTCGCTTCCTCTTCCTGGCCCCTGTTCCTGTTCTAAGTCACTCTCCCCATGTTCTCTCATTACTGTGGGACATCAGAGTCTCATCTCTCATAGACCAATCTCAGATGAGGGAACTGCAGGGGTTTCTGAGCTCCACACACCCTATCAAATTGATAGTGAAGGAAACAACTGGGACGGCCTCCGAGGTCTTGTTTTAGTTCCCCAAAGATTTTGAACTTGTGTGTGTGTGTGTGTGTGTGTTTGTGTGTGTGTGTGTGTGTGTGTGTATGTGCATGTGTATGTGTGTGTATGTGTGTTTGTGTGTGTATGTGTGTATATGTGTGTTTGTGTGTGTGCATGTGTTTGTGCATGTTTGTTTGTGTGTGTATATGTGTGTTTGTGTGTGTGCATGTGTGTGCGTGCATTTGTGTGTATATGTGTGTGCATGTGTATGTGTGTGTGCATGTGTAGGTGTGTGTGTTTGTTTATGTGTGTGTTTGTGTGTGTTTGTGTGTTTGCATGAGTGTGTGTATATATGTGTATATGTGTGTGTATGTGTGTGTGTGTTGCACTCATGCACAAGCACCCGGAAGAGGATGTCTAATGTCTCACGCTGTCACTCCCAATGTTAATCTCTTGAGACACCATCTCTCACTGGACCGGAGCTAGACTGGCAGCCAGCAAGCCCCAGTCATTCTCTTGTCTCTGCTCCCCCCACTCCCAACCCCGACCCCAGCCCTCTAATTACAGGTGCACACAGCCACCCTTAGCTTTTATGTGGATGCAGAGGATTCAAACTCAGGTCACCAGGACTGCATAGCAAATGCCCTTACCCACTGAGTCCTCTCCCCAGCCCTGAGCCTTTGAAGTTTAAAGAAGGGTGCAAAGGGAATGTGTGACCCAAATTACGACACATGACAGAGGAGAAGAAAACCCGCCGTTGCTGCCACAGAGACAGGACTCATTCCTTCAGTGTACAGGCTTTTTGCCTAGCAACAAGAAAAAGCCAACAAGCCAATTAAAAAATGGGCCCGATATAGGAAGACAGCTTTCGAAAGAGTATATAAATGGCCTCCAAACCTATGAAAAGTTACTCAGTCTTACTCATAAAAGAAATGCAAATTAAAACTTCAATAAGAGACCCTCTTTCAAGCATCAGATTGAGAAAGATCAAAGGCACGGCAGCACTCTGGGGCTGAGAGTGTGGGGCACAGGGGCTGGCTGGCAGGAGGATGGGCAGGAGTGGGAAGCAGGGGCACCTCTGGGGAGAGCCACTGGGCAACATCTGCTCAGGCTGCATGTGCCCTTCCCTGAGGCCCAGCACACCCTGCTGTAGGACCGACCGTGTCACACAGCTAAATGGGGGACGTGTGCTCAGCACTGCTCCCGGCAGCATTATTTATGAAAGCAAGCAAAGGCTTGCCATTTGCCGCAGCGGTTATCGACAGGGGACAGAATAAATCACCAGCGGGGTGCCTGCCATGGGATTCTACACAGCCATGAGCGAAGAGGCCTGCACAGAGGACCTCTCTGACATCAGAGAGTGGAAGCTTTCCCAACAGTGCCTAATGAACTCACAAGATCATACCGAACACAGATTATCGTTGTTTCAAATCATAGATTATCGTTGTTTCAAATCATTTTAAGGGCTGGGAAGATAGCCATTTGGTAAAGTGTTTGCCTTGCAAGCATAGGGAACTGAGTTCAAGTCCCAGAATCCACATGTAAAAAAAAAAAATGACAAAATCATAACAAAAACCTGAGATTGGTGGCTCTTGCTTATGATTCTGGTGCTGGTGAGATGGAGCCAGGCAAGTCTCTGGAACTCAGTGGACCGTCAGCCTAGCCGACTTGGTAAGTTCAAGGCCAGCGAGAGACCTGGTCTGCAAAAAGAAATAAAGAACAAAAAGGTTGTTGCTTAAGGAATGACATCAAAGTTACCCTCCAGCTTCTACACACAGACCTACATATGTTCATACACACAAACACATACACGTGCGCACACATAATAATAATAATAATAATAATAATAATAATAATAATAATAATAATAATGCCAGTTTCTCTTTTAAAAAGAAGTCGTCAATTCAATCCCATAAGGCAGCAAGTCCTGCAGCCGTGAGTTGCTTAGCAATGGGGATGTGTTCGGAGAACTTTGTCATGAGACAGCTATTGTATAAACACCATACACAGAATGTGCTCACACAAGTCAATCAAGAGACGCCAGAAAACACACGATGTGCAAGGCTGTTGCTGGCATAATGTGGCTTACTATTTTGTAAAGGCATATATATATATATATATATATATATATATATATATATTTTTTTTTTTTTTTTAAGTAGGAAGATATTTCAAAATAACTATAAAAGGGCTGGCAAACTGGCTCAGCCAGTAAAGGTGTCTGCTGCTAAGCCTGGCGACCTGAGTTCCATCCCAGGGACACCTGTGATAGAAAGGAAGAATTGATTCCCAGAAGTTGTCCTTCAGACCTCCACCGTGGTACATACTCCCTACCCCATTAAAAATGAAAACAATGATAAAGACGATGGGTAGTAAATACATATGTGTTGATAATATGACTGATTGCTATTATTAGTTCTTAGAGACTCCACAGTTGCACGTGCTATAATTACACAGGACTGGTGGTGGGAGAGCTTAGTCACATCAGCACTGTCGCACGCTTGTGAGGAGTGCACTGTTTCAACCTTAGGACGGCTTTGATGATTCCAGGTGACAGGAAATTTAAAGCTCCAATATTCTTTCCGGAGACAACTGTCGGAGATGTGGACCGTCGTGATATCTGCTGTGTGACTGTGGTGTTTTATTTATTTATTTATTTTGACACATTACCATTTGTGTGAAGGGAGAGGAAAAGAATATTCTCACATGTGTGTGGACACATATGCCCTTGCCGTGCTTTGTAACTGAGACAGACAGCATAGTGACTGGAGAATTTCACCGAGCAGACAGGTAAGGGTGACGTCTCCAGAAATCACTGTGAGTGCCCAGGATCTGGACAGTGAGGATAGGACAAGGAAAGAGGCTTGCTTGTATCGACTGACTGACCATTTGATTGGTTGATTTACAGATTGATTGACTGATTGATCGATTGATTTAGACATGGTCTTATAGGACTCAGACTAGCTTCAAACTCCCTATGTCTTCAGGGATGACCTTAAACTTAAACTCTTGATCTGTCTCTCCCACCTGAGTGACAGGATTAAAGGTATGCACCATCACCCCACAGTTTATGGGGTGCTGAGCATCAAACCCAGGGCCTCATGCATACGAGGTAAGAGCTGTACCAGCTGAGGTACATCCCCAGCCTGGGTTCTCACTACCTGTCTTTCTATGTCATCTCACTTTTTGTACAGCATGCCTATGCTTTCCATGCTAAACACACATATTCACGCTAACTAATCATCAGTAGTCTCTGGGTGCAGGGACACAGCAGGGTGAGGGGCCCTAATTTTGTGGAGGTCATAGAGAAAAGGCTTAGGTAGGTTTCCAGCTATGCCAGCAGCTGTAGGTTCAGATTTGACCTGATTGCCTACCTTTCCCTGTTGACTGGGTATGGCTGGGCGTGACTGGGCGTGGCTGGGTGGCAAAGCATGGTTTAAAGGCATTCAGTTTGGTAGGTGGAGGTGGAAGAAGCCAAGCAGACTTGCCATCCTAAGACTGTTTCTCATTTGATCAGCATCAGGTATGTCGTACCCCAACTCTGAACGTTTTTTGCCTGTGAAGTGAGGAGAACGGTGTTTTGTTCCTGGATCCGTGTACCTTAAAGGCCTTGTGTGGAAAGAGTCTGTGTGGCAGAATTGTTAATGCTCCCACTCCTAGCTAGACAGGTATACTTCAGAGGGCCAGGCTGTGGCTTAAGATGGAGTGTGGAGCGTGGAAGGGGCTGCTAGACCCAGTGGAAAGAGGAGCAGTTGAGTTTCTCATTGAGAGACACCCCTCAGGCCACACAGAGAGCCAGGCCTGGCTTCTTTCTCTTTCTTCACTTATTATTGTCACTTGGATGCCATCCTGGCTCTTTTTCCTCAGAAGAGAGGAGAGGGGTTATGAATGCAGTGTACAGTCACATTCTCAGCCACAAAGCACCAAGAGGTGGGTTGGGGCTCAGGAGGGACTGCCACACTCCAAACCCCTGTCAGAACTCTCTGGAACTTCTCATGGGTAAGAGAAGAGCCCAGCCAGTAGCCTGAGTCTGGTGTGTGTGTGTGGCTCTGCATCTTTGGTCAAGAGGGATTTGCAAAGCAGGAGGAGGGGCTGGGGCTATAGCTCATGGAGCAGAGCGCTGGCTTGTGTGTGATGCCTTGGCAGGCACAGTGGTTCAGTCTGCAATCCTAGCACTCGGGGACAGCAGTGAAGGTAACCAGTGGGGGTCTCAGTAAAGGATCCAGACTGTTTAATCGGGAGGATGGAGGCAAGAGGAGAAACTCAAGGCCATCCTCAGCAACATGTCAAGTACAAGGTCAGCCTGGCCAACACAAAACTCTTTTAAAAAATGTCTGAGGAACTAGGTAGGGTGGGCATGGTTTCTATATCATGTGGCCTCTTGCCAGTGTCCGTCCTGTGTCATCCCCCAGGGCCTGTGGGCACCAGTGTCCCTAACCCCCTATGTCAGGTGTTGGGTTTCTGTCATGAAGGAAGAAGTCTTGATGAGTCAGGCCTTGCATACTCTTTGGGGAGAAAGAAGAAAGTCACTTGCCCAGATCACATGGTACATAGGAAGCCATGCCACAGTGAGACTCAGGCTTTGATGACAGATCTTTACTCTGTCCAGGTGAGCGGGTTGCACACTGCCATTCCAGAATTGTCCCAAGCCTTTGCCCACCTGCCTATGATTCTACTCCCAACTCGGCCTTTAAAATGGAGCCTTCTTACCCATGGGTACTGAGTTCATTTGCATAAGTCTCTCTCCTCTGGGTCACTGTGGCAGTGACCTCAGGAAGGGCTTCTTGCGGCAGGCTCCATCTGCTGCTGAGAGTCAGACAACAAAAGCCACATTCAGGAGTTTTCCTGAGGGGGCAGAAGGTGTCTGTGGAGGGAGCCTGCCTGGACTCCATCTCCAACACCTTTCTAGGACAGCAAAACAACCAACTTGGGCAGAAAGGAGCCCTTCCACCTGCCCACTTTCTGCTCATTCAAGTGCCTTCGGGTGGCTCTTCACCATCCAGCATCTGTACTGATCACGCCCACCATCACCAGGCATCCCATGGGGCTCACAGCTGGAACCCACTCTATCCTAGGTGAAAAGCTACAAACCTCCTTTAGCCTGTGTTGGCCAGTGGGAGAGCGTGGTGCAAGCTGGAAAAGACACTAGATAGCTGAGGAAAATTAAGGTTGCCATTGAAGCCCTTACCGCCCTCTGAGGAAAGTAGCATTCTGCTTGGATTAATCAGACCAGGGAAGGCATGGGAGAGAGGAGCCCCAGCCACATAGTCTGAGAGGGGTTGGAAGAGAGTCATTATCACTACATCAGGGAAGGAGGCTGGCACTGCCTCCCAGCAGGGCCACCCTAAGATCCTGATATAACCTCCAGGGTTCCCCTGTGTCCTGGGCAGATCAAGACGCAGCCCTACATTAAAGTCACTTTTTGCACGACTTTAAAAAGCAGGGTCCAGTTCTGTAGTGCAGTCCTCAAACCCTCCATCCTCCTGCCTCAGCCTCCAAGAGCTGTGATTACAGAAGTGTTCCATTGCGTGTTTGAACCACTTGCGGCTGCTGTAACAATTATGATTGCAGTGTGTAGTCGTAGATCTCGCTTGGAGATGGAGCCCTCTTCCCAGTAGCCCATGAGGCAGCCATGATAGTGAGTGGGGCTTAGTCTCACCAGGCCTGGGACTTCCTAAGGTGTCACAGTGAGTCATATGGATTCATGTCTGCCAATTTTCCTCTTGATTTACATATGCCCAGGAGCCTTGAAGTCATGCGAGTGGTGGCTCCAGAAAGAGACTGCTCGTTCACTTGTTCCCAGCTAGGTGACTGAGTCTCAACTGATTCTTTAACCTCCCTGAGACTCATCTGGAGAAGGATGAGACTTAGTCAGGGTTCTCTAAAGACAGAAAACCGAGAGAATGAACACATGTCACAAATGGAGCACAGTAAATTGGCTCATGTAATGTTGCCAGGGCAGTCCAGTACCAGGGAATCTCACACTGGAGAGGCGGAGAATCAGTAACTGCTAATCTATAACACTGGATGCCTTAGCAGTCCTGAGTATAACGTGCATGGAGGTTCCCCTGGAGCTCTTTAAGTGTTTGTATATCTTATTCTACCAGCCCAGATTCATTGACATAGAAGCAACATTTCTCTCCCAGCAAAACACAAGTTCCCCCCCCCCCCCCCCCCCCCCCCGTTCAGCAGTCAATAAGTCTAGGGCCCTCCGGTTTTGGAGAGCAACTCCGTAGTAGAGGCCATTGCCTGGTCAAGCTTGTCCTGGAAGTCGACAGCCAGATGCTGTGTTTGGGCAAGGGCTGCCCCAGCACTCCTGAGAGCCATAGGTCCTTAGCCCGCATTGGAGTGAAGGTCAGAGAAGCTGCTGCCGATGTCAGGAAGCATGACAGATACCGCGGCATCAATGTAATAGACAAACACTTATAAGCAAGGAAGAAGGCAGGCAGGCCAAAAGCAGCAACTTTCCCTCGGGTCTCTTCTGTTTGTTCTCTCCTTGGTAGTGTGGTGTTTCTGCCCACCCCACTTTCCCACTGTGTTAATCTTTCCAGGAAACGCCCCAACATGAGCTGGTTTCTGATCAGAGGTGTGTCTCTTAGAAGAGCCTGGATCCAGTCAAGTTGGCAACCAAGGTTGACAATCACATGATTCAGCGAGTTTCATCCTGGATGACTGTTAAGGACAGTGGCACATTCTGGCCTCTGACTGTGCTCTGAAACTTGTATGGCTAACACAATCCTTGTTGACACATCCTTCCTCACAGAGACAAATCCTGGTCTCTTTTCCGAGGCCAGACTTATCCCGTTGTGTGGGCAGCAGCAGCCCCTTGTGTTTGTACGGCTGGTAATTGAATGTTTCTGTGCTGGATCCTGTATGGTCCTCCTGGGACCTTGTCGCAATGGGATTATTTTCTGCACTTGGCAGATAAGGAGACAGAGAGGCTGGGAACAATGTCATCGGGAGAGGATCGCTGGCAGGAGGTCCTGGTGCCAGGAGATTTGGGAGCACGGTTTCCCTGGAGCCCTATTCGTATGTTAGCTGAGTCCTTTCCAAATTTGAGATTGAATTCCCAAAGCCTCTCAAAAAGCCATGCCAAATGGACAGACATCCACCTGCTTGGGCCTAGGCTGACAGGTCCAGACCACCGTGTGCACGGTGTGTGTGCACATGTGTATATGTGTGTCCACATCATCTACCTCCTTGGGAAGGCGTCTTCTCACTGTTTCCATCCCTCACTGGCGGTCCCATTGTAACCTCTCCCCTCTTTGTTGTCTAATGTATAAACAGACCTGAGGAGAGGCCAGGCTGAGATCCAGGAAGGAGGAAGGGAAGGTGAGCAACTCAGTGAAGGCCTGCCTTGAAAGAGGGAGGACCCAAGTTTGTATCCTCAGCACCACAGGTAAAAAGCCCATCATCAGAGCACGGCAGTGATGTGTAATCACAGCACTGGGGAGGAAGAGACGTGATGATCCCTGGAGCTCACTGGCTAGTCTCCCTGGCTGAATCAGCAAGCTCCAGGATCAATGAGAACCTTTGTCTCAAGGAAAACATACAATGTGGACCTCTGGCCTATACTGGCACATACACACACACACACACACACACACACACACACACACACACACACACACGCACACGCACACACACACACATCCACACTAACAAGAACATATATAGCCCATACTAAGTTAATAGATACATAGAAACCAAGAAGTAGTGAGAACAATGGTATTCCATGATAGCAGCCAATGTCAGAGGCAAAGTCCAGAGAGAGCTGGTGCCCGGACAGCTTCCTGTGTGTTGTATAAGTCAGGCTTCCAGTTAGAGCATGTTTTTTGAAGACCAGAGAAGAGGTTGCTTCAAGAGTTTGAGACCAGTACAAGTAAGAATTTGTCTACTTACATAGTACAAAGGGGACTTAACTGGTACCCAGGACCCCATGGTTCTTATCCAGAGTTGATGCCCTTTTTGTGCCTCATGTTAATTTTACTATGCCCTCATATCTGAGTGCAGTTGTAAACTATTCCCTGGGTTACCTTGTCTACTCTTCATCACACCCTGCAGGAAGTGCTGTAGGCACCAGGGACCTCCCATCATCAGGGCTGAGAGTCATACAGAAGACAGAGGTTTCTTTTCTTTTCTTTTTAAGATTTATTAATTTCATTTATATGAGTACATTGTAGCTGTCTTCAGACTCACCAGAAGAAGACATCAGATCCCATTACAGATGGCTGTGAGCCACCATGTGGTTGCTGGGAATTGAACTCAGGACCTATGGAAGAGCAGTCAGTGATCTTAACCACTGAGCCATCTCTCTAGCCCCGGCAAGAGGTTTCTAGAAGAGAGACACATGTACTTACAGGGCAGGCCTGACACACTACATTGCTACTTTAGACCTCTGACTCTAGTATCTCTGAGCACCCGGGCCACAGTAGACGTAAGTGGACAGCTGGCAACCGGAGCTCTGGGACCAGCACACACCTGCCGTTACCTGCTGACCTGGTTAGTCTTTATTAAATGTCAATTTGACACATTGTAGTGTCATCTGGGAAGAAAGGACTTCAGTGGAAGGCTTGTGTCCGATTGGCCTGAGGCCACGTCCGTGAGAGGTTATCGTAAACGATGATTTGATGTCTGGCGGGCAGCCACTGTGGTGGCACCATCTGTAGGCAGGTGGGCCTGGGCTATATTAGAAAACTAGCTGAGATCAAGACAGAAAGCAAGGCAGCAAGCAGCAGCAGCGTTGCTCCATGGTTCCTGGTCAGAATTCCTGCCCTCCCTTCCTCAGTGATGAACTATGACCTGGAAGTGGAAACCAAATAAAACCTTTCCTCCCCCAAGTTGCTTTGGGTCACTGTTTTACCACAGCAACAGAAAGTGAACTAGAACAGACTTGTTAATAACAATGTCTCCATGGCAACCCTTGAGCCTGGGTTGGCAAGCAGCTCTATGGGGAGCATGGCCCCCAAGGTCTCCATCAAGATATGCAGAGGCTCTCAGGACTGAGAAGGGGGTCATCCACTCAATTTCTGAGGGAATGGGTGCCACTTATCCCTTCTGACTTCAGCTGTCCCCTTTGTGAAAAGGAATACCAAAGTGTACGCTGCTGGCCATGCAACAAACCAAAGGACAGGACAGCTAATGCTGTCACCCAGACGCCAGTGCCAGCATGCCAGGGTGTCATAAAGCTCAGTCTAGCACAGCAAAGTGGCAAAAAAAAAAAAAAAAAAAAAAAAAAAGCAAGAATAAAACTCTCATCTATTTAAAAAAGTAACGGTAGGAAGAAATACATTTTCATCAGCTCGTCTTCCCGCAGCTGAATCCCGCAGCAAGCTCCCGATTCCAACGTTGGAAAATAAATCAAAATAACTTTGCTGTGTTTAGCCCCATTCTGCTGCGCCTCTCGGCTCTGAGTTAAAAAGCAACAGGTACCGTGGTGTCTCCCAGAAACACAGGAATGGTTTTAAAATGCAATTATGGGGGCTGGTGGAAAGGAAGGGGAAAATGTTTTTCTTCGATTGATGTATGATTGCCCCCATGCTGCCTGGAATCGTATTTTCCCTGGCTCGGCTAAGAAGTGCTATTTACAGGGAGCCTGACAGACGGAAGCGATTGGGGCTGGCAGGTCTAAATGTATTATTTTAGCAGGTCTCCAAGGAGAGATTCCGGGAGGGGCGCTGGCCTTTTAAAGTGCAGAGGACGATGGGTCTTCTCAGCAGCCCCTCCTGCTTGTCAAGACCATTCAGCCAGCCTGGCAGTGGCAGGGACCTCCCCTCCCCTTCTCTCCCCTCCCCCTCCTCTCTGCGGACCCAGGCTCCCACTTGACAAATGTCATCACTCGTCAGCAAACCTACTGAGGACATCACACTAACCCTGTTAGGCTTGGCTCCTGGCTAGGCACTACAGGGTTTCTCCAGGCCTCTGAGCACACAGAGATTGGAGAAGCCTGGTCTCAGGGAGAAAAAAAAGACACAGAAGCTGGTCAAAGAAGGCATAGACAGGGGCTGAGGAGATGGCTCAGTGAGTAGCACGCTTGATGACTTGAATTTGAGTCCTTAGCACCATGTAAAAAGTCTAGTGAGGCTGTACATCCCAGCGCTGTGAACTGGAGGTGACAAGAGAATCACTGGGTAAGCCTAGCTTCAGGTCCAGTGAGAGACTATACCACAGAGACCATAGAGTGTGATAAAGCAGAATGCCCAGTGCTGTCTTCTGGCTTCCATCAGAGCAAGTGGATACAACATATCTGCACACACAGGTATGCACACAGACATATAAACATGTCTGCACCACCAAAATATAAAATTTAAAAGGTGGTGGAGGAGGGCCTTGTGCAGAAAGCTGGGAGTCACTTGATACACAGTTCCACAGGGTGCTGGGAACTAAACTTGGGTCCTCTGGAAGAGCGGCCCACAAGGGCTTTTAACCATCTTTCCATCTCTATCTTGTTTTAGTTATTTGGATACACGGTCCAGTTCTTAAGTCCAAGCTGGCTTCGAACTCACTCCGTAGATCAGGCCGGCCTCGGATAGTGATCCTTGTGGCTCAGAATCTCTAGTGCTGGGGTTGTAGGAATGTGCCACCACACCGAGCTTTAGAATCTCAGTTTCTAGTACTGATAGCAACTACTGTCTGGGTCCTGGAAAGAGATTATGCAAACGAAAGGCTGAGGTAGGAAGAGGCCTGGGGAAGTCCTGAAATGACCCGAGGACCACACCTCAGAGAAGACTTGCCTCAGATGCAGACGCTGTGAGGTTGAGTCTAGTGTGTGATGTTCTTGAGATCCGGGTTTCTCAGTGTCTGTGCAGTCTGAACCAGGTAATTCCTTGTTGTATGGGGCCAGCCTGTCCCTTGCGGCATCCTCAATAGTGTCCTTAGCTTCTATTCCACCCAGCAAATGTCTGCAGAACATTTTCTCTCCCCTTTCTGTTCTGACAACCAAAACTGTTTATCCATTGCCAAATGTCTCCCGAGTGGTTGTACCCGCCTGACTTAACACCCCTAGCTCACATGATCACCCTTTGGGAGAATTAAATGTCCAGCCACTAGATGGGGCCATGTTGGGGTTCTGTTTAGACAAAGTCCTTTGTTCTGGGGATCTAGGAAGGCCTAGGAGAGAAGGCTGGAAAAGTGTGGAGCTGGGGATTCACGATATTTGTATTTAGAAAAAGAAATATATTTGTATTCAGAATGACAAATATACCCAATGTCCCTATCCCAAATATATCAGGATTTGGCTTTAGGGGGTCCCCGAATAGGTGATCTATATGGTGCCTGGCAAGAATGTCCCCCATGGAAGCGGAAGCTTCACTTCAATCTAGTCCTACACGTCCTAAGCACTTGCCAGGCCCCCACAACTTCACTGTCTCCACAAACTTCCTGCAGATTGCTCTCTCTCAGAGGTGAGAAAACTGAAGTTCAGAGAGGCTAACAAACAGCCCAGGGTTCCACAGTTAACAGGAAGCAAGACAGAGCGGCAGACTTAACCGCTAACCGCAAACCTGGCACTCTTGTCTACCTAGGGCTCCCCTTTTAGAGGGAGGAAAAAACGACCTGTGAGGACATGTTGTAAAGCCGCTCAGGGCTCTGGCGTCAGAACTCAAGTCATGGCTCTGCCTTTCTGAGCTGGGTAGTCCCAGGTGAGCCATTCAACTGTTCTTCTCCAGCTCCTAATTCGTAATATGCTTTCAAGGACTGTAAGGGCTAGGTACTTAGAATAGCACTTGACACTCAGCAAGTACTCAGTAAATATCACTACTGCTGCCATGGCCACATAACAGAGCTGTGTGGTGAGGTCTTGGGGGTAACCATTTCCTGCTGGTCTGGACTCTTATGATCAGTGCTTTTTCCAAAAGGGGCTTGTGGGCACTGTGTCTCTGAGTCTGAGGTGTTATAGTGGTCTGAATCATCCCCAGCCTGAGCCAAATGTCATCAGAAAGCCACACCCTGTGGTCTGTTGATGCCCCACCTTGCCACTTTTATAGCTCAAGATAGCAGCAGGACTGGTTCCTTAGTGAAGGCCAGGAGAGGGGAGTGGCCAGGCAGGCCGTTGGTCCTTGTGGGCAGCCTGTGCAGAAAACCAGGCAGTTCAGATGTTGGGCTACTCTCTTGGTTACTCGTGCATAGCTGTGTCTCTGACTGGGAATTTCCCACCCAAGTCCCTGGGAGATGTCACTTGTTTCTCTGCCTCCCCTGTAGTCAGAACACAGTGGCGTGACCTGGGCTTTGGCCTGTAGGTATTTCTTCCCAAGGGAGCTGCAGTCAGGCTTGTGGAGAAGCAAATGCAGCAGGGTTCTTTGTGGCAGAGAGGAAGCTATTGGCCTCCTCTCTAAGGCTAGCTATCTGTGCCAGCTGAGAGGGTACCCTTGGGCAGTCTTGAAAATTACCTTAGAATTGAGTTCTGACTATGGAGCCTCCAGATCTGGTTTCTCTCTCTCTCTCTCTCTCTCTCTCTCTCTCTCTCTCTCTCTCTCTCTCTCTTTCTCTCTCTCTCTCTCTCCCTCCCTCCATCCCTCCCTCCCACCCACCCTTTCTTTCTGTCTTCTTCCTTTCCTTCCTTTCTTTCTTTTTATCTTTCTTTCTTCCTTTCCTTTCTTTCTTTCTTTCTTTCTTTCTTTCTTTCTTTCTTTCTTTCTTTCTCTTTCTCTCCTTTCCTTCCTCCTTCTCTCTTTCTCTCTCTCCTCTCTTTCTTTCTTTCTTTCTTTCTTTCTTTCTTTCTTTCTTTCTTTCTTTCTTTCTTAATGTATTTTACGTATATGAATGTTCTGCCTCCATGCACATCAGAAAGGGGAATCAGATCCCATTAGAGATGGTTGTGAGCCACCATGTGGTTGCTGGGAATTGAACTCAGGACCTCTGGAAGAGCAGCTGATGCTCACCGGTCTGGGTTTCTTATTCCTACAGAGATCAACTTTCAGTTGATTGTGAGATCAACTGAAAGTCCTTTATAAAATCCTCTTAAGTGGAGTGAATTAGTTTCTTCTGTCATGTGTGTGTGAGTGTGAGTGTGTGTGTGTGAGTGTGTGTGTGTGAGTGTGTGTGTGTGCACAAAATGAGGATGTTTGTCTTAAGAGTGGGGTGTGAGAAGTGGATCAGTCCCGGAGGCAAGTGGATTTGGGGTTGAATTGTGACACCATGTTGTAGGCACTCAAAGAAACCAGAAATTTCCACTTCACCATGGTCTTCCTGTCACCTGCTGTCTCTCCTCCTCTTTGTCCTGTGTAAGTTTCAGACTTGTGACACCCATCTACTTGGACAGACACTGAGGTGTCACCAGACGGTTTCTGTGGGCTCAGCCCTTTGTGCCCAGGTCTATATCAAGCCCTATGGGGGAAGCTCAGACCTCGAAGGAGGGGACCTCTGCCTATGCCTTGTGGTTAGCCACAGTGCTCTGCCCCACAGTAAGACTGTGAGCAGCCTGACTGAAGGCCAGCTGATCTGAGCACTTCCACAGTTCTGCAACTGTAACTAGACAGTGGAGGACACCTGCCACCCAGAGAGAAGATGACAACCTCACTAGTCTCCAGACTAGAGAGTCTAGGCATTTGTGTGAGTGTACAATAAAGCTCTCTCTCTCTCTCTCTCTCTCTCTCTCTCTCTCTCTCTCTCTCTCTCACACACACACACACACACACACACACACACTCACACATCAATCATTAGTCAGGAGAAGAGAGAATTAAAGTATGTATGCCTCCTGCTTGCTTGTGCTCAGCTCGGCTTCTTTCTCTTTTACAGTTACAGTTTAAGAACTCTGCCAAGGGAATGGTGTCACCCTTAGTGGGCTGGTTCCTCCCGTATCAGTTAATTTAAGACAACCATAGGCTCACAGACCAACTTGATCTATATAATCTCTCTTTGAGACTCTCTTAGGTGATTTTAGGTTGTGTTGAGTTGACAGTTAAAGTCAACCAACCCAGTAGCATTAAAGACTCCAGTTTCCTAATTGGGATAGACATACCATGTGAATGTCTGCTGGTTCCCGTGTTTACCTTTGTGGATTGAGAACAGCTCCACCACAGCAGGTGCCTCTATGGGACAGACTTGCCTCTCACACATCCCTGACCTTTGCTGGTGCTCTAAAACCTATAGAATACTGGACTCCCTGTATCTCCTGTGGAAGCCTTCTCTAGGCTCATCCTGAAATTCCCTCCTCCTCCCAGGGCATCCCTAGCTTGCTCTGCTCCACAGTGCTGTGCTGCGGGCCTCTTTGTCTCCTCCAGGAATGAGCCTTGCTGGTTCATTTCTGTTTTATGCCTTCTCTTTCTTCTTTCTGGCTGTCCTGGTCCTACTACAGGTCTGCTTTGTCCTCTGCCCCAGTCACTTGTCTCACAGGCTCTCGCTGCTCCCTCTTCTCCTCTTCCTGCTTTGCTAGAGAGATGCTAATTGTACCTGCAATTACCTAATTGCCATGGCAATTAGCCAGTTGCACTCTATTTTGAAGGTGCGAATGGCAAATTGCAGGCACACACACACACACACACACACACACACACACCATCTCCACCACCATCCCCCACCAGAAACCCCCATCCAACTGTGCCCAGAGATTCTAACCTCAGCACCCCAAAACCCAGGGGAGAGGTTAGAATGTAAGTGGGACATGAAACTCTTCGAGCAGGTGGGGTGGGCCCCAGTCTATGGGGTTTTCCTGAAGCAATGAACAGCCTCTCCAGCACAGAACAAGGCCAAGCTAGCAGCTTTAATTGTAGTGATTTTCATATTAGCGCTAGTGCTGATGAAAGCCAATCACCCATCAGTGTTTGGCAAGGTCGCTCAAGGTGCTCAGAGAGTAAGAGCCTGACCTGCACACTAGGCTGCTATGATAAGCTGGAACCCAAGCCTAGACGGATAGAGGGCATTTCTAAGGTACAGGGCAGGACTGCAGATTAGACCAAAGGCCAGTTGTGCTCAATAGCTGTAGGTACCTGTGAGTAGTGTGTGGTGTGGTCTGACAGGTAAACTCGGCTGGGTTCCCTGGGTGGGTCTGTGATAGTCACTACTGTCGAGAGGACAGGATCTAGAATCATCTAGGAGACATGCCTATGAGGGGTTTTCTAGACTGGGTTAACTGAGGTAGGAAGATCCATCTTAACTGAGGGCAATTTCTGCCCACATTTGCTGACGGGGACAGTGTCCCAGACCGAATGAAAAAAAGAGAGAGACTGAAGCAAGTGCTCATGTTTGCCTCTCTCTTTCTGACAGTTGGCGCACTGTGACCAGATGCTTCAATTTCCTGCCACCATGGCTTTTCAGCCATAACGGAGCGAAGCGAACTAGGAGCCCGAATAAACCCTCCCTTCCTTAGGTTTAGTTTTTTAGGTATTTTGTCGAAGCAAAGCAAAGAGACAAGTTGCTAATCCAGGGCCCAAGGCTGCCCACCCTCTTTGAATCTCCTTCCTGTGACTTTCCTAGGGAGATGTGTGGTCTGAAGAGCCATCCTCCTGCAGAACCAGTGCCTGGCCCCATGTCTGTATTGAGCATGAGTGGTTGCGGACGAAGATGGGGGTGTGTGGGGCCTCAGGGCCTGTGAAGGCTTGTGAATGGTGCTGTGGGATCGGGAGCTTGGATCTGTTCAGGATGTGGGAGGAGCCTGGGATACAGTTCATCTTGGGGGACAGGTATGGGACTTCCGGAGGAATTAGTCTCAGAGCTGCTTCATGAGGCTGGGGGGCATTTTTATTTAATTAGGGTGTGTTTGAGGGATCTCCAGGGGAACAGACTGGGAGAGATGACTGCTGCTCTGTTTGTAGATGCCCCCATTGTAGCCTTCCAGGTGACCTGACACAATGGAGTCCCTACAGATTAATAAAGGTAGTGCTGGGGGACAGAAGAGACAAATCAGAGGACATTGTCCCCACTGGCTTTGCGTTAGTGCCCTTAGACAAAGAGGCAGATAGCAGGAAGTGTTGTGACAGTTAGGGGACAGTCGATCCAGATCAAGATTCAACTTCCCGCTGGGACGATCAGGCCTTGTGTCTGAAGGCGTCATGGGAGTGGTGGATGTTACCACAGTTTGAGCCTCAGTTTCTCCACCTGGGTTTGAAGTCCTCGCCCGTGTTGCAGGTGTGAAGTCTGTTCTGATAAAGTCTCTAATAGTTCCCGGTATAGCTCTTCTTTCTGCCTCTGCCAGCAAGGAGCCTGTACCAAGCCGGGAAGCTCTCCAGTCCTCCAAGGTACCTGCTCCCTGTTCTCTGGCATTCAGCTGCCCCGAAAGCCCTGCAGGCTTCTGCCCTGGATTTTGCACCCCTGATGAGAGAAGGAAATAGATTTTGGACTAATTTTGTTTTGTTTTTGAAGTAGTACCTAGTCAAAGTCTCAAATGTATGTGTGTGTGCGCGCGTGTGCGTGTGCATGTGCGTGTGCGTGTGTGTTCACAAGTCTGTGTGTATACATGTATATGAATGACTGCTTGGAGACCAGATGTCAGGTATTTTCTGTGAATCTCCTCTTTATTTACAGAGACAAGATCTCTTGATGACTCCAAGCTTTCTATAAGACTTGTCTAGCCAGCCTTGGTGATGCTGAGAGCTAGGATTACGGGTGGGCCTCCATGCTCACTGGTTTTTTATGTGCATGCTGAGGATTTGAACTCCAGGCCTCCAGCTTGATTGGCAAGTGCTTTATCCACAAAGGGACTAGCTTCTGAGGTCTAAATCACATAGCATCTAAGGAGTAAAGGTGGAACACTGGCCTGGAAAATTGGGACGGTTTGATTAGCTGCTCCAAGCTGAAGCAGGGGCAGTGGACAGCCCACTTTCCTGCCTTCCCCATCCCTCTGCTGACTGCACGCTGCCTCAATGGGGGACACCCAGCTGAAGACAACAGAGTGGAGGCCACCAGTACTAGTTAATTAATTCGCCAGAGGGAAGGAAGGCTATAAATAACCCACTGAGAGCAGAGGGCCAGGCTGGGGCCAGGCTTACTCCCCTGTGGCCTCAGTGGCCCTTTCAATGATACAGGTTAACGAGCAAGGAGTGAGCGAGCAAGCAAGCGCAGGCCTCCTTGCCAGCACGACAGGGACTAAAAATAAAAGAGGAGGAGCAAGGTGCCCTCCCTGGTGAATCAGATGCCTCAGGTTATAATTTCCATGCTGAAAGGGAACTTTCCTGCCGTCTTAACACTGCAGGAGAAGCAGAGCTTGTTCGAATACGGCAGGGACAGTGGACAGAGAGAGGGCAGGAGATCAGGCCCGCAGCAGGGCCACGAGACTCAAGGTACTCCAAAGCTGCAGACCTAAGAATCCCTTTGAATCGATAGCCTCCCCCACTACCTGTTGACTTGTCAGATGAGGAACCAGAGGCACAGTGAAGGAAAGTAACTCACCAGCAGTCTGATGTAGAGAGACTGATGACAGTCCCTTAGGCCCTCAGCCAGGGCTGTGACTTCTCCATGCTCAGCCGCTGCTATGTGGCCACGGACCTGACCCCTCAGGTCTTTCCCTTACACTATATTTCCTACCTCTGACTCCATACTGCTCTGTTTCTTGCTCCCTCCAAGAGCCCTAACAATTGACAAAAAATCTGTAATTCCATCCCTTGCTCCACCACCTGAAGAGACTATGAAGGTCCTTGTCATATATCCATCTCTGTTTTTGAAGTCACCCTGGCCCATTTGACTGAGACAGACACATGGAACTTCTCACATAGATAGTGGGAGCCACCATTGCTCTGGGCTTGACCAGGGTAGCATTCTGCCTCCTCTAGCACACTCCAAGTGTTCTCTCTCTCTCTCTCTCTCTCTCTCTCTCTCTCTCTCTCTCTCTCTCTCCCTCCCTCCCTCCCTTGCCCTCTTTCCCTCTTCTCTCTCTCCCTCTTTTCTGTCTTCCTCCCTCCTCCCTCTCTCCCTCTTCCCTCTCTCTCTCTTCTTTCCTTTCTCTTTTTCATTTCTCTTTTTCTTTTCTTTTCTTTTTTTTTCTTTTCTTTTCTTTTTTTTTTTGGGACAGGATCTTACTATGTAGTCCTGGCTAGCCTAAAACTTGCTATGTAAACCAGGCTGGCTTTGAACTCATAGAGATCCACTAGCCTCTGCCTCCTAAGTGCTGGAATTAAAGGTGAGTATACCATATACCATGCCCAGTCCAAGTGTCTTCGATTGTCTTTCCTTCTACCATGTGCGTTCTGGGGATTGAACTCAGATCTTTGGGCTTGGTAGCAAAAGTGCCTTTTCCTATGGAGCCATCTCACTAACTCTTTCCCAAGTGTCTTAGGGCAGTAAATACACCTCACACATTTCTCCAGTGGGCCTGGCTGCCTCTGTCCCGTGACTCTCCAAGAGAGCAGAATGTTCATGAAAATTAAATGAGTCCCCGGACCCCGTCTTTGCCATCCTCCCCGAGCCCCAACCCCCTCTCTAACATATGCTGTGAAAGCCAAAAACAGACATAAATTGGAGAGTGTTGTGTGGATTGCAGCAGTTCTTTCTGGAGCTGATGGGACTTGGGTACAAGGCATTCAGGGGGCTGAGAAGCCTACCTTAGTAGAAGCACATTGAATCAAGCTTTCCCCCTACCCTCTCTATGTGGCTATTTGTTTCATCTCTTGGGCTGCTTTGGTGGCATCTGAAGAAGAAAAGAGATCCCGTTCAAAACAAGGAGGAAGGGAGGCAGGACAAAGAAAGAGGGTCTTGTAGGACAAGGTGATGTAGTAAGACCTCTTGGTGTAGTAGTGGCTGGTACTAGTCTGACTGGATGGTAGACGCTGGTCTGCTCCAAGATTACTGTATCTAATTATGTACTCAACCCCTAGTTAACCGCTCTCTGCAGAAGCAACTGCCTCCACCTTGGATGTTTGAGCATCACCCCCACAATCCCTTGCACAGATGTGTGCACAGGAACTTGGGTATGTTTGTTGGTCTCTGGGTTTTGACACCAGATTTCATCCCAACTCCAGGGCTGGACCTCACTCCAGTCATGGCTTCTGTGTCGTTTGCAATGACTTCCTCACACGTTTCTGTCTTCTCTCTGTCTCCTTTGCTTCTTTCTTTGTCTCTGTTAGTCTTGCCAGCATGGTGAGAACCTGAACCACAAGCTGACACTGGGATATAGCCTGAGGCTAGAAAGGAGTTGGTCTGAGAAAGGAGAGAGAAAACAGTGGACAATGGAGGCTTACCTGGACCTTCTACAAGGACTCAGACTCCCACCCACATTGAGCCTCTCTCCAGAGCCGTCATGGCCTTGCCACCCAATCATCAGATTCCCTCTCTGCCCTTCTTCCCTCCCCTCTACAGCTTCCCTGCCCCCATGGGATCCACACCTCTACAGGGACCCACTCAGTCTGTTGGGCCCTTATCAGCTGTCCTCTGCCTCCTTCCTGGCTTCTGACCACCAGCATTTATACTAGCTCCAGTCTTCCTGTAACACCCTCTTCTTGGCCTTGTAAAGCTTCCAGCTCCTGCCCTGTCTCATCTTCCCTTAGAACCAAATCTTTTACTTGAGGTCATCTACAGGTGAAGTAGCCTTTACTCTCTGTGGATTCGCTTTGAATGAACCAATGACTCACTGACTGAATGAAGGAGACTCTGAGGGTAGTGTAGTTGGGGGAAAGTCCTGGAGTCAGTCAGATGTTGTTCAGTCAAGGCCATGACACTGCCTACTGCAGGACCCAGGTGGCCACGCCCCAAACATGTCCTCAGGGGCCTCATCTATACACAGACCTGAGAGGTGCCATGCCTTCCATCCCCCTACTTGAGGCTGGTATATGGATTCTATAGGAACATGTTGAAGAGCTGTTTACTCTGCAGATCCAGGCTCCTGGTCAGCATATAGCCACCATCAGCTCTGACACTGTTGCTTGGCAACAGAGATAGCCCCATCATGAGGGGCTGTAGGTATCCTGGCTGCTGGTGTGTGCCAGGAAGAGAGTCTCAATGAGGGCAGATAAGGCTGTCCTGAGTATGTCTGTGGAAGATTGTCTTGATTGCCTTAACTGATGTGGGAAGACTCATCCTGAAGATGGTTGGTGTCCCTAGGTTTGGGCTTGGGATTATATGAGTAGAGAAGCCAAGGTTCTAGGCATCTATACATTCATTCTTTCTCTGTTCTTGACTGTGGATGTTCTGTGAGCAGCTGACTCAATATCCCGCCACCGTGATTCCCCCCACAGTAAAGGACTATACCCTGTATTGGAAGCGATGGCAAACTGTTTCTGCCCTGTGTTTATCTTTTCCAGGATATCTTATCACACCAGCAGAAATGACACTGGGGTACCACGCACAGGAGAAACTTTTTGCTCTTCAACCTCAGCCCATTTCTTTGATGTCTCCAGGTCAGTGGGTCATGAGCACCTGCTGAGACCACAGCTGTCAGTCATAGTGAACCAACACCTCAATATTATACCTCAATATTATCCTGCCCTGCCTTGAGACCCCAGCTCAACTTCCCTGGCTATTCCGTATGCATCCCAGGCTAAGGCACCAGGATAGCGTTCCATCTCTTCATAAATATGCACAAAGGAGATTGAAGGGCCTCTGAGAGCTGCCACCCCTCCAGTCCACACTCCTGCTGTCACTGATTATCTGGGAAGATGGCTCTGGAGTACTTGTCTGCAGCATGCCGTTCTTGCGTTCTTGCGACGGTGAGTTCCCTTGCTTTCTGGGCCTCCAGCCCTCACTGCTACCCTGCACTCTTTTCCAAGCGCCAGTCAGCCATGGGGACTGTTGGCTTGCCCAGAGCTGTGACCCTGGCAGGCGGGAGGAGGAGGGCGGGCAGAGCTGTCACCCTTCAGCTGGCTAATGTGGAGATCTTAATGAATATGAATGGCCGCCTCCTCCTCCACAGAGCTGGCCCCATCAGATTCCTTCACACCTCGGCGAGCCCAGAAAGGTTACTTGGAATTAAATGTAAATCACATATTTACTGGTATGAATCAGCTCACGGTATCACTTTCTCACCGGGGAGAATTTAATCATGCCTCAGCCCTGAGGGCTTCTCTGTTCCCGTGGGGTTGTAGGGCACACCTGAAAGAGAAGGTCATGGCTTTCCAATGTGGGGGTGAGGCTTGGGGTGTTGCTGAGCCTGGGAAAGGGCAGTGGGGACTGTGAAGGCTCGATGCTGGTCTGCATGGTCCTTTGGTACCCAAGTCACGACTGTCTGCTAGTGAGTATCACCTGAGTGAGTCAGAGAGGCACTAGCTCTGGGCGGACAGTGGTTCAATTCACAGTTAACACTTGTTATGAGTTGAATGATCTCAGGAATATCACCATTAAGAGGAAGCTGCCAGTGACTTCCCTTTCTGGTGTCTTGCAGATTTCTGGAGCTTTGGGGAAAATGATAGAGGCCTCTGTAAAGGCTCCATTTGGGTTACCCTGTGCTGAGAGGCACACTGAGTAGAGGGCCCCTCAAGCCATGAAACCTGGTTCTGAACTCGGCTTGTCCCTTGCTCCTCTGTGGACACTTAGCCGTTCTCCACAGGCGCAGGTCCTTATCTACAAAACATGGGTGCAGCACAGGCCTGCTGGCTCCACTGACCCATTGCATGTTAAGACACCTACAACACGGAAGTGTTCTGTAACGGTGAAGAGAATGAACAGGAGACCAAAACAAAGGCTCCTGACCAAGGAATAAAGGCAGTCAGCCCCTGGGTTCCTGGGTCTCCTTCAAAAGTCACGTCCTTCAGATTCTCTGTTTGAGGTTCACGTTGACCATTGAGAAATAATGAGACTGTCTGTGAGGAGAGGCTTAACGGTCTGTATGTGCAAACTATAAAGGGGTGTGGTGGCTAAGGATCTCTGTATGGGTCACTGCCTCAGCTGGGCAGGATGCAGGGGATATTTGCTTCCTCAGGATGTCACCTGACCTTCTCTTCCCAAGTCTATTCATTAGAGCCCAGACTCAGGGCTAACAGCTGTATGTGTTTGATGAGACCTTTACAGCTTCCAAACACCACGTAAGGCAGGAGCACGCATCTTGCTTAAGGAGGCAGCATGGTGGCATGGAGGACTTCTTGCTGCTCTCCAGTTCTGCACATGAAAAGCCGGAAGGAGGAGCTGGCATGTACAGTGGTCCCCAGCCTGACTTTCTCCTCCAGTACACACTGTGCTCAGAGTCCTCCCCAGAGCCTGGACTTTCTCCACTGGACTGCTTCCTAACTGCAGAACGATTTTCCAGAAAACTGAGCCTGCATTGTCTGCACAGGAAGCCAGTTGGGGTGTGTGTGTGTGTGTGTGTGTGTGTGTGTGTGTGTGTGTTTAACCCAAAACCCAGATGTAGTTCTTCATGTATCAGGAAGTTTCTTTCTACAGTTTTTAAGGAACACAGCTCCCTTGGGTGTAAATCAAGAGCCTTCTTTTTATGGATGCCCTTGATGCCAGAAAAGCTCTGGCTTTGTTTACCAACTTCAGTCGGAGGAATGTCTATCAGATTTAGAAGCAGTCTGTCAGTAACCCTGCACTGTGGATGGGAAGCCAAGGTTCCAGAGCAAAGATGTCCATTTTAGATGTTATTTGAGCTATCTATCTGTTGCTGTATAACTGGATTCGTTGGGGCTCTCCAGAGAAACAGAATGAATATCTGTGTAGTTTATTAGAGTGGATTGTAGGCTGACGTCTGAGTAGTCCAAGAATAAACGTTTCATGATGGAAAGGCTAAGAATATAGTATCTGTTCAGTCCACAAGGCTGGCTGTCTCAGCAGTCCTAAGCTGGCACTGGCTTTCTGGTAGATTCCTGGAGACCTGTTGGTCTTCCGTCTAAACTGGAATTCCAAAGAAGTGTGTTCTAACATCGGTGAAAGAATACTGCAGAGCCGCAACAGGGCAAATGGTTTTGCCAGCTCCAGTGAAGGCAAGCAGGCAAGCAAAGTTTCTTTCTTTTATGTCCTTTTATGTGGACAGCCAGCAGAAAGGAAAGCTCAGATTTAGGGGTGGATCTCCCTGCTTTAAATAATCCGATTAAGAAAATCTCTCCCAAGAGTGCCCCCACAACTTGAACTTTAGTCAGTCAAATTGACGACCAAAAGCATCATAATAACCAACTGCCCTAAAACTCAGTGATGTTAATGAAACTGGATGACTACAGTCCTAAATCCTTGGGATCGGGAATTTTGATAGAGTCAATGGTAATGTTTGGTCTCTACCACACTGTGCCTGGAGCCCCAGCCTTAAAGATTTACATGCTTGGTGCAAAGTGAGGTAGAGATTAAACTGTTGGTAGCTGGAGCCACCCAGAGGCTTCTTGATCTGTTTGGTGGTTAGGTTGGGATATTTCAAAGTCTGTATAAAAGCCGACCTGTTGATTAGTGTATCCTAAATGCACCTCCATGCATGCAAGTTTCTTGCGGCATAGGGACTGGAGTCTGAGGGAGGGAGGACAAAAGAAGGAACTCTACAAATCCAGTGTTTCAAGAGTCTAAGGCTTCTGATGGTCCCTCGGACCACGGAAACCAGGCAGGAGCATTTCTATTTGTTATAACCTAGTGACGGAGGTGAGTTCCCATTCAAGGGGAGACAAGTTAGATTCTGTTTCTGGGTGGGAAGTGGCAAGGTCACATTGCAGAAAAACTCATAGGGTAGAAGTTCCTGTCACCACCATCTTGGAAATCACACCCTGTGACAAGACCTGTTGTTTTCAGTAAGTTTCTGAGAAATCAGTTATCCAATCAAACACGTGCTGAATATGGGTTGATGGCGCTCTGTGGCTACAAGTTCTCAAGCCAAGAGACAGGCCAGGGGGAGGGAGCCTTCTCCAATTTCTCCAAGTTTCTGAGCTTGGAGAGCCAGTCTGCAAGATGGGATTCAGTTGGAGGACTTTTTCAAAGATGGATTTATTTTTAATTGTTTTTAATTATGTGTGTGGAGGGGACATATACGCATGTTATACAAGATCGGAGGTATCACATGTCCCTGGAGCTGAAGTTACAGGCAGTTGGGAGTGGCCTGACAAGGGTGCTAGAATTTGCACTTGGGGCCTGTGCAAGATCAGTCTGTACTCTTAAACCCTAAATAATCTATTTCACTAGCCCCCAGCTAGTGATCTTTCGATGGCAAGAAACAGAGACCCAATTCAGGTAACCCAGGTAGAGAAATACTCATTTTTTTAAGGAGGTTCAAGGATGCCGAAGAAATGCAGGGATGGAATTCTAAATCCATTTCACGAATATTGGTGCTCTCCTGGAAGACCAAATAACTCAAACAATTTCTCCAAGATGATTTGCATGTCTCTTGGGGTATCTTTTTCTGCTACCCGGATTCCCTTGCTCATTTCAAGCCTTCCTAGTCCTGATGATCAGTTCATGGCTTCCACATGACAGCCAGGAGGTTGCTAGAATCCAAATTCTACCTTTTGATTCTTCAGCCCTATGTCCACTCTCAGAGATCCAGTACTCAAGTTCTGATGGGCTCTGTCCATCTTTTCCAGCCATTCCTCACAGATCTTGGTTTACTATTCAGCCTAGAACCAAGACACCTTTGTGTCAGGTGCTGAGCCTTTGGCCCAATTCCCTGGTAGTTATGGAGAGCCTTGAGTAGAGGGGACTCTATAGAATGAAATATGACCATAGGCTCTTATCCAAATCTCCATGGGAGGCACTATCCCTTAACAAACACTTGTTATGAGTGCACCACCATCAGCCCCTTAGTGCCCTTTCCTTTTAGACTGTGGGGGAGGAAGGACTTGATGGAATAGGGACAAGTATTCTGTGATCTACAAATTGATATACAGATGGGAGCAGTAGCATGATTGATCCATCCATCCATCCATCCATCCATCCATCCATCCATCCATCCATC
>JANHMN010000024.1:26766167-26781167 GCA_030674055.1 Rhabdomys pumilio
CCATCCATCCATCCATCCATCCATCCATCCATCCATCCATCCATCCACCGATCTATCCATAGATCCATCCACCCAACTATCTACTCATGTAAGAACTACTTCTCGGGCTGGGGAGATGGATCGGCAGGTAACGCACTTTGTGGTCAAGTCTGAGGACCTGAGTTCAGATCCTCAATCCTCGTGTCAATGTGGGAGAACAGCACACACATCTTTATCCAGCTCTTCTATAGTGAAATGGAAGGCAGAGGCAGGACAAATCCTGGAAACCCACAAGCCAGCTACAAAGGGGTACAGCAGGAAACAGCATGAGACCCCGCATTCAGCAAGACAGAAGACAAAAACTGATTTCTGAGGATACCCTCTGACCTCCATATGTTCACAGTGGCACGTGGATACCTCCCTTTCCTGTTATGATTTTTTTTTAAAGAAGTACTTCTTGAGTTGGGCTGTAATTCTAGCACTCAGGAGTCATACAGATTGCTGGAATTCAAGGTCAGACTGCAGTTTATGTTCCAAGCAGTTTGGGTGACATAGTTAGACCCCATACCCACCCCCAAAGAAAGCAAAAGATAAAAGGAGAGGAACATTTATTTAGCATCTGTGAGGTGCACCCAGTGTTCTCAGAACTAAGGGGGCACCAACTAGTGGGCTAGCCTTGGTTTTCCTTTCCCTCCTCACCTCTGCAATTACATATCAAGACACAAGACCTGCAACCTGCAAATGCCCCAGTAGCTTCATCGCCGGCTGGTAACAGAGGCATAAACACACCCAAGCTCGATGCGGTAACCTACAAGTAAATTAAGCCACATTGAAATAGCATCTTTCACCAAGCAGACTGTGGAAGATTTAAACACATACTGAGAGCGGTGGTGTGAAAAGAACTGAGCAGACTTCCAGATCACTCATGGAAGTGTGAATCAGTACAGATTCCAAATGGAACATCCCTTAAAATGGCAAAAGCGCTCCTCCCGGGAAGCTTTGCCTCCTGTACTTGCTGGTACTCTCTGTAACTTCAAGGATGAAACGACCTAAATACCCATCCGTGGGAGAAAGGCCAGGCAGATATGATGCATTGGCCCAGCAGACACCCAGGTAGCCATGAAATACAAGAGCCATGATATGCCTTTTAGGCAGAATGCACTGTCAAGTTAAAAAACACAAGAGACAGAATAGTAAACTCCAGCGATGTTTAAGCGTGCTAGGAGGGGCTGGAGAGACAGCTCAGCAGTGAAAGACGTTTGCTGCTCTTTTGGGGGGCACAGGTTCAGTTCTCAGTACCCACATGACAGCGTAGAAGCACCCTTAACTCTAGTTTCAGGGGGTTGGATGCCCTCTTCTGGCTCTGTGGGCTCCAAGCACATGCCAGTGCACAGACATGCACATAGAAAAAATAAAAATGAATAAATCTTTGAAAAAAATTAAGGTCTGGGAAGTAGAAGAAAACACACACACACGTATACACAGGCACAAGCACCTTCATAAGTGCATGCACCCTCATACACACTTTCCTGTGAGAACATGCAATACCTCTGTGAGAATTGACAAAAACCTACCCAGTGGTTTTCTACTGGACAGGGAATTAAGAATGGCAGGCGGGGGCGGTGAAGACAGTCTACTATATACATTTTTATTTTTAAATTTGCAACTATTTATTGCGTTAAGTATCCAAAATTTAGTTTTAAGTAAGTCTCAAAATAAATGTTAACATCATACTAGATGTTATGAGTTGTACATCTCCGCACGCTACAGCTAGAGCTACCTGTCTTGAGTTCTTTTCCCGATAGGCACAGGGAGGGACTCTCTGGGAACCCAGGCACACCTCTGGCCCAATGACAAGAATTTACACATGAGCAGTTGCAGTAAGTACAGCTCCTAAGCACAGTTCAAACTGAGGGCTCAGATCTCACCCGGATGATATCCCAGCTTTCTGTACCTGGTGAGCCAAGCAGAACAGCCAGGTGGCTATTAGGGACGAGGAACATGAAGATGGCGGCCACTTGGTGGCTGTTCTAGGGAGCTTGGACCGGTGAACAAGTGTGACTTACTTCATTCACCTTATGTCTTCTCAGAGATTTAGGGGAGATTTTGTAGCTGTTGGTCTTCGCAAGGGAAAGAAGGACACCCTTTCCATAAGAAGTGAGGTCCTATGACAGGATTGATGCTCACACAGCAGCTACGGCTGCCTACACAGGAGCTGCACCAGGTCAAAACAGCCAGCATTTCAGCATGGATCACAGAGCAGCTGCTCACAAGTCCCCAGTCCCTGGCTGAGGAGCTATTGACAGTCAAAGGCTGCTAGAAGGGGAACCAATCATCTTTAAGGGTGTGGCCCTGCTAAGTCAGCCATGCTCCAGCGATGGCCCCACACTCATGCCTGTATGAACAGCACAGGTTGAACTCAGTGGTCTACTTAACACAAAGTTGGGAGGTGTGGGAGGCAGGTATGTCCTGAGGGAGTTATAGAGAGGAATTGTGTGTGTGTGTGTGTGGGGGGTGTAGATATATGATCAGAATTTATCCTATGCATGTTGGAAATTCTCCGATAATTAATAAAAGATTGTATTAGAATATTTCCATGACCACAAAATGAATGAATTCCCAAACTGTAGCGAAAAGCTAAACACGACAGGAGTCAAGATGCAGAAGCAGGTTCGGGAGGAGTGATGTGGACACTCCTTGTACCTCACAGCAGATCTTGCTCAGCTTTGTCTCCTGGCTCTTAGATGTTTGGGGTTCCTCGGCCCCACATTCCACTGCAGGCCCAACTGTGCATCTGATTTCAGGATGTTTCTAATCCTTCCTGCTACTTGCAAACACTTCCCTCCAGTACTCCTGGGTTAACATCTTTTAAAATCTGTATTTCATCTCTGTTACCCAAAACGCAATTGGGGAGGTGGCCTGTGGCTACTTACCCTGATTCTCACATGTCAGTGGGCCTTTAGGTCTGGTATTTCTTCTTCCCTGTCATGGTGATCTCTGCCTCCTTCCTCTCTTCCAGTTCCTAGCCTGCAAAAATGTCAAAGCCCCACCTCAGTCTACCTGACCAGCCATTGGCCATTGGCTCTTGGTTAATCAATCAAAAACCAATTGGAGACAAGGACTTTCAGGGTTTGGTCACCTAGATTCCCGACTTTGGGGGCTGGATTAATTCAAAGCATGAGAACCAATCCCCAGTGTGTGTGTGTGTGTGTGTGTGTGTGTACAGGCATGTGTCTGCCGGTGTTGTATAGACCTGCTGCCTGTGCCTGTGGAAGGCAGAGGTTGATGTTAGACACCTTCCTCAACTAGTCACTACCTTAATTTTTTAGATAAGGTCTCTCACTGAACCTGTAGCTTACCAATTTGACCAGCAAGCCTCAGGGATCCTCATGTCTCTGCCACACCTCAAGGCTCCCCATCCACCTTGTGCTTGGATTATGGGAAGTGCATATGGCTATGCCTAGCTACTGCATGTGGATGTAGGGGGTCTGAACTCACTCAGACCCTCATGTTTCCACAGCAAACACTTTATCAACAGAGCCAGGTCCCCAGCCTCCTGTATCTGAGAGACGTTGTCATCACATCAACAGAATGTCTTTCTGGACACAGCCAGATCACTGATGTGTTCTTGTTCTCAGTTTTCTTTCCTGGTCTCCAGCTTCACTCTTTTCCCCTCTCTGCTCCTTACAAGGCCAGCAGTGTGGTATGGTGCTGCCTCGGGCTTTGCTTTCTAGGGAGCTTGGGCTAATGTAAGATGAAGGCCCCTTTATTCACCACCGGGATCTCAGCAGTACTTTACGATCAGACCTTGCCCTTGGGTCTGCATTCAGAGAGATTGAAGGAAGCTCAGCACTTGATCCAGAGTCATACAGCAAGGCCCAAGTGAAGACAGTGCTTACAGACAGCTCTGATCTGAGCCTGGGTTTAGTCAGAGGCCCGGAGACTCTGCCTAAGGCAAGGCAGGGTTATGAAGGAGGGCTATCGAGAACGAGAATGGCTTGCCTGGGAAGTATCTGCTGGCCTGTGAGAGCAACATTTGGCTGGGCATAGCATGAGACAGTGTATTTTGGTGTGGCAGGCGTTGGTTTTCTGGCAAGGATGGTAAAATCAAGGTCCTCACATGACCTTGGGTACATAGTCTGAGGCTGCTCTGAACAAAGCCATGGGGGCATCCCTGGAAAGATGGCTCAGGGGATAAATTGGTCCCCAGGACCACACATTGGAAGGAGAGAATTGACTCTCTCAAGTTGTCCTCTGGCCTTCATATATGCTCTGTGACACTTGTGTGCATCCTGCCCCACCCCCTACTTAACACACAACATACATGCTAAAACTTTTTTAAAGTGCAAGCACATGTAGGATAAAAACAGTAAGTATCTCGGAAACCGCCACTGTTATTCCTTACCTTGGTTTTTTTTTTTTTTTTTTTTTTTTAATTATTATATTTTTTAGACAGTCTCTGATAACTCAGGCTGACCTTAAACTCCCTAAATATTCAAGACTGACCAATTAGATCTTCCTGCTTCTATTGTCCAAGTTCTAGGATCACAACTATGCACTGCCAAGCCCAGTTTGTGGGGCACTGGGGTAGAACCTAGGGCTTTGGGCGTGCTGAGCAAACACCCTTCCAGCCGAGTTGGAGCTCCAGCCTTTTGAAGCCCCGAAGGGAGATGCAGAAGAGACCGAGAGCCTATCCACGCCATTGCCTCCGACTAGGAATTCTTGTGCGTCCATGTACATTGATAGGGGTGTCATGAAAAGGTAAGACCTCTTCCTTGAGGCCCACAAGTACTGTATGTAATAAAGGCCTAAGCTCACATGTGGGCCAACAAACTAGTAGCAATAACGAGACCGAACGGCTTGATGGCTTAGTTACTTTCCTGTTGCTGTGATAAGACACCGACCCAGGCAACTTGTAAAGGGAAGCTTTTAATCGGGCTTACAGTTTCAGGGGGCTGGAGTTTTGTGAATCTTTGAAATCTCCAATCCCATCCCCAGTGACACAGCTCTTACAACAAGGTCACACAGCTCTTACAACAAGGTCACACACCTCCACTTGTCAATCCTCCCCAAACAGTTCCACCAACTTGAGAGCAAGCATTCAAACATATGCACACCTATGGGATTTGTTCTCATTCAAAGCACCACGTTTGACCATGTAACCTTTTGAAGATTCCCCCTTTTCCCCCAGATAGCAATAATTTTCATCTTGCCACACCCGATGCCCTACAGAGGGACTTACTGAGTAGTGTTTGGAATGATACCCAGTTAACGCCATCTTTTTCATTAGCTTGTAGGGGAAACCAATCAGAAACCAGAGAAGTGACCCAGCTTTGCCCAGAGACATCCAGCAGAGGCTCATAGACATCCTGATTTCCCAGCCAAGGCTCTCTCTTCAACCTGGGAGAGATCCGCACTGCATAACTGTTGCCAGGCTATTAAATGAGAAGGAGACCTAAATTGGTTTCAGAAAATGGGGTTTTTAACATTGGAAGGTTTTAAACTATGGAAATTGGAAATTTAAATGAGTTTGTGTGATAGAAATTAGTGAGAAGAAAAAGAAGCTCCGCCCACTCCCGAAGCTCCACCCACACCCATCCTAGAAATCCTCTGAGTCTCTTAGAGCCAAACCTCAGTCTCCCTGTTTGTAAGGTCCAGCTGGCCACTTGCTCAGGAGCATTTCAAAGATGATTCTATATTTTCAGAGGTAAGTGTGAAGTGGCACAGAGGACTGGAGATTGGGGGTGGGAGAGCCCCACAGGGGGAGAGAGCAGCTGGTCCAGCATACGGTCCCTGGTAGGCTCCTCGGCTGCCCTGCCTAGGGAGTCCTCTTCCCAGAAGAAAAGCACACATACCACATTAGTTTGCAAGGCAGCACTGATTAGTAATTAAACGGCTTTAAAAAAAAAAGAAAGAAAGAAAGAAAAGAAGGCCATTAAAGCTAATGCCATCAAAATCAGAACCTCAGACGCTGGTTCATAATTACGAATGTACCTTGGGAATCGCGGGAGAGGACATTTACATTTTAACATGCACACTGCACAGGCAATAACACCCCCCACACCCATCATCGGGAGACCCGAGGCTGAATTCATTTATTCCCCAACTTACTCTGATCCTAGGAAAGCGGGTCATCCTTCAAGAAAGCAACAAGGAGCCCTGAAAAGAGGTTTCCCACGAGAGGGTCTTTGCCCTGATGCTCCTTACTCTGAGGGCACATTAACTAATTACTTCAGCAAAACTCACTCTTCTTATCTTTGAAATGGGGGCAAACCCATCTTCTAGGCCTGTGCTAAGGCTTCTCAGACATCGTTCCTTCCCTCCCTCCCTTTCTCTTCCCCTCCCTCCCTCTCTAACTCCCTCCATCTGAGATCCTCCTTCCTGAAGAGTCTCATGTATCCCAGGCTGCCCTGGAATTTACCTTGTAGCCAGAGATGACCTTGATCTGATACTCCAGCTTCTACCTGTCAAGGGCTAAGGTCACAGATGTGCCTTAACCTGCCAGATTTATGAAACCCTAATGAGCAAACCCAAGGAGCCTTGTGCATGCTGAAGAAGCAACTCTGTCAACCCAGCCACATCCCTAGCCTGCATTTCTTTCTTACTTTCTCCACCATCTGCCATAAAAATAATAAAAAATAAAAAGACAGAATCACCCTATGTAGCCCAGGCTAGTCTCAAACTCTTGTCCTCGTGCCTCTGCCTCCTGAACACCGGGACTATGTGAATGCGTCATTACCCTCAGCTGAGTCAGTGCAGAGCGTATTTTTAACACTTGGTGGACATTTGAACAAGCACCTTGGGCTGGTTGGTCCTGTGCTCGACACTCCCCGGGGCTGGGAAAGAGTCACTGTCTTTGGAAGAGGACATGAACAGTTATGCCCACTCTGGGCTAATTCAAGCCAAGGGTTCAGTGAACCACAGCCGGGGTCACTCTGTCTCTCTCACCTCTAGTGCACAGTCTGTGGAAGGAAGGGGTGGACAGGAGCTCAGTCCTCCAAACCCTGACTCCAGTTTCACATAAACCTCTGCAGCTTCTGGCATTTTCAGAATAACAAAAAGAAAGAAAGAAAGAAAGAAAGAAAGAAAGAAAGAAAGAAAGAAAGAAAGCACCTGCCCTTGCACACCGGCTCACAGAGACTCGGAACTCTCGTCAATTCCCTAGAGACATCTTTGTCCGAGGGCTAAAAAACAAAAGTTAGGGAGCCCTTTTAAAATATAAAATATCAGGGCCAGACAGGCCATTTTCAGACAGTCCCCGAGGCCTAGTCAGCTATTAAAGATGGAAATTATATATTCATAACACAGGATATTGCTGCTTGCTTATTTATAACTTGCTCCATTTCAAGAATATTTATTCTAGACGAGAAGGCTTGATAATTTTCATCCAATCTACTCGCTGTAGCTTAGGGCAAAAGCCAGGAACAGCTCAGCTGAAGGTAGGTAGGGAAGGGACAGCTTGTCCCCCTTCTCCGGGAAGGAATGCCTGCTGTGTGCTGCCAGGCCTCACCTCCGTCAGCACCAGCCTTGGCACAGTTCTGTCACGTGTAACTGGGGAAGGGCAAACAGGAGACTCCAGCCCCTCTGTGACGTGCTTGCTCACAGGGCGGGGACACATATACACCCAGGGCTAGAAGTAGACTCTAGCTAGCTGCGTCTCAGGCCAGCGCTGTTTCATGAGAGGAAAGGGCTTTATTGCATATCTCCTCTGTGCCCATCACGGGGCTCCCGATGGACGACTTGATGTTATTAGGCACCAATAGTATACCTTGTCCTGCGCTGTGTTGTCTGTCTCATTTACTCTGCAAATATTTATTGAGCACCTATTACATAGCCAGCCCCAGGCAGACATGTGGGATACGGGGCTGAAGGGGGAGCCAAACCAGATAGATAGCTGCTGCACTCCTGGAGGAGGGGAATGGTGGAGGACCTGGACCCAGGAGAGGTTCAAGCAGTGAGAAATGAGCTGTTTCCCTTGGCCAGGGAAGGGATCGGCAGTGAGGGAGATGGTGCACTGTGGGCAGGAGGAGCTGGCCTGGCCCCGAGGTCTCCCATGCAGCTCTGGGAAGCTGCACATAAAGGCAATGAGATGAAGAAAGGCCTCGGATGAAGAAAGAACCAGGCCTGTCCATCCATCCTCCTGTCTGCCCATCCGTCTGTCTATCCTTTCTTCTTCCTTCTTCCCTTCTTTGTTCTTCTTCCTTCCTCCTTACCTCTCTCCCTCCCCTCCGTCCCCTCCCTCCCCTTCTTTTCTTCCCCTTCTCTCCCTCCTTTCCTTCTCTCCTCTCCTTCCCTCTGTCTTCTCCCTCCCTCTCTCAGTCCCATCCTCCCTCCTCTCCTCTTCCTTTTTCTTCAGTACTAGAGACTGAACCATGGACCTTACTTATCCTAGGCAAGTATTCTACCACTGAGTTCAACCCAAAGCCCTTTTTTAATTACTTTCATTTTGACAGTGTCAAAGTTGACTCTGGTGGCCTTGAGCTTTCTCTGTAGTCCATGCAGACCTTGAACTCAAGATCGTCCTGAAGAAGCTGGGATTCCAGACCTGAACTACCAGGTCTGACTTCTAGATTGGCTTTTAAAGTCAACCTGAGAATTGAAGAAGCTGTCTCAGGGGAAGCTTGCATTGCTCCTATGGGTGATGCTTCTTCTGTGGCAGCCTGTGACTGGGCCTTGGGGATCCTGTCACTCCTAGGCAACGCTGCTGTTGAACTTCTTGGGGTTGGGTTCATTCCAGGCCAAGCACAAACTGCACCAGAACCAGGATCTAAGCACTGGTTTTCTATGCGACTTCCAAGCCCAGCCGCAGATCTACAGAACCAGAGGCACCGGGGACATGCAGAACTAGACAGGATGCTTAGAAGCAGGCATAAGCAATAGACCTTGGAGTTTGCTCTTTGTGAGAGCTTCTGTCAGGCTGACTGCAGAGCAAGTGGTCTCCAAGGTAGAGGTGTTCGGCCAGCCTTGTGTCACACTGGGTCTGGGGAACTATATGCTGTGACACCTAAGTCTTCACAAACCATAGTGTCATGTAGCCAAGGTGTATGTGGGGGTGGGGGTGGGGAGAAAGAGGCAGAGAGACAGAGAAAGACAGAGAGATGGAGATAGAGAGATGAGAGACAAAGAGATGAGAGACAAAGAGACAAAAATAGAGACACACACAGAGAGAAAGAGACAGAGAGAGACAGAGGTACACAGAGACACACAGAGAGTCAGAGATAAAGACACAAAGAAAAATAGAAACAGAGATAGAGACCGAGACAGAGAGAGAGAGGAGCTGAGTGTTTAATTAAAGAGTAGACTGGTATGGGAGACTCCAGGGGCAGATTCTGATGCTTTAGTCTTGACTGTTCCACACAATCCTCTTCACACACACACACACACACACACACACACACACACCCATATCTGAAATACCTTTTCTCCCAAGACCTGTTCTAGGCACTGGGACACTGCCATGCTTGTCCCCCAGGTGTTTAGTCTGCAGGAGTTTCTTTGTGTGTCTCTGGGCTCACAGATCATTTCCCAGCTCCTGCTGGCTCACTAGCTGACCAGGAGCAGGGCACCTCCAGGTTGAAGATAACTAAACTAGGGAAATCTCTTGCCACCTAATTTGTCTTCCTGGAGTCTAGAAGAAGAAGGGATGGTCTCAAGGTTGCAGCCATTGAGGGAAAGCAATGACCAAGGACATGACAGAGCAGAATATTCCAGCTTTACTTGTGAGTCTGGAGCACCATGTGGGCAGCAGGGATGACTGAACCCTTGGGGGAGCTGTTGGGGAGGGAGCCAGAGCGATTAGTGTGCAAACTCTCAGGGGAGAGGGGCAAAGGAGAAGAAAGAGGAGAGGGAGGAGGAGGGGATAGAGAAGAGAATGAGATACCAGGAGTCACAAAGAGGTCCAGATACACTGGGAGTGGAGGCAGGGCATGTCCAGGGTTACAAAAACACTTTTATGTACTCAGATAATATAGACACACATACAAGGCTACAATATTGTCTCACTGATACACAGATATTATAAACACATTTAGTAATGAGCAAAAGGACACACACACACACACACACACACACACACACACACACCACAGATCTGTAGGTGACTGTGATCTCAGCATCCCTTTTGCATACAGCTTCGCATCTCAACCTGAGTGCAGTTTATTGATTCTTCAGTATTGAAAAATTTATTTCTGCATTTTTAAACCACAATTCTTGCTCAGGATATCCTTATCCTTAATATTAGATGAATCACAGTGGCATGAGATGGCCGGGTGATTTTCCTTTTTATTCATTATAATCAATACGTCATTTGTAAAGCCTTTAATAGAGATAGATGAAAACCAGCTTTTACTTCATTATAAAATGGTCATTCTTGCCCCCTGGAAAACAGGCTTTGTCAGTCAGTGTATAGATTCTACTGGAACAGGAAGCTCCCCTCTAAGTCAGGGGTACCTTTGCCTGTGACTGAGATGAGTGATTCTCCCAGGAGCCTGGTTAAATTCTGGAGCTCCAGGATACCACCTCCCACCGCCCTGGAGCTCCTGCTCCACCTAACTAATGGGACAACATGGGCTGTGTAGCCCCTTCCCACAGGGATGCATTCGTTTCCCTGGAGACACATAGCTCTCAATTTGCCCTACACACATCAACATACAGAGATGTGCATATGTGTGGACCCACAAGGACATATATGCTAAGATGTGTACCTTTCCTTCAGTGCATATAAAACCTGACTATACATGTTCTCAAAGGTTCTTAAACCCACATACACTCCCATGTGTGTGTGTGTGTGTGTGTGTGTGTGTGTGTGTGTGTGTCTGTCTGTCTGTCTGTCTGTCTGTCTGTCTGTCTGTCTACATAAGATGCCAGAGTTATGGAGTTTAAAATTTTTTTGAGGGATGGAGAACAATTGTTTGGGACTGTGTATTTTTTTTTAAACTTCGGCATCTCAGGTTTAATTAAACAATCTATCCTGCTTTGTGTTCCCCTCCTGCTCCTCTGGCTCCAGGCTTTATTTCCTAGGAGACCAGCAGATAAGATGCCTGGCACCGGAGACAACATCAGCAGGTGACACAGGGGCAGACACAGGAACAAACACAGTGGCTGCCTTCATTTGCCATAAGAAAGGAGCCGCCATGTGCTTGAAAGTCAAAGCAAGTGCTGGAGTTCATACATGGGTCGGGTTTAGAAGTCAAAGCCAAGGGCTGGAGGGCTGCCTTGGTGGCTAAGAGCCTATACTGCTGTTGCAGAGGACCTGAATTCAATTCCTGGCACCCACATCTGGCAGCTCACAATTGCCTGTAATTCTAGGTCCATGAGGTCTGATACATTCTGGACTATTATAGGGCACCTGCATGTACATCAATTCATATACATGTAATTTAAAACTAGAGAGACAGGGAGGGGAGGAAGAAGAGGGAGAGAGAGAGAAGACAAAGAGAGAGAGGGACAGAGAGAAAGAGACAAGGACAGAGAGACACAGACAGACAGACAGACAGACAGACACACACACACACACACACACACACACACACAGAGAGAGAGAGAGAGAGAGAGAGAGAGAGAGAGAGAGAGAGAGAGAAATCCTTTAAAGTTAAAGCCAGCAGAGGGTTGACACTGCTGTTTTCTGGGAAGTCCAGTGTGAGCATCCTTAAGGCCAAGAGCAAGTCTGCAGCAGAGGGCTCTGCAGCCTCTTGAGACTGCCCCTGGAAAACATGCCTTGTGGGACAGAACCATTAACAGCAAAGCAACCCATGGAAGGACAAGGGCTTTGTGGTTCCCTGCCATGAGTCATATGAGGGAGCCCAGCTTCTCTTTGACCCTCAAAAGGCGCTCCAGCCAGGGTCACTGGAGACTCACACATGGAAGAAATCTCACCCTTTTATGATGCTTTTCTCATGAACAGACTAGCAATAAAAACCCAGAGAAGACCTGGCCCAACATCAGTCCTTCCCCTGCACAGCTGGTAGCCATTGGTGTCAGGGATGGCTCTGGACCAGAGGCTGTGTGATCTGAGCTTGCTAGATCCCCGTCCTCCCTAGAGAGGCCTGTCATATAGGCATACATGAAGCTCCCGAGGGTTTCTCAGAGCAATCTAAAACAGGAGCCGAGTAAGTCTTTGAAGATGGCCCTTATCTGAGATTTGCTGATCACATCAAAAGGAGATCACTTGCTCAAAGATGGGGAAAGTGGTTTACAGTGTCTAGAACATTCGTGTTTACAGAGCTTTTTAGGAAAAGTGTTTATTTCTACGCTCCTACCACCCACGCGAAGAACGCACTGGGCCTTTTAATCTCAGCTCTGTAGAGAAATCAATGAGGCCCCGGAGGAGGGATGTTTTCTTTGCTTCAAAGTCACAGAGCCAGCATATGGAGCTAAGCTCAAACCCAGCCTGAGGCTGTGCTTTCTTGACCCAGTACATTCCAACGGAGTTCAGACTCCAGAGGAAGGCTTTATAAATCCTCTCTGGGTGGCATGAAGAGACTGAGCCCCCTCAGCCAGAGTGTGCTTGAAATCAGCCCAGCTTCTTCAAACCATAAGTAAGGTCGCTGTGGAAAAGTAGAAGGCTGAGAGGAAAGACCAGGCTAGCAACGACCTTCCACAGTCATGCGGTGGCTGTGAAGTTGCAAGAGGCCTGCACAGATGTGGAAAACCAATCAGAGGAAGAGGCCATGTCATCCCTGAGAGAGAGAGCTTCCTAGGAAGCAACACCACATTCGTCCATAAACTCAAGCTCAGACAAGCTTTACAGCAGCTGGCTGGATTTGAGGCTCACTACTTGGAAGTGTCCATGACCCCAGCCTGACCTGGGCAGTCTCTGGGATAAGGCAGAGCTCCATTCTCCTCAGTAAGGGTAATGCAGCCACTTCATTATTGGCTTAATATATCCTTTGATGGGTTGGACCTGCTGGGCTGGCCTGGAGTATTAGCTGGGTTAATTGGCCCTTCAAATGAACAACCAGTTTAATCAAGAAGGTAATGCCTTCAGCTATTCAATTATGTCTACCTCTGGACACGCAGTTTCCATTCCTGCCCCAGCATCCTGGGAGCAGGGTAAGGGGGAGTGAAATTGGCCAGCATGTGTGCACACTGCAGTGTCTGTACATAGTCACCGCTCATAGAAGGCATATGTTAAGAGTCAGCTGAGGACCCAGAGCTAAGACTGTCAGACAGCATCCGGCCTCGGCTGTTGGCTGGGTGGCCTTATCAGTCAGCTGTGACTAGGGAGTTTGCAAATATGCATTTGAAATGAGGTGTGTGTATTTGAAACAGTGAGGAGGAGGAGGCGGGGGGGGGGGGCGGGGGAGGGGGAAGAAACAGGATAGAGAGAGAGACAGAGAGAGAGAGACAAAGAAAAAGAGAGTGATTTGAAATCTCTGTGGTGTTAAATGGAACTATTTAAGCCAAAGTCTGTGAAAACCTACATTCACACACACACACACACACACACACACACACACACAAACACACACAAACACACACAAACACACACATATACACACATACAAATATATATATACACACACATTCACACACAAACACACACACATACACATACACACTCACATTCACACAAACATACACACATACACACACATTCACACAAACATACATACACACAAACACACACATGTACAAATACAAACACATTCGCACAAACACATACACACACATACACACACATTCACACAAACACACACACATATACACACACATACACACATGCACATACACACATTCACACAAGTACATGCACATACACACACACAAACACACACACACATACACACATACATACACATACACACATGCACGTATACACATTCACACAAACACGCACATTCACACAGCAAACACATACACACACATACACACACATTCATATACACACAAACACACGCACACACACACATTCACACAACAAACACACACACACACACACACACAATAAAATAAACCTTTTAAAAAAGCAACAACAACAAGTGGCTAGCTGACTGTGTTACGATCCCTCTTCAGGACATTAGGCTGCCGTGCTAGGCCCTACATCTTGCTCTGTGACACATTATTAAGTAAAAAGGAAGGCTGCCAAGCAGCATGGCACATAGATGGGAAATTACAGTTACGTGGACCTGTATGAATTGTATTGGACAAAGGTTCCTCTGCAAGAATCAACCCCAACCCCCTGCCGTTTACATCTGGGTGGTGAGATTTGGGGATATTTTATTTTACTTCCATTTATCTTTATGTCCTGTCTATCTGACAAGAGGACAGACAATCCAGTTAAAACAATGCAGTGCTTCTTCTTCCTTGGGGACATTTTCTCCACCCTTCCTGAGCGCCACCTTATAGGCAGAGACCACAACTGTCTTGCCTCCTGAGAGGCCTCAAGTACTTCATGAAACCTGGGAGACAAAAGTGTTCCTGGTTCTGTCATGCATCCTCTTTAGACTCTCTGGGACTCAGTTTACTTCACCAGAAAATGGCGGCGCTGTTGATTTCATCAACTGGAAAGAATTTTTATTTGCTGTCATTGCCAGTGTAATTCACTGGGGGGAAAAACACATGAAAAAGAGCTGAAAGGTCTGTAGAAGGGACACCACCCATCGGCACACCCACCAAACATGTCTGCTGCTGACATTGCCTCTGACTTCTTTCCAGTCTGTTTCCTTGGCCTGTAGGAGTGAAGATGAGGAGGCATCTGTGGGCCCTCATTACACTGAGCTTGTTTCATTTGGGGGTCGTCATGGACCAGTTTCAACCAGGCACCCCATTTGGCTGTGCCTCTGGTCACACAGGGTGGTCCTAATGATGCCTTACAAGGCTTTCCCAAAGCTCCTGGCAGGGACTGAGAGTCATCCCGATTCTGCAAACACTAGAAGAGCCCGGCATCCTTTTGTCCTCTCCCAAGCTGGGTTATTACAGATATGGCACACAAGGGTGGTTTCAGTGCATCCTGACCTGGCATGTCCCTGGGTCTCCCTGAGATTCTCCCATGCCCAGACTCCATCCTATCCCTATTCAGTA
>JANHMN010000024.1:26783667-26787718 GCA_030674055.1 Rhabdomys pumilio
CTTGTGTGGCAAATGCTTTACCCACGGAGCCATCTTCCTGGCTCCACTTCGTGACTCTTACGTATTTAGCCTCCGAATTCCATGCAAGTACGGGCTCTGCTAGGTCTCCTTGCTCTTCAAGGGGGAATACTGACCACATCTACTCCCTAGGAGTGCACAGTAAATGTTGACTGTGTTAACAGCCTTGAGTATGTAGAAGTTAGTTAGATGTCAGAGAGATTTACACAGAGTTGTACTGGGGTAGGGAAGCTAGCCAGGGGCTTCAGAGGTCTGGGGTGGCAAGGCTGAGGTGCAGACCCTGAGGCAGTAACTGCATGATTAGCTGTTCACTACTGTGAGTGCTTGTGGGACAGATGGGGTCCCACACCATCAGGTCCTTAGGTCTTAGGGCTGATTAGGGCTCTTCTCCTCACCTTTTATCAGCTCTCTTTCATGGAGAGTGAGCCATGGATATCCAGGATTAGGGGAGGGGACACCGTTTGAATGAGGATCTGGGCATAGCTCATAGTCTATAACAAGTGAAGAAGGAAGACAGGGACCTCCCTCTAGACCAGGGCATCCACAAGCCATGTTGTGGAAGTCACAGCCAGACATGCCACTGGAAAGCTCCCCAAGCTTGTGTAACTCCGTTTTTCTCAATTGCTCAGTGGGATCACTGCTCTTAGGAAGAAAGGGTCTGCTCAATGCAACCCCAAGGGAAAGGGCTTCAGAATCCATCAGACATGGCCAGAGACACACTATTCTGTGAAGATGGAAGATCTGCTGGGCAGGCCAGAGAGGGATTCCCAACTGGGTGCCAGCAGATCCTTAAGGGTAAGATTGGTAAGGGGCAGACTCTGCAGGAGAGAGGAGATGTGGAGCAAGAGAGGGATGGGGCTGAGAAAAACATCCTCATCTTTTCATAGGGTGGGAGGGGCAAGGAAGGAGATCTGAGCAAGAGCAGAGCCTGAAGAGCCCTCATGCCAACATGGGCATCCCAGAGGGAGGTATATCTATTCTGTCATATGCTGAGTGACCAAACAGGCACATGTAACATCAGAGGGGACCAAAGTAGCTTTTGATTGCCCTCTCCCACACTTCTCTCTTCCACCCCCAACTCTATAACATAAAGGAGTGTAAGGTTTTCCCCTGCTGGAAGGATTCTACTTCCTGTGAACAGAACCAACAGTAAGCCACACCCCTGGGTCAGAAAATATGAACTCATCAAAGCCAGGGCTTGGTGCATAGGCTCCAGGAGAAGGTGAAGATGCCATGTTCTTTGAGGTTAGTTCTGGCCTCAAACCCTCATGTCTTCTCTCTCTCTCTCTCTCTCTCCCTCTCTCTCTTTTTTTCCCTTCAGGAAGAGGTTCTGGGAGGGAGACCAGAGAGGCCCCTGTGCCTCTATATCTCTTGATTAGAATGGTTTCCACATCCCGGGCTCCTTCATCCACAAAATGGGCACAACCAGGATTTCTGCCTTACAGACCTTCTATGAAGAGTCAAGGAACACAAAGGGAGGGGCGTAGAGGTGAACTCCACGGAGAGGACCTGATGGTTCACTTTAATTGCTAACTCAATGCAAGCTAGAACAGCCGAGGAAGAGAATCTTAACTAGGGATCGTCTACTTCAGGCTGGCCCGTGGGCATGTCTGCAGGGGACTGCCATGTTTCAGTTAATTGATGGGAGGAAGCCCAGAACACTGTGTGCAGCAGCATTTCCTAGGTAGTGTGACCTGGACTGTGTGAGAGATGAGAAGTCAGCTGAACACAGCAAGCAAGTCAGTGAGTGTGCGTGCATCAGTTCTCTGGGCTCCTGGCTGAGGGTGTGATGGAAGGTCCAGCCTTGGCTTCCTTACAGTGATGGAATGGAACCTGGAATCCTAAACTGAAATAAACCCCTTTCTCCCTTAAATTTCTTTGTTTTTCAGGGTGTTTGTTTGTTTGTTTGTTTGTTTGTTTGTTTTTAATCACAGCAACAGAAACGAAACGCAGACAGGTAGGTGTGATGGTGACGGGCATCTCAGGAAGGAATTCCAGGGGCAGAGTTGATTCCTGAAATACCTTTTGTGCCCAGCCCAGATACAGAGGTACAAGCACATCTGGAAGTAAGAAAGACTGCTGTCCTTAGGAAAGGGAGCAGCTTGCAACAAAAACAAAGACACTTGGAGGAGTCTGGTCAATGAGAGCTGGAACAGGGAGAGCCAGGCTGCAAGTGAGGGAGCACCTGGGTCAAGAAAGGAGCAGCTGGGTCAAGAAAGGAGCAGCTGGGTCAGCAGAAAGGTCACCCCAGGATGTGGCCAGTGGGAGCTGCACCATGAAACTGCCTTTCATAGAGTGGGAATTCTGCCAGAAAGTTGATTTGTATCCTGTCTTTATCCTGCCACAAACCCAGGCTCCAAAAATTGTTGTTCCCATTATATTGGTGAAAAACTGAGGCGCACAGAGACATTACCTCACCTAAGCACTGGGGAGCCCATATCACTCCCGATATCTAATCCTTCTGCCCTGGATATAGGCCAAGGGGGCCCTAGTTGAACACCCTCTGGAGGGACTCATGAGCCTGGAGATCGGGTACCTGGAAGGATCCAGAGTGGCTGCCCCAGTTGCCAAGGCTTCTGATGTCTGTCAGAACCCACTGACCAAGGGTTGTCTCAGCAGGCTTTCCCTGCTAGCCCCATGGCTAGAATTCAAGTCTGTCTGCAGGATTCAGGTTTCTCATTGCATACAGACCACTGGGAGCTCTTAGGAGACCCCTAGCCTCGGTCTCTGTGGCCTCAGAGGGGAAGGTTCTCCTAAGAGGAGTGAGTTCAGCATTCCTGATACTGGAAGAAATTGGGACTGAGCCAAAGGGGACCCCCAAGTTGAAACCTGGGGAGCTAATACAGTCTCAGTTCCCACACTACACTCCAATGCTTGGTATCTGGAGGAACTCTGTGAATGTCGGTAGGGTTTCTTAGGCAAGCAAAATCATTCTTCAAATAATTTTTACGTGTGTGTGTGTGTGTGTGTGTGTGTGTGTGTGTGTGTGTGTGTGTTGGCGGTCAGAGGTTCTCTCCTTCTACCATATGAGTTGTTAGGCCTGGTGGCAAGCACCTTTACCTACTGAACTATCTTAATAGCCCAAATTATTCCTGCTTATCTTAATAAATCAAATCTAATCTCATAGGTCCTTAAAAGCAGAGGGCCTCTCCACAGCCAGACACCCAGAGGGAAGAAGACAAAAGAAAAACTAAAGTTGCTGTTGCTGGTGTGTACACGCACGCAAATATGTAACAAATATACAAATTATTCGAATGTACACACAGAGATTGTTTTTAACTGATACATAAAAGCAAAAACAGTTTGCATGCTCCCGAATACTGCATGGTTTCTATGTAGTATTGTCTAAATCAGTTTATCATGTTTCCTCAAACATTTGACATTTCTTTATGTTGAAAGCTATAAAACATCCTTTCTTCTAGATCTTTGAAATACCTGGTACTCACTGTGTGCTCACCCTTCTGTTTGGAAGCACACTGTAGTCTTGGGTTCTTATCAACTGTAAGTCCCATTGACTGGCATTTCCCATCTGCTCTCCTGCAGAAGCGAAGATCTCTTCATGACTCCTAACGTCTCTGGGCCTTCTTTCATATATTCCTTGGAATCAATCTTCCTTCTGTCCAGTGTAATTCTACGTGGCTGCCTGATTCTCTATTCTTGTTTATACAGGAGCTGTCCTAGGGCAGTCCCCATAGAGCATTTTGAAATTCCTAGAACCTGGATTAATTTTTTTTTTATCCCATGACTATAATCTTTGTGGTTTCCAAGTCAATTTGGCTGAAATAACTTCTCAAAAAGGAGGCATGGGAAATAAATGTCTGAGTCTCGTCTGAATGTGATTTCTCTTTTCCTCCATTCTTGATTGACAGTTTGGCTGGATAGAGAATTCCAGGCTTAAGACTATGTGAACTTGTCTGGTAGAGATGAAATGTAGAGAAGAAAGTCGAAGCCTCATATTTTACATGATACTGCCAGGATGCAGTCGTGTGTGTGTGTGTGTGTGTGTGTGTGTGTGTGTGTGTGTGTGTGTGTG
>JANHMN010000024.1:26787728-26803837 GCA_030674055.1 Rhabdomys pumilio
GTGTGTGTGTGTGTGTGTGTGTGTGTGTGTGTGTGTGTGTGTGTGTGAGCCATGCATATGGAGCATCGAAAGGACGTCTTGGTTTGCTTATTTTGTTGCTGTAATCAAACACAGTTCAAAAGCAACTTGGGAAGAAGAGGATTTGCTTTCTTATACAGCCCAGGCTCAGCATCCCAGGCGAGGCACAACCCACAGTGGACTAGGCCTTCCTATACCAACTAGCAATCAAAGTGATGCCCCCATAGATACACCCACAGGCCAATGTGATGAAGGCAGTTCCTCAGTCGAGGTTCCCTTACCAGGTGTGTCATGTTGACAACTAAGTATGACACAGGACAACCTCAGAAGTTGTTCCTTGGGTTTCTTCTACTTTGAGGGTTGATACAGGGTCTTCTATTGGCTTGGGACTTCAACAAGTAGGCAGGGCTAGTGGGACAGCAAGCTCCAGGGATCTGCCTGTCTCTACCTACAATCTTGGGCTGGGATTACAAGTGTGCATGTCTGTGTTCACTCTTTTAGGTAGGTTCTGGGAATTGAACTCTGGTTTTCTGGCTTCTGAGGCAAGCACTTTACTGACTGAGGCATCTTCATAGCCCAAGGTTCAACTTTTAATGTTGCCATTTATTAAAACCCAGCAAGACTCTGGATCTGTTCCTTCATAACTTAAGAGAACAATAGTGCCTAGCTCGTGGAGTTGTGAAGACTTAACAATCAGTATTTGTGTTGACAGTGTGCATCAGTTAGCAATGGTTAATTCATAGTCAGGCATCATGCAAATGGTGGCCATTGTTATCTGGCCTTCATGGCTTCTGTTGAGAACTACAATGATACCCATGTGATGTCTGCAAATTGATTAGTCAAACAAGTTAAGGTGAGATGCTGAGACGGCTCCATAGGTAGAGTGCTTGCTGGGCAGTAAAGAGGATCTGAGTGCATTGGGCATGAAATCATGTGCATATAATCTCCGTGCTGGGAAATGGAGACAGGAGAATCCCTGGAGCTTCCAGGACAGCCAGTCCCAGGTTCATAAAAAAATAAAAATGTGGAGAGCAATTGTCAACATCTGGCCAGTACACATACATGTAGATGTGCATGCAAACGCACATTCATGTGCACATATGTCTGAGTCTCGTCTGAATGTGGTTTCTCTTTTCCTTCACTCTTGATTGATAGTTTAGCTGGATATAGAATTCCAGGTCTAAAACTATGTGAACTTGTCTTGTAGAGATAAAAACACACTTCTGCCTTTGCCAGGGACCAAACCATGATCTGGCCCCTCCTGGCATAACTCTGAGATTAGGTGCCACCAGCCTGACTCCCAGCTTGCCTGGGAGCTACAACCCTGCTTCTCTTTACCCACCTTTACGTAGAGTATGAAAAACATCCAGACAGCTTTATTATTTTAGAACTTGCCAGATAGCACAATCGCTAGGTGCAGAATCTCCTGCCCAAACCTTATCAGCTAGCCTGTATCAGCTAGTCTCCACCTACCTCCTTGGCTCTCTGCCAGGGGCAGAGGTCACTGCTTCTAGCTTCCCCAAGATCTTACATGATTGTTTAGTGCTTCTCCTTCCAAAGCCTGGATGGAAAAACCCCTTCACTTTCCCTGCGTCTCTTTTTCCTCCTAGGACCTGGGAAGTCCCACCTGTCTCTTCCACCCAGCAATTGGCTCCTGGCCTCCTTTATTGATCAAATCAATAACCAGTTAAGGAACCAGACATTAGTATCAGCTCTTCCCCTACATGTAGTGAAGAAAGTCAAAGCCCCCAAAGGTTCCAGGTTTAGGAGGGAAAAGAAGTAGAGAGCAATTGTCAACATCTGTCCAGTACACGTGCATGCATATGTGCTATGTGCATGCAAACATACACACACACACACACACACACACACACACACACACACGAAGTAATATTCTGATTTTTTTTCTAGAAATGTGTAACGACTTCTTCCAAGCGTGTTTTGAAGTCTCCCCTTTATTTCCCTTTCTACATGGTGTCTTCGCCCTGCAATGTAAAGACTCAGTGCTGTTTCTTGGCTCTGGGGATGCTCCAATGTCATTATTTCTAAGCTGACTCTCCTCCACCATCTTCCTTTGCATCTTCTGATATTCCTGCTATCTTGGATGCTAAACCTCTAAAGTGATGTTTTCTCTCGTGTTCCAAAAGAAGGATTTTCTTGTCTTCAGACTGCAAATTCTCAGTGGGATTTTAAAGAATGATAATTTGAATCCTTAGAAGCTCTCAGTTACTGGTGGCTCTGTTATTGTTCTTTAGAACTCTGCCCAGTGAGCTGTCCTATCAGCCTTGTGCTGACGGGAGCTGCATGATCAGATCTTCAGTTTCTTTGGGTTCTTGAGAACCATGGGAAACCCCGGTCTCATGCATTCCACGAAGAGACTCATTTGGGACCCTGAGAGCTGTGTGCTGTGGGGTTACACAGATGAATGAGCACTGGCTTATGGTCTCAGTGCTGACGAGACTTGTCTGTAAATAGCAGCGTGTGTACCGCAGGCCCTCACAGAGGGGAGGGAGCAAAAGACTATGGAGGGCAGTGGGAGGGGACCTAACAACAGGGGTGTCTCTCGACTGTGTACGTACATGTGTGGGTATGTTGGTGTATATGCATGTGTGTGTAGACATGCATGCACATGTGTGTTTATGCACTGTGTTAGTGTGCATGTGGGAGCTCAAGGATGAATTTGGAAATCTTCCTCAATCACTCTCCCACATTGCTCTTTTGAGACAGGGCTTCTCAGTTGAGCCCTGAGCTCACTGGTACAGCTAGTCTCCCTAGTCAGTTTGCTTTGGGGATTCCAACTCTGACTCCTGGAGCTGGAGTTACAGATGAGTGAGCCGCGGTGCCCACCCTGCATTTACATGGGTTCTGGACAGTGCTATTTCTTGTATGACATGGGCTTTAATTACCAAGCCATCTTCTCACTTACCACCCTTAGTTTTTGGGACAGAGTCTGTCATTGAACCTGGAGCTAGACCCGCTGACCAGTGAGCTCTAGACCTCCTGTGCCCACAGGAGTTTCATACACACCTACTACAAAGGGGTACTGGGGGACTAAACTCAGGCCCTCAGAGTGGCACAGGAAACATTTTACTGACCAGGCCATCTCCCCATAGAGTTGCATAACTGAATGTGGGGCTAGCAAGAAATCTGGCAACAGAGAAGTTTCCAAACCCTCAAATTCACCCAAAAGTCAAATTCAAAACGAACCCAATGTGTTTCTGGCAGCTGTTGCCTCATTGTGAACACACAGTACTCGCTTTCCACTGAACAACGCCACCATGTGTGGAACGCCCACAAATGACCCGGAACTGAAGCACCTCAGCTCCAATGCCAGAAGGCTGTGTACTGCCAAGCGCCCTGTATATGGAAGTTTTCTGCTTGCCTACAAACCTGAGGGATTAATTACACAAAACAAACACTTTAACTGTTTTCCAACCATCATTCCTCAGCATATAAGCATCAAACCACATCTTCAGATGGTATTGGTTTTTAAAAACTGCTGTTTGCTTTGCTGGCTTCAGTTTCATTAAAAAAAAAAAAATAATAACTGAATGAATTTTGGCATTGGATTACATCAGAATTGCCGAAGATTTCTGAAATGGCCCTAAACATACTTCTGCCATTTTGTAAGTATGTATTTATGTGAAGTGGTATTCTCACCACTGGTGGCTATAACCAAAATATTGATCAACTCTGAACAATGTTGTTGAAGGTGTTCTGTGTCCTGCACCATCAAACATTCAGTTAAGATTTAATGATTTATGCAAATAAACAACCCACCTCATTAGCATAACAGTTTGCTTGTCTTCAATAGATGATAAAATTATCTCTTCACCAAAGACTTGTTTTAAAATAAATTTCTCCATGCTATATTATCAGTAAGTGTGTGACTTGCATATCTGTCTAATATACATATACCCGGGGTTGCACAAACAATTCTTGAGCGAACAGAGGTCACCTGTGGAGAAAAAAAATCAAAGGTGGTCTGGTCTACAGATGGAGAAGCGGTGCTTTGGGCTGGAGAGATGTCTCAGCAGTTAAAAGCACCGGCTCCTCTTCCAGAGGATCTGTGTTCAATTCCTAGCACCCACATGGCAGCTCACAATTGCCTAACTCCGGTTCCAGGGGACCTGACACCTTCACATTCATATATGCAGACAAAACACCAATGCACATCAAAACATAAATAAATAAATAAATAAATAAATAAATAAATAAATAAATAAATAAGTTATGCTTAGACACGAGCTGCTTAGACATGAGCTGTCCTTCTCGGGGCACTGGCAGAGGAACTATTAGATGGTACAGTCAATGAAGCAGAATCAGTAAGAGGTGATGTAAAAGAAATGACCAGTTAACTAACTGATGGTCAGGCCAACAAATCTGTTGTCTGCAGGGCTCACAGACAGCAGCTTCTGCTGCAGGTAGAATTTATCCACCTTTAGAAAAATCTCAAATTTTGTTTGGAAGCCTTTCAATTGATTGGACTAGGCCCACCCTGTTACAGGGGAAAGACCCTCATTGTGACAGTCACGTGGTCCCAGTCACTTCCTCAGCAGACAGTAGGCTAGGGTTGGAGAGGAGTACCCAGCCTGGGTATGCTGCGGCAGGATGCTGACAGTCAAGGGAGGGAATAACGGAGGCAGACCTCTCAAGGGCTTCTTCCAGGACTGGGCTGAGGATTGGCGACCCTCCTGATGGCTGATATTGATTGTAAATTGGATGTGATTTAGAATAACCATGGAAACAAAACCCGAGCCGCTCAGTAAAGGATTGCGCTAACTGAGGTGCGAAGCCCCACCCAAAGTGCGGGCAGCAGCCCTTTACCAGTTGGGGTCTCAGACCGAATACAAAGCAGAAAGCCAGCTGAGCTCCATGCTTCCTGACTGCGGTGGGCCGGCAGTGTGATCAGCTGCTCCAGCTCCTGCCCTGTGGCGTTTGCCCCGTGATGGAATGTGTGTGTGTGTGCCGTGTATGTGTGTGTGTATACAACATACGTGTGTAGGTCAATGGACAACTTGTGTGAATCAGCTCTCTCCTACCATGTGGGTCCCAGGGATCACACTCCCATCATCTGGTTTAGCAGCAAGCGCCAATACCTGATGTACATGCTATTGGCCCTTAATTTGCTCTTCTTGCATTTTGTTCCAGCAACAAGGAACGTAACCAAATAATACACTACTGTTTTTATATGACCAAAGTTTGCCCCAGGTGCCAGGGGGTGCTATAGGACCACCCAAGGCTCTGCCCTGAGTCAGCAGGGAGAGAAAAAAGATGGAAGAAATCTGAGGTTCCAGCTTTAACTAAACAGGGCCTATTGGGGGCCCCTTTCAGGGACTAGACCACTAGGCTCGGCAGTGAGAAGTGATAGCCAGAAAGAAAAGTGGTTGGAGGTGTTAGACAGGAGGTTTGTGTGTGGCAGACAGGCAGGTGGGCGGCTGAGGTGGTGGTTTCCTTAGCTACTGACTGGAGACTTATCTGACTTTCATTTGCTGCCTCAGCAGGTAGCAAGGTTTAAAATAAATCCAGGAGATAAAGCACAAATCCCCAAGCCAGCATCCTAGGCCCTGGGCAGACTCCCAGCACAGCTGTGTCACCCAAAAACTGTTGTCTCTGGCTCCTCTGATGTCTCCTTAGAAGCCATCTTTCCCTCCCCTGCAGCTCTGAGACCTCCTCACCTCAGTCCCGCTGAGCTCTGCTCCCAGCTGCCGATTTAGATTGGATCAGCAAATTTCTCCCAAAGCTACACAGGTACACAGAATGCACCAATCAAGGTTGGTGGCTTGGGCTGTCACCATTTCCTCAGAGATCCGAGACTCAAAAGGGAACCCTAATCTCTGAGTGGTGAGATGCCGGGCGCTCGGGCATCTGTGTGGGAGAAAGAGCTAGAAAACATGCTCGCACAAAAGCGTGGGTCCCCTATAGAACATCAGAGCAAGAACTGCCTGCTGGCTGACCCCTCCTCTTCTTCTCACAGAGGAGGGACTCAATGCTAGAGGAAATGATAGCTAGGGTTAGAAAGCCACAGGGAGACTGACTGTGCCAGCTCTCACCTTCCTGAGACATAGGTCCAGACTGGCCCTGCTATAGCCAGCAAAGGAGCATGGGTAGATTTCCTAAGGCAGAGCACCCCTACAGATCCCAATGGGCCACACATTCCTGGGCACCACTGTAGTGACAGTTTTGGAATTTTGGTTTCTTTAAAAGCACAGGAATATTGTAAGAATGTGTTTTAGTTTTAATCCCAGGTGTATGGATATGAGGCTACTTGGGGCTGTCTGCAGCAGCTGACTCTGACTTGCCTCATGCTCTAGTAGAGGCGTGGCTTTGCCAGCTGCAGTTTCTGCAATTATTTGACGTTTGGAATTCTGGGAACTCTTCATACAGTATGCAAATGCGAGAGCCCTGATAGGCCGGCTTGGTGGGTATTGCTCATCCAGTTGGTCGTGTTTGTAAATAGTCAGTGCTCAGAGAAGAAACAAAAGGAAAGAAATTAGGTCTGGGGGTCTCTATCTCTCCCCTCTATTCTTTCCCTCCTATTGGTGATAGGGGGTGAAGCCAGGGTCGGGAGTAAAGGATGGGAAGAGGAAGAAGCCAAAAGGTAGCAAAGCCCAGCTACACACCACCCTCTCTGACCATGCTAGCCTGACCTAGCAGGCAGCATGGTGACTTCTCTGCTAACCCTACTTCCCAACTTGGACTTAGGCAGTCTAATCCTCCATTAACTCCAGATCTGACAAACACTGAACAGCTGAATTCTGGCTTGTTGGGGAAGGGGCTCCTCTAGGGCTAGAGGCTGCCTGGAATGGCAGTGCTGAGACAGTGAGACATGCCCTGCTTATAGTGTTACCCAAGGTCCTGCTATTATACCTGTTACCTCACTATGATTTCTGCTTCCTTCAGTCTCCTCCCCACTCTCCCACCTGCCCCACCCCACCCCAACACGCTGTTCTTTTAACATGCAGCTCCTGGCTCTTGGTCAGTCACATAACTTTTTCCCTTTGGGGTCAGTGTATTCAATAGCATCATCTCCCCTCTCTCTGCTTGCAATGACACCTGTTCTTCAGAGACTTCTTAGAGAATTGCTCTAGCATATGTACTCACTTGTCTTAGACTTGGGTTATCATTGTCTGTTATTTATTGTTGACTCCTAGAACCTACCCCACCATCTGGCACTACCCAATGCTTAAGCAACTGTTAGGTGAATGAGAAATGGAGATGGACAGATGTTAGATGGATGGTTGATGACTGGAGGATGTAGGGACGACAGAGAGAGATGGTTAAATGGATGGTGGTAATTAGATGTTAGATAAATGGATGCATGAGATGAATGGATGGATGGATGACAGAATCAGAGCAATGGGTGGATGTTGGATGTATGAGTAGATGGTGTATGTATGTATGTATGTATGTATGTATGTATGTATGTATGTATGATAGGATGAGAGGAATGGGTGGGTATGGAATCAGCTAAACGTTAAGTGAATGGATGAATGAGTGAACAATACTGTCCTAATTTTATTTGACACAGCTAGAGTCGTCAGAGAGGAGGGAGCCTCAACTGAAAAAAAAAATACCTGTATAAGATTGAGCTGAAGGCAACCCTGTAGATTTTCTTAATTAGTGATTGATGGGGGAGGGCCCAGCCCATTGTGGGTGGAGCCATGTGAGGGCAGGTGTTCCTGGGTTCTATAAGAAGCAGGCAAGCAAGCTATGAGGCATAAGGCAGTAAGCAGCACTCCTCCATGGCTTCTGCATCAGCTCCTGCCTCCAGGTCCCCGCCCTGCTTGAGTTCCTGTCCTGACTTCCTTTGATGATGAGCTATGATGTGGAAATAACATAAGCCGAATGAACCCTTTCCTCCCAAGTTTCTTTGGCCACAGTGTTACATCACAGCAATAGTAACCCTAACTAAGGCAGATACTGTTGTATTATGTTTCCAGAGAAACCCTCTCATCCTTCCAAGCTACCTCTGAGAGAAGTCAAGGCACACTGACGTACACTCATGATTCTAGCACTCAAGTAGCTGAGGCAAGAAAGTTAAGTTTCTGGCCAGCCTTGGCTAGGCACTGAGATCCTGCAGAGGATAATAATGAATATTATTAGTTATATTTGTTGCATGAGAAAGCTGAAGTCTGAAAGAGTCAGGGGTTTTCTTTGTGGCCATCCAACTAGTTCAGCCCAGAGATCAGACTCTGTCTTCTTGGCTCCTTGTTCAGGGCTGTGTAATATGTAGTCAAAATTCACTAAAGCAAGATTAGGCTACCCAGAAATCTCTTCTTCCTCCCAGAGCAGGCCTTGCCTTTCCACAGCCCCGCTGAAGGGACACAATAACACCACATCACACTGTCATCCCGACCACACAGCCTCCATGAGAAAATGAACTCAGAGTCCGCTGCAAGCCATCCTGTAGACCAGGAGTGGGGAGGAAGATGAGTATGTGGAAAGTCTTAGTAATACTTTCCATATTGGCTTTTGTGTAAAAAGAAAAAAAAAAAGCTGCATTAAAACTACTTTCTGATTGTTAAAGTTATTACAAAAGTACACAAGAAATTCCTAAATGTTAACATGTCGTGTTTGCTTTATAGTTCTCTTTTTACACATGTGTGTTGTAGATAGACACACGTATATTTATGTGATACAGATGTGCACAAGTGTGTATTCGTTTTCTGGAGTTGAGTGTGAGCTTCAGTCTCTTGGCCTCTGAGTACCTCAGCAGGTTTCATCTCTAGGGGGAAATGGTCTTTGGTTCCCTGGTTGAAGCAAGCTCTCCCCTTACTCTGTAGGACTTGTCACTGGGTTAGATTCAGATTGCATCGTAAGTTTGGCCAGCTGCCCTTTCTTGGAGCATCCTATGGGTAAAAGCCAACATGGATGTGTCCCTTTTGGTGTCTTCATTGCTTAGCTGGGGGAGAGGGGATTTGCCAGGTTTCTTCACTGTGAAGTTGCTCTGTCCCTTTGTGAGTCATAAGCAGGGTTGGGGAGATGGCTTGGTGTAGGGTGCTGGGCAGACAATCCAGCCAAATGGGTGAGCTCCAGGTTCAATGAAAGACTCGGGAGAGGAACTGAAGTCACCTGATGTCAACCACTGGTCTCTACACAATCATGCATGGGTGAATGAATGTACCCCACATGTGTAAACACGAATGCGCATTCACATACGGACACACATGCACACATGTGCACATGCACAAACACAGAGCATGACTATCATGAGAAGGTATCTGAGACTCATCATACTTTGTCCCTGATCTTACCACCCACTGACTATTCCTGACAAGAGATTGTTTCGGGATTAACCTGAGCAGGTGTTTGGATCCCAGCCTCCAGCTGCGTGTATCAGTTGGAACCCTTCTGTGTGCCCAGTGTCTCCTTCCTTCCCATCATTCACCAGCGCAGACACAAGGCCTTTTCTTTTACCATGTGTAATAACATTACTCCGATTACTAAGTAAGTCATTTAGCCACTCACCTTGAGATAATTATAGGTTTTCAGAAAGACCCAGGTCTTTCTTGCAGCATCTCAAAAAGATGGCAGCAAGGGGCCCCATGTCCCATTTGCTTCTCTCCCTCTTCCCTTCCCTCTCCCTCTCCCCTTTCCCATCCCTATTTGCCTCCCCCTCTTCCCTTTTCCCTTCCCCCTTCCTTCTTCCCCCTCTCCTTCCCGCCTCCCCTCTGCCATCTTAAGGTGTTACTATCCATAGTGTATGGCCTTTTGATATAGAATTCTTTTTTTCGTTTGGCATGTCCTTAAGGGTCACCCAGTCCCTTCTGTTGCCATTTTATTCTTTTGAGAAGGTAAACAGGCAATAAGGCCAAGTCACATGGATGTGGCAAGTTCACCGGATGGTTCACCTGCTGTGAGCTATTTTGGTTGGTTTTTTAGTCTGGGGCTGTTACATGTGGAGTTGCTAAGGAACAATCACAGCCAGTTGCCATGAATTCTCTTGTGACTCTCTGGGCTAAGGTATCTATTGTTGGCTCTCCAAGTCACGTGGTTTATGTTTAGATGTCATTACATCTTTCTTTTAAACATTTTTTAAACAAACATTTAAAAAATACTTTTATGTGTATGGCTGTCAAGAGCCCAGTATCTGATCTGTCATGAGCAAGTTGTGACAAGGCTTTAGTATCCCCTCGGGGAAAGGAGCGACAGGTCCTTCTCCACTAAGGGATCGTGTACTGGATTGACTGTGAGATTGTTAGTTCCACGAGAGGGGAGAGAGAGTACGCCAGAGTCAGAGGGTTTGACATTCAATTGCTCTTTAATAATGCACAGCAAACAATATATTATTACCAATGCTAAGGCTATTGCCACAATGAGGTATTGCCACATTACCTATGCATTGCCTCTATCAATATCAGCACAATGAACACAAATAATAAATTGCTAATTACCAAAGAAATAAGTATAGCAATAAGTATATCATTCATTCGTGGGTTATTTGACCTGAATCCTTATGCTGGTTTCGGCTACAGGTCCAGAATCCGGAGGTCGGGCTGGGGCTTCCAGCTGATTGAATTGATAATTTGATCTCATAGGGGGCTTGACCATGCAGTCAGGGGTGTCAGTCTCTTGGCTGCTGCTTTGATGGTCGATGCTGCAGAAGAGGCCTGGGCGGAGGATCACGTTAGCCAGTCATGGCTACCAGTGTGATATCGTGCTCTGGTCGGGGCTCCTCTTTTATGCTGAATTTGGGGTTACTGCTGACGTGCATGGCAGATAGCCGGGCTATGACTTCATTTCAGGTGGCTATCTCACTTATTTAAAACAGCTTATTTCTACATATTTTGATTCATAAGGTTTCAAAACAACTTTTGGTTATCACAGTGCTTTAAAACATGTCAAAACTTGTTCTTTTTCCTATTACAAAATGGAGTTGGTCCTGTTAAGGGCCTGTTCCTTACAGTGTGCTTGTGTGTGCCTGCGTGCTATATGTATGTGGGGGCCTATAGAGGCCAGAAGAGGGCTTCAGATCCTCTAGTGATGACGTTGGAGGCATCTGTGAGCACTCTGATATGGGAGCTGGGAACTGTACTCAGGTCCTCAGGAAGAGCGGCAAGCGTTCTTAACCAATGAGTATCTTCCCAGCCCTTATACTCCATCACTGGTTGCCAAAGGAACTGCATCCTTTCACCATCCCACACTTAGAACCCTCACTCTTTCTCCTTTGGACCACTCTCAGGCATGTGCGAGTTCAGGTTGCCTCTCCTTGGATGCAAGGCTAAGCATCGCTTTACCCGGTCATTTTCCATCTCTTTACCTCTTTGCTGAAACAGCTCCTGGTTTTGCTCACTTCCGAACTGGATCTCTGAGTCTTGAAAAACTTTAAAAATGATGTTGCTTTGCTTGCTTGTTTATTATAAACCCGAGTACAGAAAATAACACACACCCAAATCAATCAGACCCCAAGTCTATATATATCTCAACACACTTCTACACGGTTAGACTAGCAGTTTGAAAGCCGAGGAGCTTCACCGTGATCTCACACTCCCACTGTCTAGTATGTGTTTATACACTTGTCCACCAATAAGAGGAAAAATGCCCATGGCAGAGTCGTAACTGGAAAACCAGCCAGCTTTAGATGCTCTCATAATTCATGTCTATCATCTGCATGGTTTTTTTTTGCCCGTAATATTTAGCCTTTCTTTGTTTTCTCTGTCTCTCTGTCTGTCTGTCTTTCTTGCTTCCTTTTTTGTTGTTTGTTTTGTTTTTGTTTTGAGACAGGGCTTCTCTGTGTAGCTCCAGCTGTCCTGGAATTCACTTTGTAGACCAGGCTCTACATGTGATAGTGTGCCTACATGTATGTTTTTGAAAGTTCTAAAAGGTATATATCCTTGGGGCCAGCAAGATGGCTCAGTGGGTAAAGGTGCTTGCCGCCAAGCCTGGTGATCTGAGTTCAATTCCCAGGACACACATAGTGGAAGGAGAGAACCAACTTCCACAAACTGTCCTCTGATCTCCGTCTGCGTGCCGTGGCACATGTGTCCACTCACATGAACACACATGCACGTAAAATAAAATTAAAATGAATTAAAATTTTAAGTAGACGTTCTAGATATAAGTCCTTACTTGGAAACGTGGGTGGCAAATATTCCTTACTCCTTTTTCTGCTCAAATAGTTCTCATTACCTTTAAGATAAAACTGTCGTCTATTCACCTGGTGAAGAAGTTTCTAGAATTTGAGCCATGAGGATCCCTTGTCTAGTTGCTAGAATAGGTGAAGAAATGTTCTGTACAGGTGCAGAGACATTAACATAGGTTTAGAATCTATGTAGGGTCTAGGGAAGCTTACCTAGAGTTTAGGGAGGAATGAGGCCAGGGACCATGGTTTGTCAACACTGCTGTGCAGCTAAAGGCCCAGTGGGAAAGTCGGCTCCTTTCCCAAGAAATCCTCATCCAGCCTTCTCTAGACTGCTGTTTCCCCACTTGGGGCTTGTGAGCTAGCAGTTCCCAGCACCCATGTGGAGGCTCAGAACTGACCTTAACTCCGATTCCAGGGGAGTTGGCATCCTCTTCTGACTTCTGAGGTCACCAGGCACACAGGTGGTGCACAAATATACTTGCAGGCCAAACATCCGTTCATATAAAGTCAAAGGACAGGGAAAGAGAAAGGCAAGAATCATAAGCCAGAGCTAAGGACCAGGTCAGGAGGACTGACAAAAAGGCTGGGAGTGACAATGACTGTGCAAGGGTGGGGTGTGGAACACACAGTTAGAGTGCAGGACATGAAGAACCCCTTCCATGCATGAGGGGTGGAAAGAAAGCTTGAGTCATCCTCTTTCCCCCTGCTCCTGGTGAACACATGATCCCGTGAACCTGTGTCCCTGGGCAAGGTGAGATAGGGGACACATAAGAACACTGTGAGAAACATTGAAAGAATACAAAAGCAAAACCCACCTCTGGCAGTAAAGGGTGAGAGGAGATGTTTGTCAGGAAAAGAAAAGAAGGCAAAGAATTGTCGTGCATTGATTGACAGTAAGTAAATACCTACTGAGACATACCAGAATGTAGCACCCAAATACTTGCCAAATTTATCTTAAAGGCCTTCATGTGCCATAAATACTTCCCCCTATTTTTTAAAGTTATTTTAATTTTGTGTATACGGGTGTTTGCCTGCGTGTATGTCTGTCCATCACATGTGTAATGAATGCCCTCGGAGGTCCTAAGAGGGCATCAGATAGATCCTCTGGGACTGGTGTTACAGATTGCTGTGGGCCACCATGTGTGAGCTGGGGATGAAACCCAGGTCTTCTGGAAGAATAGCCAGTGTTCTTAACCACCGAACCACCCTTCATCCAGCCCCGCTTTCATCCTTACTTTACAAAGGAGAAAACCGAGCCCCAGAGCTGCAAACTCAATTGGTTTGCAGCTATGAGTTGAGAAATAGTAGCGCCATATTCCAGAACCATGTTGTGGTCTCGTTTGGTATTTGCTCCGAACTTCTAAAATATTAGAGTTAAAGGCGTGCAGTAGATGACGTTTCGTAATGTTTGATAATGTTAACCTTGGTTTGCTTGCTTTCATTGTAACTTTTAAAATGAATTTGTTTAATACATGCTCACAACATAATCTGGGTGAGATTCTCTACCCTTGTTTTAGGCATTGCTTGTTGACATTCTACTACGTGGGCTTTCGCTTCTTCTCTCTCACCCAGACATATCTAGTTCACTCCTGCATGTCCCAGTCTCCATTTGCTCAACCAAGAGGCACTGGTGATGTACTGTGACCAAGGGCGGCCACTGTGGGAGGCTGATTCAGATGGAACTTGAATTTCTGATCCCTTTACTGCACGTGCTCTGCTGTCTTTGCAGTCAATCTTCGCTTCTGTTCTTCTTGTTTCCTAGCCATCTGGTAACTCATTAATTCCCCGTTGAAAATGGCTGCCCAATCGGGACCGCCATCAGTCACAATCAGTGCACACCTAGCACGCTGTCAGTTTGCTTTCCTGCACTTGTGCTTGGTGGATTTTTGGATTTTTCTCTGCCTCAGACTGATTACAGTCTCTGCTTGGGCCCTGACTATCATCCTGGCTTCTCCCAGAATTATTATTTTGCAGATTTGGAGAGAGACTCCTCTCATATCTGTTTTCCTTCTTTTTATTTTATTTTTCTTCCTTGTCTTCCTTTTCCCACTCCTTCCTTTCCTATCTTCTTCCTTCCCTCCCTCCCTGTTTCTTTCCTCTCTTCTTCTCCTCCTCCCTTTTCTCTTCCTCCTCCTTCTCCTTCTTCCCCTCCTTTCTCCCCTCCTTCTCTTTCTTTTCATTTTTTTCTTTAGAGATAGGGTCCTACCCTATAGCTCTGGCTGCCCTGGAACTCACTTCATAGCTCAGGTTGACCTCACACCCACAATAATCCAAACTTCCCTTTAGCTTTCTCCAACCTGGGATTGAGCCAGGTGTGGTGGCTCCACGCCTTGATCTTTCTTAATCCTCTACCTCGTTTTCATTGATGTCTATATTGATGTCTATAAAGCAGACACTTTCTGACAAAAATGTACAAGGGGAGGGGTGAACGCTTGAGTAATGTAGATCTTACTGCTTCTTTTCTCCAGAGAACAGGTCTTCAGTGTACAGAGTATAGTCAGCTCTCAAGGAGACACACAGGACAAGATGGCTGGAGGATCTTAGCCATAAGTACGAATTGTTCTTTGTTTCCTCTGATGTAGGTGCTGACCTCCACCCTCGGCTGTACCTTATGTTCTTTATCTCAGAACACCAATTGCATTTCATCTTCAGGTTCCAGCTGTGTGGAGGTGAGCGGCTGCCTGCAGGACGAAGAAGAGGCAGGCATCTAGAGTTTTAATTGCCTCTCAGTGAATTGCTCTCACTCAGTGACCCTTATTTTTGACCCAACTCTTCACCTCTTTCCACAAGCACACGCTGGTGTCAACTCCTGAAGCTTTTGAGGGTTCTGTAGTTTCCTTCAAGTTGCTTTTCAGAGTTTCCTGATGCCAGCTTAAGGGTCCTTCTTATTTCTCCTGCTGAGTTGATAGCCACTCGTCTGCTTGCTGCCTACAATACTGTGACACATTTTCTCTCATATTCCTGATCCTCGTGACTTTGTGCCTCTAGATGCTTGTCTTCGCTCTCTGTCTTCATCTGGAAACACAAAGCCCTCCATCCCTCCCCAGATTCAGGCATCCCATGCTAACAGCTGACATGAGCTGCCACTTCTCAGCCACAGCATCTCTCAGAGGCAGAAAAGATAAGAGCCTGTTTCAGAAATAACATATGGTTTCTGGAGTGGAATCACCATACCTGAAACGTAGACAGACTGGGGTAGAATCTTCTGGGCAGTTTGGAACAAGACATTTCACCTTGTTGGCTGGATCAAAATGTTTGTACCATTAAAAAAAATGTGAATACCAGCTTAACCCCTCCACAGAGATATGGACAACCAAAGGTAGAGTCAGGGAGATGCAGCCCTCTGCATAGTTTCAGGCACTGGTGTGGTATCTGGGATCAACATCACTGGTCTGTAACTCGGGAAGCACATGAGACTGGGCTAAGTCCGTAGGATTCAGAGATGGAAAAGTCGAATTTCTTCCTTAGGGAAAGTTTGTGTCACAGGAGCCGAGGCAGATAAAAGTCTGAAGACTGCGCCGCAGAGCACGACAAAGAGACATCAATGCAGCCCTCGGGGTGGAGAAAGAGAGGGCTTCCTGGGAGCAGGGTAGGACAGCACCAGCCAGAGGTGAGGAGGAGGGTGTTCACGACAAAGAAGGACTGGATAAAAGTGACAAAGTGGCATTTGCCTGAAGCACCACAGGACTAGAGCTTTGAAGCTGCCTAGGGCCAGCCTGCAACCTCTTGTACCTGTCAGCACCCTCCTGTGCCTGCCTGCACCCTCCTTCACCCTCCTGCACCTACCTGCACCTGCCTGTACCCTCCTGCATCTACCTGCACCTGCCTGCACCCTCCTGCACCTGCCTGCACCATTTTGCACATACCTGCACCTGCCTGTACCCTCCTGCACCTACCTGCACCCTCCTGCACTTATCTGCACCTGCCAGCACCCTCCTGTACCTGCCTGCACCCTCCTTCACCTACCTGCACCTGTCTGCACCCTCCTGCACCTGCCTGCACCATC
>JANHMN010000024.1:26803847-26832569 GCA_030674055.1 Rhabdomys pumilio
CCTGCACCTGTCTGCACCCTCCTGCACCTGCCTGCACCATCTTGCACCTACCTGCACCTGCCTGTACCCTCCTGCACCTACCTGCACCTGCCTGCACCCTCCTTTATCCGCCAGCACCAGCCAGCTATGCTCTGTCAGTGGGGCACAATGTAGGTTTGACAAAGCAGGATGTTTCTATGGAAAGGTTGTCTCTGGCAGTAAGCTGTAGGGTGGCCTGGTCAAAGGCCAGTCAGAGCTTGAGTTCCATTAGAACACTGCTCTCATTGTCCAAGGGAAATGTGATGGGGTTCCCAGGAGTGGAAGGGAAGGGAAGAGGAGGTAAGAATGAGCCTGTGAGCTTCAAGGTTTGTTTTAGCTTGTTGATGAAGTGAGCAAGGTTGAGCTGTGTAGACTCTGTGTTGAGTATCCAGCCTGAGGGATGGCTAGCCGGTGGGGTCATTCCTCAGTCTAGAAAATACAGGAGGAAGAACAGGTTGTAAATTAGAAAAGCAGAAGGTTTCAGTGTGGGCATATATCGTGTGTTAGGCCTGAAGGCTATGGAGGGGATGATCATTGTGGAGAAAATGTGAGTCAGAGGCAAGGAGAGAGATAGCAGTCACTCAGGTGTCTACCATCATCACCACCATCAGCCCCATCATCATCATCATCATCATCATCATCATCATCATCACCACCACCACCACCATCAGCATCATAGTCATCATCATTACCACCATCAGCCCCATCATCGTCATCACCATCAGCATCCTCTTTGCCACCATCATAATTATTGTCACCACCATTATCAGCAATACCACAATCACTTCAACACCAGCATCACCGCCACAGCCATGACCCCTCAACAGCGTCATCAATGTCATCAAAAACACCATCCTACCCCATCTCCACATCATGACAACGAGTCCCTCTTCCGTCAAGTCTTCTACCAGCGCTTTCATTGTTTCTACCATCTGCATTGTTACCACCTTGACAGCTACCAGGACCAGCCAATATTCAGATTTCTTAGGATCGTCGTCCCCCAAGGATATGGAAATTAGTATGTCTTCTAAGACAGAGAAAAACTATCAGGGCCCTGGCTTACCCCAGGGCAGATATGCAGAAACTGTGACTGTATAACACTGGTAAACAAGTGAACATCTGAGAGTGGCAGGCCCCTCACCCATCCGACCTGCTTGTCCGAGGCATCTTCTGAGTGGTTTGCATGGTGTCCCTCAATTAAGCCCTACCATGGTAGAGTCTGCAGTCAGCCATCACCTCAGCGAGGACCCGCCCACTGAAGGCAGGAATCCTCGGACCTCTTCAGTCAGTGCTGAATTACAAGTCTCCACTCCACCGTCCATGCCCCTACCTGCTATGAACTTTAAACCCTTGAAAAGCACCTTTTCAGCATCCCTGCCAACCAACCGTTCCCTGGGATTCCAGCTCTCTTGCTTCAGAATCGTCTAAACCAGTGGTTCTCAACCTGTGAACCCTTTGGGGATCAATATCGGATATTGTACATTTACATTATGATTTAAAAACCCAAAATATTTTATGGCGGGGGGGGGGGGGGAAGTCAGTCACTGCAACATGAGAAATTGTATCAAAGGACCACAGCAATAAAAATGTTGAGAACCACTCCTCTAGACCCCTCTTCATGCTTCAGACTTCTTTTGCCCCCTCAGCTCCCCTACTGGGATGCCTCCTCTGAGAGTCATGTCATGTGGTAATGGTTAATCTTGGTTGTCAATGAGACGCCAACCTGAAAAAGGGGGTCCTACATTGAAGAATTGCCTCTATCAGATTGCTTGTGGGCTTCTCTGCAGGACATTTTCTTGGCTGCTAAATTGATTCGGAGGCTCAGCCTAGTGTGAGCTATCCCATCCTTAGGCAGATAGACCTAGCCTGAATGAAAAGGCCACCAGTGGGCTGGAGAGACAGCTCAGCTGTTAAAGGGTAACACTCACAATTAAAACATCGCGAAAGCTAGCTGAACAGGAGCCGGGAGCAAGTTAGCAAGTAGCAGTCTTCATGGCTCCTGCTTCAGCGTCCTGCCCTGCTGAGTTCCTGCCCTGACTTCTCCCAACAATAGAATATAATGCGTAAGGAAAAATGAACCTTTTCCTCCCTGTGTTGCTTCTGGTCAGATGTTTTTTCTTTTAGCGCAGCAATAAAAAGCAAAGGAGGACACATGTTCAGTGGTAGTGGGTTTATGTGGTGATCTTCTGGGACTTCCAAACTATCTCTCAGACTCCTCCTCTAACAGACACCCCCACACACACCCACACCCACACCTACCCACCTAAACCCCAACACACACCCACACCTACCCACCTACACCCCAACACACATTGCTTCCTATCCCTGCTCAGCTGTTCTGACTCTTCTTTTGGAGCCAGGCTTTCAACACCCACTAGCAGTGGCTGCTCTGAGGTTTGGTTTCTTCCCCTGTAAATTGGGAATAATGCCACATCTTCTGTAGGGCTCTTGCCAGCACCTGGTGACAGAGCATTCCTAAGTGGACTGTGACACTGCCTGGCACCTTGCCATATGGTACATCCTTTAATATCCCTATGGCACAGGGTTTGTTCCTCTGGCCTTATCTTCCTGGGCATGACTGAGAGAAGGGCAGAGTCCATCTCACATACCTATTGAGTCTCCCACAGCTCTGCCCATACTAAGTGCTCAATAAATATTGCTTAGGAGACTGAATGAACCAGCTAATGGCTGTTTAACACTCCACATTCTTGCTCACTTGAGGCTCAAGTGTATGTGTGTTTGCATGTGTATATATTTGTGTATGTGTGTGTTTGTGTGTGTGTATTTGTATGTGTGTGTGTTTGTGTGTGTATGTGTGTGTTTGTGTGTGTGTATGTGTGTATTTGTATGTGTGTACGTATGTGTATATGTGTTTCTGTGTGTTTGTGTGTATGTGTGTATGTATCTGTGTGTATGTGTGTGTATGTGTGTGTATGTGTGTGTATGTGTGTGTATGTGTTTGAATATATGTGTGTGTTAGTGTGTTTGTGTTTGTATGTTTGTGTGTGTTTGCGTGTATATCTGTGTGTATGTATGTGTGTATGTGTTTGTGTGTGTGTATGTATGTATGTGCGTATGTATGTGTATGTATGTGTGTGTTTGTGTGTATATATGTGTGTATGTATGTATGTATGTATGTGTGTGTATGTTTGTGTGTGCATGTATGTGTGTGTTTGTGTGTGTATGTGTGTATGTATGTATATGTGTGTATGTGTTTGTGTATGTATGTGTATGTATATATGTATGTGTATGTGTTTATGTATGTGTGTATTTGTGTATGTATGTATTTTTGTGTGTGTGTGTTTGTGTGTGTATGTATGTGTGTGTTTGTGTGTGTATGTATGTGTGTATTTGTGTGTGTATGTATGTGTGTGTTTGTGTGTGTATTATGTGTTTGTGTGTGTGTATTGTGTGTTTGTGTGTGTGTGGTGGGGGTTGCTTGCTCTCCTCCACTGATGCAGATATGCCAGGCCTAGTAGAACTATGCAAGTTGTTGGTCTGTACTGTTCAACACAGTGAACTGTAAAGTTATCCTGAGGCAGCAGAGGATGTCCCCATGGGTTTGTGGCTGGTCCTGCATCAGTCAGAGTCCTGGTGCTGGCAAGATGGAAGCAGCTGTTCCACTGAACTTTGGACTCAATGGGAGACTTTCAAACCTAACTGTCCACAGGATACTCCCTGAGCCAATGAAATAAATGTCTCTAGTGGTAAGGACCACATTATCTGTCATTTAAAGACCTTCTCTAGAGGATGCCACTGGCAACTGAGGTTGAAGGCCTGTGGGGTAGAAAGACTCACGGGTAGGACAGGGCAGGACAGATGCCCTGGAGGCTGTGAGAGTTCCCAAGAGCACTGCTTCCCTCCACAGTCTCTCTTCTTTTTCTTCCTTCTTCTTTTCTCTCTCTCTTTTTTTCAAATTCGCCTTCAGCTCACACACCCTGCTGACGAGTCAGAACATCCCTGTCCAGCACCTCCACTAATAACGCTGGTGCATCCCCAGGGAGGTGAGGAGCCCCCCCTCTGCTGAGAGCCCCTCGCCTATCAAAGGCTGGGAGCTCTGGGAGGGGATGGCGGGACTTACATGAGTAACTCCAATTAAGACAAATGTCAGCTCTTTCTCCACAGGCTGTCTGTGAGTTGCCCCGAGCACAGTACAGGCTGGGCGTAGGGAGCAATAATGCTTAGTCTAACTGTCAGGCTCTGACAGGCACAGCCAGAGGAAGCAAGGAAGAATATAAGCAAAAGGTGGTCCTGGCCTAGATGCCCTGCTGATGGGAGGGAGCCCGGAATACCATCTCCCTTTAGAATGGCTCCTGAAGGAGTCCCTCTAGAGACATGGGGCCACAGATCCTCCAATGCAAAGATCCTTTTAAAGCCAATTTGAAGGGATTCTGCTGTTTCCAGTCCCAGGGTCCCCAGAGTTGGCTGATGTCTTTTCAGACCTGCTCAAAGATCCCCGATGAACCAAAGGGCAACCTTGGACCAAAGTGAGGCCCTCAGAACCATAGTGCAATCTCTTTGTGTTAATGTGACAAATGCCACAGCTAAATGCAACTTAGTGGAAGAAGGGATTTGTTTGTTTGTTTGTTTGTCTGTTTGTTTGTTTATGCACTGAAGGATGTCAGAGCAGGAACTCAAAGGAGGAATAAGAAGCATAAACCATGGAGGAACAAAGCTTGCTGGCTTGCCCGTGGGCTCATGTATAGCTGGCTTTCTTATACAGCCCAGGACCACATGCCCAGAAATGATGCTTCCCCACAGTGGTCTGGGCCCTTTTACAAAAATAGATATTCAAGACAATTCTCCACAGACATGCCCTCAGGTCAGTCTGATCCAGGCAATTACTCAATCTAGGCTTTCCTCTCTGATGACTCTGGGGTCTAGAGTCTAGGCTGTATCAAGTTGACAGAGCCAAGTAAGATAGGCTAGCAACTTTGATATCTGGAAGATTGTTAAAATGAAGAGCGTTAGTCTCTTTAGCCCCCATTCAACCAGAGCCTGACGTTTGTCACAGGACTGGGTGACGGAGTTGTAGATCAATTGGCCAATATTGGAAATATAGATCTGGACTCAGGTGAGACTCTCCTTGGCAGTGTGTGGGGACAAGATGGCATTGTGGTATTGGGTGCTCAGGCCTGGCTCAGCTCAGTGCCTCCTGGACAAATCATTTTTCCAGGCTATAGAAATGGAGCAGTCATTGTCTCGATGCAGGAGGGGCAATTTACGGGAAAGAGTATGAGGGGAAGGCACCGCTTGATGGAGTAGCACAGGTAACACCAGGAAGAGCTGAAGTAGGCTAGTGCCTAACCCACAGACGTGCTAACAGATTTTGGCGCTCCATCCTTGACCTTGCATTTTTCAATTAGGCACCGTTAACACTCTTGTGCTAGCCATCTTCTGCTGCAAGATGTTTGCTGGACAAATATCTCCAAGCAATCAACGCAGAGGAGGAAAGATTTTGGTTCACAATCTCAAAGGGCTCAGGTCTTGTTCATTTGGCAACCTTGTTCTGGGTTTGTGGTGGGACAGAGCATTATGACAGATTTCCTGGGGCGAAGGAAAGGTGCTCACTTCATGGCAGCCACGCAGCAGAAAGAGAGAATGCTTGCATTAACATAACAAATCCCCTTCCTTAAAGTTCACTAAGACTCATTAACAGATCCATCTCTTTGTGAGTTTAAAGCTCTTGTGACCCGGTCATCTCCGAATGCTGTGACACTGGGGACCAAGCCTTTTACCACATGAGTTTGGGGGTAACATTTAAGATACGTACTGTGGGTGCTGAGGAGATGTCCTAGCAATTCAGAGCATTTACTGCTTTGGTAGAGGGTCTAGGTTTGGTTCTCAGCATCTCCATGATAGCTCACAACCACCCATAACTCCTGTCCCATGTAACCCAGAGCCTCTTTAGACTCCAATGTACACCAGACACAAAACATGGTGCACAGACACGCATGCAGATAAAACACTCATACACACAATGTAAAATGAGTAAATTGACTTTTTAATCAACACTGGGGCCCATGGAGATGGCTGAGTTGATAAAAATGCTTATTATATGAGCATGAAGATTAGAATTTGATCCCCCCGCCCCGCCAGAACCCACATAAAAAAGTAGCATTTGACAGCATATACCCAGTGGAAACAGGAGGATCCCTGAGCTCCCTGGTTAGCCATTCAAGTCAAATCAGTGTGCTCTAGATTCAGTGGGAGACTCTGTCTCAAAAATGAAAACACATAGAAAACACATGAGGGTAATAATCTGACTTCAGTCTCTGGCCTCCTCATGTAAGTATAAATACTTAAAGCATACTCATTTACAAATTGGGAACTAGTCGTCCAAATTCACAGAATTAAGAAAGCAGGAGTCCTGGGAACCCAGCAGGAGTCTCTGTGTAGAACCCATGTGCTTAGCCAGCACAGTGACTGGGCCCTCTCCTTGGTACCACCGTCCATCTCTTCCTCCTGCAACCAAGAAAGCTTCCTCTCCAGTCCATCCCAGGGCTTGCTCCTAATTAGAGGGCCATTATCCAGGGACAAAGGAGATTGCTACCATTTGCACCAAAAAGCTAAGTAAGGCACCAGATCTGCTCTGTCCCTTCTCCAGTGAGCCTGGAATTCTGGCCATATGTAGCACAGGTCTTGGTGACACAGAGGGGTTTGTGATTGGCTTCCCACCGTCCCCAAGAGGCTGCTTGAGTCATGAGAAAGCCACCGAGAGGTTACTACTGCAGAGACAGAGCTGCAGTGTCATGGCAGAGACAGGGCTTCCAATTCTAGGTCTATCTGCTCACAATCACAGGCAAGAATCATCTCAGTGGGCTTCTGTTTACTCCTCATTAAGTCGGGAATAACAAAACATCTGCTTCCCAAGGGATGGGAGATGCTTGCTGAGAAGGCCCAGCGCAATGGCTGACTCAGCAGTCTGCCATGGGTACCATCTTTCTCCATCATCAACTTTATCATCCTTTTCCCTACAAAGGGAGGGGGAGGTCCATAGGCCAGGAAGATGACTCAGCAGCTAAGGCACCTGTTGCATAAGCAGCCAGTGTGAGGACCAGAGTTCAGGTTCCCAGAACCTATGTAAATACCAGGTGAGCATGGTGACCCATTTGTAATTCCAGTGCTTGGAAGACAGACATGAATCCCGGGAACAAAGTGGCTAGCATGACTAGCCATATTGGCAGTCCCTGCTCAAAGAATAGAGGTCAGAACAATGTGTAGACGACTCAAGAGATCAACCTCTAGCCTTCACACACAGCACATACATGTGCCCACACATGTGAATGCATACACCCATGCACACAGACTGCACACTTACTCATGAAAAACAAAAGCAAAAGAGAAGGCTATGCCTTCAAGGGCCACAAGGCTGTCCTGGAGTAGGGGACATCTGATCAGCTGTCTGCTACTGTATGCAGACTGGAGGTGGGCATGAGGCTTTGAGAAGCTCCATAGGCAGGGGCTACTTAGAGAGTTACCACACTATCTGGAGAAATAGAAACTCATTCCTGTTCATTTAATTTTTAAACCATTTTCTACGAAAATACCTTATAGAATATTTTTTCCCTAGTTTTTTTTTTCCTACTATTTTGCCAAAGATCTCTTCCATAATGCTGACTTGCATTCTTGTCAGTAAGCCCTGCTGGTCACCCGGTGCTGTAACACAGGATGCCCTCAGGACCTGGGCTGGCTGTGCTCAGAACCAGGGGCAGCTCCTGGTGGCAAGAGAGCAGGTCCAACATAGCTCTGTCTTGGTGTGGCTCAGACTCTGTGAACCCTCGAGTAGGCAGCATATTAAATCACTACGGCTCATACCTCCCTGAGCCAATAAAGATGCAGTTCTTGGATGACTAGCAGGTATCTTTGGCTAGAGAAGCAGTGGGGTTGGGGGGAAAGGCAGACCTTGGCTTTGGGGGCTGCCTTTGCTGCCAATAGACTCAAACCATCCAGGTGGACTGAGGTTTAGAAGTTGGAAGTGGCCACAGGTGGCCTTGAAGTGAACTCTCCTTGTCATCACTGAGAACATTCTGGAATCAGGGGAGAAGATACAAGCATAATGTAAGCAGCATAAATATGGAAAAGTCTTACATCTGATCTGGGGTCATAAGCCCATGCTTCTATATGATGAGTTTGCCCCAGCCTTGAGTGCAGGTCCCTCTGATCTGCAGAATGGCCTGCATCTCTGTGTCTATTTTTATCTGTAAAATCGTTGCTTCAAGCCGAGAGTTTGGATGAAGATGTGGGGAACACGTGCATCGAATTTGCAGATGTCTCAAAGCTGGAGGAGCCGACAGATTTAGAGTCCGGGATGATCTCGCCAGTGGAGAATGCTGGGTCAAAAGCAAGCAGATGAAACTCAGCATCAATAAATCTAATGTCTCGAGCATGGTTTCCAAAACGAAATCGCACAAGGGCAGTGCGAGGGAGACCTGGCTCTCCTACAGCTCTCATAAAAACAGATCAAGGGGTTCTAAAGTCTGTCTCAAGTTCAACATGAGCCAGCTGAATGATAGGGCAGGCTGAGGAGGGAAAAGGAACCTAACCAAACACCCTAATAAATGCTTATTATTTATTAACCCTTGGTGACGTAGAGAGGGAGGGATGGCATCGTTTATCACCCTGTTAGGTCCAGAGTTGGGGGTGGGGCAATATGAATGATGTTTACTGAGAGCTCACCATACACCAAGAAGCACATTAGTTCACGCCTTCATCACCCTATGAGGTCATGGGCCGAGGCGCAGGGAACAGTGACAGCCCCCAAGGCTACTGGTTTAGTGGGTGATGCTCTAGACCTCTTTGCTGTCTTGCTGTCTGTCAGTTAGACACCTTGTCTGCTTTCTCTTCCTCATTTTACAGATGTGGTGACCGGACCGGACGTGTGAAGACAAAGCGTCTGCAGTCACAGTGGGTGAACTGCAGACTCAGGCTCTCGTGGGAGCCTCTCGTCTGTGCCCCCCTTGTCCTGTCTGCTGGCCAAAAGCCAGTGCTGCAGGGTGGCCAGGTGCTAAGCCATAAGACTAAGATGCAGGGTTCCAAGCCATTTCCTGTGGCTCTTTGCTCAGGGTGAGTTTCACCCTGTCTGCTTCCTCAGATGTAAGAGTATATGGATTATCGCTGCCCCTGTCAAAGGAAGTCTCACCTGGAACACCTAACTGAACCTCAATGGGGTACTCACACGAGAGAGCCCGGAGACCCCTGCCAGGGATCTCTTTGTGTTCTTCAACGTCTTTAAAATCATTACCCACTCAAACTACTCAAGCCCACTGTTTAGCCCCGTACTCCTGCATCTCTCTAACTTGCTACAGTAAACTAGGTTTTCAATTTAATAAACCATAAGCTGAGTGGCTATATATATACAGACACATGTACATATATGTGTATGTATGTATGTATGTATGTATGTATGTATGTATGTCAGCATCATGGCAGGTTTTGAGCATCGTCTCAGAGAAACTTCACAGAAACTCCACTATTATTCTCATTTCATAATGAAGAAATTCTTTTTAAAGGGTGACCAACTAGACCCATTTGCCCAGAACTGAGTGGTCTCTGGGGACATAGGTCTTACCACTGTGAAAAGCCAAAACCAAACCCAAAACAACACGCTTCCCCCCAAAAAAAATTGAAAAAAAAAACCCAAAACTTAACAAGATGGTTTAGGGCCTGAGGAGCCGACTAACTCTGTGTTTGCTATGCAAGCATGAGAACCTTAGTTCAGTCTCCTGTGGGCCATAAACACACATCCATGTATGATCCTGGTACCGAGGAAGTGGAGACAAACAGATTTCTTGAGCCCACTGGGCAGCCTGCCTAGCCTACTTGGTTAATTCCAGGTCAGCAAAAGATCCTGCCTCCAAGAACGAGGTAGATGGCACCTGAGAAATGACACTTGAGGATGTCCCCTCGAGTGATACACACACACACACACACACACACACACACACACACACACACACCACAGAGGGTTAAGTCTAGGCAAACTGGGACAGGATAGTCACCTTAGGCTTAGAGAAGTTAATTACACAGGAAATAGCTTTAAAACCAGTTTCCCTGATACCAAGTCAATAAGGGGACAGAATATAAAATAAAAGTCGCTAGGACTGGAGACCCTCTTGCTTTTGTTTCTTTATTTTCAGTTCTAGGTTAGAAGACCAAGTTCCCAAATGAACGGAGAAGAACATCTACCCCCCGGGGTTATTCTGAACCTGTTGGTTTCAGAGAGCCAGACCGGTGCTCAGGCATCAGAGACAAGTTTGTTCCCACCCTCTCACGCTGCATGGAGAGCAAGCTGTGTCTCAGAGACAAGAACAATTGGCACGGGGCGGGGGGGGGGGGGGGGGGGGGGGGGGGAGGTCAGATAATGACAAGCCACTCAGCTGTAGAATGGGAACACGTTTGCAAGTCATAGTTTGAGATGGACATTGACCAGCTAGGCTATGCTGGCCTACCAAGAGAAGATGGCCGTGGAGGCAGGAACCCAAGAATAAGCGGAGATAGAGGTTTTCCAAGGTTGCTGTGAAGAAGAGTACACGCTACTGTGAGGCTGTAGAGACCCAAAACGAGGGGCAGAGAGACAGGGTGGCTGGTGACCGTGTACAGGGGATCCTGTGAGGGCATTCGAGTGGCTAAGGCAGACCCTCAGCTCCTTTCCGATTCTGGGACCCTCTAGCAGATGTTGGTGCTCTTCCACACAGCTGTAAACATTTGTACATTCCCAAGTTATAAAGTGAGCTCTTGGCTTACGAGGGTCCCAGTGATGGGCCTGTTCAGGAAACAGCTTGTTCAGTGTTTCTTTAGGCTGTTTTTCTGAGACTCACCATCATCTATGTTTGGAGTGGACACAAGTTTCTCTGCCTCTCTCTGTTTCTCTCTGTTTCTCTCTGTCTCTCTGTCTCTCTCTGTCTCTCTGTTTCTCTGTCTCTCTCTGTCTCTCTGTCTCTCTCTGTCTCTCTGTTTCTCTGTCTCTCTCTGTTTCTCTGTCTCTCTGTCTCTCTCTGTCTCTCTCTGTCTCTCTCTGCCTCTCTCTGTCTCTGTCTCTCTCTGTCTCTCTCTGTCTCTGTCTCTCTCTCTGTCTCTCTCTGTCTCTGTCTCTCCCTGTCTCTGTCTCTCTCTGTCTCTCTCTCTGTCTCTGTCTGTCTGTCTCTCTCTCTGTCTCTCTTCCTCTCTCTGTCTGTCTCTCTATCTCTGTCTCTCTGTCTCTCTCTCTGTCTCTCTCTATCTCTCTCTCTCTCTCTCTCTCTGTGTGTGTGTGTGTGTGTGTGTGTGTGTGTGTGTGTGTGTGTGTGTAAGAAAGACTGTTGAGGGGAAAGAGACACAAATAGTCATTATTTAAGAAAGCAGAAGCCAGGCAGGCAAGGACACTTCCCTTCCATGGCCACAGATGTCAGAGAAAAGTTCTGTCTTCCCCCATTTCCACCCCCAAGGAGGAGGTCCAGCTGTAGGGTCTTTGGTTTTCTATCCTGGGGCTTTCTGAGGTGAAGGGAAGGGGAATTGGAAGGAATCTCCTGCTCCCTGCAGGAAAGCAACAGCTCTTAGTTTGGCTAGTTCTCTACCGAGGGGTGGGGAAGACTAGGAGGTCCTACTGGTGAGTCATGTGGGTGACCCCAGGACCTGCTATAAAGGTAAAGTGGGGAGACGACACAGTGTGGAGTGAAAAGTTGGGAGGGGACTCTAATTTCCCTGCGGGTTACAGTATGCTTTATTTTACTTTAAAAAATTATTTTCAATGTTTAATGCGTGCGTCCGGGATGTTACAAGCATACGAATGCAGGAAGTCACAAGGCACCAGGTTCCCCTTGGAGGTGGAATTATGGGAGAAGGGTGCTGGGAACTGAACTCAGGTCCTCTGGAAGACTGAGCTCCAGGCTCAGCAGACTGTTTATGGTTAAATACTTCTTGTTTCTTCCACTCTAGCTCCTCACCCATCCCCTCCTTTCTCCTCCCCTCCCTCCTCTCCTCCCTAGTGAACGCCTTCTGTACTCAGTGGTATGTCTTTTTTCCCACACTGTTTCCTTGGGCCAGAATGCTCCGTCTCTGCATTCCCCTAGCTCCATTATCTGAAGACAAATATTACCTCACAGGGCTATGGTAAGTTTTAGACACTGAATTGGTATGGGGCACTTGGTACAAGACCAAGTTTTCTGTTGTCATTCTATGAGGCCGGCCAACTTCTATTCATCCCCAGGGACCCTAAGTCACCTCTGTGAAGCCTGCCTTGTCCTCCTCAGAGCTTCTAGTTATTTTCTTGTTTTCCTCTTTACCTTTAGGCCCAAGTGACAATTGTTTCAGCATGTTTTGTGGAAGTTAGCAGCCTGCATGATGGTAACATCTGACTAGATTTCTGAGCTCCTCAGTTCTGTCCTTAGTGGTCACCCCAATGTCTGGCACCTGGCAAAAACTGAGGGGAGAAAGGGGTTACTCAGGGTTGCTGTCTGGCAGTCTCAGGGGGTCAACCTGAGGCTCTGACTAGGGTGGGGTTCCCTCCACCTCCAGAGCTCCACTGCTGGCCTAGCAGAGGTGACCCAGTTGGTGAGTGCTGGCCACATGCACACAAGCACCTGAGTTCAGATCCTCAACATGTATATAACACGAAGGCATGGTGGCACGCCAGTTATCTCGGCACTGGGGAAACTGAGACAAGAGCATCCTTGAGGCTTGCTGGCTAGCTGGTCCATCCAAGTCCATGAGCTTTCAGTTCAGAGAGGCCCTGTCTCAAAAACTAAGGTGGAAGTCAGCTGTGATGGTGCTTGTGTTTGATCCTAGTACTCGGGAGGCAGAGGCCAGTAGATCTCTATGAGTCCAAAGCCAGTCTGGTCTACATAGTGTGTTCCAAGCAAGGCAAAAACTACCTAGTGAGATGTCTGAAACAAAACAAAACACACACACACAAAAAAAAACCACACACACAAAACACCAAAATGATCTTATAATAAAATAATTTACAGTGTAGAGTGACTAAGAAAGACAAGTGATGTTGACTCCTTGTCTCCAATGCATGCACATGAGCGCTCTCTCTCTCTCTCTCTCTCTCTCTCTCTCTCTCTCTTTCCCTCCCTCTTTCTCTCAGCCTTTCCACCAGTCTTTCCTTCCCCACATGTTGGACAGACAGCTCATTTTCTTACCCCTTCCCCCCAAAAAAGTTTTGGGTTTGGAAAACAGCAATCACTTAGGAAAATGTGTAATTACCCAGGGCTCCATCACGGAAAACACAGGACTCCCCCAGCCTTGCTGAAATGTCAAGGACTTGACTGGTGCAAGGCCAGTCTCCAGAGGATCTGAAGGAAGAGGTTTGGCTGTCCTAGAGGGGGCAAGAGGATCAGCCATGTTTACAGAGCAGCCTGCCTAATCCCTCCTGACAGCTCAGAGGGAAGTCTGCCTGCTGCCTAGCCCAAGAAGTTCTTGAGGACTCCCTTAAGGAGGACTCTCTGCCTTCTGCTCAGTTCAGGCAAGACTGAACTCATGGTGACCTCATCCTTCCACAGCCAGAGCAGACTCAGGCTCTTTCCAGTAGGGTGTCTGCCAGGGCGCCATGCCGGGCCCTTTTTTGTCAGGATGTCTCAAGTGTTTATAGGGGTGAGAAATGGGGGAGTGGAAACCATCCTGGTTCTTCTCAGCCCGACCCATCCTGAGATACTGGAAAATGGAAGTGGAGAAAGTCTCCCTCTGGTTTTATATTCCAGGGAAGAATTCATCGGCAGAGTCCTGTAGTCCCCATCCAAGGTCTTGGACCCCACCTGTCACTCAGAAGACCAAGTTCCCTGAGCTGTTCTATGTAGGTCAGGCCTCCAACTCAACCCTGCCTTGCCAAGCCTGCCTCTGCCTGTAGCATGACCAGTGTGGAGATCTGATGGAGCAGAACCAGGTTGTGCGGAAGGTATGACCTCACTGGGAAAGCGCTGGCTCCTCAACCCCTCCTCAGGCTCCAACCTGGGACTCCGCAGGGAAGGGAGCTCAGGCCAGGCAGACAGCACCAGCTGCAAGGAGCAGGGCTTGAGCTCCTCGCTACAGAGAAGTGCCATTTCTTCCTGCTCCTCTCAATTACAAAATAATAAGATTGTTAAAAATCCAATCATATGAACGTCAATATTGGCAGGGACAGCCGCAGGAAATTTAATTGCACAACGGGTGTCAGTTAAAGATGGTATGTGTTCTTCCTGGCTTTTCTTAATTCTAATTAGGATGAAATCTACTGCATCTTCCAGGCTTGCAAACAGGGGTTTGTCAGGAGGCCAGGAGTTGGGGATGACACAGGCCTCCCATCCCCAGCCCCATGCCTTCCCTTCCTCTCCATAGCATCGTCCCGGATTGGAGCTCAAGACCGATTTTGAACATCAGCAGTCCGGTTTCTTTGGCATGTCAGAGGGCCAGATGTTTTTTATTTGAGAGCAAATTGACACATTAAATTACACTGTGCAAACATTAAAGCCAGCCGCGGGTAAACAGGCCGAGATTCATTGAATTTTACGGGTCACAATGATGTTTATGTAATTTAACAAATTCCTGCCCTGCTGCCGAGACTCTCCAAGAAGTATTAATTGAAGAAAGATGAGAACTTCCCCGGGGCTGTCTGTCCAGACCCCTGCACCTCAGGCTTCAGAGCTCTTGGGAGGGGTATGGGGGCGTTTGGCGGCTTTGCTTTGGAGTTTCACAATGTCCAACACAAAACGAGGAAGCCGGGCTCATGGCTTGTTACTTTCCACGTGGCTGTGACTAATATCTACAAGACCAGTGTAAGGAAGGGAAGGTTCGTTGTGGCTCACAGTTCATACAGTCCATCCTGAATGGGAAGGCATGGCCCTGGGTGCTTGAGGCCACATAGCAACCACAGTCTGGAAACCAAGGGAGATGAATGCGGGTACTCGGCCCATTATCTCCTTTTAATTCAGTTCAGGGTCCCGGCCCACAGGAATGGTGCCACCCACATTCAGAGTGGGTCTTCCTTGAATCTAGAAACTCCCTGACAGCTATCCCCAGAGGTTTGTTTCCATGGTGACTCTAAATTCCATCACAGGTGAGATTAAGATCATCCATTGCACCTGTCTTGAAAGATGCTCTTCTATTTCTATCCCAGTGAAGTCTTAGAAAAGATGTCAATCAGTGTGAACCTTCTTCCTTATCTGCTAATGGGGGCCGGTGCAAGTGCCTAAGCATCTGGGCCTTTTCTCTAGGAACCGGCATCCCTGGCTTGAGTCTGTTTCCATGGTTCCTTTGAGGGTAAGACCCATTTGCTACTTTTAAAGATGGGCGGATAGTCTAGGCTTGGCCAATTAGGAGTATTTTGTGTAGACTCAGGCCTCAGTAATTGGTTCAAAGATGGACATGTGATCAAATCTGAGCCAATGAGCATCAACCTATCAGGTTGCGGGAGCCAGCAGTGCGGCGCTCTCCTCCCTTTGGCCTTAACTGGCAAGTCTAAGTTAGGAGCTACTTGAGTACTCTCTGGCTCGAGAGGGGGCGAAATGAAGTGAGACCATAGCAAGGAGAACTCTCCAGGAGGTCATTGGGAGCTCCCCGAATCCTGCTGTGGTTCAAGGCTGTACCTCAGCTTTTGAGTTGAGTGAATACAGCCCCCTGATTCAGTGAACTTGACTCTTTCCTTGCCCCATCCCCTCCCCCCCACCGACTCTTCAGGAAGAAAAGACTGAATCGAAGAAAAGAGAGCATCTCAAAGCCTCTGCCTACCACATCTCGGCCTCTCAGAACCCTTTGTGTGTAGAGAGAGCTGCCAGCAGTATGAGATTCTCTGGCACCTTCTGTAGAGCAGAGCCTCTGTCATCCAATGGCCGGATCAATCCTCAAGCTGATCTCTGCCTCCTCCGTTGCTCAGTTTGGACTTCTCTCTGGTCAGGCTGGTCTGTCCCTAAACATGGCCCCACCTCTCGCCTTTTTCTTCTTCGCCTTCTCTTATTTGCCGCACAGTGACATTCTCTCCCGCCTGCATCCTTTAAGACAGATTTAGGGTTGCCTCCCTTCTCCCATTGTGCCCAGCAGGCAGGGCTCCGCACACGCAGCACTTGGCCTGTAATTACATAAATTAAGGACTAGAGTGAATATTTCTGTTGCTCCTCTTATTGAATGGCTGTTTCTTTTATTTCTTTATAGCTTGAATTTTTTTTTCTAGTGCCATACTGCGTACATAAACACATAGGTTAGTAGCACTCAAAGATGTCTTGAAGAGGCCTGGAGAGACGGCTCAGTTGGTGAAAGGGTGAGATCCTCAGAACCCATGTAAACTACCAGACTTGGCAGTATGTGTCTATAATCCAGGTGCTAGAGAAGCCGACAAGCACAGCGCTGAAGCTCATGGGTCAGTGGCCTGGTTGAATGGATGAAATTCAGGTTCATTGAGAAACCCTGTTTCAAAAGATAAAGGGGGGAGAGACCAATGAAAGGCACCCCACACTGACATCTTGTACCTACACACACACACCAGCATGCGAAAGTGGCAGGTAAGGAGACAAACTCAGAGAGGTGTAGCCCGCCGAGAAGATGGCACTGGTTTCCTGTTGCACCACTTGCAAACAAGTCTACTGCGCATGCGTCAGCAGATTCTGACACAAACCCCTCCTGAGTGGGTATATGCAAATGAGGTATTGGTGCCTCAGCCAATCCTTGCACAGCAACCCCTCCCTGGGCGGGGACTATGCAAATAGGCCTATGCTAATTAGGTCCAGGTAGAACGACCAATCAGACGCAGGCATCTTCCTTCCTGGTCGAGTGAACGCAGATCATCGCGCGTCTTCAGGGTCGAGCGGTCGCGACAAAGAGGTTAGTTAATGTTCTTGAGGTCGCACAGCTTATTATATAACATGATATCTCAGAGTCTTTTTCCATCGTATCAAGCTCTATCGATATGATAGATTTGCTTTCCAGTTAAGTACACCTATAGCTCACCTTGGCGTCTTGCTATGTACTAATGTGACCCAGTCAGCACATCTGGAGAAAAGGATGACAGACTCAGTGGTATCAAATGCTCTGGCTCAATTCCGAGCTGAGCTGAGTGACCTTGGGTGAGTCTTTTTACCTCTCCAGACCTCCATTTTCACAGACGCAAAAATAAGGAAGGGTCTTGTTCCAGGCATTTGGGCAAGTGAATCTGGTTTGTGCCAGTCAGGTCCCTGCCTCAGAAGTTGCCCGGGGGCTATGTAAGAAGGAGTAGAGGGTGATCCAGGCCACAGGAAAGGGATTCCTCAATGGTTAGCAAGACGGGAGGGAGTCGCAATAGCAAGCATGCTAGCTTTCTGTTCCACTGGTAATATGATTTCTAAGGTCCCTCACTCAGGATCATGTAGGTGTCAGTGAAGATGCAGGTCCTGAGCTCATAGCAACCTTCGGGGCCCCAGCATGCTCTACCATGTCGTTCTGGATTCCATAGTCCACAGCGCTGCTCAGCAAAGGTTCACGTTGGCCTGATCTTAGTACCACTGAGCAGCTGAAATGTAAGGTGGGAAATTTAGGAACCTGTGTGTTTTGGGGTTCGGGGTGGCCAGGGACTATGAAGACTGAGAAGTCTGGCTGTAGACCTCTTCCTTCCAATAACTGGTACAGGCTTCCCCCAGAGGACCTGGCACTAGAGAGCAGATCACCTTGGGGAGGAGATACATAGATGTCCAACCTCTAAAGTGTCAGAGCCTGCAAGCTCATCCCATCAGTCTCCCTCTGCCTCATTTTGTCCTACATCCCAACCAAGGTAACTGTCCTGATACCACGATGTTGGGAAGGAAGATTTCACCGAATAAATTATATCTCATACACGACCTTCGGGCCTGGCAGATATTCAAAAGTACCTGCTCCTCACCTACCCCAACTCTGACTCCCCTTTTTACTCCTTCTAAGGAAGTTTAAACATCTGTTTAACAAGCCTGTTCAGTTACAGGTGCTTGAAACACAAAGTTGGGTGAGACATACTCTTGGCTTATGGCTATTGGTTATAGATCCCAGGAATAAAATTCAAAATAGTTATACTCTTGCTATTATAGCCAATTGGAGTAAGCTGCCTCAAGATTGCTGAATGGAGGAACTGAAGCTGTAGGCTCGGAGATCAAGCACAGCCTACCCTCTCAGATGGCTTCTACAACAAAGAATAGAAGCCCTGTCACTTTACCCAACGCAGAGCAGAAAGACAGAATACTTGTGATTGGCCTGGCCATGGTCATGTGTCCATGATGGACCCAATCACCAAGGCTGGTTTAAATATGTCACTGTGATTGGATAGGCTTCGATCAGGAGTCCTTTCTTTAATTGAATTCGTGAGTGGATGGGTATAGTTTGCATATCTGTGTGCATCCACCTGGCTGCTGAAGGACACCCTCAGTCATCCTCTCAGGGATGACATCCACATTCAATTGATGCTGGGTCTTTCACGGTCTGAAACTTACTAATTAGGCGAGGCCAAGCCAGTGAGCCCCCAGGGATCCTCTTGTCTCTCTGCCTCCCCAGGGCTGGGATTACAACTGTGTGCTGCCATGCCTTTCACCACTTGGCATGGATTTTGGAGATCCATCTCAGGATCCTGTATTTATTAGGCAGGCACTACCAATAGCAGTATCAAAGCAGAAGACTCCTTCCTGACAGGCAAGTAAGGGAACCAATAGAATTCACAGAGGCAGGGAAGGTAGCCAATGGAGTTCAGTGGGAGGAGTCATTGTAGTGTGGTCCTGGAGGGGAAACATCTGCTGGAATTTAGGAGGCCCCACCGCCAAGCCATGGCAGTACAGCCTCAGCTCTCGTTAGCACTTGGTCCTCCTGCACGGAGGCAGGATGCCAACGGTGGTGGAAGCGGCAGGTCTCTGGGCTCTGCTTTTCTCCAGAGAACTTAATGACACTCTGCTGACCGCACCGGCTATGGGCCAGGCCCATGGCCAGAGACCGCCGGGGCTGTGGTCTAATTTCTGCCAAGGTCAACTCCATTCTGTCTAACTTTAGGAGTGTATGGTTGGCTTCCCAAGCTTCAAAGAAGTCAAAGTATCCGACTCCAGAGTGTGTGTATTTTTAAAGCAACAAGAACAGCAACAGAGAATCAAAACAAAACCAGAGAGAATGAAAACAACGCCAAGAAAATCCAAGGATGGTTCAGTGTCCAACAGACGCCGCTCCCAGCGCCCTGGACTTCATGCAAATGCCCAGCGACTGTGGTCAAACAGAATTAGATACATGGACGCCGTTTAAAAAGGAAGGAAAAAAAAAAAAAGAAATCAGAATGACCTCTAATTAGCCTTTCCCATCAAAGGCATGTGTTTCCTTCAGATCTACATTTCCTAAAAAGGTAGGGGTGGGAGGCCAGCTTCCTCACAAGTAAGCATTAGAATACTCCACAGACAGCAGCCCTTGGGGCTCTGAAGCTGTGCTGAATAGTGTCCCATGTAAACACTCAGCAAGGCTGGAAACTGGGGACTCTGGCTGGATTCCTCTCTGTTCTTTGATGAGTTGAGTGAATTTGAGCAAATGCCCTGACTCCCCAGTCTCTGCTCCCCCCTCTGTTAAAGAGGATCTTGGTGTGGCAGGAGAGTAGACAGAGAGGGCGGAGCAATAGCATATGAAGGAAGCCAGTTGGCGAGAAGTCTGGAGACCCTTCCCAGCCAGGGCTACATGTCAAGGACAGACTAGAACAAGAAAAGCCTGGGACAACCAAGTGTGGGAGATGGTGGCTACTGTGGAAATGACCCATTAGGGACCCTCGAGGCCACTGAGGTCTGATCTTGCCCCCTCTGCCATCCTCTTTGCACCAAAGTGTTCCCTTTCCTAATAAAGTGTCTGCTTCTGTCACTCTCTGTGCAAGAAGCCACGGGTCCCGTCTGGTGTCCTCCTGACCTAGATCCACACTTTCAGCCTTGATTCCCTACTACCCGTGGTGTACAATGTGGGCAGTGTGAAAAAGGCTTCAAACCCGCAGCAAAGGGATAGATACATTGTTAATGTATCAGACGTCTCCAGTCTGCCTTCTTTTCTCCTCTCCCTCCTCAGCATCCTTTCCCCTGATTCTGCTTTGTTCTGTCTCCTTAGTTCTCTTCCTCCTCCTCTTTGACCGGTGGGTACCTCATCTGTCTGACTCCCAGTGGCTGGAAGCTTCCAGCTTCCAGGGAGTCAGCACAAATGTGATGCTGGCACTGGGGAACAGCATGGGTTTCCTGAAGGACTGACCTGGAGATGTCACTGGGAAACTTTTTTGTTTCCAGGTTGTCTGGCCCTCCTCCTTCCTCTTGGCCAGGGAAGTGCAGGAAACATCCATCCTTTTAGATCCAACTGGTGGTGCAGACCTCCAGGACACCTTCCCCTGTCGGCTGCCCAAGTTGGCCAGACAGCTTACCCTCTGCCTGGGGTCACACGTCACCCAGGGGAATGCTTATTTTCTCTGATGGACTCAGCCGTGGAAGGAGAAAGGCTTAAAATAAACGCAGAGACTTAGAGAAGACCAGAGTGCAACAGGGCTCACATAGACTTCAAGAGTAATTTATAGATGCTTCTTAAACTGAAGCTATTCACTCAAGCACTTGGCCAGTCCAGGCCCCCAGGCTCTGCAGACCTTCCTGTATTCTGCAGTTGCTTGGGCATAGAAAGAGCTGTTCTGAGGACAGCCGCATGTGACAAGGCCCTTACTCCATGCCTGAAATGACAGGTTCCTTGGAATTTCTTTTAACTTCATTAATGTTTCTCTTATAAATTTTTATTTACTCATTCTCTCTGTGTGTGCATGTACACAGACCTATGTGTGCCATAGCATCATGTGAAGGTTGAAGGTTGAAGGACATGTAGCTTTTATCTGCTGAGCCATCTTGCCCAGTGCAAGCTTCTGGTGTTTTCTTTTGTTGGTTTCCTTGCTTGCTTTCTTCCTTTTTTTGTTTGTTTGTTTTGTTTTGACAAGGTCTCATGTAGCTCTGGCTGGCATGGAAATCACCTATCCGTCTTTGCATCCCAGGTGCCAAGGGTAAAGGTGTTGGCCACCGTGCCCAGCCTCTGTTTTGTTAGTTTTAACTGAGACAGATTTGACATACAACAAAAATGTACGTATCTTTCTTCTGATATGCACTACATCAGCCAACACACCAACACACAAGCCTTTCCAATGCCTCAGAAACAGATCCTCCGTGTGTGTGTGTGTGTGTGTGTGTGTGTGTGTGTTGCACACACCACTTCTGATCATTCCCAGACAACTATTCTTGTGATATCTCTCACACCAGAATTGTCTTAGAGTTCTGTATACATGGAAGCATATCTTGCTAGGTTTTGGCATCGCTCTTCACGCCACATACCCGGGAGGTTCATCTGTTTCGTGTGTAGGGACGTACGGACCTACGGACGTACAGACGTACAGTGTGTACGTTCAATATTCCCCACACTTCGTGGAGTGCTGCTCCAGAGGGTGACCTTCCCATCCGGAGCCTCTCTGTTCACCAGTATGTTGGCTGTTCCCAGGTGACTGGCAGTTGTGACCATTGCCTCATGGACATTTATTTTCACTTCTCTTGGGTAAATAGCTGCTAATGGAGTTGCTAGATTGCAAGTAGGAAACCGATTTCGTTTACAAGAAGTCACGGGTGCTGGAGAGAGGGCTCAGTTTCTAGTTCCATCCTCAGCACTCACATTTAGAACAGCTGTCACTCTAAATGAAGACGCTTCTTTCTGCAGCAGATTGTGATCAGCACAGAGACCCACAACTCGTCAAGACACAGACTGAGAGACTGCCGAGTGCTCTGCCCTCAGCGGGTCATCTGTAACACACCCCTTCTCCCAAGACCCAGGGATCGCTATGGAAGAGAAGATAGAATGAACTCAAGAGCTAGATACCTAAGGGGAAAGGCTTTCTGCACACAGTAGGGCAGGTGCCCATAGACAGTCACAGCTGTGGAGACAGGATGCACAAGATCTGTACAAGATCAGGCCATGCAAAATCCCAGCGTTGGGTGTTTCATCGCTGCTGGCAAATGGAAAATCAGCTTTCTTCAAGGATGCAGTCCCTGGGTAGGTTAACCACAGTGTACGGAAGGTCACAGAGGGGCGGCGGAAACTTAAGTGATGAGTTTGTTGGGTAGGTAGGGGAGGGGAGATGAGACTGGAGGGGATGGGGAGGAGATAGGAGAGGGGTAAAAGGGATCAAAACACATTATACAGAATTCTCAAGTAATTAATTTAAAAAAGGAGGGGAAGGGTGGGGGAGAGAGATAAAGCATCCCTGGAGCTCACTAGGCAGCATCCTAGCCTTCTCAGAAAGTTTCAGGCCAGTAAGAGTTGCTCTCTCAATAAAAGCTGGTGTGACATTTAAGGAACAACACCCAGTGTTTTCCCCAGGCCCCCACATGCATGATTATGGACACACATACATATGAACACTCGAAAGTGTGCACAGATGGGTACATTTAAAATAGGATTGTTGGTTCACACCTATAATCCCATGAGTGAGCTGTCAAGTAGTGTTCCTCTGTGGTTTTGGCTTCAACTTCCTGCCCTAGTTCACTCGATGGACTTTAGCCTGTAAGAGGAGGTAAACCCACTTCTCTTCTAAGTCACGTTTGGTCGGGGCGTTTTTCTACAGGGACAGAAGTAAAGAACAAGGGAAGGGGACTAGTTACATTTTGAGACACCGAATAAAGAGGAAAGGAAGAGAGATGGTGTATATGCATGCAGGATGTTTACTGTCCTGTAATAAGATCTGTTTCTTAAAAATTGGGGGAAGAGTTCCCCTCAAAACACCCTCTCCGAGACACTCATTCCAAAGGACAGGGGAAAAGCAAGGAGCAAGACTTTAGGCGAGATGCAGAAGCTCGGGCACCTTCCTCCTTGCTTCCTGTTACAGGGAAGGGTGATTTTAATCGCAGCAGTCAGCTCGCAAGGTCGCGGCTTGTTTGAAACAAGGCTGGCGGAAGCGGAGGCCCATGGAGAAATGCATAGTGTTATGACAAAGGGAGTCATTAGCCCAGACATATTTATGTTCATTTTGCCTTTTCTCCTAAGAGAAATCTGTTGCTCCAGCCTATACGGGCTGATTAATATTCCAGAAGAATCCATCAAGAGAGAGCAGCAACCTGGGATGCAGGGAGTGCTTGATGTTTCCAGCAGACAATGGCAGTCACGGCCAGCCGGCTGTTTCCAGCAGCTGGGTTTGAGGGTGCCTGGTGACAGGTGCCAAAACAGGCCACAGGAGGTAGGGAGCAAGTGGATCTGACTTGGTCTAAGTCCAAGGACTCTAGAAAAGACCAGACTCCCTAATGAGAGGGGACCCTCTTGACACATGTACCACCACTCTTCTCAGCCTGGGTCTATGAGGCCTCAGTCCCCTCTCCAGTCACTTTTGGAAGCTGATGGGGAAGTGGTGTTTTTGTTTTTGCTTTTGCTTTTGTTTTTGTTTTTGTTTTGTTAGCTCCCAAGGACTCTAAATCAAAGGTTAAGGTCATAGTAGCTGTTGTCATGCCCTGTGTTTCCTGAGCTTTGGTGGAGAGTCCTATTGTGCAGGAAGGCCTTTGAAGGCCTCCTCCTACCGGCAATGTGCCTCCTTCAGCCTACTTTAAGCCAGTGGCAAAATGTGGTTTTTATCAGAAAAGCTGGTGGGAGATCAGACAAGGGCGCCTGCAAGCCCTTAAGACACAAGCATGGACCCCGCCAGAGCCTTAAACTCCTGCCCTGACCGTACAGCCCAGTTTCCAAGTGGCACCATGCTCTGGCAGGGCCTGGGACAGTCTTTTGCACTTCTGTTCTCCATCTCCATCTCCATCTCTTCCCCCCTTCCTCCCTTCCTCTCACCTCAGAAGCATCTACATTCCCACCTGACACTCCAGGTTGTCCCCTTAATTGATTTTGTTTGTTTCTTTCTCTCTTTCAAGTCTTTGAAAATGTGTCAAGATCTTTTGAGCCACATCAGCAGGGTGCACGCTGGCCAACTCTCCAGTTAATGAGCTGAGACAGAAACAGAGCCTAGCTCTCCACAGCTATAGCGGGTGGCGTGAGAGTGACCCCATCACAGTAATAAAAAATATATGTTGTCAGTGCTGTGTCTGCAAACCAGGCATGATTGAAAAGTGGCTGCAACAGCTCACCCAAGTTGTGCATTCAGCACTGTTGGGTGTGGCTTCGGCCTGGGCTGGGTGTTTTTCTCCAGACAACTCTGACCTTGGCCTCCTGCTGCTCAGGCCTCTGGCCAAGCCAGTCTCCAGCCAAGCTTGCCCAATCTATAACCTCTGTGCTTCTCCATATTGGATGAGCCTTTAGGGCCTGCACGCTTGGATGTTAATTCATTCAGCAAGCATTTATTAAGTCTCTTCCCTGTGTTCTTTCATTGGGTGAATCAAACAGACACTGTCTTTATACTCATAGAGTGTGTCATCTTGAAGGGACATAGCTAATTTGTAAAGGTTACTTTGTGTCAGTGATGGGCTGGGGGGTTAAGGATATGCATGGGTGGCCTAGGAATGGCCACCACCTCTACAGAAAGTCTTACTTAAAAAAAAAATAGGTTGGTCGGGCAGTGGTGGCGCACGCCTTTAATCCTAGCACTTGGGAGGCAGAGGCAGGAGGATTTCTGCGTTCGAGGCCAGCCTGGTCTACAGAGTGAGTTCCAGGACAGCCAGGGCTACACAGAGAAACCCTGTCTCAAAAAAACAAAACAAAACAAAACAAAAAAAACACCTAAATAAATAAATAAATAAATAACATCTTCCACGCCAGACAAAACAAAACAATATAATGACCTTGTGTGATGTCATCCCCCAGCTAAGACCCTGCTGCTTTCCAGGAAGTTTCTTGCCTGTTTCTTTCTACTTCTCGCTATATTGTGCTGCTATTTTGAAACACATCCGAGATTTATTTCTAATGTCACAGCTTCTTGGTCTGGACTTTGCATCAGCCAGAGGTCAGCGCGAAGCTGATTCTCGAGTTGCCGAGGTGTCTCAGAGACACTGAGTAGTCTGATAGCTGGTAAATCAAAGTTCAAATCTTGTTCTTCTCCATCACAAGCTGTAGAGCGTCAGGCCGGTCACTCAACCCTGTCTCACATCCCTCACAGTCTTAAGTAAGAGAGGGACTGAGCTCTGGAGCTGTCCCCATGGCCACACGGAGAGCTTGTAAAGTCCCCAGCCACATACCTGGCACCAAGCGAGTGTTCTGTATGTTTTCTTCCCTGGTCCTGATGTGTCCATCAAAGCAGCTGCATGCTGAGTGCCACACTCTACCTCCAGCATGTAAGATGTAATGAGACTGGAGAGGTCGCTGGAGAGGGCTGGAGAGGTAGCGCAGTCAGTAAAGGGCTACCTCGCAAGCATAAGGACCCGAGTTTTATCCCCAGCACCCCCCCCCCAAAAGGCCATGTCTGAAGAGTGGGTGGGGTAGGCCCAAAGCAGGAAGACACATTCCTGGCCACAAAGAAAGATGTAAGACATCTGGGTGGTTCCAAGAACTAACTTTCCACTGATCTTGGTTACCCCTCCCCTCCTTGAGGTCTTTTCTAGTGTTACAGCTTGCTGAGTTCAAAATTTATAAAACAACCAATCATGTGAAACCACGTGAAAATACAACCAATCATGTGTAACCGCGCGAAAATTCCTTCCTTTCCCTACCCCTTACTCTAAAAAGCTCCTTAGCCTACCACTTGGGGTCAAACTGTACTCCTGCGAGTGTGTGCAGTTTGAACGCTGGCTGCCAGCTCTCTTCCCTAATAAACCTCTGCTGATTGCATCCAGGTATGGTGTCTTGGAGTTTGTGGGTGTTTGCGACTTCCCGAGATTTGAGTAAGGGTCTCCCGAATTTGGGAGTCTTCAAGTTAAAAACACTTGTTGCTCATACAGAGGACCTGGTTCTGTTCCAAGCCTCCACAATGTGGCTCACAACCATCTGTGACTCCAGTTCCAGGGGATCCAATGCCTTCTTCTGACCCCCAAGCACATATGTGGTACATATACATGAAGGCAAATATTCAGCACAGAAACCAAAAAATAAATCTTTTTTGAAAAGCCACGTGAGGTGAATACGCTTATAATCTCGGTACTTTAGAAGCTCAGACAGGTGGCTCTCTGAGACTCATTGGACAGGTAGGCTAGCCTAATGGTGAGCTCCAGGCCACTGAGATATCCTGCCCCCAAAACCAAAGTGGATGATCCATGAGAAACGACCCCCAAAGATGTCCTCTGACCTCATGCCTACACATGCATGCATTCCTATACACACATATACACCCAGACACTGTCACAGGGCACAGATATGCCTGCAACAGCAACATTCAGCACACACCTGTCATAACATCAACCTCCCCTGCCTACTCTTTATGTATCACAGACCACCCACTGCCACATGATGTCACTAAAAAAAAACAGAGGCCACATAGGTTTCATCAAGTTCAAGTCCTAATGCTGGCTCCAACTTTTGTAGCCCAGGCTTCATAGCCTGGGGGAGGGGGGTGCAAGGGACACTTGGCAACGGGAACTGTGTATACCCAAGCCAAGCACCCTCAGCTTGCTTTTAAAAGGCTTGACCTGCTTCTGGGAAAGCTACGAACACCAGGCTCCTCTCCACCGTGGGTGGCAGCTGGAGTTAAAGCCCCAATAACTCAGACAAATGTGGCCGACGCCAGAGAGGAGTCAAGGGCCTGGCTGGGACGTCTGAGGCCAGCTTGGTCTTGGACCTCACTGTGTGTTTACAAGTTTCCCTTTGACAATTCAGTTTTGAAGATGGGCTTCATTAAAGGGCAATTATAGGTTAAGTGACTTGCTGGCTCGCTGCCTAATGTGGAAAGCTCGACTGTGACAATCAGATAATTCTGAGATTAAGCAACAACACAGAGATTGCTACTGAAAGCAGCGGTCTAAGAGAGTAGAAGACGCTCCCCAGCCATGACCTCATCCCAGGAGCACCGTCTGGGTAGGAAGTCTACACTCATGGGGCCAGCAGACTCTAGGGACCTCCAGCACTGGGGTGACCTCTTCTGGGAAAGGGGACTGGGAAAGGCAAAGGGCTCTCTGCTTAGAATGCTGAGCTGTCCCTCCTCATTGGACTCAGCCCTTCTGGAGGCTCCTCCTGGGGTACCAGGAACCAACCTTTCTCGTCTGTGCTGTGACCTCCGTCTTTCCCTGTTTGTCAACACATCTTTGCCAATGTCCTCACAGATGTCTATCTCTAAAGTTCTCTGACCTGCAAGGTACCACCACCTCCCGTTTCCTGAAGCAATGGGTATTATAGGAAACTTACTGTTGTATGTGAGAAAAATCCCCCTCTAAATGGTCACTAGGGCAGAAGAAAGAGGTTAAGTATTGGTACATAGAGCTTTCAAGCAAGGAAGGAGTTGGGCTTGGGCGTGGCTACATCCAGGGGCATTGACCATCGTTTTCTCTTCAGTTTCTCACTATCAGAGGCTCTGTAAGCATTGAGGTGAGATGATGCAATCAGAACTCATGAAGTCACGTGCTTCCAACTGATTCCTTTTAGGGTCCTAGGATTTAATATGATTGGACCGTGAGAGCCATGTGATTGGTTGGATAGATGCCTAAAAGCGTTCCCGATTGGACAAACCATTGATTGATTTCCAGTTGTTTGAGCTAAAATGCCACTATCGAAAACAACCTATAGAAGGAAGAGTTTGTTTTGGCTTACTGTTCCAGAGTAACAGAGTCTGTTGATAGCATGTGAGCAGGAGCCGGGATCTGAGGAGTCACATCTCAACCTCACACAGGGAGCAGAGAGAGCAAGCAGGAAGTGAGGGAGACTAGAAGCCCTCAAAAACTCTCCAATAATGTACTTCCTCCAGCAATGATCTCCACTCTCCATCCTAAAGGTTCTAGAATGTCCCCAAACAACACTGCCACCTGGGGACCCAGTGTTCATATATCTGAGCCCATGGGGACAATTCTTACTCAAACCACCATGCCACGGGTGCCCTTAGGATACATGACTACTTCACACCACAGCCCGATGGGAGCTGAGGCTGGGAGTGATGTAGGGGTAGTGCCTCAAAAGAATACCAGGATGGGAAAGGAGAGTAGACACCAGGAAGCCAAAAGTCTCACCAGCATGCTTCTGGCCTCTATTGTGCGAGCTGACTGACGCTAGTGTTGTAAAAGTTCTGTTCTGTCCAACCATCATCATGAAAAATAGTTGCTAGAAGATCGAACTCTCAGCCCCTCCTCTCCAACTGAAGGATGGGGGTCTGAGAATTGGCATTTTAACACGTCTTCTGTTGGTCTAACGTTTTAGGGTTACTGCTGTAGGGTAAGAACTGCTATCCCCATGCTCATGAGCCCCTTGATGTCCCCACTTAATCCTCATCACATGTCACAGGCAAAGGAAGGAAGGCCTGGAGGGTGGCCTGAGTTACTCGTGAGACGATGGGTCTCTGCTCCTGTGAGCACTGACGGTAGGCCCACTCCTGCTGTACCCAATAGCTCTTCTTCCTTTGTCCTGCTGGCAGATGGTAAGCTCTCTGTAAAAATTAACAGTCATGCAGGGGGCTAGGGAGATAACTCAGTTACTAAAGTGCTGGCTGTACACAAACAGGGTGAGTTCAATCCCCTGAACTCACAAATGGAATCTAGATGTGGTGATGGGTATCTATGATTCTAGCAGTGGGGAAATGGACACAGGGGGTTCCCTGGGACTCACTGCAGAATCAGCTTAATCAGTGTGAAAATGTGTATCCATACCTACACACACACACACACACACACACACACACACACACAGAGAGAGAGAGAGAGAGAGAGAGAGAGAGAGAGAGAGAGAGAGAGAGAG
>JANHMN010000024.1:26832579-26845822 GCA_030674055.1 Rhabdomys pumilio
GAGAGAGAGAGAGAGAGAGAGAGAGAGAGAGAGAGAGAGAGAGAGAGCTTTCATAGCATACTTGGGTTTCCAGCTCTGCCTTCTTTGTCTTCCAAGGTTCATACTCACAATGACATCTGAGCACCAGAGAGACCCTCATTCATACCTAGGGGCCAGCCAGTTCTGTGCAAAACAGATGCCAGGTAAGAAAACACCATGCCATCTTCTTCACTATGGGTACAGGCATGAGACACAAGCGACCTGAAAACAGCTGGCGACTCTAGGGACTCTCTTGAAGAAGGGAGTCTTAGCAGGTGGTGCCATGGCAGGGTGCCCTTGAAGGAGAAGCACAAGTACCGAGCAGAGGTATGGGAGAGGATTAGCTACAGGTCTGAAGAGTCACTGGCTCAGTCTGCCCCAGCCTGAGCCTTGCCCCCCACAACCTTATTAAGTGTGTGACTTCCGCTCCAGATAGCCGGAGAGCATGTTTTATCAATATTGGTATCACAAACAAGTCAGGCTCAGGGACAGATGGAGAAGGGTGGCCGTGGCACCATGATTTGATCCACCTTCGCTGGATCAAGCCTCCCAGGGTTTGGTTGTGACATTCAACAGGAAGTTGGAACCTGGGAGTATATTAGTAAGTAGGAGAGAAACAGTCTTGGGCCAGCGGAAGGGCTGAAGAGTGGCGTCTCTCACCCACATGTTCATTTGGTTCCTTAGCAGAAACACTGCCCAGCTACTGCTCTGTGTGGTTTTGTTTGGGGACCTGAGACTTCACAGGCTCTAGATAAAGAGTCACTACCAACAAGCGCTGGGCGTTTAGACTGTCTCTACCCCTCATCTCCCAGAAAGGAGAATGCAGGTCAGACTCAGAGCATGCAAAGGATCGGTGGCCTAATAAGACGTGCCAAGACCGGACCTGTGTCCATAAGAAACTGGAGGGGGAGTGAACCCAGCCCCAGCTAGCAGGATTGAAACAAAATCAAGGACCAAGTGCAACTCGGGGGTCAGAAAGGTTGAGCAGTCAGAGGTCAGAGTCCACATCCCAAGTGGAGAACCAGAAATATGCAAAATGCAGCTAATTGGGCATAGATGAGCTGGGTGGGCAGCTACCATAGCTGGAAAGGCAGAAAGGGGTGAGGAGGGCACCTCACTGTCAAACCAGGAATTTGTGGTCAAGCTTAGGGTCTCAATAAGGGGCAAGGAGAAACTGGGGTTGGGCCCAGTCCTGACAAGGCGGGCTCTGTGGGATGGCAGAGTGAAAGGTTAGTAAGGCTGTGGTCCCTTCTGCTAGAGGGCAGAAGCTAAGAACCATTCTAGGACTGAAGATGACATAGAACAAGCCAACAGCAGATGCCTGTGGTCTCATAGCTCAGCAGAGGAGGAACCTTAGTGCCCACACCAGTCCTATTGACAGCAACACAAGGATGAACCTGCTGGGGCACCTGGTGCTGCATTAAAACCCACACTCGAGAAATCTTAGTGATGAATATATCTTCATATCACAAGCAAGGAAATGGGAGCACAGAAATCTTAAGCCCCTGCCACAGAGCTAACAAGGGGTAGAGCTGGTTTGACCGGGGTGGCTCCCGTCTAAGGCCCAGGCTTTGATGGACTCTTTACCTGTCCTGTGAACATTTTCAAATATATGCAAGAGGAAATAGGTGCATGGGTCCTTAGTAAAGTCCCCAGCAGCCACTTTTGACGTCTTTTCTCTCTTAGGTTTTGAAATATCAGGGGCTCTATAGAAGAACAGAACTGACAGAATGAATATGTATTAAAAGGAGATTTATTAGGCCGTCTCACCTGATAGGGGGTGGCCAATCGATCAATAATGGCTCTCTGTACAATGGAGAGTCTGGGGAGCCAGAAGCCACTAAATCTACAAGACTGGAGGCTTCAGCAGTACTAATCCAGCAAGGAAGTCTAGAGGCTTCCTGGGAAGCCACGGGACCCCAGGCCACATTGCAAGGTGGAAAAGGCTGGGTCCCAATTTCAGCGGAACACAGCAGCAACAGTCTCCAGCAGAAGTTCTCACCCTTCCTCCTGCTGGGACCCTTTGATAGAGTTCTTCGTGTCATGGTAACCACCCACCATACAAATATTTTCGATGCTACTTATGTAACAGTAGTTTTGCTACTATCGTGAATTGTAATGTAAATATCTGATATGCAGGATATCTGATATGCAACCCCCTCCATGAAAGGGTCCTTTGGTCCCCAAAGGGGTCACGACCTTACAAGTGGTTTGTAAACAAGATGTGAGAGCAACTAGACAAACGGTTTTCACTTCAGATCCCCTTATATCTGGGCTCCAGGCAGAAGGTGTTGTCTATGCTTAACATAAGTTTTCCTACCTCGACTAACATCTCACGTGGGTGTGCTGGAGCCTTGCCTCTTAGCTGAGCCCTCTCAGGTAACCATCACAATGGAGACTCAGTGTGTGCCAGACAAGCGCACTTCCACTGAGCTACGTTCCCAGCCTTCTAATCCAGCGTCAAGGTGTCCATTCTTCCTAGCCTTTCACCTGCAGACTGTTTACTTTAGGAGGAGGCTGGAAACCTTAAGGTGGAATGCAGCCACCAGCATCAGCCATGCATTCTTCAGTGTTTATGTCAAGAGATAACACTTCCTTCCCCATAACCATTACGTCTCCATCACAGCACACAAAATCACACCGCCATCTGCTTCTCAACCCGGGATTAAAGTTCTCCGGCCATCCCAGTGAAGTCTCTTGACAACTGATTTCTTCTAATTGGGAATGAAATGAGGGGACAGGAGAGATGGTTCAGCGGTTAAGAGGGCTTGCTGCTCAACCGTGAAGATCTGAGTTCAGATTCAATGCCTGGAAACTGTAGCTCCAGAGGCTCTGATGCCCTCTTCTGGCCTCTGCCTGCACCTGTACACACGTGTGTGAATACACGCACATGCACATGTATGCACATACACATATAAAACTAAAATAAATCTTTAAAAAAATAAATAACCAAAGGAGATATAACCCTTAGAGTGAAAGCTGAATTATTTGAATCTCTCAGATCGCTGATTCCCTACCCCCCTCTCCATGCTGATAGATTCTCATGCCGTACATAGATGGGAAACTGAGGCATGCTTCTAGGGTTTTCCATTAACAAGGGACAAAGTCAGGACCAGGCTTGGCTGGTTCATCGGAGCTCAACAGAGCCTGCTCTTATGTATTTGTGTCTATTTTTGCACCAGCAGAGAAGTTAGTAGAATGGGCATTCTCTAGCGTGTGAGTTCTCAGGATATAATTCACTTTAATCTTTTAAGCATTTGACAGTATTTGCTCGAAAGAAGGAGCAACAAGTACATAATTATTGCACTAATTAAGCTGCCAAAAACACAGGCGTGCGGGAAGAGCACCTTTGAAACGGGAGCCCACGACGCATCAGCATCTGCTGTAAGCTTATTAATCACCTAACAGGCAATTAGCAAGCTGTTACTGTTTGAGGCTGCTATGTAAATAAATTCTTGGGTTAATTTCTTCCTCTGATAATAAAGAAAACATTATGAAAATTAGCTAAGCGACAATGTAAATGGATCTTCACTGTTAATTATACGACAGTGTTACATATGCAAGGACCCCAGAGCTGATAAAGGCCCTGGTTCCCTCCCTCCCCATTGCCCTCTACCAGCCCCCACCTTGGCTGTATTGCTTTAAAAAATAAAAATGTTGACACAGGTAAGGAGTAAGGGGGAGCTTCGGGGACTGAAGTCACAGCTGTTTGCTTGAGGCTTGCCCAAAGCAACTGTCAACGCCACAAACTGGAATGTTCCGTGGTCTCAGCCTTAAGTGTGGCCTTGGGCTTGGCCAATGACTCCTTCCAGGAAGGGAGTAAGGGAAGGGGCAGAGGACCAGATCTAGGGTGCTCACCTCATGGCTATCAGTTCCCAGGGGCTACTCTTCAATGCGGTGTCACTGTTCACCGCCTGGCAGTTCCAGAACTATGTGTGGCATCTGTGAGATAGGGGCCACTGGCTCTTCCATCTGGTGAGGAATGGGAGATGATGTTCTGTGAGCCCTGACACCAGAGTTCAAGCCTCCACCACTCAGCGGCTGCGAGGCCTCAAAGGATTGCTTCCCTTCATCTCAGTTCTGCAAAATAGAGGTGATGGGCTAGGGGGAGAGGCGTGCATCTCCTGAGCAGAGGGCATGCTGGGAAATCTCAGATCCTCAGCGATTATGTGGATGCCTGGTGGGCATGAGGGCTCCCTGTAATTCTAGCACCCAGGAAGCAGAAGCAGAAGATCCCTGGCACAAGGTGGCTGGCTAGACTGGCTGAGTCTGTGAGCTCTCTGTTCAGGGAAAGACCCTGCTTTGAACATAAGTAAAAGAGCAATCAAGGAGGACACCTGGCATTAACTTCAGGCCTCTACATACGTGTGCATACATGCAGACATACCATGTAGACACGTGAACACAAGTGCACATGCACACACATCCACTACACACACACAAACGCTAGCACATACGTGCACACACATGCACACATGCACATACTGCTTCACTAGAAGTGACAGTAGCCACACCTCCATGGCCTAGTCTGTGATGGACAATGACACAGGGTGTTCTCCCTAGAGTCCTCTGCTCAGAGCTGCCCACGCTCAGAGTTCAAACAAAGTTTACCGTCATCATTGGCTTTGATCTGGCCATTCAAACTGACAGCAGTTTCATGCCTGGCTCTAAGCAATGGCGGGAACCTAGAGAGGAAGTGTGTGTGTGTGTGTGTGTGTGTGTGTGTATGTGTGTGTGTGTGTCTGTGGTGAGATACTCAGTCCCACCTATCATTACAGCTAACCACAATGGGCAAACTGGGGACAAAGTCAGCACCTAGCTTTCTGAGAAACTGGGGCCTGGACATTTTAGGGGAGGGCCTAAACAAGTCCCGCGAGACATCATGTAATGGCTGAGCAAGGCTCTGGATCACATGATAGGTTGGTTCTTGCTTATGAAGGCTCTCCGAGTGCGCCCACACATACACACAAAATGATATTCAAACAAGCAGAAATATCATACTCCACCTTCTCGTTGGCAAACATCAGAAGGGTACTGATGCTGCACTGGTGAGGAGAGGGAGGCAGGCAGTTCTGGCATCCTGTGAGGGGGAGTAGGGTACAGCAGCCCTTGAAGGCAGCGTGGCAACCCCGATGAAAACACCAAGTGCACAGCCCCTTCTGCCCAGCTCTCGGTTTCACGTTATTTAGCCTAGCTGATCAACTCTGGGGGCTGCAGAATGACTTATGCATGAGAATATTCACTGCCACCATAATTGCAATACCAGGAGACCAGTGACATCCTAACGTCTATTAATAGGACACTTTAATAAATTACAGGCATCAACAGGACGGAGTGCCATGCAGCTATTTAAAGGCGCTCCAGCGCCCTGTGTGCTGAGACAGTGTTATGTTAAACAGGGTCTGTGTCACCAAAGCCCCCCATGTCTATGAAAATAATCCTCTGTGTACATATCACACACATCATAGGTTGGTGGGTGTACAAGCTCACCCTGTACAGAAGGCTTTGCACAAAAATTAATTTGCCTCTGATTGGCCCTGGGAAGTGGACAGCAGAGGGAAGAGGCCGTACTGGTCCTGATGTATATGTCCACAGGCCGTCTTCAAGAGCCAACAGGCTTTTGTGTGTGCCGGTCTGTTTTCCTTTGCCTCCTGCTTCCCCCTTTCCCCCCACTCCAGCATCTCGGAGGACACTATCAGCACAGTGTGCTATGCCCATGTATAGCCCACTGGTGGAAGAGCCTGACCAATTTGTCCACTGTACTGGTAATCTTGAAAAAGACTATTTTGTTAGTAAGGCTCCTTGGGGACTGGTGTCCTGGCTATCAGCAGCACTTTCCTGTAGTCGGCTCAGTACCAGGCCCTTGCTCTGAATCAAGGAACTTGGGCAAGGACAAGCTCTTTTGTGGTTTTGGATTTTTCCATGGAGTCCATTTATTGATATATATTATATTTATTATATTATATTATATTATATTATATTTTACATTACACACACACATATATATACATATATACACACATATACATATACATGAACGACATGCACTAGACAAAACTCTGAATCTCCAGGGTACATTAGGGTATAACACACACACACACACACACACACACACACACACTCCTATTCTTGTTAGACTCTGCCTCCCCCATTTTAAGAACCACCACCTCTCACTGTTGAGTCTCAGCCTTGCCCACCGCAGCTGCTGAACAAGCCTTTGTCTCATGACAGCATCCTCATAAACCCAAGATGCAGCTCACACCTCTTACACTTGCCCTCTTTCCCACGCAGAAATCTTTACCACTCTAACAGGGTCTCTGGCAGGCCCCCCAGGTCTTCCGCAAGTCGGCCAGTCTCCTTACTGCACTCTTCAAACCTTGATATGCTTTTAAATCTGTGACACCTAGAAATAAGTGAAAATTCTGGAAAGCAGCCAACAGCACAAGCCAAAAATGAGGCTGTCACTCGCTGATGCCGGAGGTGCCAGCTCTGGCTAGGTCACTGAGAGGCAGGCCTCCTTGGTTTAGCAGCTGGATTATACTATCATACTATGGCCTCTATTGATCTTGCTGCTAAAATACACACACACACTACACACACACACACACACACACACACACAGAGAGAGAGAGAGAGAGAGAGAGAGAGAGAGAGAGAGAGAGAGAGAGAAAGAGAGAGAGAGAGAGAGAGCGCTCTTAGACGGACTATTTGCGTCCCAGTGTCTGTCATCTTCTACTTAGGACTTCAAGTCTTTGAACCTAAACCAAAACCAGCTCCCACTCCACCCGGATCCACTCATCCTCACTGAACACCACTCTAGTGCAGACCTGCCAGGGTTGTGGAGGTCTCCATCCCAGAAGGGTGATAGAGAACTTTGCTCCTATGCTGGCTTCAGCACAAACCAACAAGACTAGACACGGTCTATATCATTGTTAGGTAAGGGGAGGTGACATCTGGCCTGCCATCAGAATAGCTGTTGTTACCTCCTCTCAGTTGTGTCACACAAACCTGCTATGACCTTTGCACCCACTAGAAGGAACAGCTCCCCGCCCCCCATCACCACGGTTGCTCATGGGCAAAGGCAACACGGCCAGTGAGTTTCAGGTTGAAGTTGGCCAGCCCTTGTTTGGCCTGGTTGGGCCATTGAGTTATGAACGTACCAAATGTTTATGAGCCAGCCTCCATGGGTGTCTACCCACTGCTCAGACTTCTGTCTTTTGCTCCAGGTGGCTGAGACCAAGGAAAACAGCCAGCATGGTGTGCTGAAATGTAAGGGAAGTGTGGGCCTGTTGCTTTCAGCATGGCTGGGACTATGGGCCTCATGCTATAGTGCCTTCTCTGCTTCATCTTCTCTCTCTCTCTCTCTCTCTCTCTCTCTCTCTCTCTCTCTCTCTCTCTGTGTGTGTGTGTGTGTGTGTGTGTGTGCGCACATGTGGAGGTCAAAAATTGGCACCAGATGTTTGCCTCAATTACTGTCCACTTCTCATGTTTGAGCCAAGGACTCACATGGCCTTACTGGCTTCTAACTCCTTCTGTAAGGAGGTAGGTGTTTGAGTTTGCTTTCTATTGCCAGGACAAACACCATGACCAAAAACAGCATGAAGAGAAAAGGGTTTTTTTTTTTTTTTTTTTTTCATCTTATGGTTTACAGTTCATCATGAAGGGAAATCAATGTAGGAACCTCTAGGCACAGAATGAGGCCAAGGAGGGATGCTACTTCATGGAGGGATGCTACTTCATGGAGGGATGCTACTTCATGGAGAGAAGCTACTTCATGGCTAGCTCAGCCTGCTTTCTTACACAGCCCAAGACCACCTTTTCAGGGATGGAAATAATCAATTTTTAAAAATCAATAATCAATTTTTTAAAATGGCCTATAGACTCACCTACAGGTCAGTCTGTTTAGACATTTTCTCAATTGAACATCCTTCTTCCTGGGAGACTCTAGCTTATGCCAAGTTGACAAAAAGAACTAGCCAAGACACTTGGCCTTGAACTCTCCATGCTCCTGACCTGCTAGGATTTCGGGCTCAAACTCTCTTGTCGGCTCTTCTGTTCTCTCAAACATCTGTGCACACATATATACATGTAAGCCTTCCTTCCAAAAGTACATGTAACAGGGATCAAGGAACAGACACAAAAGAAATGCACATGGAATTGAAAACAGTGACTTGCCTATGTGTGCACATGTGCATGCATGTGTGTGCAGGGGCTCATGTGTACATGAGTGTGTGCAAGCCAGAGGCCAACCTTGACTGTCATTCTTCAGGTGTCTTCCACATTGGTTTTAAAGACAGTCTCACTGGCCTGGAACTTACCAAGTAGCCAGAGAGCCCCATGGATATGTCTGTTCCTCCTCCAGTACTGAAATAATGTGTGCCCAGATTATTATCATGGGTCTGGGGGCTCAAACTCAGCTTCCTGTGCTCTCCTCATCCTTTAATGACTGAGTCGTCTCCTCAGCCATCCAAACTGATTATTTGAAGTTAGTTATTTATGTGTGTATGTATGTATGTATGTGTGTGTGTATGTATGTGTATGTGTGTATTTATGTATGTGTGTGTATGTATGTATGTGTGCATGTATGTATGTGTGTGTTTGTATGTATGTATGTGTGATATGGCGACAGGCCAACCATGGTGCATGTGTGGAGGTCAGAGGACAATCTGATGGGTTTCATTCTCTCTATCTGCATTTATGTGAGTTCCAAGTATCTAAGTTAAGTCACCAGCCTTGCTCAGCGAATCTCTTTACCCACTGAACCATCTTGCCAGCTCCCAAATTAAACTGTTTACAAAATAGTAATTTGTAACTCCAAAGTATTTATCCAATAAGTTAAAAAGTATAATAGACTAACCTGTAGCCCGCCGATCCCAATTCGGCATTACAAGATGGCGCTGGTTTCCTGTTGCACCACTTGTAAACAAGTCTACTGCGCATGCGTCAGCACGATTCTGGCGCGAACCTCTCCCGAGTGGGTATATGCTAATGAGGTATTGATGCCTTAGCCAATCCTTGCATGGCAACCCCTACCCAGGCGGGCCTATGCAAATTGGTCTATGCAAATTGGGTCGGCATGGCGACCAATCAGAAATGATATGCAAATTGGGTCGGGCAGGGCAACCAATCGGAGAAAGCCACGCCCCCTCTCCCCTCTATATGAGCAGCACTCTCTGGCTGCTTGAGGTCCCAGCTTCACGATGGGGTGCTCCTGCAATGAAGTGTGTTGAGAAGATCCCGGTCCTTCTTCCTGGTTGAGCAGTCACGACACTAACCCAAAAGATGTGATGGTCCTCTGTGAAGTAAACAATATCCTCCGGCAGGAACATGGGAAAGATTGACAGCAGCTGCCCTCATGGTCCCTCTGGGCACACTCTAGAGGTTTGCCCTTTGCTTTCCTCTTCTGTTCTGGGGTCTTGGTTCTGGTCCTCTGGGTATTAAGCTGGAGGGATCATCAGGAACTGCTGGTAAATCTTCGGTCTACTGAGGCGGACTCCAGGCCCAGGATGGGGAAGCAGATCCCTGCAGAATCTCTCCTTAGCTCCACCCACCCACCAGGAGATGATCTCAGAGTGGAACATGGTCAACACACAGTAACTGCTTACTGTGTCCTGCCACTGTCTGACACACTTGTCCTCATGATAGCCTTTCCAAGCAGCTATGCCCATTTCCCCAGTCTCACAGATGAGGAAAGAATCACAGAGAGGTCCAGTGGTTTGCCGACCATCACACAGTACATAGAGTGGGGGCCTGTCAGGCAGCAGCCTCAAATCGCTAACCATACCTCACGTTCACAGCCTCACGGGCTGCAGACACCGCGGGAGCCAAGGCTGTGCCTCATTGTCCCCTCTTTGTGGCTGTTGTGAGTCACTCTCCACAGAGCTGCGGGGACTGTTCTTGTCACGCATTGGTCCATCAACCACTACTGCTCTGCTCAGCCCACAAGGCATCCCAGCAGAAGGGACACAAAGCCAGGCACACCCTTCCCTTCTCTTGTCACGGAGGCCCTGCCTGTTGCTGTAGCAGACCTTGAAGCAGACCAGTGTTTTCTTACCAAGTGGCTGTGGGCTGTCTGCTTGCCCTACAATTCTGCTGGCCTCCTCTGCAGAACTGAAAGCTATGAGGCTGCAATGAGGTATGGGCTCAGACCACAGCCTAGTGAGCAGAGATGCCCCTGGTCCCGCCCTGACCACGGCCACCCCCTGGCCCCACCTTGACTCTGCCCTGCCCCCTTGTCCCACCCTGCCCCCACTCCCTTCTACCCGACTTTAGTGCCTCTGTCCATTTGCTCTTTCCTCCTTGGTCAGCTCTCTGAGGCCTCTAAGGTGGAACCTGTGACCACAAGGGCCAAGGAGGGCCCCGTGCCCCAAGTCACAAGCATATCAGCCAGAATCTTTCTGGCTTCACCCCTGAGCACATGAGCTAATAGAACTGAGGTATTTCCAGCTTTGAGAGCATTCAAGGTGTGAGCACTCAAGGTGTGTGGACATTAGTATCTGTGTGTTTAAGGCACGATTCACATCTTATGAAGACGAGTCATTTTTAAGCTCGGCATCCAGTGCCAGTTCAGGACATTGTGAAACTGTTTCTATTTAGTTCCAGAACATTCTCTTCACACCTAGCCCTCCCTGTTCTGACTCCTTAGCCCTGCTGCCAGCACTATATGTCTGGGTGAGCTTTCCCAACTCAGACCTTTCATTTAGATGGGGGGCTGTGTAACATGTGACCTTTGCTGCCCAGTTTCTTTCATTCAACATGTTTTTGAGGTTCATGCATCTTGTAACATGGACTAATGCTTCATTCCTTTTTAGAGCTGACTGATATTCCATTTAGCCCCTATTAATTAAAAAAAAAAAAAAAAGGACTGGACAGTGGTGATGCATGCCTTTAATCCCAGTACTTGGGAAGCAGAGGCAGGCAGATCTCTGTGAGTTCAAGGCCAGCCTGGTCTACAGAGCAAGATCCAGGACACATAGGGCTTCATAGAGAAACCCGGTCTTCAAGACAAAAGAAAACAAACAAACAAAAAAGGGGAGAAATAGTAACATTCAGGTAAAACATAGTAGCTGATTATCCAGTATCAAGCATTCAGCCCTGAAAAAAATATATGTATGTGTACATATATATGTATGTACACATATATGTCTGTATACATATATACATATGTACACAGATTATATACATACATACATACATGCACACATGTATTTACAGATTGAGCAGTTATATTTAGGAGTGTGTGTGTGTGTGTGTGTGTGTGTGTGTGTGTGTATAACAATAATTAATGAAAAACAGGCCATGAATTTGAAAGAGAGCAAGAAGGGATATATGAGGAAGTCTGAAGGGAGGGAAGGGAGAGGGAAAATGATATAATTGTATCATAATTGTATTTTCTGGTCAAGGGCTTCCCTGTGGCCAGGTATGTGTAGGTCCAGGCAACTATGAATAAAGTTCAAAGAGGAAAAAGGAGGAGAAAGGGAATGGGGGAGGGGGCATTGACTCTGATGGAGGTCGAGAGTGAGTCCCTGTGTTGTGAAAAGCACAACCCCACTCCCACCAGAACTGTGGGGCAAATCAGGAGACACAGGCAGAAAGCCCCATCCCACACTGTCAGGTGAATATGTTTGAGTAGAAGGTAAGATGTCCAGTCCTCAAGGAGTAAGGATCTGAGTGTGGGGCTGAGGTCAGGGATGACCAGGGAAAGAGGGACACTGTCTTAGTTAGGGGCTATAGCTGTGATGAAAGTCCATGACCAAAAATAACTCGGGGAGGAAAGGGTTTATTTGGCTTACTCTTTCACCATTACCATTCTTCATTGAAGAAAGCCAGGGCAGGAACCCAGAGGCAGAAGCTGATGCAGAAGCCATGGAAGGGTGTTGCTTACTGGCTTGCTCTTCATGGCTTCCTCAGTCTGCTTTCTTATAGAGCCCGGACCACCAGCCTGGGGCCTTCTCCCATCTATCACTAATTAAGAAAATGTCCTACAGGCTTGGCTACAGCCCGATTTTATAGAGGCACTCAGTTGAGGTTCTTTCCTCTCAGTTGACTCTAGCTTGTATCAAGTTGACATAAATTAGCTAGTACAGAGACCACACAAGAACAAGGTTGAATCCAAGTCCTGGGGCTGGAATAGATGTGACTTCCAGACTAGGCAAACTGTTGCCATGACACCAGAAACAAGAAGCAGCAGACACCTAGGTTAGACCCACAGGAGGACAGGAAACCCCAGGGTTTCATCCCGATTTTTCCCGTATTCACTCACCTTTCTCTTACCCTCTGCTGGGGGCTCCCTTCAAGTCAATGCCACTACAGTGGCCCTCCAGAAAGTCACCGGGCTCAGTTTTCTGCAGAGCCAGAGACTCCAGGTCCACTCCTGTGAGATCTAGGGAGCAGACGGCCAGATTGCATCCTGCAAACATGCCAGGGCAGTTTGAGGACCTACAGGCTGCTGTTACTGAAGACAGGGCTCCATGGGGTGGTCCACTCAACACAGAGACCCTCCTGTTTCCCTGGACTGCGGAGCCAGCTCCCTACACCTGGCCTTGGCTATGTCAGCCCAGGAGCCTAACCAACTGAAATATTGACCTGCGTCAGCTCAAAGGCTTTTGATGGTTTGTTTTCCCTTAAAGGTTTTGGAAAATTTAAACTCCCTTTTGACTCACAGCAGCCTGCTGAGGGTCTTTGCCTGGCCCCACCTGCTTTATTGGTTGGTAAGTGAGAAACAAGAGACATTCACACTGGGCCTGGCTCAAGAATCAAGAAATACATAGTGAGCTCTGGCATGGAGGGTGCAGTTGAGCAGGCAGTTTGAGGCGTAGGTTCAGGAGGGAGAGGGGGGGAGTGCACAGAGCAGGCTGTTCATGAGGTGGCAAGAAAGGATTCAGTCACTCCTGTGCTTCCACCCCTCCCCCACCCTCCCCTAGCCCTGCTAGCCTGGCCAAGCCTGGGCCACATTTAGACCAGGAAGCCAGGCCTGAAACCCCAGGGAGTCTCCAGAGGGCAGCAGGGTGTGATTGGTTTTGAAAGTGTGACAGACAAACAGTTAATAAAAACCCGATATATCGGTAGAGCAGCGCTTTCTACACTGCCTAAATGAATGCTATTCATCACAGCAGGGCACATGTGCCCCAGCCCTGTGCACAGGGGTGTGTGTGTGTGTGTGTGTGTGTGTGTGTGTGTGTGTGTACGTGCAGGCATGCATGTGTATGAGCCTGCAGGGACCACC
>JANHMN010000024.1:26849385-26876714 GCA_030674055.1 Rhabdomys pumilio
GGAGAGGAGAGGAGAGGAGAGGAGAGGAGAGGAGAGAGGGGGAGGAGAGAGTTAGAGACAGATACATAGACACAGAAAGAACATAGCAAATGATGGGTTCATGGATTTATTGCCACAGACGAAGCTAAATTAAAAGGCTGGCTTAGGAAAATAAAGCAAATCATTATTCAGGTGACATGTCAGTAGGCCTAAAAGCATGATGGGACATAAAAGGCGAGAGCTGGGGAAACTGTTATCCAGACAGTGCTGTGTATCAGCAGCTGGACTGTGGACGCTGCCCTGCCTAGCTCTGTAACCTAGGCTCAAGCCAGCAGACACCATCAAAGTGAGCCCAGACTTACGGTGAGGCAGATACTCATGAGACTTGTGGGTTTGGGGGGCGGTGTGGGGTGCTCTTCATGTCCCATTGACAGTCTTTTCTGTGCTTCCCCCTTTAGAGGATATGCTTGAGGTGCTGGAATCCAACCCATCTAGAGTAACTGAGCACTGAGTCAGTAACCACAGTGTTATTCCCCAAATCACCACTTGGGTCCCAGAAGGGCCAGTGTAAAGGCTTCTGAGATGGGCTCTGTGACCAGGTTGTTAGAAGGTGGGAGATCCCAGGCAGAGCTGGAGGAGCCCGGCATCCATGCAGCCCCCAGTCTGTCTTGGAGGCCCTCTCCTCCTGCACAGACCCCAGCTTACAGAGTGGGATCAAGATGGCCCAGGAAGTGCTTCAGGGGCTCCTTAGTCCCTGATGCTGTCTTCAGGTCACCAGCAGTCACTCTGCTCCATACCCCAGGTTCCCTGCAGGAAAGTCCTTCCCTAGGGGAGGAGGGCCTGGTAGGTAAGGATCTCCCCACCCCCCAGCAGTCTGCAGCAAGCTCGGGGCTGCAAAGGTAGCCTACCCCCAATGCATTAGCTTGTCTTCGCCTGGGAAATTACTTCAGCCCGGCATCATTTTTTATGTGCCTGTTCAATAAAATAATTATTGATGGCCTCATCCATTTAAGTCACAATCAAAATAGCAGCCGGGATGGGGCAGTCCTGTATTATATCACCCAAGTGAGAACTATTTTCTATCAATTCACAAATACATTCACATTTAAGTGAAAAATTATGCTATCTGGGATCAAATATATCAGAGGCTGGGAGCCAGGAGGGAGGGAGCTGGGGTCTGAGGGCATCTTCATTATTTAGTAGGAAAGCGAGTAGGAGAAGGGAGAGTCTGAGAGGCCCTCTGCCTGTCAGTGAGCTCCATGGAGGAAGAGCAGGCTCTTCCCCACTGGATTCCACTAGGAACCAGAGAGAAGGCTATCACTGGCTTTTCCGAGGGAGAAGAAACGGAACCATAGTGAATTAGACAGATGTGTGTCAAGTCCTCCTGGGTGTCGGCAATCATGTGCCTGTCATCCAGCAAGTGTCTTGTGTGTCTAAGATGGCTGGAATATGGGGATGGATCCGGGCAAAGGCAGAGAGGAGGAACAAAGAGAAAAAGGAAAGACAAGAGATTGAGTTAGAACAATCTCCATTCATTCTTGCTGTGAGCAGACATTACCCAGAGGACTTATCTCCTTTGTCAGAGTGAGGGTATGAGACTCAGAGAGGGAGATTCAGTTTCCCAAATGTGCACATCTTGTCAAGGAGCAAAACCATGCTTGCCCTCAGATCTGCGGGGTGTCTAAAGGTGTCCTGGAAGCTGCATTGCTGTGTAGCTATTGGTAGACACTGGGTTTGGGTACGCTGAGAGGGAACACAGCTAGAGTTGTTTGGTTGGTTATTGGGTGGTTTTTTTTTTTTTTTTTTTGTTGTTTTGTTTTATTTTGTTTTGTCTGTGTTTTGGAGAGGAACAGGCTTTCTTTGATTCGTTTTAAGGAAGAACCTAACCAAATTGGGAAGAAATGAAGCTGCCGCTGGCTAGATTCAGCAGGTGACACGGAGCTGGCTAGGCATAGGCTTTTAGGGTAGATTGCTTTTCACCTGCAGAGCTTTCTTCAGAGCCCTGCCTACTTGAGGGTGGCCAAGACCTATCGGATCACCCAGCCCAGTGGAAATCGTAACAGCTGCATGTCTTAGCATTATTAGGAAGGCAACCGAGGATGGTAGATTGTTTTTTTTTGTTGTTGTTGTGGTGGTGGTGGTCAAATACCTGGCAAGAAGCAACTTCAAGATTTATTTTGGCTGGGCAGTGGTGGGGCACGCCTTTAATCCCAGCACTTGGGAGGCAGAGGCAGGCGGATTTCTGAGTTCGAGGCCAGCCTGGTCTACAGAGTGAGTTCCAGGACAGCCAGGACTACACAGAGAAACCCTGTCTTGAAAAACCAAAGACCTGACATGTGGGTCTCTCTCACTGGCGTGTGCATGGCAAGCCAGGTCTGGACTCTAATTAGAGGTTGCAGTATTGGATACTGGAGTACAGAGGCCTGCGGAGGATTTGGAAGGTCCTGATATCATCACCACCTTGCTCCCACTTTGTCACTCCCTGTGGAGCCATCATCAGGTCTGCTCAGAGCCCATTGAAGCCTGAGGTAAAAGGTTCCTATGGTGGGGAAACACTGAGAAGAGGCAACTCTCACAACACGGCAGCCTGCCTGGTATTTGACCTTTTCTTGGCTCTTTTAATTAGCAGGAGTCCTTTCATTGGCATGAAGTTACCTGTCAAGGCATTTCACTGGCAAGGTTAGTCTTGGGAAATCCTGACCTCATGCACACATCATGTCTCCCCTTGGCCCTTGAGGCCTGTCTTTTCCACAAAGAAGACTCAGTAACTCAGTCCAGATCATCTGGACACAGTCAGCAAGATGTCCTGCTGGGTAAAAGCACGTACAGAGGAAGCTGGGTTCAAAGCCCAGAGCCCATGTGAAAATCTGAAAGCAAGGTAGAGTGTAGTAGTTCATGTCTGTAATCCCAGCACTCAGGAGGCATATCTTGGTCAGGTTGAGGCCAGCCTGGTCTACATAGTGAGTTCCAGGACAGCCAGAGCTACAAAGAGAATCTATTGCCAAAAAACAAAAGCAAAAAAAAATTTAAAAAGTAGAATGAGTGAATGGAATGAATGAATGAATATGCAAATGAGTGAGGGTATGAATGAATGAAGGTGTGAATGAATCAGGGTGTGAATGGATGAGTAAGTGAATGAGTTAATGAATGAGCGAATTAGTGAATGAGTGATGAATGAGTGAATGAGTGAATGAGTGAATGAATGAGTGAATGAGTGAATGAATGAGTGAATGAGTGAATGGATGAGCAAATGAATGAGGGTGTGAATGAATGAGGGAGTGAATGGGTGAGTAAGTGAATGAGTGAATGAGTGAATGAATGAGCAAATGAATGAGGGTGTGAATGAATGAGGGAGTGAATGAATGAGTAAGTGTATGAATGAGTAAGTGAATGAGTGAATGAATGAATGCTAAATGCAATGGCATGTTCTTTTAATTCCAGGAGCTCTAGCCTGGAGTATGCAGAGAAGAAACTGCAAGAGTGACCAACTCAGATCTCCAAACACAGTCACATTCCCTTTTGGTGGGAATAGGACTTTACTATATGAGCTAGGGACAGGAAAGGGCAGCCATTCCACCCATCCACCCAAGAAATAACAGAGTTATGGCTCATATTCTATGCCTCGGAGCCATATTCTAGACAAGGATATTGTGAAGTTCGTGCAGCCAAGAGTAGGTGCCGGTAATGTGAGCACGCACTGCCCAGGCAGAGGCTACCTGCCTAGCAGGCTGCTCTTGCCCCAGAACAGCAGCACTGCCACCCCTGACCCTGGTGGTGGAAGACAGTGCTGTTGGGATGAGTAAAGGAGACTAGGCAAGCCAGACACATGGGGAGAAGCTGGGGAGGGGTGAGGGACAGAAGCAGTCCCACTTAAGGGAAGGTAGGTAGCAAGATGAGCACAGGAGCAAGAGGGTGGACCTGAGTGCAAGGACAGGTGTAAGGGCAGGTGCAAGGGCAGGTGTAAAGACAGGTGTAAGGACAGGTATAAGGGCAGGTACAAGGGCAGGTGCAAGGACAGGTGTAAGGGCAGGTGCAAGGGCAGGTGCAAGGGCAGGTGCAAGGACAGGTGTAAGGACAGGTGTAAGGGCAAGTGTAAGGGCAGGTGCAAGGGCTGTCTTTGTCAGAAGGAACAAGCCAGGTGTCAGAGGTCTTGTTATTAGTGGCCATAGTTCTGGGGTATCTTTTGTCTGTTTGTATCTTGCTTTTAAGACATGGCTCATACCTTTAATCCTAGCACTTGGAAGGCAGAGGCAGGCCCATCTCTGTGAGTTATAGACGAGCCTGGTCTACATTGTGAATTCCAGGACAGGACAGCCAGGGCTATGTAGAGATACCCTGTTTAAATATATATACATATACGTATACGTATATGTATGTATGTATGTGTGTGTGTGTGTGTATATATATATATATATATATATATATATATATATATATATATATATATATCATATAGTCTTACTTTACCTGCATCTGGCCTGGAACTCCTGAATATCTAGGATTACAGGAGTGCTGCCACATTCTGCTGACTGTATTGTTTTTTTTATCAATTAAACACAATTTGTACATTGTACAACCAACCTTTCAAAAGGGTCTAATTCAAGGAATATTTGAGCGATCCTGTGACCATCACAAAGTTCATTTAAAAACATTTCAGAATTGGGGGAGGGGCTCACTGCCTAAAAGTACTTGCTGTTCAATCGTGAGGACCTGATTTCAAATCCCCAGAACCTACATAGAAGTAGCTAGATGTATTGTGTCTTGCATATGCCTATTATCCCAGCATTCTCAGGGAGCTCAGGGCCCAGATAACCTGGTAAGTAAGAGACCCTGTCTCAAGAAGAGTGTAAGTCAAAATAAACAAGCAAGAACACACACACACACACACACACACACACAGCATTGCACAGGCACTACCAGGCTGCCATTGACAGAATAGGCAGCTTGGAATTCTGGGGCATAGAGAAAGGAACCACAAACAGATGTCTGAGGAATGTGATGCTGCACCCGGCGTGTGGTATTGTGTGGCCCCTGTCTAAGTAAGCATCAACATGCCTGGAATACAGCATGCTTCTTTGGAATGCCATCATGGCTGCGTGTACCCTAAGAGTCTTCTTTTCACCACAGGAAGAAGAGAAAAAAAGGTGCCTGAAGTCACCTAGGAGGGTGAGTACATCCTACTTTCCACCACTTCAACATAAATACATTATCTGAAAAAATATTCTCTGACGAGGAGTGCTGTTCTTTCCTTTCCTCTCCTCTCTTTCTTATTTTCGAGACAGGATCTCAAAACTGGCCTCATTGTTTTCTCAGGTGCTGGTGTTACAGGTAGGCAGTGCCAGACCCAGCTCTGTGTGTGTGTGTGTGTGTGTGTGTGTGTGTGTGTGTGTGTTGCATTTGGGTGCACATTCAGGTGAGTTCAACTGCTCACACCAACAACATGGGCGTGGAAGTCAAAGGTCAATGTCAAGGAGTGTGCGAGTGTGTGTGTGAGTGTGTGAGTGTGTGTGTGTGTGTGTGTGAGTGTGTGTGAGTGTGTGTATGCCCCACGGCATGCATGTTGAGGTCAGAGGACAAAATCCAAGTTAGCCCTTCTCTTCCACCTTGTATAAGACATGGTTTGTGTCTTACATACCCCAGGCTAGCTGTCCCACAATGCTTCTGGGGATTCTCCTGTCTCTTCTCCCGTCTCACTGTAGGAGCCAGGATTCCAGACACTCATGTGCTACTGTAGAGAAGCTACCTCAGCATACAAAAGCATCGCATCATCTAACGTCCACTGTTGAATATAGTAAGGCAGTCGTTAGAAACAGTTAGAGACAGATGTGGCAGAGAGAGACCACCTGGCCCAGAGACCTCCAAGGCAGACAGTCAAGCCATACTGGGACAGAGCGATACCTTCCTTCCTTCTTCCATAGGAGAACCTGAGAGAGTTCTCACAGCTAGTGGGAGAGGCCAGTGTCCCAGCCTACAGAGACATGGTAGAGCACAGCACGGTGGCTCAGGTTGGCAGTGAGAGTGGGAAAAAGCACTCTAGAAGGTTCTCGGGGGCTGGGATGGAATGAGCGTGAGCAGTAGTGTTCACTCCTTGGGCAGGGTTCCAAGACCCTACTGGATGCCACCCTCGGAGCCATCAAGTCCTGGCTTGCTATAAGCCGAATGTCTCTTTTGGATGTTCTCCACCCCGCTGAGCTCATTTCAGAGCCCACAGGGTTCTCCTCGGGGCTCTATCTGCACGCTCAGGGTCTCAGCCTGTCCCTTGCTCACAGGCAGCCATATCCTCACCCCCGCTCCCCATTTAGGGAAACATTTGGGGACTTGGATCATCGATGAAAAGTTGGCATCTTTATCAGGGCAGAAAGGATGGATCTGTACTCTGGACATAATTCCATCTGTGAAGGAGAAGCCGCTCATTGGGGCCAAAGGTTACCTTCCTCAGGCAGGTAACTCCTGGAGACTTCAGGTCTGAGAGGGAAGATCTACCCAATGCCACACAGTTAACTCAGAGGATAAATGGGGGCTGCAGGTCAATCCTGAGCCCCCAAGCAGAGCTCTCTACTGTCCTTGAGGTGGGAGACTCTGGAAGTCACCTGCCCACCAGGCCCATAAGGGATGTCTCCAGGTCAGAGATAAGGCTTTTGTTGAAATCTAGACCAGAGGGCTAGGGCTACTTGGGGGGTGATCATGGTGATTGCCTGCCCCTCCCCATCAGGGTTCTAATGCTCTCCACAGAGCCCTAGAGATGACTCTTTACAAAGTCCTGTCTCACCACAAGCAGATGTCCTCAGAAAACGGGCCAAATGCTAGGATAGTTTGAGGGACAGAAAGCGGCAGGGTGGTAGGGAAGGGGGAATGGCTAACAGGCACAGAGGGTCCCAAGCAGGTTGGATATAGCCATTGGAATCTGGAGGAGGCTGTTTCGCCATAGATATCTCAAGCTATGGAAGATATCTGGGTAGGGGAGGATGGCTTAGTTGGTAAAGTTTCTGCCATGCAGAGTTCATATCCCCAGCATGGTGGAGTCCATTGATAACCCAAGTGCTGTGGAATGGAGGCAACTGAATTCCAGGGCTTCCCTGACTAGACAAGCCTGTCTAGTCAGTGTACTCTGGGTCCACGGAAAGACCATGTCTTTAAAATAAATAAATAAATAAATAAATAAATAGGAAAGCAATTGAGGAAGACACCTGATAGTTGCCTATATCTGCACTCATGTGAGTGCGCGCGCGCGCACACACACACACACACACACACACACACACACACACACACACAGAGCTACCAGGTCCCTTGGACAGCTTCCCCTGGGTCATGGTGCTTAAGGCTCCAGCAGAGGTTCCAACCCAGGTTCTTAATACTTCTCAAATGTCCACAGTGGGGCATAATCCAATGACCGCAGCAGAGCTGACCTGCAGCCCCAGAAATGCTTCCTGAAGCAGAGAGGTGCTGAGGGGGCACCAGGGAAGCATGCAAACAGAGAGATTACATAAACAGTTTACACAGTGCCGTTAGAGCTCTAAATCAGCCGACCTGCAGCCCTCCTTGCAGCCTCTGACTCCAGAACACAGCTCTGCTGTGTAAAGGATGCTCCCTCACCTGGCAGTGAGGGAGGAGTACAGTCTTAGGAAGAAAAGGCCCCAAAGGGAGACACAGACAGGGGTCCTTTGGAAATCACCCCATTCTACTCCCAGCTTCACAAGGCAGGTTGGAAAGGGGAGGAGTTTGGCCTTAAGAGAGCTGGTCAGGCAAGTGACCCAAGATAGGAAAAGGGAGTGATGTTGATGTCTTCTTCACCCACAGCTGGAGGGGAGGAAAGGAATCCAGTGTGACGACACAGGGCACCTGTCTGTCCATCAAGTGGGTGAGTGGCAGGTCTCACTTCTCAGGAAGGAACCAGGCTCCTATAAGTAAGACAGATCCTGGGTAGAACCCTCACCCTTGGCAGCCACAGAGCCACTGGGACTGCCCTGTGGGACTGACACATGCTACAGTGACATGCTCTTCAAAAAATGTTAATTCAAGTCTATATTGATGGAAAGAAGAAAATCCCCGTGCTTGCAGGACTCGTGTCTTGGCAGAGGGAGTTTCCATTAGAAAGCAAGCTGGCACATACGTGCAGTCCCAACACCGGGGAGGTAGAAGAAAATCAGAATTTAAAGTCAGCTTGGGCTGCATGAGACCCCGTCTCCAAACACAAAATTACTACTTCTTAAACATATAAGAAAGAAGGCTGTGTGGTCCCTCACCACCTACTCGCTGAGTCCACTCACACAGCCTCTCTTCTACACCTTCTGCTTAGATTTACTGGCAAACCCTGGCAGGGGTGCCCAAACTCTAAGCTCCAATCACAAAGTTTATGTTTGAGAACCAGGCTGTCAAGTTACAAAAGCAAATTTTAAACACAATGAGTTAAATGCTGTTATCATTTTATGTTGACCCACATTCAAGAATTTCCCAGGGTGCATATGGCTAACAGGCCACAGGTTGCATGTACCTACTGGAGCCTTGAAGGTTGACCAGTTGTCCCAGGCCCAGTACTTACACTCTCTCTCTCTCTCCCCATCCCCAACCATGATGACATCAGCTTCACCTTCCTTCTTTCCTCTCTGCTTTGCTCTCTGCCCCCTGGTCTCCCCAGCTGCTGTCTCTCCAGAAACTGAGCTGACTCTGCCAGGTTCATGCTTGTCCCTTTATCTGATGCTTGTCAGCCTGGGTGGGCTTGGTTTCCCAAAGCTCGGTTACCATTTGAGTCAGCACAGCACTCCCATCTCCCTGATCCTCAATTGTGAAAACTTCCATCTTTTCTATTTATTTATTTATTTACTTACTTACTTACTTTGGTTTTTCAAGACAGGGTTTCTCTGTGTAGTCCTGCTGTCCTGGAACTCACTCTATAGACCAGGCTGGCCTCGAACTCAGAAATCCACCTGCTTCTGCCTCCCAACTGCTGGGATTAAAGGTATGTGCCACGACTGCCCGGCTAATTTCCGTCTTTTCAGTACTTCCTACCAGCCAGTCTTAGGACTGGGATGAGCCTCCAGGAGCCTCAGCTTGTCAACAGTCCCGACAGCCCACTCGGGTAGGTGTTGTTTTTATAATTCCATTTCTCCCAAAGGGGACAGAGCCCAGCTAAGACGCTTGGAATGTTCTGTCTAGCCTCTAGACTCAGGATTTTGCCCCATCTCTACTTCCCTAACCTTCTCTCCTTGAGAATATCTGCCCTTCCATTGCTGCCTAGCAAATAAATCCCCTAAATGTGTCACCAGTGATAGCGAATGCATAATCAGTTCCTAGGAGTGTTTGTATTTCTAGGCCCAGGTGGTTTGTTCATAGAGGGAGAATTTCAGACAACCATGGGACCGCAAAGGGTTTTCCTGGGGGAACAGAGACTTCCCAGAATCCCCCTGGGGAGCCCTGCCTGGTGAGGCCTTGTTTTTTCTTCATCTTGGCTCCTAGGTAAACCTTCAGGTCCTAATTACTAGCACAGGATAGGCAGAGTTGGGGCATCTGAGTACCATAGGGCATCCTCTGCTCCTGCTCCCACATTCCCTTCCTGGTCCCTGGGGTACATTTTGTTCCCCCATCATTTCCTCTTGCTCCCAGTAGAGCCTCCAGGTCAGTGCCCAACACCAGAAACAGGCTGGGCCTTGCTGGGTGAGTAGAGTCTATCAACTGCCAGTCAGGCTGCAGTTCCCACAGGGCCTGTCTTGTAGTCGCCCTCACTCCCAAGACTACAGACGCTCACTTTCCACCTCCCCATTTAGCTGCAGAAAACATAGCAAATAGGGCTGAAGAAGCCTGCCCAGGGCCAAGGGCCTCAGCAGCTCCGTCTTTGTCCTCAGGTCCTAAGAGATGAATAAATTCAGAACTAGGCTACGCAAGCAGCAGCAGTGGAGGCCTAGGGAGTCCACCCAGCTACAGACATCTGCAAGGAGACCTGGGGACCTAGGGACTCTTGATGACTGGTGGGACTCTGTTGCTGGGATGGCAACAGGGTGGCATTGGCAGTCTAGAGAGCAAAGGCCAAGCAAGGCTTCAGAATCTTCTAGAGTCACTGGAGATGGGGAGCTTAAGCAATGGGTGCAGGATGCCGGTGATGGGGAGAAGAGAGAAAGGGAGACAAGAAAGAAGGGAGGGAGTCAGAGAGGAAGGAGAGAAAGAAGAGAAAGGCAGGGAGATGAAAAGGAAGGAGAGACCTGAGAGTCAGGAAGGAGAGGGAAGAGGGAGGGGAGGACAGAGATGGGGTGGAGGGAGAAGGGAAATGAGAAAGAAGAGGGAGGGAGAGAATGAAGAAAGAGGAAGATAGAGAGGAGGAGGGAGGAAGAGAAGGAAGAAGAGTGGGGAGGAAGGAGAGTAGGGAGGAAGGAGGCTCTCCAGCTTTGTTCAAGCCTCCTCATCTTCCCTCTTCCAAGTATTATGTCCCTTAAAAACACACACACATAGAGTCTCATACATGCGTGGGCGCGCGCGCGCGCACACACACACACACACACACAGAGGCACATATACCCTCTGCCTTTCTCCTTTTCCTCTCTGAACAAGAGCTTTGTAACACTAGATGGCTGATCCGAAAATAACTGTTTTGCCCTTAGACAGAGGCGTTTTTTTCCACAGGAGAAGCTGAGATATTTTGAAAGCCGCCCCTGAGGCAGAAAGTTGTGCACAAGGCACTAATTGCCAGCACTCCCAAGGGCAACTGCCTGGCAAGCAAGGCAGGAGGCAGGCAGGAGGAGGCAGGGCTTCCGAGGTCCTGGGGGAGTCTACCTCCAGCAAACATGTTCAGCTAGCCCGAGATAAAACCCAGAAGCAGGGGCAATCTTACGTAACCAGAGCGGACTGAACATTTTCAGCAAATTACCCCTGTGATGAGAGTTCTGCCATAAAATCGCCTCACAAGCAAATTTAGTTTTTCTTCCCTGCATGCCCAATCAATTAGCACATGAGTAATACCAAGCCCATTAGGACAAACCGATGCCGGGGGAGTTATGTCATCTGCTCTAGAAATGATCACTTAATATGCCAGTTGGGGGCTGGGCGTGGTGGTGCATGCCTTTAATCTGAGCACTCATGAGGCAGAGGCGGGCAGATCTTTGTGAGTTTGATGCCAACTACATATTAAATTCCAAGTCAGTCAGGGTGACATAGTAAGACCCTGTCTTTAAACAACAACAGAATAGTTGGCTCTGAGAAGCTCTCAACCACACACCATCTTGCCAACAGTCCATCTCTAACCAGAATGATTAGATGAATACCAACAGTCCATCTCTAACCAGAATGCTTCGGGGCAGAGCGAGCAGCCCAACCAGTGTGTGAGACCTAAATACCAAGGCCCACCTCCACAGACCTCCTCACTTTTCCTGTTTGTTGTTCCTCCATAGCTGGCCTCCAAAGCCAATAGAAGACTAAAGGCAAGAGGAAAATGTATGGAGACAGGTAAGAGAGTCGAAAGTGTTCTCCCTGAGAATTGTGGGAATTCGAGTCTGGAAAAGGAGGGGCATGGGAGTTGCTTTCTTTCCCTAGTCTTGGTAACTGCAGAGTCCGCCATCACGGGGAGCAACTAGAGACTTGTGCAAGGTTGAAGAGCCTAGAAGTGAGCACACTTGTTTGTGTTCAACAGGAGTGTGTGTGTGTGTGTGTGTGTGTGTGTGTGTGTGTGTGTGTGTAGACACAGAGACATAGATGCTGGTGTACTCTTAGGTCCTTATGAATACATGCCTGCACACATATGTATGCCTAGACTCCTATTACTCTGGAACCCTCCAAGAGTTGACTGGCCTTTTCTTTCTGTCAAATCCATTTGCTCTGTGATGCTTCTGAACCAAGGAATCTAATAATGAAAGCTAACAGAATATCCACTGACCTAATGTGGAAAGGTTGAGCCAGATGATATGCCTCCTGAGCATGAAAGAGGCCTAGTTTGGGCTCTGGAGCGGACCCGTGTTTGATTCTGTCTCTGGCTGCCCACTAGAAAAGCAAACCCCTGGGCCATAGTTGTTTCATCTGGCAACTGGAGACAGGAACATGCCCCAGAAGACTGGGCTGAGGGGTCATAGGCACTTGATACAACACAAAGAGGTGACTTCTTCAGATATTTGCTTACAGGGTCTCCCAGGGCCTTACACAGGTGAAAGAGAACCTAGATACGACCAGCATGAATGGTCAAAGGTGACAAAGGTCAAGTTAGCTGTCATTGGTGGGCCAGAACCATGGCCCGTGTCCCTACCTAAGTTCCACTACCAACTAGCCAGGTTACATGGAGCCTCCTGGCTCACCCCATTCTCTGAGCCAGGTTACATGGAGCCTCCTGGCTCACCCCACTCTCTGAGCCAGGTTACATGGAGCCTCCTGGCTCTCCCCATTCTCTGAGCCAGGTTAACATGGAGCCTCCTGGCTCTCCCCATTCTCTGAGCCAGGTTAACATGGAGCCTCCTGGCTCTCCCCACTTTCTGAGCCAGATTAACATGGTGCCTTCTGGCTCTCCCCACTCTTTGAGCCAGGTTAACATGGAGCCTCCTGGCTCTCCCCACTCTCTGAGCCAGGCTCCATCTCTATAACTACCTCATGTCTTGGGAAGAAAACAATTTCTACCCAGGACTCCCATCTAATTAGAGAGAACAAGAGAGACTTGGAGCTGATTTCTGCTGAGAACTTCTGCCCAGAGACTGATACACACTCTCACTACCTCTTGGTATTTCCCTCCTGAGAGGAACTGTCACTTCCAAGGTCACATGGGCAGGGAGTCCAAGCTGCTGCCTCTGGAGCCTGGAGGGCAACCCCTCTGCCATCCTTCCTCAAGCCACTGAAGGTGTGTGGGGCCAGGGAGCTGTAGGACTGGGAGGAGCCACACTGGAGCAAAAATAGGGTTGAGGCATGTCTAAACCCCGGAAATCTCATACTGAGATTGGCAGAACTAGAATCACTACTCTCTGTGCCCTGGGCCTGCATGTCTTCGAGCATTTAGTCCCGTGCCCGCCATCTTTGCCCCATTGGAGGAGGCCATGAGCTGGTAGCCAGGTTAAACTTCCCTTCTCCTTATAAGGTCATGTCCAGCCCCACCAGGAATTCCTCCTCATGCAAACGAGGCATCCACAGCACCCTGGCTCTGGCCAATGACGTAACATTGATTCTGGTAGCTCCTGCTCACCCACCAAGGGATTAAATAGTCTTTGTTTCTCCCCAGTGAACGGAAGTAGTTCTCTGAAACTGCTCCCTGGTGTGTGTTCTTTTCCTGCACACTCACTGCTGACCAAGATCCTGCCTGCACCCACCCGCTCTGGTTAAGCTACCCTCCCTCCAGTCCAGCCAGGTATGCAATGAGCCTGGCTTCCCCAAGGGAGTCTCGGATACAGGGTGGCAAAGATGGAGTCTGTATTTTGTGCCACACACTATTAAATAAATGGAAACAAAGGACACAGGACCATCAAGGACAGGTGGGCAAGGAAGTCAGGCATGCTGGTGACACCTGCCAGCTACAGCCGGGTACTATTTGGCTCACGTTTGCATCAGACAATGTGACTCAGACTCACCAAAGAATTCTATATATTTAGATTTCCAGTTGCCTAATTTCTTCCTGGTTCTGAATCTTAAACCACAGGAAAAGGCAACATCATTGATTAGTGACCTGTGTCCATAATGATTTCAGGCCTCCAGCCAAATGAGAGACCCCTATTGACAGCACATCTCTTGCCTTGTGAGGAGCCTTGGAAGCACAACCTGCTCACTGCTAGGTCTTGAAGCAGCCATTTCCTGAGCCTGCCTCTCCAGCAGGAAGATAAAACCTGTCCTAGGATACTGGAATTAAATAAGGAAGGGAGGCTACTCAGAGATTCTCTCTCCTTCCCTGGAGACCTACTGAAAGTGAAGGGCTCCTGATGACGGGGAGGATGCAGGGTTTTCAGACCTCGGAGGAGCCACCCTCCCGGATGGGCTCTGCACCCAGTGAAACTGATAACGCCCTACCTACAGTCCTCACCCACTGAGCACCCTGACTTTTGTAAGTGAAAGAAGGTTGGGGTGACTTCCAAGGGTCATTAACATGAGGCATGGCTGCTTTACTCCCGAGTCTCTGGATCAATGGTTGTGGGAGAAGCCAGTCACCATGTTGTGAGGGTACACAAGCTGCCTGGAGAGCATGCTCTATGAACTGACTCCTGCCAAAGCCAGCACCAGCTTGCCAGATGTGTAACTCCCCTTTAAATAAATCCTGAGGCTCAGTCAAGCCTCAGAGAATTGAAGCCTGTATGACACCTGGCCCCCAAACACTCAGAACAGTTCAGCTACTTTTGACGGACACCATGCTGAATGACTCATGGCCTCAGCTTTATGGACCAGTTTCAACACAGATCACTGAAAAAAATGCTGTATGTGCCACACAGGTGACATGGTGTCACGCCCTGATGTGCTGGGCACACAGCTGCCTCCAGCAATCACAATGTCGGGAAGTCTATGGGTGACAGGTTCTGCCTTACTGTGCCTTTGTGCTGGTTTGTGCTGATGGGAGTTGAACCCAGGGCTATGTGCATGGTAGACCAACGCCCTGACACTGGCATACATCTCCAGCCCTTAACTGTTGCTTTAAGCTGTGGTGCTTTGGGGATAAATTGTTATACAGCGATAGGTGACCTTAGCAGATGCAAACTCTGTCCTTTACAGAAGCGATTCTCAACCTGTGGGTCACAACCGCTTTGGGGAGGGGTCCCATAAATCAGACATCCTGCATATCAGATATTTACATTAAGATTCATAACAGTAGCAAAATTAGTTATGAAGGAGCAACAAAATAACTTTATGGCTGTGTGTGGGGGGTGGGGGGATGTCACCACAACATGAGAAACTGTATTAAAGGGTAGCAGCGTTAGGAAGGTTGAGAACCTCTGTTTCAGAAGAAAGGAAACCATGGGTAGATGGCCATGATAGACAAGGTATAGTCAGAAGCCAGTGTTCCCTAGCTTTCTGCAGGAGGCAGGTCATCTCTGTTGTCACTGCTTGCAGAGGCCTGGGAGGTGAGACACTGTCCTGAAAAGCAGACTCCACGCAAAAGGGTGTGCTTATGCCAAGGGTGGTGTGATTCCCAGGGTCTGTGGTAAGGAAGAATGAGTTGGAGTGCTTGCCTGCCTCTGATGGGCACCGTATAACACGGGGCCTGGATGGGCTGGCACACGGATTTACAAAGACCCAGGGCTCCCACTTTACTGTGTTTTTTAAGAGGAGAAAATGGGCTCTTTTGCTCTCCTAACGGCCGGGCTGCTCTCTGATTTTCACAGGTAATGGGGCAGGAAATTGCCCACAGTGAATGAGCGAGACCTGTTACCTGTGGGTGGAAACGGGTAATGAGAATTTAAACCCAGGCACATCACCGGATCACATTAGGGAGCCAGCTAGCAAAAATGATTAGGAAGGTTTTAATATGCGCCGATTGGATGGATATCCATCCCTGCAGCGACCTCAGGCTCATTAGCCTAGCGTCCTGCACAGGCAATCAGTCATTTGTGCTTTTCGGCCTCCATCCCAGAAATCTCGAGGGGCACCCAGGACCTGGATATGGGAAACAATTCAAATACTATTTGGCATGGTGCATTCATGGTGTCCTTAAGTATGACCTGCCAGACCTGTCCTTCTGACCAGGTCTAACCTTCCTACCTCTCTGAGCAAATGAGCCTAGGGCTAAGCCACTGGTCACATACCTGCCCATTTCTCTTGACTACTAGGAGTGGGTGCATCCTCACGTACAAGTCCCTGGACCACAGTCAGAGCTCCAGGGTCCTGTAGCTGGCCCACTGCCTGAGACCAGGTTCTCTAGGCATGTCTCTTCCAAGGCCTATTGTGTAGAGATCTTGTCTGGGCAAGTTCTCTTCTGGTTGTTAGTTGCTCACCACCTGTGAAATGTCCCCACGTGTCCCAGAGTGAGCTCCTTTGTGTTGTCAACATGATAAAATCTGGAATCACCTGGGAGCCAGATCTTGTGCATGTCTATGGGGGATTGTCTTGATGGTGTTGAGGTGGGATGACCACCCACTGCGGGTGGCGCCATCCCCTGGCTAGGATCCTGGGCTGTGCAATAGGCAACACTCTATTCATCTCTCTCTGCTTCCTGTTTGGAAATGTGGTGTGACCAGCTGCTTCCGGCTTCTGCCAGACTGACTTCATCCTTGACCCATGAGCACAAACCCGTTCTTAATCTGCTTTGTCAGAATATTTTATCTCTGCAGTGGTAATTCACCGTCTTCTCTGTTTCTGATCATTTGGGTACTTTCTTCCTTCCATCTCCCCAGCCAATGACAGTATCTTGTTTTTGAAAACACTTAATCCAAGATTTTTTTTTTTTAAAGCAAAGGAAAAGGAAAAGGCAAAAAGAAGTCTGGGATAGAGGCTGGAGAGAGGACTCAGTTGGTGTCCTTCATGCTCACTGTGCAAGCATGAAGACTTCAGCTCGATCCCCAGAACCTATGTTTTTAAAAAGTCTGGTGTGGTGGTGTGGATTTGTAATTGCAGAGCTGGAGAAACAGAGGCAGTCAGATCCCTGGGACTCTATTCCTACTGTGAGCTAATGGGAGATCCTGGCTCATAGAATAAGCGAATTCTTCCAAGGAATGGCCTAGGCTGTCCTGTAGTCTCCATTGCATATATATGTAAATGCAGAGGGGGAGGAGGAGGAGGAGGAAGAAGAAGAAGAGGAAAGGAGGAGAAGGAGAAGGAGGAGGAGGAGGAGGGGGGGGCTTGATCTATTGCCATCCCCTGGTCCCTGTCTTACATTTCCTACCCACTGCTTCTCTATTCTTTTCCTTAGACCATGCTTTCCACACCTCATCCTTCTGTTCCTGAATCACCAGGGGCTCTACTAAGCATCAAAGTTCTCCATCAAACCCCAGCCTGGCAGCCTGGTCTCTGAGCTAACCTCCAGCACATGGCCTCAGCTGTGGCTGCCACCAACCCTACTCGAACTGCTGGCTCTGGCCCCTCCTGCCTGCTTTAAACAAAGCCTGTGCCCCCTCCACTACCATCCCAGCTTCCCTCCCCCCTCCTAGCAACCCCTCCCTCCTCAGGTTCCTGCAGGCCCTTCCTCAGCTGTCCTCCTGGGACATTAACCTTGCTTCATGCCCATCCCTACTTGTGTTGGGGGCCACTTCTTATTACATTCTGTTTCCTGCAGCCTCATGGAGACTTGGAACATTGTAACCCTTGTAGTGCCGAGCATGCCTAGTTCTGTGTAACTAAACAGCTAAGGATTCTTTATATCTGATGACTCAAGGCAGGGTCTCTCTACCCTTCAGGTCTTCCTTGAGGAGCATTCTAGTAACTTTGTATTCATAGAATTTAGAAATAAAAAGAGCCAGGAGTGGGTGCTGGGGACGGTGTCCCTGTCTAAATTCTCCAGATGAAGAGCCAGGCTCTGTCCTCCCAACATGTTCACAAGGCCTGACCAGAGGCAGCAAAGCAACTCTTGCAGCTTTCTGGAGCTCATATAGTCCGTACAAAACTAATCCCGAAATGTCGTTAGTTGGGCATAAGCACAGCTGGGGTTGGGTCACTTGCCATTGGCCTTTGGACAAATCATTTAACCTACATTCAAATGTTTGTGTAATTTTCTTGCTCTTCCTCTTGCTCCCGTCTGTCTTTGATTTCGTTTTGTCTGCAGAGCCTCAGTAGTGCCACTGGCTCCAGGTTGAGGCAAGAAGGGCAACATAGTATCTTACACCCGACTCCAGAGCCCAACAAATCTATACTTCCCAGCAACGCTCAATTTTAAGAGAGGGCACAGTGAGATCATTGAACTCGACAATTCTTTGGGTAGAAAAAAATAGTTGAGTGGGGGTAGCAAACTTCCAGTCTGCCTTGAGAATAGAGAACTGGAGCTGGAGAGAAGGCAAACGGATTTTCCATGGTAGTCAGCAAAGTGGGGGGCTGGGGTTGTCTTGGCTCACGCAGTTTGTTTGGATTAACCTGGAACTAGATGCCCTTGCAGGATGCAATTGACCATTGGGGCAGATAAGGGAAGTAATGGTTTTCCTGGTAAACAGAAGCCCTTCTTAGGAGATTCCCCAGGAGTGTTGACTTTAAGGCTTCTGTTTACCCAATAAACAACTGTGTTTACCTGGTTAGAGTCCTGTTTAGGACACTGTCACCAGCATTATCATTTGGGGGCCCACGTTCACTTCTCATGGGCCTCCCCTCCCCAACTGCCCTTACGTCCTCTGCTTCTCTTGGCCCCACAGCTCAGATCCTACCATCACCTGGCCAGTTTAGTTAGGGAAAACCCAGGCTGTTTGGCTCTTCCCCCACAAGCTGGTTGAGGCTGGTATCCCTTCCAACAGGATATCCATAGAGAGACACAGGGTTGAGATCCAGTAGGGTCTACAACCTTCTGGAAGGCCTCAAGATGATGGGGAAGCCACGTAGGGCAGCATTCGTGGCCACAACCTCCACCCCACACCCAGAGACAGCTTCCCTGCCCCAACTCCATCACTGTTACAAGAAGCCTCCAGACTTCCATACCAAGACCCTTGTTGTCCCCTCTCTTGCCCCCACTAGTTCTTCTGTGTAGCTGTACCAACTTGAGAGGGTGCAGTGCCTCCTGCAGGAATAGGAGACTCGATGTTTGCAGACAAAAAGGACAGAAATCCATGGACACTGAACAAGAGGAACTTGTAGGCATATGGAAGCCTAGAAGTGCTTTCCTGGGGGAGGGGTCCAGGCACATTCCTGAGCGGCTTCCAAGCCGGCCATTGGGAGCTCAGCACACTAGCTCTGAGGGTCTTTATTCTGATTAAAATGGCTGTCCATGATTAATGCATGGAGTGAGTGAAAGGCACTGGATACATTCTGCATGAAACATCGCCCAACTTCCAGAAACATGGAAGGCTATCAATTATTGATCCTCAGGCCTGAGAGGTTGCTCCATGGGAAGAAGCAGCCCTGAGATCATTTCCTATGCGGAGCTCCCAAGCCCTCCGGGGAACAGTACTGTGTGGGATGAACCAGGCAAGCCCCGCAGTGCCCCCAAGGGTCTACTTCCTGTGCCCCTTACAAGAGTCAGATCCCTAGCTAGAGACCTGTCTAAAGCCAATTTATCTTTTTTTTTTTTAAACAGAATTGTCATTTACTAAAAGGAACCCCCCACCAAGCAGTCGCCCTTCCTAATGGAAGCACCTCATTAAATTTCCATTGTAACTCCGCCCAGGCTTTGAGATCAAGAAAAACTGGGTGCTGAAAAGGGAGCAGACACCACCCTGTTCTTATTTATGACGCAGAGTGTTTTATGTATACGAGAAGCCGGCCATAATTTGCTTATAAATAATTGACTTCTCCTAGATTGAAATCTCTAGAGGGGCTCCGGGTGTATCCGCAAGCCGGCGCTTCTGCCCACGAAGTGCGTTAGGCTCTCTCAAACCTGTCTTATCTCAGCCCCCAACGCACGAAGAGTGATTTTCCCCCCTTCATCCCCTGTAATAACCTTCAACTAACCTTTAAACTGGAGTGAATAATTTAAATCTTATTTTCATATCAATGGAGGAGTCAAGCCAAGCAATTATCTTTTATCTGTGTACTCTGTCGTCAGGGCGGCAGGCATAATCAAGTTTTCCCCAGCGAGCCAGATGAGAGAGAAGACTGAGGAAGTGAGAGATGTTATCTGAAGACATTAACGCAACAATGAATTATTCAGTAATGAGTACAAGATCTGTCATAACACACAGGCGCAACCACACACACACACACACACACACACACACACACACACACACACAGAGACCTCTTACAAGTATGTTCCTAACAGCTCTGTTTGCAATAGGCCTCAACTGGAAACAAGCCCATTTCTTCTTCAAGTTGGGTCAATAGAAAATTGTGATAAATCTAAGCAATAAAATATTCAAGAATAAAAAAGAATAAAATCCTCGCAAATGAAACCGCACTGACGACTCTCAAAAGATAACGATAAGCAAAATTTATTTATGAAAAAATACATATGCTATTAGTCTTTATACATCTAAGTTTAGACAGACCAATTTCGGTCATACTAGTGACGGAAACCATTGTGTTACTCGCGTTTCTCTTTGTGCTGATAAAATGTCTGACAGGAGCAGGAAGGGCTGACTCTGGATCACAGTTTGAGGGTACACACAGTTCACCATGGAGGGAAGGCACAGCGACAGGAGTGTGAGGCCGCTGGGCACACACAGAGAAACGAACGCTGGTACTCAGCTTGGTGTCCCCTTCTCCTTCAGGCTGGACCCCAGCCGGGGGCATGATGGCATAATGTGTTACCTTTGCCGCCTCAATTACTCCCTCAAAGACATGCCCAGAGTCTTGTTTCCAGAGTCACTCTAAGACATGTCAAGCTGACGATAAAGATCAGATATTACAGTCTGAGTCAGTGGCTTCCTGAGTTTGGAAGCTGAGGGGAATTAACAGCAAAGTGTCTCAAGGAAATTTGGCAAGGAGAGAAATGCTTTGTGGGTGGTTATAGTAACAGTATTTTATACACACACACACACACACACACACACATACATATCGTGTGTGACACACAATGAACACAATCTGTATATAAACTACCATTAATATATAATATAATATATATTCACTATATATATATGTGTGTGTGTGTACGTGTACATATATATATATATATATATATATATATATATATATTCACACAATGTGCACAGTCAGGAGTCAAAAACTATATTTCAAATGTGTGAATTTTATGCATTGAAAGCACACTTTAATACAGGGATAATTTGGTTAACAATAAAGGGCTGATGGCACAGGTAAAGGTACTTCCCACAGAGCCTGGGTACTGCACTCCATCTCTGGGACCCACAGGATAGAAGGATATTAGCAATTCTCAGAAGTTTTCTTCTGACTTCCACCCAGCAAGTGTGTGTGTGTCTGTGTCTGTGTCTGTGTGTGTCTGTGTGCATGTGTGCACATGTGTGTGTGTGTGAGAGAGAGAGAGAGACATAAAATAAATCTAAAAAAAGTATAGTCAAAACAAAATGTACTTACTCAGGCATTCAATTTCCAGCTCTGAGGTTGGAAAGAGAATGTCACAGTTAATGACCATTAAAAAAAAGCACATTTTTATGTGTGTGATGGGTATAGGTGTTTTGCCCAAATGTGTGCCTGTACATCATGTAGGTACCCAGCACCTGAGGCCAGAAGAAGACATCAGGTCCCTTAGAACTGAAAATTCAGATGGGTGTGAGCTACCATGTGGGTGCTGTGAATAGAATCTGGGTCCCTGGAAGAGCAGTCAGTGCTCTTAACTGAAGAGCCATCTCTCTAGCACTTGGTGGCCATTTTTTTTTTAAAAAGTGTGCACAAAAGAAAGCCCCAGCAGCAAGCAAGATTAGCTTATATGCACCATATGATATGAAAGCCATTTATTAATAGGCTAATTTGTGCATAGCATAATATTTTTCTGTGAATGAGCACATATGTTTTTAAATGCAGTCAATAAATAAATCAAGAAAGCGCACTTTTGTACCCACTGAGGACTTCCGTAGGAAGGAACAGGTGTCCCAAAGAGGGGACACCACGAGAACTTTCATCTCATGCTTTCTTCAAGCGATCTTATCTTTTTATGAGTGTGATTTATTTTTGCAATTAAAAGTTGCAAAAACAACATCAGTTCATCCCACTCCTTTGTTCCGAGCATCTTTCTGAGTCATCTCTGCTCATGGGAGCACGCTTCTTACTTTGGCAGGTAGAACGCTCCGTGCTCCACTTCAGTACAGCAGCGTCTCCACAGGGACACTGTTTCCACGGCAGTCTCCTGGTTCGGTCTCACAGCCTCCTATAAAGTGAGTCCAGACGACCTATTGCTTCAGCCCTAGCACCTGGCATAGTGTCTGGCACATGGTGGCTGCCCCAGCACTGATAGCAGAGTTACCAGAACACCTCTCTCATCTATCACGTTCTATTACCACCCTCAAGTTCTGAGTAATTGCACCTTTCCGATCCACCAACCCTGTGAGGGCACAAATGAGGAAGTGGGAAGAGAGAATGAGATGCAAGGATGATGGAGACATCAGCCTCGCCCTTGTGGCTGTGGAAGCTCAAGATCTTAAGGTTGGGCAATAGAGCTTCCTAACCAGGCCATGGCTCTGTGGGCATCTGCCGAGCACAACACGGCTAGAGACGGTCACGCCAGGATGACCTGGGGCCAGTGTGGCCAGTGTGGCCAGGCTTTCCTGTTTCCTATGACATTCTCCCTTGTCCCGCATTTCTAAAGACGCCCTGTGAGGCCTGTAGCCGTCAAGACCTCTGGATATTAGCCACAGGCTTCTCTTCTCCTTAAATACAATTCCAGAATCTTCTCTGTCTCTGTTCCAAACTCGATTGCCAAATCTAGAATCTGGGAGGACAGCACTTAACCCAAGGGCATCTTTGCTTAACGAAGTGATCTTCCCATGGCAGTGAGCAGAGATTTCTGCATGTCTGTCCATTCTTCTGTTTTCTCCATGGATACAAGGTGTGTAGCTGACCACAGTAGCTCACTGTAACTAACCACTGAGCACCAGGATTTGATGAGCTGAGTTGTGTGGCTAACTTGCTACCACCAGTCCCCTGAGCCCCAAAGTCAAAGGAAAGGAAAGGTAAATGCTTCCCCATATACATCCTCCCTCAATTGAAAGGCTGAGAGCTCCCAGACCACAGTTGCAGTGATGGCCTTAGTCCAGAAAGTCCTCAGCTAGAGCCTATGTTTTAAGCTGTGCTGGCTGACTGCTGCTTCTAGGTGACTCTTCTCACTACTTCAGACAATACTCCTGGGAATTGTAAGAAAGAAGGATTATGGGAATGCCATGGAGATGTACAGATAGAGGCAGGAGTGAGGTCTTAAGACCTAATGGTTTATGGACATTGAAACCTAGATGCTTGGGAGGAAGACATTTAATAAATCCATCCCACTCAATACCACACAAGACCTGATCAGAAGCCATCCCTCCAGAAGTATAGGCAGGGACCTCTGGGGAATTAGGTTGCTAGGGATCAAATGAAGAACAGAATCAGGCTGGAGGCACAACAGGGATGGGTGGGGTGCCTGGGAAAATGACCAAGAACAGGACATCAGGACTGGAACATGCTATATTGACAGGAAGCAACTCAGTCTTTCAGATAACACTAGGACAGACAGAAGGACACAGGAGAAGTTAATATGTGCCTTTTCAGTGAAGCCTCTCCCTCTGAAACCTCTCATCCCTTCAGAGGATAACTGTACATAAGTCCACAGTGGGCCTCTACAAGAGCCAGCCCTAGTGCCCAAGCAAACCAAGCACCAGGCTGAGCAGGCATGGGCCCCTGCTTGTCATGTCTTTCTTACCAAGAGCAGTGAGGCAAGGGCTCTTGCCATTCCTACCTGTTGGGTGAGAAACAGAACCCACAATGTTGAACAACTTACCCAAGGTCACATGACCAGCAAGAATGGAGGTGCTAACTCAGATGCAGCCAGGTACATTGGAGGGACACGTTCCCCACGTGATCATGTCTGCAAAGTGAAAGGGCCAGGTTAGAATCAAGAAGAGCACAGTACAAGCATGGAGATCGACAGCCTAGACAGGCTTGAGGGACGTCTAACCAAGCAAGGTCATGAAGGTTAGCATCGTAGGGGCAAGGCTTTTAATCAGTGAAAAAGGACTAAAAAGTTCAGAGAGGGATGGGTTGAGGCAGGGGATTCGTTGCCAGTGATTCTTAGTCTCCATTCCACATCAAACTATATAGTTGTTGCTTTGGGGTTAGAGACGAAAGTGGCATGTAATCAGAGACTTCGGAAGATGCTGAGGATGCCAGAGATTGGCATGGAGGCAGGTGAACTCTTTCCTGAGAGGAAGCCTCTCCATTCGCAGAGGAGATGAGCTCTGCCTCTCATGCATCTTGCAACATCGATGTATCCCCGCAAGTGTTCCAACCCAATCCAAGGTGTTCCCTCTGGCTTCCCGAAGTCACACCTGCTGTCCCCACATTGAAACATGTAGCTTACACAGACATCGCCATTACCTCCCACCTCAGAGCACAGTTGGAAGCACTCACGGAAGACTTGCCATAGACATGGGTTGACCTGTTCCTGAGATACAGGTTACAAAAACAGCAAGTTCACAAATGTCTCCCAAGGGGTTTTTGACTGGATTTAGGGCCCTACATCTTACTGGTGGTCGAACATGACACACATTTACAGCATAGAGGGAGGTGGCAGGACATCACAGTGTGACAAGGCGGTGTCAGATTCCAGGCACTGCCTCAGTATTCACACAAAACCCAACTTGGACTTGGAGCAGACAAGAAGAACATCTCATCCTTGAGAAGCGTCCCATTCTCCCAGACCTTCCTTCCCAGTTTCTTAAAGACTGGTCTCCATGCCAACTTAAATATTGCATTTGGTTGGGAGAGAAGAAACCGCAAGCCCAGAATGGAAGTCAAATGATTCCACAAATATTGCTTATTTAAATAACATTTTTAAAAATACATCATGTTCAGTGGTGAAGAGCTACTAAATTATTGAATTCCCCGAAGCATCCTACAGGCTTTCAAGTGGCTCATGAAGCCCTATAAAAGAACGTGATAAACAGGCAAAAAGAAATGCTGGGCTCCACGTCAGGATGCCTGGGTGAGCCAACGTAAAACATCTTCATGTAAGCTTTCCACTTAAACCAGCGATTAAACAGATTAAACAGATGATTAAACAAATAAAGATTAATGGAACAAGTAAAAGTAATCAAATCTGTATGAATGTATAAACGAACGACTCCCAACAATATTAGGACAAATTGTCTAAAACTAATAGGGAAGCAAGACAGCTCGGTCCCAGCAGCTTTTGTTGGGCTCGCGCTCGGGATGTAATCAAAACATTTGTTTAAACTAAGATGGATATGAGGCGCTAAGATGTCAGTTTCTTGAAAGAGAAAAATAAAACAAAAGCATCGTCTTTGGTGAGGAGATTGGCACCAGCGACGGGCCTGTATTGCTGAGGGATCTGTAAATGTAGCAGGGAGAGACTCTGTCTGCTTTTGAAAATAGGCTGTGCGCAAATAATTAATACCAGCAGGCCGGAAGAAGCCAGAGGTAGCTTGATGCTTAAGAATTTGAGAGGAAGAGAAAAAAAAAAAAAAAAAAAAAAACGGTTCAGATATCCAGTCCTTTGGAAAGCCCTGTTTAATCATCAGCCATTGATACGCTAATTAAAACGTGGGCTTAACTCCTCCTTTTCCCTGAGAGCGGGGCTACTCTTCCAGTACTCGGGGTTTCTGAACAAGGATGGCCTATTCATATATTTTTCGTTAATTAAAATGACTGAGTTGCTTTAGGTTTGTTTTTGTGAGTTTTTTTTTTCTTCTTCTTCTTCTTCTTCCTGCTTGGAATAGATGCTGCCCTAACTGTGGAGTTTCCACTGACAACTCGTTCGCTAATTCCTTGCATGGGAAAACTAAATCTTTGCTGTTCTAAGTGTGGTCCTTTGAACTAGCAGCATCCAGCACGTCACAGAGGCCCATTAAAGATGCAGACCCTCCAGGCCCGCCTCGGGACTGCAGGCAGCTCCATCGTTTTTTTTCTCAAGGAATGTCTGAGAGACTGAATTGCATGTCCGAGCCACAGTGATTCAGTGGGTAAAGAGACTGAAGTGTTTTTCTTTAAGGTGAAACTATGTAAAGAATACTTTTGGGGGGCAGGGGTGGAGGCACTGGGAAGAAGGGCTGGTGGGGGGAGCTGCTACCAAGTATCCACTGGAGCCAATGGTGTCTCCTGGACAAGTGGAGTTGCCACCTGCTCTAGCTGGGCAAGTGGGCCATGTGTGTGGATGGGGCAAGCAAAAAAAAAAAAAATGAGATTTTTCTCAGCAGAAGATCTGAGTCATGAACTGGGGGTAGGGTGGGGAGGCTTAGCCAGTAAAGTGCTGCTCTTGCCACCATGAGGATCTAAGTTTGATCCCCAGAGCCTTGGATAAGAATAAGAATAAGCCTCAGCTGCCAGGTTTAGTGGCACAGGCCTTTAATATCAGCATAGAAGAGGCAGATGCATTTCAGAGACTTGGGGGCCAGCCTTGGCTACATAATGAGTTCTAGGACAGCTAGGGCTACATAGTGACACCCTGTCAAAAACAACAACAATAATGAACAACAAGAACCCTGGACATGTTTGTAATCCCATACTGGGGAGGCAGGAACTGCTATCTCCCTGGGGCTCACTACCAGCCAGGCCAGCCTTATTAACAAAGCAGACCAAGGAGAGACCCTCTGTCTAAAATAAAGGTGGATGCCTCTTGAGGAATGATACCAGAAGTTGTCCTCTGGCCTCTACAAACATGCACATGCACCTTTATGTTCATGTGTGCAGACACACAAGAGCATGCAAGCATCCACACGCATGCACACATTATGTGAGTCACTTCCTCTTTGTTATTCAAAACTCCACTGGACACCTCTCAGAACCCAGAAGCTGCTGCTGCTTCAGAGACGCTGGGTTGTGGCGGTCCACAGCCCTCAGGTTTCACCCTCTCCGTCTGTCCTCTCTCTTGCTTCTCTCTCAGCCCCTATTTCATGGCATCTCTGCAATCCAGATGTTTCTCTGTGTACAAATCACAGGAGCCAGCTCACCCCCCAAATACCTCCAAACCTCTATCTACTTAGAGACATAGTCTCTGAGACCAAATACCAAGTCTAAGTAGGAACAACAAGGATAGCTCTGTTGGAATAGTGGCCACCCAGTACAGTTACTGATAGAGACCATGGCGGCCAACCATGTTTATATAGAACTTGTGCATGGTAGGAGTGGTGTGTGTGTGTGTGTGTGTGTGTGTGTGTGTGTGTGTGTGTGTATGTGTGTGTGTGTGTGTGCGCGCGCCTGCTCTCGTGCTCCTGTATACTGGCACATGTGTGATGCATGAGGAAGATGAGAGAGGAGGAGGCACAGAAATATAGGAGCTGGAGAGACGGCTCTGTAGAAAAGAGCCTGAAGACCCAAGTTTGGTTCCTACCACTCACATCAGGCATCTCAAAACTGTCTATAACTAAGACTCCTAATGCTTCCTTCTGGACTCTTCAGTCACCTCACAATTGTGTACAACACCCCCTCCCCTACACACATATAATTAAGTATTTTTATATTATTTTTAATATTTGTGTATTATTTTTAATACAGAGGTTGGGTGATTAGGGAAATAGTTCCATTGTTGAAGTGTTTGCCATAAACATGTGAGGACAGTTCAGATTCCCAGGAGCCTATAACAAATATCACAGCACATTCCTGTAGTCCCAGTGCTGGGGGTAGAGCTGAGAGGACCCCTGGGACTTGTCCAGCCAGTGTGGACAAATCATTGAAAGAACCTGTCTCAAAGAATTTAGATGGAGAGATAAAAAAAA
>JANHMN010000024.1:26878816-26893567 GCA_030674055.1 Rhabdomys pumilio
CAGCATGCCTCTCCAGCATCCCTCCCCAGCATGCCTCTCCAGCATCCTTCCCCAGCATCCCTCCCCAGCATCCAGGATCTGTGTCCCTGTTCTCAAAAAAAGAACTCCATCCTGGAAGAAGAGCATCATAGTGAGGCTACCTCAAACATTATTCTAACCCAGCCCTGTGTGTGTGTGTGTGTGTGTGTGTGTGTGTGTGTGTGTGTGTGTCTGTGTGTGTGTGTGTGTGTCTGTGTCTGTGTCTGTGTGTACATCTCTAGAGAACCCTGGCCTATGCACATGGGACTTCTGTATGCTTGTCTCCAGCACACAGGTTGGCCCCACCTGTGGGAGAGGGAACAAGCAGGGATTGTTTACTACTGGGGTAGTGAAGTGAAATTACCCCAAGCTTCCCCAGATCCCTGGATCTTGCACAATGGGGAGGCATAACTGAATCAAGGAGTACTATAACAGGAAGTTCACCACACCTGACAGTGTGGCCCAGTGTTGATCGTCAGTACTGGTAGGGCTCCAGGGACCATCTAGTTCTTTGTAAGGGACAGAGGAGAGCAAGTAGCAGGTGGACCAGCATGTCTTGGAGGTGTCCCTGAATCCATAGGTGTGAAGCTGTGACCAGCAGCAGGGCCGTCACTGTCTGGGCACTGGGTAGGGTGGGATCTTTAGAGGATAGACAGACTCAACCACAAGACAAACCACTCACAAGGCAAAGCTCTGTGTCCCAGAACTCACACACATATATGGCCCCAAAACTCTTGCTTGGGTTTGGACCAAAGCTTGACTGAGTCATGCTGGAGTTGGGAGGTAGCCCTTTAAGAATTGAGCAGATGTTGGCAAGTTCACACCTTTGTGGTGTGAAGCAATGAGTTCTTGCTCTCCCCAGCTGGAGCCAGCCATGATTAGATGGGGCCATCTCAGGTTCCTCTAGTTCACGCTCACTCTTCTTCCACGAAGCACTCACCCAAAGCCAAACAGATACTTACACCTGGTGTCTTAGTTCCTGTTCTATGGCTGTGATGGAACACCGTGATCAAGGCCAACTCTTACTGAAAGAAAGCATTTAACTTCTTTCCTATAGAACCCTGGACCAGCAGCCCAAGGTGGTACCACCCACCCTGGGCTGGGCCTTCCCACATCAATCACTAATTAAGAAAATGCCCTACAGCCTGATTTTATGGAGGCATTTTTTTTTTCAGTTAAGTCTCTCTCAGAGGACTTTAGCTTGCTATAACACTGGCCAGCACAGAGTCCATGACCATTACGGCAGGAAGCATCAGGCATGGTGCTGGAGTCATTAGCTGAGAGCTTTACATTCTGATCTGCAGACAGCATGCAGAAAGAGACACTGGGCCTGGCGTGGGCTTTTAAAGCCCACACCCGGTGACACACCTCCTGATCGTTCCCAAACAGTTCCACTGACTAAGAACCAAGCATCTAATCATATGAGCCTGTGGGGGCCACTACAAACCACTATAGTCATATTTACAGAGGTCCTGACCAAACGTTCCTTTTAAAATTACCCTGACTTGGGGAATTTTGTCACAGCAACAGAAAATGATCTAGATCAACAAACAATACTGAGCGCCGGACTCCTCACGGTCATTGTAGGCAAAAGGACTCATCTCCATCCTCACCTCAGTAGCTGCTCTGTTCACGTGCCAGTCTCACCTGTGTTTGATGAAGAAACAAAAGTGAGCTCTTGTCTCTGGACCTGGCTTTTCTTGGGCCAGGCCTCAGTTTCCCCATATGGGTTCAGTGGCACCTCTCTGAACTCCGCACTGCTGCCACCTCGTTCTTCAAGGTATTTGATTATTTATTTAATTTTTAGACCAGGTCTCATGTATTCCAGGCCAACAACGAACTCCTCCTTAGCCAAAGATGGCCTTGCACTGCTGATGCCCCTTCCCCCTAGGACTTCGAGTGTGTCCCACTGGGCTCAATTTATGTGGTTCTGGCTCTTGAACCCAGGCAATCTATCTACTGAGCCATTTCCCCAATCTTTATTTTGGGTACTTCTGATCTGGGTGTCCAGCCTGGGTTGCAGGGCAACTAAGCATTTGAGAGAGCTTAACATGTCCATCTGGTAGGCCAGGCTGGGCCATGACCTAGCGCCTATACAAGCCTGTCTGTCACCTGCAGAGGAAGGGCTATTTCTTGGGTCCCATCCAACTGTCTAGGAGCACTCTTCATGCCTGCCTAAGGCAGCTGCTGAGAAACAACCATGAGATACACAGCAACTCAGTACCCGTCACCAGCATCCCTAGGTAGAATGCCAGAGTCATGCCAATATCCCTATGGCTGCTATTCCAGGCAGCAGAGTAGGCAGAGAGTTAGAGAGGCTCAGGCTTCTGGAAGCCAGTCCCTAGTAGATATAAGACAACACAGAAGAGGGGCTCAGGTGGCCTGTACCCATCCCACAACCTTTAGAGGCCTAGGGAAAAAGAGGGATGGGGGAATATTTTCCTAGGCCTTCTGCCTGTTATACATATAACAATCCGCTCCATGTCTTCTTTATAATAACTCAAGAAAGCAGTTACGCTTGCCCAGGAAGATCAGCCAGGGATCCTGGCCTCCCTGGAACCACTTTGTGTTTAACGCACCTTCAACAGGTCCACCATAATGGGCTGTAGGTTTGTGCTATTAGAAGAGGTTTTTGGGAATGATTCAAGTGGACAAGCTTGTGAAGGTGGAGCCTCCCACGACACAAGCAGTGTCCCTATAAAAGTAGGCCTACTTCATCTCCCCTCTGACTGTGCACAAGGCAGGAGAGGGCTCTCACTGGAGCTCAGCACTGCAGACTGCAGAGCCCAAGTCTCCAGTATCCAAACCCAGAACCCTGAGAAACTAATGTCTGGTCTTCAAGCTGTCTCACTAATGGGTTCTCTTACCACAGCCTGGGCAGCTGAGACAAGAGGCAAGAATCAGCTTTTCACACGTAAGTAATGACTCCGCCTTTCCTGTCTGTGCTGTCAATGGTCTGGGCCCTGCTGTTCCCAGTTCACCAGAGTCTCAGACGGGTGTCCATATTTTGTCATATTAAAATGACTTCATCCTTCACAAAGTTTACACTCAAGAACCCCACAATCAAGTTACCTGAATACATAAATGATACGTTTTGAATAAGTTTAGGATTCTATGTTGGTCTATTTTCATGATTCTAGGCCCTTTGCAGCCCGTGGATCCCAGAGTGGCCTTCCCTGGTAGAGTATCTTACAGGGATGTCAGGTTTTGTTTAGGAGACTTGGAGGTGGCCTAGGAAGGTCTCCCAAATATGAGAGGTCCTGAGGTGGGTGAGGGCAGGCTGTCTGGCGTGACTGCCTCTCAGGTCTGAGGCTGTTTGGTATCCAGACACCAAGCCAACCTTTGGTTGGGACATAGCCACCATAGACTCAAGAGCCTCAAGACTCATAGTGATCCAAGATGGTTCTGAAGGCCTCGCCTCTCTGCCCATGGTGCCTTCTTTATAGTCTTCCTCTTACCCACCTGCATTTCTCTCAGATGAAAGACTTGCACTCTCTACCCCTTAATGTGGTTCCAGCTCCACCAAGAAAAATCAACTGCTTTCTAGACCATTCCATAGCAGCAAATTAAAACAAGCTAGCCTTCCTTGGGCCTTCCTCCCATCTAGCCCTGTGCCTGACCCTCCCCTCAGGGCGTCTCCAGGGGGAGAGGAACAGGAAGCCCCTAGAACTCTGAGAGGCTGACAGCTCACTCACTAAAGGCCAGAGGGTTGAGACATATGGAGCAGCTCCGTCTGGAGGCTTTCCTGCTGACAGGCTTCACTGTATACAGGGCTAGGGCAGAGGTGAGACCGGAAGATGAGGAAGGGCCTGATGAGCAGGCAGAGCCTGAACGGGCCTGAGGGAAGGCCCTGCAGTGCCTGGGAAGGAGGTGTGGGCTGGACAGCTAAGTGCTTTTGCGTGAGGGATCTCCTGCCCCATCTTCTAAGGGCCCCTCTTAAGCACCATTGCATTTCCTCATTGGTCAGATAAGAAAACGGAGGTGAGCAATACTTCCGGCCAAGCTGATAAACTGTGTGGGGCCTGTACTCTCAGATCCTGGTTGCCAACCCCACACTAGTAAAATCGCTGTGAGAACAGCTAGCAAACTTGGCTTTCTTTGCTTTAAAACACATTTCAAAATGCATTTGTTTACTTATTTAATGGGTAGCAGAGTTTTATGTAGCCCAGGCTGGCCTCTCACTGCTATGTTGCCAAAGAGGACCTCGATCTTCTAATCTTCCTGTCTTTACCTCTCAAGTGCTGGGATTAAGGTCTGCACTATCACACTGGTTTATGTGGTGCTGCGGATGGAGCCCAGGGCTTTATATTCCCTGAGCTATAGCCCTAACTCATTTAAAAAAAAAAAAAAAGACAGGTCTTAGTCTGTAGCTTCCAACTCTCCCTCCTTCTGCTTTAGCCTCCTGAGTGATGAAATTAGAGGTATGGACCCCTCAGAAGGAGGGGAAACCTCAGGTGGCCAGGACCTTTAAGGTCCTCTGACCTCACAAGCCAGAGCCATTCTGAGTACCAAAGTGACCTCTCTTGAATACACTCTGACAGAAGGACATCTGATAAGCAGGATCTTCTTCCGTATGATAGAGAGGGGCTCCAGGAAGTGAGGGGTCCCTGGCGGCAAGGACAACAGCTGTCACCAGACTCTGTCCCTTCTGCTCTCCCTGCAACTCTGGAGGGCAGAAGGGACAAGACCTGCACTTTAGTGACACTGTCTGATCAGCAACTCGAGCAAAACTTAATTGCTTCCCTGAACCTGAGAAATATCAAACGGCATAAATAATCGTGCTTTCAATTATTAATAAAGGCATTTACATCTCGAGTTTTAGAGCATGAAAATTAATTTAATTTCTTATGCTAAACTGGCCGGGGAGGCATGTGATTTCAGGATTTGGAGATGCCAAGGGCAGAGAAGAAAAGGAAAGTGGGGTGTGTGGTGTCTTGGGCATTTTGTACTGAAAAAAAAATAATCTCAAAAATAGTAAGAAGGGATGGGCAGAAAGGAAGGAAGGAAGAGAGCTCCTGTGTAGACTTAGGTACCCTCTGCCTTTGTCACCCAGAAAACAGGCTTAGTTATCCCTGCTGTCTCCAGAGATCCTTACTGTAAGTGAACTTTAGGACTTTGGCAAGCCTGGGTTTGTATGGAAGGAAAGCTCCTGGCTTTCAAGGACAGATGTGATTCAGCTCAGGTCAAAATGGGCTCATCTCATGGGCTTGGAAAGTAGGCCCAAAGCGTCAGCTAGCTTCGGGGCAGCAGCCTGGAGCCCTGTCACCAGCTGACATTCTCCCTTCCTCAGTCTCTGGCGGCAGATGCTACAACTATCCCTGTGTCTGCATCCCAAGGAAGCTACTTCCTGGTTGAGAATTCTCGGATTGTTTCCTTTGAGCCTCAGTCTGTTCTGTAAAATAGGTATAGTGAGGCTGGCTCATGACTGTGAAGATGTAGCAGGCTGTTTAAGGACTGTTGAGCTGATGGGTTGGAGGCTGGGTGCCAGGAAAGAGAGGAGGAACAGGAGAAAACCAGGAAAGACAGGAGACTTCCTTCCAGTCCCTGGGACTGATTGGAGCTTTGAGATGGGCAAACTTGAGAATTGGGAGTCCACAGCTTTGAAGACCATAGGCAGGAGCTGGCCTGCAGGGAGCTTGGGAATGGCCTGTCGTCCAAGGCAGAACTAAACCGCTTTCCCTCCTCTGCCCTGAAGAGTCTCTGTTCACACCCTGGGAAGGAGGGTACTCTCACAAGAGCTGTGCCACTAGGGATGGACACAGACCTGAGCTGAGAAGAGGCGAGGAAGGGGCAAGGGTCTTACATAAGATTGCTACTCAGGCCTCCAATCTCCAGAAACATGGGATTGAGGGAAAGCCTTGCTCCTTGCACCCCTCTGGGGTGGATGATTGGAAATAGATTCGACTGCTCTGGTCCAAGGCTAGATGCCTGAATGGCAGCCAGAGAAGGTCAAGGAGAGATATAGACATGTGTCAGTTAGCATCTTCTAGGCCTAGTTCCTGTGTCATTATGGATGTCAATTCTTAACTTTACCAGATCTTCAAGGGAGTCAGGAATTTACATTCCAGACTTTAACTCCAAAATGCACTTGGATGCATAGTGACCAAGACTTAATAAAGACGCCATCTTCCACCAGACACCCCCTGGCATGTATCCACACCTTGTTCACTCAAGACCTAACAACCTGGTGACATAGTCCCACTTTACAGCAGGGTAAATCGAGACTCAAAGGAAAAGGATGAGTCCCAGATGGTACAGCTTCTTAATCATGAGTGGAGGTGAGGGTGGGTCCTATGACTCAGCCTTCTGATGGAGCACAGGGTCAAACTGACTTGAGGCTAATCCCAATAACAACAACTTTCTCCCTTATCATTTTAAAAAAAAAAAAAACTCTACTTGAGCTGAAATCTACATAAAATCCAGTGAACTAGACGGATGAATTCCCTTGGAATTTTATATAACAGTATAACAGTCGCGCTGTTATATAATATGTCCACCTTGTTTACTGGTTTCAAATTATTTATTTTTCCAGCTCAGTTGAGGTATAATTGACAAAACTTGTATAATTTAAGTCACAAACACAGATCTATCTGCGCAGGGGAGTAAGGGCCATGCTCAGGCTAATTAATTCTTCATCCATCTCCTCTCATAACAAATTTGAAATCTGCATAATTAACTATAGTCATCATGCCACTCGTTAAGCCTCCAGAACTTACCATGTAACTGAAAATCTGTGTCCCTTGACCACCTCTCTCACCTCAGGTCCCTGGTGCTTAGCTGTGCTTCTGTTCTTGAGAGTTTAGTTTCACTTTAGAGTCCACAGACAGGCATGACTTTGCAGTTCTTTGTCTGTGCCTGGTTTCTTTAGCTTCTTACCAGCTCTCTCTCTCTCTCTCTCTCTCTCTCTCTCTCTCTCTCTCTCTCTGTGTGTGTGTGTGAGAGAGAGAGAGAGATCTTTTTCTCTCTTCCCCTGCGGATGACTATCAAGGCTGTGTAAGCTACTGCGAACTTAGGAATCTCTGTTTTGCCTGTGAGTTCCGTTTTTAAGTTTTGGAAGAAGCTACACACTATTTTCCATCAGCCAGTCCTCTCTGCAAACAGTGACAGTTGCTGGTGTTTTTCGGATTTGGAGTGTGCCATGCGCAGCCTAGAACTGTGTGCTTTGCCTGCCAGTCGTGATGATCCCTGGCTCTCATGTGGAGGAGAGGGTAGCTCAGAGAGTCCAGGGCATAGCCTTTCATTTTAATGAGTAGAAGACTCAGGACTCCAGGGGCATCCCTCGAGACACAGCTCCCACTGACAAATCAACTTATCTTTTACACAGACCGGAGACACTCAACTTACAGAGAGTTCTGTGGACACCAAAGCAGGCCACAGAGCCCCTGGCTCAGGAGTGGCCTCTCAGGCTGAGGGATGCTGCTTGGCTGGTGGAGTCCCTGCCTAGTGTGTACAAAGCCCTGGTTTAGGTCCTAGGAATCATAAACAGCATGCTGGTGCTTGGGCAATGTAGATAAGAAGACTAAAAGCTCAAGGTTATCCTTGGCTGCAGAATCGGTTTGGGGCCAGCCTGCACTATATGGAACCCTGTCTCAAAATGGGGTTTTGGTTTTTTTTTCGTTTGTTTGTTTGTTTTTGTTTTTGAGACAGGGTTTCTTTACGTAACAACTTTGTCCATCTTGGAACTCACTGTGTAGACCAGTCTGGCCTCAAATACACAGAAATCTGTCTGCCTCCGCCTCCTGAGTACTGGGATTAAAGTGCCCAGTAAGAAGTAAGTTCCCAAAAGACTTATTTCTTTTCCTAGGCATCAGGACAGCGATGGGATAGGACAGAGATGAGGTGACCACCAAGAACACAGTGAGAGGGGCCCAAGCCCAGACAGAGGTGGGCAGGAACTGCTGCTGGCAAACACATGTGTCCCTGTAGCAGCAGCAGAGTGGAGCCCAGAGGCCCAGTTTCTGTAGCAGTGTCTAAAAGGAAGGGAGGGCTAGGAGATGGTTCAGCTGGTAACATGCTTGTGGTATGCCTTAGTTCCTTTCTTGTTTCTATAGTAAAATACTCTAGGATTTAACACCCATGTAACGCAAAGGAGGAGGGGCTTATTTTGGTTTACAGTTGCAGGGGCACATTGTCTATTGTGCCAGGAAAGGCATGGCATGGGAGATTGCTGTCACACTGCACTTGAATTCAAGACACAGAGAATGAACAGGAAGTGGGGCAAGGTTATTAAGGTTCACCCCAGTGACCTACTTCTTTCAGCAAGGCTCTACCTCCTAAGGGTTCCATGACCATAGATAGCATCACCTGCTCAGGACCGAGTGCTCAAACACACAAATGTATGGGGGAACATTTAATATTCAAACTACAGCACCCTGTAAGCGTAAGTTGGATCCCCAACTCCCAGGTAAAAGTGTGATACAATATTGCTCATCTCTGGTCTGAGGACTCTCATGAGGTCAGGAGTAGAGACAGATGGGTCTCTACTCAGCCCCCTGTTCAAAGTGACTGAGGGAGATACCTGATATTAACCTCTGAACTCTACACACATGTATGCATGCACATAAACATATAAATACATACACTCAGTAAACAAATAATAGCATAAATATATAAGGGAATTGAGATACTTTATCTCTTGTTTATTCTCAGCTACTGGCCTCCCTAATTGCCTTTGACAAAATTGTAACACTATCTTTTTTAAAAAGCGTCTTAAGGGCTGGAGAGACTGCTCAGCAGTTAAGAGCACTTGCTGCGTATGCAAAGGATTCAGGTTCCATTCCCAGCACCCATGTGGTAGCTTACAACCATCCTTACTCCAGTTCTATGGGATGCAGCACCCCCTTCTGGTCTCCATGGGAACTGCACACATGTGGTGTACAGACAAACATGCGAACTAGACACTATGAACATAAAATAAAAATAAACCAAAATTTAAAAGATGTGTTGTAAATAAAATTTTCATTAGTGTTTATTAAGCACTGCATGTAACCTCAGGCAGAATTTATGATACTGTGGAGGTGGTTGGTCTAGCATCAATCTTTAGGTTTTTATTGCCATCCATGGCCCCTCTTCGTAATTATAGTATGAAGTAAACATTTATGTCCATTTTATAGGCTGTGGAGAGCAGCCTGGCATTTCACACCACTGTGGATATTTATGGCTGCTGCTCCCTTTGTGACACGAGGTCACTGTCTTGATTCAGGTGTCACCGAGACGAGCTGTCTGGCACACCGTTTGTATTTGCTGTGTAGCCGTTTTGAACTGATGCCTTCCATCTCTGAGATTCTTTCTAAGATCCTCATCAGCAGTGAGGTGCTGCCGAATGCCAGGTGTGGCCGAATCCACGTTGAAGCCTGGATGGGAAATCACATTTTCTCAGAAACAGTTTTAACAACATGTCAGAATGTCCGGAGACCGAGGGAACAGCTGATAGTAAAATAACGGCTGTGCAGTGGGGGTGAGTGTGACCCCCAGAACCTTCATGTAACCAAAGCTAGGCTTGGTAATGAACACTTGTAATTCAGGCACTGGAGAGCTAGCGACAGGACTGTCCCTGGGGGTTGCTGGCCGGTCAGTCTAGCCTAATTGGTCACCTGGAGATCCTGCATCAAAAACAAAAGCAAAACAAACAAAAACCAAGGTGTTTAGCACGTGAAGAAAAGCATGTCCTCTAGGCTCATGTGCATGCCCACACACGAGTATGCACACGTGTGCACACACATAAAGCATTCAAAGGCAGCACACATGTTTGTGCTTACACACACACACACACACACACACACACACACACACACTTCACAAACAGATAGACTGGGGTACCTCTCAGCTTCTGTGCCATCTTCTGCATACCCTAAACCTGCACATGTCCTTTGGTCAGAGGACAAGAGACAATAAGAACCAGGACCCACTTACTGGTTTCTGAAGTCCTCAGCCTAGGTTTTGATGCCATGAGCCCAGCCCTCAACCATTTTACCTTTTTTTGTTTTTGGTTTTTTTTCTTTCAGCCCATGAGCTTCTGAACCCAGTTCTCCTCAGTGTGCGGCTGTGGGCTGTGGATAACTGGTCCCTACCTATGGTGGTAAGCAAGCCACCTCAGCTGTAAATTAGGGGGACAAATACCTCCTCCGGAGAGTTATGACATTGCACGAGAGCCGTTTGTCAACTGCAAAGCCCCTCCAGGCTCTTATCACTGAGTTCAGCCATGTGGTCAGCAGACAAACCGCTAAGTGTATCCGTTTCTCTCAGACTACTCACTGTCGGCCTGCAAGCCAAGCAGTCAGGGCACTGAGACAGGAGCATTGCTGCATGGTGCCACATCTGCCTGGGCTACACATAGACAGTTCCAGACCAGTTTGGGACACAGTGTGAGACCTCGTCTCAAAACAAAATAAAAGAAAACAAAGTAAAACAACAAAATCCAGTCTGGCTATGAAAGACATCCCACGTTTCAGAAGTGGAGCTACAGAGCACATAGAAGGTCACCGGGTCCACAGATGCTGCCCTGCTCCTAGACGATGGTAGAGCAATACTCTTCCTCCTGGAAAGGAGCCAGACTGGGCTATAGAGTGGCCTCTACCTGGGGTCGGGAGCCCAGTGGCTCTGGGATGGCTCTGGGTCCACAATGGGAAGGGAGCAGAGAGCTTATTAAAAGCCTTTCCCCACTTCAGCCTTTCCCAAATGGACACCTGGTCTCTTGAACTGGCCTGACATGTGGATCTGTTTCCCTGGCCAGACCCCAAAGGGAAAAAAGACTATACACTGAACCCCTTGTTTTCTCCCTGGCCCACCACAGATTAAGTAAAAAGACACCAAGCACTGCTTTCCATTTTGCTGTATAGAAGTTCCCAGGGGCAGTTACTATACAGAACCCCACAACCACAGGGGGAATGGGGCAGGGCAATCAGAACAACCCAGATTACATAACTGTTCACTTGTGTTCTGTCTCATCCTGGCTCTCTGTCCCTCCAGGCAAACGTATGCATCTTGTACCCACCCCGATACCCACCTTCAGTCCTATCAGAGGCCCTGGCACTGAGTCTAGAATCTGCCTGCTGCAAAGCTTTGAGGCACATGAGACCAGCCAGTGACTTCTTCCTCCTTACCTTCCCCCAGCTTTCTGCTCCTCTTAGAACCCCAGCACCCCTGCAAGCCCCACAGCCCCCACAGACCTTCTGCAGATCCACCCCCAGCAAGAGGGACTTGTTCTGCATTCCTTCACTATCTAAACTCAAGGAGAAGGAAGAAGAGAAGGAGGAATAGGAGGAAAAAGAGAAGGAGGAAGAGGAGGAGGGGGAGGAGGAGGAGATGGGAGAGAAGGTAACATGGCAAAACTTGCCTAGTGGGGAGGAGAAAGGAGGGGCCCTCCTGGGCACAGAACAGAAGTCCCCGACGCACTGTGGCTGCCTTGTGGTTCCAGCCCGAGGCTCTTGCAAGCACACTGTGGTTGAGCATGATAACCGGCAAGACGATTCGGAGAATTTCAGAAGATTTTGTAATAAAAGGTGACAGACAGCACAAAGCCTGTGATAACAAGATGCTGGGGCTGGGAGCCAAGAAACTGGGCAGCAGGGACAAGGAGAACTCACCAGGGCAGGCTGGGGGGAGGATGAAAACCCACTCCAGGAACCAAAATGGAGGCTCCCTCCTTGGCTTTGGAGCAGGGACAATGAACACACTTGGAAGGACTCACTTGCTCCTGTCTGGGGTGAGGCTGTGAGGAGAAGAGAGATGAGTCAGGCCCATCTCTTTCTGGGCAAGCCAAGTCTGCTCAGGAAGTTCACATGTGCCAAGGCTCAGGCCACTGCCCACTAGAGTCAGCATTCACAGGTCTCTCCCAGCAGCCATCCCCTTCTCTTTTCCTCGTTATCAACAGCGCATGACCCTGGTCAAGAAGACAGGTAAAGAGGGAAGCACCAGGTGGGTGGCTGAGAGGGATAGCCTGGCAGGGCCTAGGATGTATGGTCCACAAGGCAGACACTCATGGACACTCAGTGGCTGTGTGTGGGGGGGGGGGGCATCTTCATCCCACATACATAGTGGAAGGCTGCCTTGCTTAGGTATCACCTTGTCTCTCAGTAGCATCCTTCCTTCTTCACGCTCGCTGGTGGGATCTTCCCTCCAGATGTTCTAGGTGTGCCACACCCCAGCTGTGGTGGCTCAGTGCCTTTGCACATACAGAATGACCACCCCTTTACTTTCTGCCTTGCTGTCCCTTGGAGACCCTGCTCAAACCATGCCTGTGTGTCCATCTCTTCTGTGCAAATTCCAGAGCTTTCATCACAGCAGGACTCACCTCCAGCTTCTCCACCAGGCAGGCTGACCATATAGCCACCTGCTTTGCCAGGTGTTCTGCCTTCTGCCTTGCATTCGGGTTCTAAGGATAAGAGCTACATCTTAATTTACCTCTTGTTTCCAAAGTCTAGCTCAGAACCAGGCATTCTGTGCAGGAGGGTGGATGAAGTTGATGTTTTTACTATGTAGTAAACTCAAGAGGTTTCTGTGTGGAAGGTTTGTCCCTGACTAGAGGCTCTATTTTAGGAAGAGTGGAAGGAATTTTTATGGGGTAGGACCTAATGGAAGTAAACAGATCTCTAGGGGCATGCCTCTGAAGGGTGAGAGCAAGAACACATCTTGCATCCTGTAAGCTATATCGTGTGTGTGTGTGTGTGTGTGTGTGTGTGTGTGTGTGTGTGTGTGTACGTACGTACGTACGTACATATGTCATTGATATATGCATATCTGGATGAAAAGATGGATGGATGGATGGATGGATGGATGGATGATGGATGGATGGATGGATGGGATGAAGGCAGGATTTGGTCAGATGAGGGTTTCATGACACCTCCAGGTAGAGTAAGCACTTCACAGACCCAATGTACAATTCAAATCCAGCAAAGGAAGGGCTACAGATATGGCATGTCTCTTGGGCATGTACCTCCACTCAGGCTGTAGACCTGAGATCTCATTGTCGGAAAAAAAAAAAAAAGAACTTTTGCTTTGCCTTTTGCGTATGAGGCTCTGGCAAGGTTTCTCATCACTCAACCGTAGACTTTCAGACCTTGGGTCCTGAACAACTATTTGATCTTGTTTAGACCTCAGGTCTAAAAAGTACCATGGGAACCCAATTTTCTCCTTAGAAACACACCAAAAGATGACAACTCCTCCCCTTGGTATGCCTCCCCACCTCCAGCCTGCCCTATTCAGAAACAGAAGACAGAGGGCTTGGTCCCAAATCAGATCATTGCTTCTCTCTTAGGGAATCCCCCAGGCTTCCCCCACTTGAAGCCCTCCTACCACCTGCAGTTACATCAATGCCCACCCCTCCAAGAAGGCACTCCCCAGGTAGAGGCACAGATGCCCACCAATCAAAACCGACACCAGCCACAAGCCAGAGTAGATGCAGGACCCAGGGTCCTGCAAAGGAAGTGACCAAGGTCCGACAGGAACTAGTTTGAACCAGGCCCATCTGTTTTGGCTCTGACTCTGAGCCACCGAGGAAGTGAGTGATTCAACCCTGGTGCACTAGAGCCCCCACGGGACCTCTGGAAACCATGCCTTTTCTAGGTTAGATCTATTGCTGAGCAGATAGAAACCCCACCATGTAGTACAGCCTGGGCCCCACACAGACCCACATTCAAACTCACAAACAAGCAGACCATGACTTCCTGGCCTCTCAGCCGAGGTCTCCGGAGACTTTAGCACCTGTTTTTCTTTGACGCACAATGGTTTCTAGAGAATTCAGATTTTTTTTTTCTGCACTCCCTCAGAGAACCATTATGCTCCTAGATGGTGGGCTCTCCCTTGTGGACTGTCCTGTTTCCTCTATTTTCTCCACATTCCCTACTTAGAGCATCTGCTGTACTCAGGAGGAAGCATCTATCTCTCACACCTACTGTGTGAATGGATATCGGGACTTCACCATAGAGAAGATGTGCTCTGGGGTCAGATAGCAGAAGTTCTAAACTCCAGCTCCACCACGAGTCAGCTCACTGTGCCTGGGGCACCTGGGCTAAGCTGGGTGATGCTCCAACTTCTTTCAGTGTTGTGGACCCAAAGGTAGTCACCACCTCCCAGGACCACTCAGAGGAGTGAAGGAAAAGGGGCATGTACATAGCACTTAGCACTGGTGCACAGAAAGCACTCTCTCCACAAAACCGCTGGCTTTCTCCATACAAATACAAGCTATTGTCTCAAAGGTCCCCAGGCCCTGGAATAGGAATAGACAGGGATTGATCTCTCTCCCCACCCCCACTTTGTCTCACACATTCAGGAACCACTCCTTTGGGTCGTACACTATGGTGTCATCCACATCTGCTCCTGGACAGGTCAGGTAAACTGCTGGTGAGGTTTCAGAACAGAATACATCCCTGCAGCCCACCACCAGGCCCAGGTGTGCTGGACAGATGAGAGAAGTGAGTCTGTCGTACACAGCCTCTCTCTGGCCAAGGTCCCTGTTGGGAAACCAAAGGCTTGAAGCAAGGGCAGCCAGGAGAAACCTGGAGAGGACTGGATGAGGAAACAGAGGCTGCAGAGAGGGGAAGCCCTGGGATTTGAATATGAAACCACAGGTTCTGGTATTGCATGCTGGTCCTATGTGGTGATGCTATTTGAGAGGCTATGGAAACTGTAGGAGGACATACATCACTGAAGGTAGGTCTCGTGGTATCTTGTCCAGTGCACCCACTATTCTCTCTCTCTCTCTCTCTCTCTCTCTCTCTCTCTCTCTCTCTCTCT
>JANHMN010000024.1:26893577-26936012 GCA_030674055.1 Rhabdomys pumilio
TCTCTCTCTCTCTCTCTCTCTCTCTCTCTCTCTCTCTCTCTCTCTCTGCTTCCTGTCTATCCATTAGAAGAGCCTCCTCTGCCACACACTCTTGCCATAATGATATTCAGCCTTGCCACGGTCCAGAATTAGCAGAGACAAGTTCTGTGATCTGAAACCGCCAAAATCAGTCTTCCTTAAGTCATTCATGTTGGGTCTTTTGCCTCTTAAAAAAAAAAGTTATATAACCAGAGAGTTGGTGGCTACACACACGGTGAACATGCTACCTGCCCTTGAGTTGTATGCATTTTAAAGTGGCTCGCTAAGTAACACATGTTGTCAGCACACGCACAACGAAGAGTTCAGAAACAAAAAAACTTAAACGTTAGGTCAAAACGGATGTGCCCTCCATAGCTGTCAAAACCATGCACAGGTGCATGCAAGGAGGTCCTTGGGTCAGGTGTCAAAGCTATGATGGGTGATTGCACATGGGCCACAGCATTCCTGTGGAAAAGCAAGGCTCAGACTGAGGCTGGCACAGGAAAGGGGGACTTACTCATGATCCCAGGTATAGAACCCGCAACCCCACCCATAGCGGCTTTCTCCTGGAAGGTTGCACTGGCTTACCTATGCCCTGGCAGGCCATTTTCATATGCTGCCATGCTGGCTTGATTCTACTCCATAAGCATTTGTGCCTGAGGTGCTGGGGAGTGACCCAAGCCGTGGCCTTGTTCACGCGAGACAATCCCTCTCACACTGAGCTACACCCGCAAACGTCGGTTTTGTATGGAACCGTCTAAAGACGACGGCTTTAGACTACACACATCATCTTCAGTTTCTGCTCGTGCATTCGCCAGAACAGTGCTCTCCAGCTCACACCCGACCAAAGTACCCATGATTCCATCGGCCTCCTGCCCAGGCTCTGATGCGCATTTCATAGGGTTGGGTGGTTCGATAGTTTCTTGGTTTTATTTGAGTCCTCTAGTTTCCTTCTTCGCTTGTAAATGTGGGATTTACCTGCAACTGTCCCTGCTGGGAGTTTGCTCTTTGGCCTGGTCTACCCACCTCCCAAGGCTGTCTCTTGTAAATTGGCCCACACCTTTTGCCCTTGCTGGGTTACTTCATCTGTCAATCAGCCCCTACTCTGTCCCTGAGAGTCACGTGACCTGAAAGGCAGCACTTAAAGCATTACAACAGGAGTTGGGGTCTTTTCCTTTAAATATGGAATTACTTATGTAAACGTATTTGTTTTAAATTGGTTCATAAAAATTATACAGATTTATAAGATCAGGAGTAATATTTCAATATGTATATATATTAGGGTTTTTTTTTTATTAATTTTTTAAATGTCTTATTTGAATCTCATTTTGGAAAACTTTGACTCCTAGTTTGGTTTGAATGTAAAACGCCTCCTTCCCAAAGGCCCATGTGTTTGAGCATGTGGTCCCCAACTGGGTGGCGCTATTTGGGGATGTCGGGTAGCTTTTAAGAGCTAGGATTTGACTGGGCAACCTGGGTCCCTTGGGGTGAACTGAGCACAGCTGGGGACTGGATCTGACCTAGTTCTCTCTGTTTCCTGACCCAGCCACCGTGTGAGCAGCCCCATCATACACTCCTTCTCCCTCTTCTCTGCCTTCCACTGGGGGGTGAGCAGAAGACTAGGAATTGTGAACCAGCATACATTCTACAACAGCACGGTGCAGAGGTAGTGTGTCTGATGCCTGATGTGAAGTCACACTTCCTGAAAGTTGCCTAGAGTTTGTGACAGTAGAGAAAGCTGTTCCTACGTGTTTACCACTGGCTAGCCATCTTTAGAAACATGAGTAAAGCTGACAGCTTCTTCTTCGACATTTTTAAAGTGTTTTATTTGTGTGTGTGTGTGTGTGTGTGTGTGTGTGTGTGTGTGTGTGTGTGTAGTCCAATTATCTGCAGTGCCCATGGATGCCAGAAGAGGACGTGGGATCCCTAGAGTTGGAGTTTCAGGAGGCTGTAAGCTACAGAACTCAGGTGCCTTGGAAGAACAGCAAGCACTCAGCCACCGAGACATCTCTTCAGTCTTTTATTTTCAATTTAGTTTGTCCTTAGACTATTTTCCGCCATGGATATATAGGCAGGGCACCTCTCTCTCGCGAAGATTATTTAAATAAGGTTTATTTTTTTCCTTCTTGCTTTGTGACCAGGCTCGCTAGTAATTTATAATTTTGTCTATGCATTCCTGTTAGTGCGTAGCTTGGCATTTTCCTCTTTCCTAATTTTCATTTGGTTTGATTAATTTTTTGAACATGTAAATCATGTACAAATTATGTACAAATGATTCAGAACACAAAAGCTGTATTAAAAATCCTGCCTAAAGAAGTTTTATTCCCGTGGTGGTGTTTCCTATCCCCACCCCACCACCGCTGCTGTGTACTGGTTCATTCTCTCTGTATTCCTTTAGACACGTGTCACTTATCAGCATGAATATGCATACATGTGTGTGAACACAAGCCGGTTCCCACCTCTTTCTCATAGAAATTATGTTAAGGATGTAGATGAGGCCTGAAGTCTCAGAAGGGAAAACAGGGTTTGGTTTTGATGTTTTTAAAAAAAATATTTTTCAAGTGTTTTGTAAATTATGTGTATCTGTGTTGTCTGTGTGAGCTTGGGCACAGGACTGCAAGTGCACACAGAGGTCAGAAACAGAAGACCCTGGAGCTGGAGTGCATGTGTTCTTAACTGCCGAGCCATTTCTCTAAATCCTGTTTTTACTTTTTTGAGACAGGGTCTAATGTAACCTAGGCTAGCCCAAGCTAGCCTCACACTCTGACTACAGTTTAGGATGACCTTGTCTTGGTCTTCCTCCCTCTACCCCTGGGGTGCTAGGATTATAGCCACATGCCACCACATCTCAATTTGAGAAGCAGTTTTCATTTTTAAATGTAAAGATTCAAAAATGAGTGTCTGGACATGTATGCATTCGTGTGGATGAAGGTCGCCTGCCACACAGAACAAACGTGGAGGTCAGAGGGCAACGTCGGGTCAGAGGATCATCTGGGCTGCCAGTCTTCACATTTCTCTGCTCATACAAAATGTTACATTCTAAATTTTAAAAAGGCACAAAATATAGGAAACAAGGCAGAGGAACCCTTTAACCCAGAAGTCCCAGAAGCTATAAAGTAAAACCAGAGGTGACTTCTTGGGAGTGGGAGAGAACTCTATGACAAATGACAAGAATCAGTAAAACCCATGTGCCTGACATGTGACCATGGCTGCTGTATTGAAGAACTCCAGGCATAATCAGTGGAAAATCGATTAGGGCTGGGAGAGGGTGAGCCATGAAAAGCGCTTGCTGGGCCACCCTGAGGATCTGAGTTCGGAGCCCAGAACCAGAGTAAAAGCAGACAGGGTAGCATGCATGCCTGACTGCAGCGTGCTTGCAGTGAGACAGGGAATTTTCTAGAGTTTACAGGCCAGTTACCTGGCTCAAACAAGGTGGAAGGCAAGGACCACCACCTAAGCTTGCTCTCTGACTTCTATATGCAGCACAACGCCACAGGTGCACAAATACACACACACACACACACACACACACACACACACACACACCAGTTATCTCACACACATATCATACAGACATATACATATCACGCATGCATAAAAGTACACATGCATACACACATGATACACACACAATGTTTTTTAAAAACCCTCAACTGTTTGTAAATTCCTCAAAAACAATTTAAACATATACTTTCAGGGGCCCCGGTTCCTCTGATCCCAGATGTTTATCTAACAGAAATCAGAGGACACATCCACACAGGGACATGCCCAGTGTTCACAGCAGCCATGTTTCCAAGAGCACCAAAGGAGAGAACCAGTCTGCCCACCAGTAAGGGATCCAACCATGGACAACTAGTGGGTGTTTCAACTGTCCGGCAGCTCCAGGCACGGAAGCTGCTCATTCAGCTGGTACAGCATTGGCCCAGAACCTAGGCATGTCCCTGACACATCTCTAGATGACTAGAACATATCATACAGCGTCAACACAGGCCAGTGGTTGTCACATCATGTCACTTAGGAAACACGAACAACCCATGTTTGCAAGTGTTTCATATAGTTTTTGGATACTTTTTATCTGCAAGGCCAACGATATATTCACATGAGAGACTACTTACTATCCAATGGACTCGGGAAACCAGCTGTAGCATACGAGCATGGCAGGGTCTCAGAATGACACATTGGACGAAAGACGGAGACATAAAGGAACTTATCTGTGTGATCCCGTTAAAGGAAGACCAGGAAGAAATGTCTAATCTCAGAATGATGGTGCTGGCTGGAAGTGGACCCAAGGGAACCCTCAGGAGTAATGAAGATGTTTCATGTCTTCATTTGGGGGATGGGCTTCCACATTTATCAAGACTCTTCAAACTCTACAGTGACGATCTCCATCTTCCTGTGATGTGAGTCACCTCCATTAAAATGATAATAGATTAAATAAAATGTACGTAAGAAGTACCCGATCAGCAAGAAAGGGATAATAAATGTCATGGAAAATGGGCAGAGACTACAAAGGGGCAGCCTGTGGCTGGTGAAACGCAGCTGTCTTTCGACAATGAAGAAGGGCATTTGCCCTCACGTGTCAGCTGGGAAACGCCGGTGAGAACACTCTCCCCAGCTGGCTAGCCCAAGTGAAGATGAATAGTACCAGATACTGGTGTGAAATCAAGGAAGCAATCACTTGCTTGCACTGTAAACTGGTAGAGGTGGCAATAGCTGTTAAAGCTTAAAAGTGTGCGACCTCTAACCCAGCACTATGACATCCGGAAACATATGGGAAAGGGTCATTTTAAACCACAGGATTCCCCCGCTAGCAAACAAATCACGTCGATTTGTCCCTATGCAAGCGGCATGCAGTTAAGTCAATAAGAGCAACACTGAACAATAGATAATTTAGTGCAATCTCGTGAACACACACACACACACAGACATGCACACACACAAATCTGAGTGCATTTACACACACCTGTAAATATTCAGACAGGGGAAGGAAAATGTACTTCAAATGTTGCTATGGTTACTTCTAGGGAGGGGAGTTCAGGTATTCGGTAAAGGAAGAACTTAGATTTTTTTTTTCTATTGCGTTGTACATTCTCTGTGCTTTTCAATGCTTATATTCTTGAGTTCTTGGTATGGTGTGTGTGTGTGTGTTTGTGTGTGTGTGTGTGTGTGCACGCGCGCATGTGCGAGCATGTGCATGAGCGCACAGATGCGTGTACGCACAGACACATGCATATGGAGGCCAAAGGTTAGCAGCTGGGTGTGTGCCTGCCACTCTCCACTTTGTTTTTTGAGGCAAGGTCTCTCACTAAGCCAGGAGCTCACTGATTCAGCCAAACTAGCTGGCCAGCAAGCCCTGGGAGTTCTCCTGTCTCTGCCACCTCCCCGCTAGGATTATAGGCACCCTTCCCTCCCCCACCCCTCAGATTTTTTACATGAGTTCTGGTAATCAGATTCCTATCTTTGTGCTCTCACAGGGTGAGATGAGTAAGCCATCTCACCAGCCTGTTCTTGGTGTGATTTTTCTAAAGGTTTTTGACGAAGTCTCTGCTGCTGGTTCAACGTATGTTAAGGAATCATTGTACAAGGGCTTGCTTAGTACCAGGCCGACATGCAGTCCTGTAGGAGGGATAAAAGAGCCTCGCTCTTCTCCCTGCGCTCTGGTCTCACAGTGGTCACTAGACACTGACCATATGGTCCCTAAAGGCACACATGGTTGTCAGGTGTGGGTGCTGGCCCGCGATCTATGGGTAGTGGTGGCAGGTGTGGTTCAACGTCAGCTTTAGTCACACGGGGTCTTGTTCAGAACTCAGGAACCAGTTGTCTTCTGAAGGTCAGGGGTGTTGAGATTGTGATAGGTGTGACTGTGACCAATCTGTGTATTACATGACACCTCCAGCAAGGCTGCGGCGACAACCCACGTGATCACACACATAGTATTTCTGCAGCCGCACACGCAGTACTCCTGAATCAAAGGCTATGGATGACCACAGGTCAGCCGGAGTGAGCCACTGCTGCTAAGTGTGTTCTTGAGAAAGGGACAAGGTCAGCTTTTTGACTCTCGGAGCTCTAGACTCAGAAATGGCGGATAAGGCGAGATCCCTTAGAAAGCCTGACCCTGTGAAACCCCTGTCAGGTGACAGTGTGGCTCTCTAATTCATTCTGCCCTGCAGCAGGTGAGCGACTAACAAGCAAAACCTTCCTTAAAAGAACCCAGTGTCAGAGACTGAGCCTTGCAAGCACCAGTTTCCCATCTTTATGGAGCATGAAGCCTAGGGGCTGGCAGGATGGCTCAGTGGGTGAAGGCACTTGCTGCCAAGTCTGATCACCTGAGTTCAATCCCAAAACCTAAACAGTGAAAGGAGAGAACCAGTTCCTATAAGTTGTCCTCTGACCTCCACACACTCACCGTGGCAAGTGCATGGCCCACCTCCTACCCACTGCCCTGCCCCTCCCCCACCGTGGAGTTGTCGTTGTTATTTTGCTGCTGCTGCTGCTTTTAGAAGCCTGCTTCTTCTGTTGCTGGCATTTGTTTGTTTCCAGTTTTAGCCCACTTTAAAGAAATGTCACAGGGACAGAGTACTTCACCCAAGTGACACACCCACACACGCCGCTGATGACGCATCAGGGGAAGGGCAGCGGTAGTGAGCATGAGAAGTCTAATTCTACACCTGAACCTCAGTTCCAGAGCAGCAAGTGCTACGGGACAAAATTTCCTACCACAATTCTGTGAACCTAGGGTTTGAATTCACACCAGCCCCGGGAACAAGGCAAGCCATCCAGGTTGGTGGCGCCCCCTGGTGGCTGGGAGAAGCAGTTACATGTGCTATCTACAAGTAAGGCGTCTCAAAATGTCCCCTAGAAGGGAAAAAACTGCCACCAGTTGAAAGCCATTGAGATCCTCAAAAAACTTGCGTATAACAATGCTGCAGCCATACATAGAACAATTATGAATCAAATGAATAAAGAAACAAAGACGGAATAGAAAGAATACCAGAAGTTATAGCCAGAAGCTTGCTTAAATTCAAGGTTTCTGAAAATAAAAACTATAATCAGTAAACTATAGACATGGATAAAGAAGAAATTAACGAGTTAGAAGGCAGCTTTGAAGAAATCACATCAAATGCATCAGGAAAGCTAAAACTAAACATAAAAAATATAATAGATTAAACAGTGCTCAGGACTCTATGGTAGACTGTGTCCAAAATGACCACGCTGGGGGCGGGGGCTCAAGGAGAATAATAAATAGAACAGGATGGGTGGTGTTTGAAGGATAATGCCAGAGAAACACTCTTAGATTCTCACAGCAGGGAGTATGATGGGCACCAGGTGACATGGAGGTGCCACTTGCTGTGAGTTGGATGTAGAAGAGCAAAGGAGAGAGCCTGTGGGGCTGAAAACTGAGAGCGAGTGCCCATCTAACCCATAGGTCCCTGTAAGGGCTGCCCTGAATAGTGCCAGGGACCATAGAGTCCCAAAAGGCACTTCATCATGGGGGCAGCTGACTGGATCGTGGCTTTGGAGGACAGGCTCTCCCAATGCTGGGGCAAGAGAGCCTGATATGAGGCCTGTGATCCACAGAGCAGCCAGGTGGGCTCTCTGGGAGTAGATTCCGGAAGATGAGGGGAACAAGACAGTTCCACACAGGGAGAAGGGTGAAAGAAAGACAGATGGGCAACCCTGAACATTGTGTACCAAGGACCAAAGACAGCACTGTCGGACCGGATGAGGGACATTCAAGGGAGCTGTCACAGCCTGATGAGTGGACAGGTGCTGGGAAGTTCCCTTGAGAAATAAGCTGGCATGCTGGGATTTGAAACAGTGCTAGCCTTTGACAAACTACAACCTGCAGGCCACAGCTGGTTTACTGCTGTTTTTGTAAATAAAGCTTTATTGGAACACAGCCCTGCTCATCCACATAGCTCATTCACAGACTCCCGAAGCGTCAACAAGCTGGATGAACGATACACGGCTGGGAAAATGAATCTGAGGGTTGCAAAAGTTTCAACCCAAGTGAGAAGCTTCAGGGAGCACACAACCACCACAGACGGATTCAAAGAGGGTTGTGTGATGGATGAGTCTGAGGTGCGGCAGACAGCACACAGCTGTGTCGCACTGCACGACCTCACGGAAGCTTCCGCTAGCGTGGAACACACTCACCTTACACTACACATGTGCCTCACCACGAAGCTCTAAGGAGATGCTGCAGCTCAGCTTTGGGGCCAATGTGTGTCACGAACAGCCGCGTTTCTACTGTGTGTACAACGTTTTCTGCTCTTCCAGAAGTGCAGTTGTTTAATGACAGAAAATGAAGACTTTTAATATTTTCCCACCTCCAAAGCTTGGCATGTAAGTATCAGATTCGTGTATCTTCGGGTTGAATGGTGTTCGAATGTTTGATTTTTCAAATTGCTCTTTGAGTCGCTGACTTCAGTGACACTTTTAAGAAAATGGTTAAGTGAATTTCGACTTGGGCGAGGACAGAAACTCCCAGGTTTCTGAAACAGCCCTGAGCATGTTTCTGCTGTTTTTTTTTTTTTTTTAACTCTGGAGTTATACAGAGTGGCCTCCTTATTGGTGATTCTAAAATCAAAATATTGATCAACTCTGAAACACAGTGAAGATAGTCCACATCCCCGAATACCAAATACACAGCCAAGGTTTGGCTGTTTATAAGAATGAGCAAGTATGTCCTCTCAGTAGGAAGCTTTGTTTTTCCTTTAATAGTCAACTTAGCAGGTTTTTTTTAAAGCCAATTTCCTCGTTGACATATTATAAGCAAACATTTAATTTTTATACCTATGCTATAGACCAATGTATGTGGAGGGCCCACAAAACTTGCTTGGTAAGAAAAAAAGGGGTTCGAAGCAGAAAATAATTTAAGAAGATCTAGTTGATACCTGATGTTGATGCTCTTTTTGCCTCACTGTGAAGAAATTAAAACAGTTTCCAGAGAAGCCACATGTCCCATGAAGCCTGTGACATGTGTGTCCTCCAACCCACGAAGTCCTGGGCAGAGACAGATCGCCAATGAAGACTCTCAGCCAGCACCCAAGGAAGAAGGGAAAGCTGTGGGGGCTAAAAGATGTGAAAAGGAGTGGACACCCTGGCTGGGGCAAGCTCCTGGTGCATCTTGTCTGTGAAGGTATATCTTGGCTGTCAACTTGGTTGAATCTGGGATCAACTAAGAGACACATCTCTAGACAGGCCACCTTTGGAAAATTAACATTCTGGGGATATCCTCCAGAAAACCAGCAGCATTGTCTAAGTTAGAATTTTACTGCTGTGAACAGACACCAATACCAAGGCACCTCTTAAAAGGACAACACTTAATTGAGGCTGGCTCACAGGTTCAGAGGTTCAGTCCATTATCATCAAGGCGGAAGCATGGCAGCATCCAGGCAGGCATGGTGTAGGAGCTGCGAGTTCTACATCTTGTTCCAAAGGCAAGCAGGAGAAGACTGGCTTCCAGGCAGCTAGGATGAGGGTCTTAAAGCCTATGCCCACAGTGACACACCGACTCCAACAAGGCCACACCTCCTAATAGTGTCACCCCCTGGGCCATGCATATTCAGACCACCACAAGCATCTTCCTGTGGTGTGTCTTAGGGGAGGACACAGCTGATTTTGCCTGACCCTCTTCACTGCCTGCTAGGAAATGCATCTACTATACTGCTGCTGTACACCCTTTGCTAATGTGTCAAGCCAGCTTCTTGGCCCTTCCACCATGAACTAAAACAAATGGTTCTCCAGCAATCTTCCAGGGCCTTAGTCCTACACTGGGACTACTGAGACATCCATCTTTGTGGACTGGGCAGCTCCCAGGCTCTCACCTTTCCTGGTATACACACAGCTACTATTGGGCTAACCCAACCTCTGTTGTGTAAGCCAATCTAATAAGCCCCTTGTAATTCACATTCCTTCCACTGGGTTTGTTCCTTCTGAGAATGCCAACACACATCCCTTTACCCAAGTGACCACCATTCATTCTCATAGCCAGGAAACTGGGACTAGGACCATCTTAGAGACAGGGGAAAACTGATCCAGAGAGGTTGACTCCCTCAAGGTTGCCCAGTTCTTCGGGGGAGAGATAAGATCTCATTTCAAGTCAGGCAGACTCCAAATCACGGTTCTTACCTCTATCATTCGATACTCAATTAGGAGGGGACAGTCCCAAGCCAGTGAGCTGGCTACTGTGTCACAGCAGGTCCCTGCCCAAACCAACGAGAAGGCAACTGTTTTAGACCCCTGATAGTTGGCCCAGGGCCAATGCTGCTCTGAAGGCCCTGCTTCTGACACAGGACTCTTTCACCCTTTCCTCCCAATGGTTTTACCCTGTCCCCTCCTTTGTGTCTCCAGACCCATGGGCTCTGCCAAGAATACTATCATGCCATCACCCTGCAGCCTTGTACCCCACCAGGCGCTCAAGGCGGTTGGGCGATACCATCTCCGTATCTGTGATAAAAGCATAGCAGCTGGCAGCCCACGGGGTGCCACCCACGCCACAAGAGATGACCCAATTGATCTTCAGTGACGTTGCAGCACACTGTCTTGCTCTGGCTGGCCTCAGCAGAACCCCAGGCCCCGGCATGGCTTCTTTCCACTCCCAGCCAGGTTCCTGGGGGCACATTTGACTCATCCGGGTTCTCTTCTGACAGCTGTCATGACAGCCTCACCCAGGGAACCCAAACTGCTCAGCTTTGCAGACGCTTCTCCTTGCAGCTCCCTGGAGGTCCAGCCTGTCTATGAGAGACTGTGAGCAGCCGCCTCTGGGCTGAGACACCCAGAGGAAGAGTTCAGGAAAAGGTGACTTCTGCCTGTGGCCTGGGCTCTCCACAGGGAGAGACATGGTGTGAATCTACCCAGCAGCTCCCACAGAAGGAACTTTTCCTCACCAGTTCCCTACCCATCAGAAGTCCCACCACAGAGGCTCAGCCTACGCTGTTCCTCACAACAGTGTGTCAATGCAGGCAGGGCCCTCTCTGGGAGAGGAGGAGGAGGCCTGCGACCCTAAGGCCTGTAGTCTACAACAGGGATTACAACATTGTCCTGTTCTCCTGCCTCAGGAAATAGCCACCCCCACAGAACACACAGAGCTCTGGGGCCAGCTGCCCTGAAGCTGAAGGGAAAAAGGAATGGGGGACACTTGCCAGTGCTGTTCCCAGCCTGCTGGTACCTGTCACAGCCCCATTTGGTGTGGTCACAATGTTTGCTGTCCTGGGAAAATGGAGGGAAAAGAATCTAGAGGGAGCAAGCCAAGTATGATTTTGTGAGTATCTGCCATGTGTTGAGCGGATGGGGACAGCATAGAGGACAGTGACGGAGTTGTGGTGCTGGGTCTTTATGAATCCCATAGCTAACATGAGATTAAACATAATCAACCATTCCAAGTAGTGTGTGTGTGTGTGTGTGTGTGTGTGTGTGTGTGTGTGTGTATTGGGATGGAGGCCAGAGGACATCAGGTCTTCTGCTATATGACTTTCTACTTTGTTCTCTCCAGACAGAGTCTCCCACTCCAGCCATCCCCCTGTCTCTGCCTCCTGCAGTGCTGGAGTGTTAGGTCTGCGGGGAAGCACTTAGGTTCTTATCCGGGCACAGGGGATTTGAACTCAAGTCCTATGCTCGCTCAGCATGTGCTCTCCTGAGCCATCACCCCAGGCCTCCTTATAAGGACTGAAGGAGGTTAGTTCTATAAAGCACTGGAATAATTAGTGTCTGATACGCTAGGATTGGAATCGGATGACTAAATTATGGGTTTTTTTTTAAATGATTATACTCTTTTATTTATGGGAAAATTCAAGTTCTATCCGGGACAGTGAGCTGCTTAAGGTCACGGTTCAAAAATGATGACAGGATTCACAGTTTCAGCAAGTGGGTAATACTCCTATTCCAAGAGTTCACAAGGATTAGATAGGAAAAAAAACAAACAAACCTTGGGTGTCCTTGAGCTGGAGGGAAGGAAGGAAAGAGGGAGAGAGGGGTAAGAGAGAGAGAGAGAGGGAAGGGAGAAAGGAAGGGAGGGAGGGAGAGAGAATTGCTTTAGGCCAGAAGAGAAGCCCATCCTCTGAAGAACAACAATACCAGCAAATGATCAGGGTGGTAGAGAAGGAACAAACCAGACCCCCTCCTAGCCTCTTCCTGGGCTCAGAGCCAGGGGTTCACCGAAGAACCCTGACTGGAGGTAATACAAAGGCCATTATTCACCCCAGGACAGACTCATGACCAGAGATGGTGGCACCTAAATGGTAATGTGCCTTAGGTGGCATGCCTCCTTCAAAAGTCAATCCCCAGCACAAAGTAGGCCCAGCCTCTGGAACTCGAGTTAATTCCCAGCTTCCCAGAGACTCACTTGCCAGCTGCCCAGCTCAGTTGAGTAGTCCTTGTTCCTTGGCCATTCTGAAGGTTCAGGTCAGGCGTGTAGAGGAAGAAGACCACAGGGTTCCAGACTCTGAAGGGTAGCCCTGTCACCAGTGCAGGGCACCTGGGGTAAAAACATCCCTGGGACCTCTCTGCTTAGCACTGCACTCTCAGACTCCAGTCTAAGTCTGACTCCAGTTCTCAGACAACCAGTCACCATGACAGACTTCTACAGAGCATCCCTCAAGTCCTAATCAAGTGCCTAATCAAGAAATGTGGAAACTGAACATGTCCAAAGAGGATAGCTCTGGACGTCTCCATGTGTACAGAAGCCGTCAGCAACTGGGATCCACAGCTTTCAAATACATGGGGCATGAGCCTCTGATTCTGCAGTTGTTTTATAAATAAAATTTTCATATGGTGTGTGTGTGTGTGTGTGTGTGTGTGTGTGTGTGTGTAAGGCATGGGGTGGTGGTGATAGTGATGGTGTGTGTGTGTGGTGTGTGTGTGTGTGTGCAAGGCATGGGGTGGTGGTGGTAGTGATGGTGTGTGTGTGTGTGTGTGTGTGTGTGTGTGTGTGTGTGTGTGTATGAGTGAGTCATCCCCTGGCCCTAATTTTATTTGTGAACTACTTTGCAGAGAACACAGCCTTCTTCTTGACCAAATGCTCTCTGACTGATGATGTCATCGATGCAGCCTCACGTTCAAAACTAGCTCAACACCGCAGAGAAGGAGAAGAATGCAGAGACAGGATGAGAAATGGGGGCCCCTAGAACTCTGCACTTTCCTACCCAAATCTCCCTCACTTCCGGGGTATCTGAGTTCACCCACTATAACCCCAGCAAGCCTGTGGGTTATACTGTGACAAAAACCCATTTGGTTCCAAGGCCTGAGGCACATCAGACAGCATTTGGGGGGGGTAGGGTAAGTTCCCACTGCCTTCTAGAATCATCTTTGGATTCCATAATTGTTGGCTCTGAAAATGTCAGAGGCTCGGGGAGAAGCACAGAGGCAGGCAGCTGCTTGGAAGATAGGCAGACAACAATGAAGGGAGTCAAGGCCCTTCATTACTCTAGGGACCGGAGCCCGCAGAAAGAGACAGTTTAATGAAAAGGTGCTGTCAGGAACTAATCATGTGGAGAGCAGCTCATGCAGGGCGGCTTTCTATCTGTCCCCTCCCTTCCCACTCAGTCAGGAGCTCCTGCCCAGCCCTGCATTTTCTGTGACCAGGGGTCTTGAGGATCAGCTCCCCTGGGCTTGGCTGCTAGGAGGCATGGCAGCCCTCTGCTGCACAGACTGCCTCCTGTACGTCTCCTGCTGGCTGCCTGGTTTGTCCCTCCACACAGAATCTGTTCTTTTTGCTCAGTTTCACACTTCCTAGCAGGATGGAGACCGTGATTCTGAGAAGGCAATGGACTCACATGCACTTTTAATTTTAAAAATGTATTTTTAAATGTGTGTGTATGTATGTATGTATGTATGTATGTATGTATGTATGTGTGTGTGTGTGTATGTATGTTTGGAAGGGTGGTGCTTCCTGCATGTTATGGCACATGTTTGGAACTGAGAAGGCAACTTGAGGGAGTAGTTTCTCTCCTTTCCCCAGATGGGCAGAAGGTTAGAGCCAGGCAATGTGGCTTCAGAGCCAGTTTGCACACACTTCTTCTAGTCTGACCTTCCTAAGCGCTCTGCAGCCATGAGGGCAGGGCACTGTAGGCCGCTCACCTATCTCCTGATCGCTTAGCTTCATCTTTAGGCCCTGAGGGGTACCCAGACTAGCTTACCCCAGACTCAGCTGGGATGCGTGTCCCTGCTGCTACTCTCCCTGCCTTTGATCAGGAACCACTCCCACCTGCAGGCTCAAACACACTGCAATCCAGGAGGATCTCAGGGCAAAGCTGACCGCCTCCAGTGTGTGTGGGCACTCTACCACCCAGGGAGCCCAGCCAGAGCAAAGGCCGGGAAACTGTAGGATGCTGGGAAATCTGCAGCCGAGCTGAGCTATGCTTCAATGTCAACGTTGGCCCCACAAGACAAAAAGGGGTACACAGAAGTGCACTGATGTGGTGTCAGACACTTCAAGGGGCCTGGCAGAGATCATACTGTCTCAAAGGAGCCTCTTTCCTGGGGCAGTCTGCCCACTGTCACTGGGAGGGAATGCTGTGTGCTTCATGTACCTGTCTTTCCCAGCCAGCTTGCCTGATGGATAGCTTTCCCCACTAGAGGAAATCTATGAAGCTGTGAAGGGCCCCTGAGCTGGAGACGATGAAAGACTCTGTCCTGAAAGTAATAGGTCCAGTCAACGCAGAGGGGTGAGGGATGGAGAGGCTGTGGCTCACAGTGCCTGTCGGGTTAGAAGCTACATCAGGAATTCAGACAGAGCAGCCAAGCTGGGTGGCTCTGTCACCCAGGGACTGTGTCCAGCTCTGGCTCTGATTCTAGACTTTCCATTAGCACGCTGGGTCAGCTCTGCTCCTCATCTCTCTGGGCCCCGAAGCCTGATTTATGTGGAAGGAGAAAGAAAGTAGTTATAGGCTCTGCTCTGAGTCAGAGTGAGGCGCTATGCGAGCCACCTCACCCACTCCACCCTCAGTCTCCGGGGCAGCCAGGGCTCAGCCCTGTCACATAAAGGAGGAGGTGATTGCCATGTCACATGCTACATGGTTGGACCACAGGAAAGCAGAGCAGCATCAGCAATGGCACTAATGGGCTGGAGAGATGTTGAAGTGAGCAAAGTGCCTGTCTTGTAAGCATGAGGACCTGAATTCAATCCCCAGAACCCACGTGGTGATGCCTCAGCAGGTAGGAACATGTGATACACGAGCCCAATAACCTGAATTTGAAGCTGGAGTTGACAGTGGATAGGGAGAACTGACTCTTGAAAAGCTGTCCTCTGACCCACACAAATGACATGGTTCACATGCTCCTGCACACACACACACACACACACACACACACACACACACACACACTACTCCTATAAACTTTATTTAAAAAAATCTCAGTGGCATTCTTGTTCCCATTTTGCATATCGGGAAACTGAGTCCTGCGTTCTGCAATGCCCATGCATGGTCAACTGCCCAGACATCTTTACTTTTCATGTCACAGAACTGCCAGGGGTACTAGAGATACTAGAGCAGAAAGGGCTACATAGTTTCCAGAAGAAAGAGAATGACCTTTGCTTCCTCCCACTCAGAGGGGCCCCGCTATGGTAGGAAGATTGCCATAGCTGGGAGTTTTGGCCTCATGATTATCAGGAGAGACTACAAGATCACAGCTTTGATAGCTCCAGGCCTGCCATCTGCACCCCTGCACTGCAGAGCAGGTCAGTTGGTTGCTATCTTATCTGTACAAAGATCTGGTAGCAGCAGAGCCCATGAGCTGGAAGGCCAAGAGTGGAGTAGGCTCCCTTTATGGTCTCCATATTCTCATAGAGCTGGGATAAGGGGCTTCTTGGGTCCAGAGAGCAGCTGGGAGGTATTCTGGACGGATGCATGGGCTTGGGGTTGGGTCTACATTATCATTAAGAGTGAGATGGATACTGAGAAAGGTAACCAGACAGAAAATAAAGGGTTAGAGGTAAGAAGGATGGGGCAGGAGGTGGGGAGACGGCTGGGCTGGTAAAGTGCTTGCTTTGCACATATGGAGACCCGAGTTCCATATCTTGAACCCACATTTAAAAAGCTGGACATAATTTCTTCTCTGGGTTGGAGGTGATTAGGCTAGCCTACTTGGATAGTCCCAGGTTAGTGAGGAAGCCTGGTTCAAAAAAAAAATGAGGTGGACTGTGTCTGAGAAACAATACCAGAGGTTTCCCCTGGCTTCCACAGGTATGGGAACACACACACACACACACACACACGCGCGCGCGCGCACACACACGCACACACGTGCGCACACAGACACACACAGTGCATCAGAGGAATAGAGAAATAGATACAGAGAGAAGCAAAGGATGAGAGAGAGAGAGAGAGAGAGAGAGAGAGAGAGAGAGAGAATACTTGCCAGTGAGTTGAAAACCAGAGATGGAGTCACTATCCCCTCTGACACTCCTATATGAAGGTCAGGGGACTTTGTGACTCTCAGCCACAGTGCACCCTGGAGAACGGCTTCCCTCTGATAAAGATGATCATTTCTACCAGGGGACCATACAGGACAGAGCCAGCAGGACAAATGTCCACTAGCTTAATATTACAGACTACCGATGACCCAGGCCCTCCCCGAGTGTTGTTAGGAGACACTGCCTAGCAGCCTGTAGGACACAAGGCAGAGGGGGCGGGGCTGTACGCTCCTCTGAGCTACTGTTAGCTTAGGATTGACCATCACCTTAGATCCCAGCAGAGATGAGCTAGTTGGGGCTGGGTGGCCCTTCATATAAGCCCAGGACCTTCTGCTCTAGGGGGCAAGTCAAGGACAGTACCTGGGTTACTGGAGGCTAGTAGGTAAAGAAGTCTCCCCCGCCCATACCCACTTTCATTTCCCTCCACCCCAGAGTCTCCCAGTCAGACTGGAGCCAAAGTATTTGAGAATGTCCATCACCCAGTATTCCTTCCCACAAGTATTTTAGTTATCTTCCCTAGGGTCTACCTGCTCCCAGCTATCAGTCACAGCCTGGGGACACAAGTGTGTGTGCCTGACACCCTAAACCCCCACCCCTTCAGCTTCTGCTCACCCTGCACAGATTGTCTCCTCCCAGAAGAAGAGTTGGAACCTTGCCAAAGTGGAAGTCCCATGCGGTCTCTGGATGACCCTGTGCCATCGCTCAGGATATGGTAGGGAAAGGAGGGCACGTGGGAACTCATTGACTTGGGGTAAGAGGAAGAAGTTGTAGGGGAGCTGGGGACAGGGACAGGCAGTAGGGGTGGGAGAAGCAAAGATACATCGGGGACCCGGTGATCTGAGGGGTTAGTCTGGTGTGTGGTATGTATGTCTCAGGGTGCTACAGACAGGGCAGCAGAGACTCTGTGTCTGATTCCTTACCCCCTTGGTCCTTTGTTGGGAGCCGACTTTAAGCAGAAAGCGGCTAGAAAGCAGCTATCAGCTTTGCAGCCATCTTGAGTCATATACCCTGACATGAGACTTAGTTTTCAACAGCCTACAACAGCTGAAGCACACTCTGATATCCCACATAGCTTGTTTTGCTGTTTAGTGCCCCCAGCTGCAAGGAGCACGTGGTATCCACGCCTGCAAAGCATGAGGTGCATGTGCTATCCACGCTATCCACGCCTGTAAGGTGCACGTGCTGTCCACGCCTGTAAGGCTTACGTCATATCCACACCTGCAAGGCACGTGGTATCCACGCGCCTACAAGGCACGTAGCAAAACCCTATAAATACCCAGGATTTCCTTGTAATAGGATCAATACAGAATACAGTCAATATGAGTGAATAGGAGACAAGAGGAGTCAATATGCGCCAACAGGAGAGAGACAATAAAGGAGACTTGAGACTTGAACAAAACCTCTGTTTTGTCTCCATTCCTCGCGTCTCTTCTCCTTCTTCCCCCCAACTCTCTCTTGCCAAACCCTGACCCGTAGAACGAAACAACAGCACAGGCCGGGACATTTTTGGCCCCCAAGCCAACAAGAATACGGTTCTCAACATTTTGACGCCAAGCGTGGGGCAGCTCGGGCCTCAACAGTCCTTTAGTCAGGCTTTTCAGGTTTAGGCGTAATGGTAACAAGCAACACAGAGATATTTAGGTACCAGAGCAGCCTTCTGCTCTGGGGCCAGGGCTGGTGCGGAGCTGCCTCTACTGACTGACGGATGTCTCTGTGTCTCCATCCTCCATTGCTCATCCATCCATCTCTCACCAAGGACCACACAGTAGAGGAAAGGGAGCAAGCTTCAGGAACCTTGCACGTGACACTGGCTGACATCCACCACCCTTTCTGGTTGAGCTGGAGGGAAGCTGTCTGGCCTTTTGGGAAGTCTTCTCATGGGCATTGAAACAGTGGGGCAGGAAAACCATCACGTGCCTACCTCCTCTGTCAGAACCCCAAGTCCACGGATGATCGTCTAGCATTAATATCAATAAGATGTACAACGAAATTGTGTTCTCTCAGCATCAGCGTGTGAAATCTAAGGCATCCTGTGAGTATGTGTCTGCACATGTCCTGTGGAGAGGTGACAGGCTATGCACAAAGTGTGGGAGGGAGGAAATGGCTGAGGATTCAACCCAACCAGTGAGTTCAGGAAAAAAGTCGCATCTCATAAGAGACCAAGTTTAGGGAACTGTTTGTCACCATAATAGGTTTGTTGGAGGCCTCAGTGTCAGAGTAGGGGCTTCAGAATCATGCCAGAAGTTCCAGGTTCCCCAAGAGGTTGGTCTTGAAATCGTATCCTTTCAGTGTTCACTCCTGGCCAGGGTATAGAACTGGCTGTTGTGAGGTGCAAGGCCCAGTTCTCACCAGGGAACTTCCACACTGACTCAACACCTATGCCTTCTACCTCCTTCCAGAACCTTCTCCTTCATTCTCCGTGGACTCCGGGCTCCAGGGTCAGGCTGAATGAAGGAAGAAACTGAAGAGAGAGGGCCACTTCTTTCACTAACTCAATGTGGCCCCAGGTCAATTCCTTAACCCTCCTGAGCCTCAGCTCCCTTGTCTGTAAAAAGGGAGTCTGCATTATGGTTTCACAGGGATGTATGGCTGGGACACGGCAATGCTCAGACCGTGCTGAGCACAGCGGTAACTGGTCTCCAGTAGGGCTCAGCAAACTTTGGCTGCATTTATAAGCTGTTATAAAGTACTTGGCAGTGGCGTAGACACTCCACAAATAAGCACCACACAAGTGTAAATAATTATTAATTATTATGATGAGTAATCACGGTTATTGTCGATGATAAACGTGAGAAAAACTACCCAAACACCAGCTTCCCCACTCAATCTGTCTGTAGACAGACATCACTCCTCAACCACAGATACTCATTCTGGACCCAGAAAGGAAGCTAGTCACAGCAGACAGACAGGGGCAACTGCCCCTGGATCCTCCAAGCAGCCCTGCCTGGGTAGGTGGCACACAACCAAACCCCATCCTTCCGGCATATTCAGGTTGTTCATGGCTGGTGGTTATTCAGCATAGCTCTTTCGTCTCTGGGATGTTAAGTATTTTGGATACTACCTGAACAAGAGCATCCCTTGGTGCCTGTGGTTTCCTTGTATAAGAAGGCCAACCTGAGCTTGGAGCAGCCTGAAAGCACCTTAGACCTGCCCCTAGAGTTCTGCTTCTGAGATGAGGGTAGATGAGGAAGGGGGAGATCTCTACTTAGTCTGCAACTCCTTTTGTTATATATTTTTTATTTATTATTTTGTGTGTGAGTCCTTCTGCCTGCATGTTTGTGTGTCTACCATGTATGTCCTGGTGCTTATAGAGGTTAAAATGCGATACCCAGAAACTCAAGTTCCAAATACAAATTGTAAGCTACCGTATGGGTGCTTGGAATCAAATCCAGGTCCTCTACAAGGACGGCACGTGCTCTTAACTACTGAGCCATCCAGCCCCGTGTCTGCAACTCTTACCACCATCCAGAACGTGGCCCACCAGCACCCAGTATTAAAATTGCTCACTTAAGTGGGGCAGTGGTGGTGCACACTTTAAATCCCAGCACTTGAGAGGGAAAGACTGGCGGATCTCTGAGTTCAGGGCCAGCCTGGTCTACAGAGTTCCAGGACAGTCAAGGCTACACAGAGAAGTCCTGTCTTGAAAAACAAAGCAAACAAAAATATGTTCACTGCGATCTAGATGGGTAGGTGAATGGGTAAGTGGAAGGGACGATATTCTCTATATCTTTTTATTTTCCTGCCTCTGAAGCTGTGGTCATTAGGCCTGCTGTTAGGTTCATCCAGTCCCAGGGCCAGGTACCAGACCGAAGTACATCTAGAGGATCACCCCTCTGTCTATTGAAATTACCCTAACTCCTCAACTCAAGGCTGTTCTCCTGACCCTTCCTATAGTCTGTCTGTCCCGCCCCTGTCCCCAGAGAAAAGCTCTTACCACGTTCCCCTCACTCTCTCTGTCTCCTGTCTGGCATGGTCCTAGATGGCAAGACACCATGTGGCTGGCAAACCTCTGCTCTGGAAATTAGGAGTGTCTAAGGAGCTTGTCCATGGTGGCCATCCTGTCTTCCAATCACCATACGTGGGAAGTTATAAAGGCTGTATCTTAAAACAAGGAAGGGGGGGGAGAAAAGGAAAGGAAAGGATGGAAAGTTTCCATAGGGAAACCATCACTGCCTCCTGCTTTCAAAGAGGCCTTTTCCTGGAATATTCTGGATGTGTTTATAAGAATGTTCCTTCATAGCTGACGATTAACTATCTGTGGGGACAGAATGGAGAATTCTGGCCTGACACTTATTGATGTGGGATCAGGAACAGCTGACCTAACTTCTCTGTGGCATCTTTCCTGAATAGTAACATTGTATGCACCCCCATGCGCGCGTGCGTGTGTGTGTGTGTGTGTGTGTGTGTGTGTGTGTGTGTGTGTGTGCGCGTGCGCGCGTGCATCTGATGCTACAATGAGAAGGTGCGTGTCTAGCGTGGACCCTGCACAGAACACTCACACGGTAAACAGCATCATGCCCTGCCTGTCCTGAGTCCTGAACCCTGAGTGTCCTGAGTTCTGAACCCTGCTAGATGTAGCACCTGGGCTGGTGGGTCATAATGTTCCTTCTCACACAGAATCCCTATCTTGGTTTCTTGGTTTCTTGGTCTGTTTCCTAGGGAACCACTTAGTTGCTGTGTCTCCTCAGCCTAGCTATCAGGGTTCAAAGTCAGGAGCAGATGCTTCTGCCCTTGTGAAAGCCCCAAAGGCCTGAGAGCCCCAGTACAGACCTGGACTTCTGCAGCTTGGTGCTCTGGGACGGTGCTGACCCTTCCCAATGAGGAGCTGTTCCCCCTGCTGATCCTCACATGGGAAGGGGCCGACCTGCCACTGGAATGGCCTTCCAGTCTCCTCATCTCCCCCGACACCATCACTCAGGGAAACACAGCTAATTTTAAAATGGCTGCTCTCGTGATGGACGAGATTAATGGGTCTTGAAGAGCAGCCAGTGTACCAACTGCTCCTGCAGCCATGATGAAAGCTAATAATGTAGAAAATTCTGCCAATTCCTTTAATTCATGAATATTTAAGCCTGTGAAAAATCTGTCAGATTATATCATTTTTTCCTGGTGATTTTCCGCCTAAGTACATTCATGGCGGCCTGCCAGGTGCTCACGAAACTTCAGCGGGAGTACAATCATTCTTGTTGTTGGTAGCGTGGGCTTCCATCTCACCTTCTTTAGCTGGATTTATCCCCCGTCTCTGGGCAGGAATCAGGTCCACTGAGATTGTCAACGACAGCCTCAGCATTTGTATCTCGGCAGGCTTGGATTCCTCTCCTAACCTAAGGCTGGCAGAGCACTTCAAGATCATAGCTCATGGTTTTCAATTTGTGTTCTGTGCTATCCATAAAAGTAGGTGCCAGGGCCTCGGGCTCTCTGGGAGGTGTTTGGGCTGGAAAGGCTGGGTGGGTGGGGCTGTGGGATCGACACCTCATTCCATCAAATAATCAGCTCTGGGCATCAGACAGTCTTCCCTAGAAAGACAGAGTACGTGTGTGCCCCTGCCTGGAAACAGAGTCCCTCAAATCTCAAAATGGCAACAGAAAGAGAATCCCTCAAGGAGAATTAATTTGCCCACCTCACGGGACCTGAGCTGTGACCACGCCCAGTCCCTGCCCCTGTCCCCGCCCCACACACTCACCTGCCTCACTCTCTAACACATACATCGAGGAAGCCCAGTATCACATATCTGAGGCAGACAGGAAGTGAGGTTCAGATGGGTGGAAGCTCCTAGCCACCAGGAAAGTCCTTTCAGGAACCCTACAAAGACTAGAGAGACAATGAGCCTGTTTAGCCACTTAAGAGGGAGGGGAGGGAAGGGAAGGGAAGGGGAGGAGGAGTGGGGGGCTGGAAGAAGGGAGGTTGGCCAATTTCGGAGATGATTATCATTCGGGGACTTGTTGGCTGGAGGAAGGAGGGAGCTGCTTTTTATAGGATCCAGTTCCACGTTCTCTCCGGTTATTCTCCAAAAGCAAACCGGCTCTTCAGTCAGCTGGCAGGAGAGCCAAGAGAACTGGGCAAGTGGGCAAGTTCTGGCGGACATGGCCCAGGTTCAAGGTTTGCTCCAGCTGGTCACGTCCTCACCAGGGCAGCGGGCCTGCCTGCCCACAACTCTATGCCAGGAGCCCAGGTCAGCTCTCATCTCTTAGGGGCCAGAGCCCATCCAAAATCAACAAGTCTTTTGTGCTCTTTCTTCGGAGGCTGTGTAATTACAGCAAACACGCATTGGCGGCACACAGCCATGCCGAGGCGATTGTTGAAGTATCTCAAATGCACTTGGCATTGGGTCTTGGAGAACAACCCGAAGAACCGCAGCTCCAGTTGGCTCGCGCTGGCCAGAAAACAAGTGATTTCAGAAGTCGTGAGTGGCATGCTGGCCGGGCAAGGACGACATGGCACTGTTCAGCTATTTTCTTGATAATGGGTTGCATCTTGCCACCAAGCTACCCAGTGGATTCACAAGGCAGGGCCTTAAAAATAAATAGGACAGGCCCACCATGCTGATGCCCAGTAAACACAACAGACTGCCGACAAAATGGACCCTGCTGCTTCTCTGGGTGGTTTCAATTTTCCTCTTTTTTTTGTTCTTGTTTAAAAACTATAAAAGCATAAAAGTGAAACCATATACCATTCCCAAGTAGGTCTGTTCCCACGGGCAGTCAGAGGAAGGGTGGGCGGGTGTTAGGTGAGACCCAGCCATATTGTCCCTCTGAGAATCTATGTTCTAGAGACTAGGCTCAAACAAGGTGCAGGTAGTCCTCAGATCCAAGCAAGGACTCATGGAAAGGGTAACCAAGGGCTGGTGACCACTGTCTGTATGATAGGGACCTAAATGCTAGCGTAAGTGTGGCTTGCTGCAGGATTGGATAGCTCTGTGAGGGGACAGCTTGGTCTTGGGGCTGAATGTCTGCTCGTCTGATTCCAATGCTCATCTTCCCAATACAGACCTTGTCCCATGCCTTGGCACTCTGTGAATGTGCTTTGAGTGCACTAAACACGCTACTTGTGCATTGGGGAATGATGAAAGCGTATGTGGTCTTTGTTCCACCCACTAGCATAACCAGAGAGAGCATTTAAGCTTGGGCACTAGACTGAGTGAACAACTGAATACGAATTGGACCACTGGCCATCTTGTTAAACTGTGGTAATGCTTACAAGGAGGGATGGATGGCCATAGTAGAGGGAACTGGCCTGGCCTGGGAGAGGCCTAAGAGATCTGAGGGGTGGTAGAAACTAGTGGGCAGAGTGAACAATAGGAGCGATGGCCCCAGGGACAGTAAGGTGGCATGCTAGGAGCTGACAGGTTGGGAAGCCTATAGTACCCAATTGATGCAGTTATTTTGGTGGACATTCTTGTTGGGGCCTTAAAAGCCAAAGACTGGGGAGTGGTTAACCTCAATAGAAAATAACTGACCTTGGTGGGGGTTTTTTTGTTTTGTTTTGTTTTTAAACAGAGGTAGGTAGAGTCAGGTCTTGGTTGCTCTACGAACAAGAGGGTTGGGATTCCAATAGCCCTGAGTCAGGGGCTTCATAATAAAACACACTGTTAAGGGTGGTCCTCTCATGCTATGGCAAGGGTCCTCTGAGGGGCCTGTTGGTGACTTGGGTAGTCTCAGGATTGGGGGATGTGAGTTTATAGATCTAGAAATCCCACTCAGAGGGACAGAGTGACCAGGCTATGGCTGCACAGCAGATGAACAGCTTTTGGCTTCCACAGCTCAGTCTCTGGCCCTCTTCTCACCAGACTTCTGCTGCTCCAGGAAGGACCCGATACCTGGCCGGGGCCAGACCTAAGTGACCCTGAAAGCCACCCACTTTCTTCCCAACCTCACACTTGCAAAGCATCCCTTTGAGTAGTCTCCATGATCCCTTTAAGCCAGCTCTAGAATTCTGCTTGGCCAGACACTCTCTGGTCAGACAGTTGCCCTTCTGTCTTCTCTTCTTCCCGCTGAGCTGGCCAAAGGGGCTCTGGATTTTTCTCCTATGACACAACCCCAGTCTTATCTCTAATTTGAGGATGAATGAGTTAGTCCAAAGAGCAATATCCTACAGGGTGGAACTTCAAGCAGACAGAGGACACAGAGTTGGAAATGAGTCTCTACTCCCTTCTCCATAGTAAGACCATCTCGGGAAAGGCTATTGTCTGCTTGCCGTGAAGAAAAAACCTCCACTCATCTTCTGCCTCTCCTTTCTCATCTTCCCTCTCTCTCCTATCTTCCCCTTCCCCATCATCTTCGATGGCAACTAGAACTGATACCTTCTGGCCTGGCCTTGAATGTCTCGGGCTGGGCTGCTCAGTTGGTTCTTGGGCCACTGCCTGATCCTCCCCCCCACCCTGACAGGAAAGAGAAGACCCCGATTTGACTCTGCAGAGGTTAAGGAAGTTGCTGGAACCCTGTACTGTGATGGGCACCAGTACTTCAATACTGGCCCTCCTACCCCTTTGCTATGAAATGCCCTCAGGGAATGGCAGAGGTAGGATAGTATCCTGGGATCCCTGAGAGCTTCCAACCAGATGCTCCTGAGAGCATCACAGCCTGGTCTGATTTCTAATCCCCGTTTTGCCGCTGAGGCAATGCAGGCCTAGAGGGAACTGAGTTACCTCGTGGGAATGAGAAGTTTAACCTCCTTCCTGTTTTGCATTCTGGGTTACTAAGGAGCAGGGAGGTTGGGCTCGTTCACCAGCTATTCTCTGCCCACCAGACCACACTATCCTGCAGAGATTTGGCCCTCAGAAGCAAGCCTCTTCACTCAGCACCACCTCTCGGCAGCCCTGGGAGACGGGGTTAGAGATGGAACCAATCAGATCACAATCAGCTCCCAAGGACAGCCAATAACAGCCACGCTTGCTTCCCTCCTCAGGTTGCTAGGACCCCAGTATATCTGCAGGCATCCACTTGGGAAATCATTATCAGTGAGACTTTAATGACTCTGACTCTTCTCACAAGGCTTTCTGAATCTTTCTTGTCAGCTCCAGGCAGGCGCTTTTCCCCACAAACATCTGTCCCCTGTGCAGTCTCCTACACAGGCACACAACCCACTACACTGCCATCGCTGAGAGCCACTCTCCTAATACCTGGCCCGACAGCCCTCAACCTTCCCACATCCAGGACAAAATAATTTATAAGAGCACACTGCTTGAGGAATGGCAAGTCAGATTAATGCCCCGGCAGGCACTAGCTGGGCAGCCGCCTTACCAAACACGTATCATGAAAACTTATGGCTCAGAAAACACTATGAATTGTACTAATTCATAAATATTTAATACCACCCCACTTCCAGTAGCCAGGGCTCCTGGGCAGAGGTTCAGGGCCTGTAGAAAGGAACCTGGGCACTGCTCAGGAAACTCCATCTCTGTTCCTCTGCTTAGCACAGTGTCTTCCCATTCCCAACCCATGTCAGCTAGCTGTTGACCTGAGGGCCCAGCAGCCTTCTAGCTAGCCTGAGGTTTAGTTTATAAAGCCTCAGAATGGTGCCATGGACCCTAGGTGGTCTCAGGGCCAGAGGCAGTGCTCAAAATGGCCACCAGTTAGCCCCGCAACATCTAAAGAGAAAGAATCCAGGAGAACGCCCCCAATAAATCAACCTGAATCTTGGAGGCCCATTCCACAGCTGACAGAATGGGGTACTAAGAACCAGCCTTCAGGGAAGGCACAGGCTAGTGAGTAAAACCCAGTTCTAGCACTTGCCTCACCCAAGATGATACCTGAGGGCTTAGATTGCTTAGCGGAAGCACCCACCGGCTAAAGATGCAGGCATAAGAGCCCAAGGCAGGGGGAGTATCAGGCATCTCCTAGTGCCTAAGAAGGGTATGAAGCTAGCTGAATATATCCCAACATGTTTGGGGTCAAGCAAGATCAAAAGGGGAAAATGTCTACACTGATATCTCCCCCCCACACATACACACACTGTCCCTCTCTTCTTCCTTCTTTCCCTCCCCATCTCTCCATTCTGAAGATGCAGCCATGTAGTCCATTTTCCCACTCTCTTGTCCATAATTAACCATTCCCCATCCCCACAGAGTCCTCTGGATATCGCCTCCCCAACTCCTTGATCTCCTGGTTTCTGGAATGTAGCCAGGGAAGTAGCCTCCACCTGGCAGGAGACAAGATGGAAAGCAGGAAAGAGGAAGATGTGTCCCAACAATCATCTCTATGCTAAGCCTTGTTTCTTCCCCAGGGGTGCTCAGTTACCAGGCTCCCTAAGGCTGTTCCCTCCCCCTGTCCTTGAGGACAAGGCTGGGCAGAGCTTCCAGCCTTGCTGGCCAACAGTTTTCTTTCCCTTCCTTCCACTTACCCTTGGTGAGAAGACTCTGTGTTCACACTCCTGCTTTGAGTGAGACTCTGCCTGGTCAGAACTTTCTTCTCCCCAAGGCCGGCAGAAGCTAAGTGCAGGGTGGGAGACTAGGACTGACTCTGGGGATCAATCAGGTATAGCATCAAGTCCCACAACACAACTTAGGCTGAGACCTTGAACTCCCCCAAGCTTTGATTTCTTCACATGGAAGATGTGGAAGGAAGTGGCTTCCTCCCAGGTTAGGAGAATGAAACATGAGACGTTCATTCTCTTGGATCCTGCTTTGCTTCAGCACATGGACTGACCAGAAGGAGTGGGTAAGGATGCTGAATGCCTAGAGAACAGAGAAGCCTGGCCCTCCCTAGGGAGCCTCACAATGGCAAGCGCAGGCCCTGTTGTCATGAAGCTTTCCCACTGTGGTCACAGTGCTCTTTCTCCCTGAACTTCAAAGCCACAAAATTTAGAAAAAAAAAAAAAAAGACTCATGGCCAATGGTGATGTCCTCAGAGCCTCAGAGCCTGACTCAGCCCTGACTCCTCAGAGAGATTTCTCTGCACCGATTCTGTGCAGCCCCTGACCTGGGACAGGCAGCTCTCAGGACAAAAGGAGGGTGATTATGAAAAGGACACCTTCTCTCCTCCAACCAGCAGCTCTCCTCCCCATTTCTGCTACGTCCCATCCCCAGACACCTTAACACAGCGCATCTGCTCTGTTGACACCAGCCTCGGGGCATGCACAGCATCTCAAAGCCCCGAGTGTGCAGGATGCTACTGGCTGGCAGCCCAGATTGTCCAGTCCTGGCGGAGGTGACAGCAAAAGACCCTCCTGCTTAGAATGTAACAGTGACCCTACCCTGGCTGCCACCACCTCTGCTTAGGGGTCCTACACCATCCTCAGTATGCAGAAAACCCATTCTAGCTGTCCTGACAGTTTCTTAAGATCCAAACTAATATGACCTATTGACGGTTTCTCATGCTCTACATTCATTCACTCAAATATAGACATATTCAATCACAGACAGACAGATAAGACAGAGAGACAGACAGAGGGGGGAGAGATTGAACTTACTATCTGTCAAGTGTTTAACAGACGAAGAATGAATCAAGGAAGTAGCCTGAGGCCTGGCCAAGGGTCCTATCAATGTCTTACAAGTTGTGATGATCACTGGAGGTTTGTGAGGAAGGCTTTACAGTTACAGTCCACTGTGAGTTAATCCTTTTAACTACGGTATAACGTGTAGGTAGAGCATGAATGCCCTGGAAGCCCATTCAAAGACTGTAAACCAATCAGGAGGATGCAGAGACCACTAGAGAAAGGCTAAAGCTACATCAGTGGGACTTAGTATTTAACATGGAAGTTACTGGAGAAAGAAAGCTTCTTGATTCGCTCTTGGGTTTCTGGGTTATGAGACATGGAAGGTGGCATCGCAAATCAGCGAGATTTGGAACTCTGGAGGTAGGAGCAGCTTTGTGGACCAGAGTGAAGGTTACAGCTTTGGCTTTCAGTATCTGAGGTGACACTGAGATGTTACTCAGGTGTTAGACAGACACAGGGCTCAGACAGACATGGGGCTCAGAGGAGGTGAGTCATCACCTATGTCAAAGGGTTAGTTAAAGGCCAAGATGCAAGTAAACTCTCCTGAGGAAATAGATTCACACTCTGACAAATTCCCGAAGGCCAGGGCCAAGTAAAAGAGGAAGCCATCGCGGAGGAGTCAGGGAGGCAATAGGAAGGAAACGGGGCAAGCAGTGTGTCCTAGAGCTCAGAGGACACTAAAGACAATGAGGTAGACTCTCCACACAAGATTGAGGAAGTCGGAGAACGAAGTACTCATGAAGCCAGTGACACAGAGATGCTTCAGCAAGAAATGTTCTGGAAGACTAGCCAAGCTGGAAAACATCCTCAGACTGAGGAGATGGCCAAGTGAGTATTTGCTGTATAAACATGAGGGCTCGGGTTCAAGCTCGTAGTACCCACATAAAACATGAAGTGTGTTCACCCATTCCCATTTGTGAAGGGCAGAGACAGGAGGATGGTTGTCAACTTGCTAGTTGCCAGCAAAGCTCCAGGTTCAGTAAGAGACCTTGCCTCAGGAGACTAACATGGAACTGATAGAAGATAGCCCTCAACCCCTCCATGAATGCATGAATGCATGTACCCACAAACACATGTGGACACACACATCAAGTCATATAACAAAAATATATATATATATATATATTCTCATCCCTTGCCTTTGTTAACACCCTGTGTGTTTCACCTCCCAGGTCCGTGGTAAACTGCAGTTCCTCATCCCATTTGTTCTGAGATATATGACTCATTGTGACGGATGGGTTGTGAGCAGACTCTATGGAAGTCACTCACAATAAGCTGAGCACGTAATTGCAGGCACTAAGCCTTCCAGAGCTCCCCCTTCTAGTAGAGTTACTGCCGTCTCAGCCTCAGCCCTAGTGACCATGAGGAGCAAAGCCTCCTTACTCTTGGACATTCTTCTCCAGCATCCCAGCCCCAGCCCAGTCATCTGTCTACAGACACTCGCTATAGCAGCACACACAAACACAAATAAGCTTTACCCCAGAAAGAGGTAGGACCTCACATCTCAGAAAGGTTTGCGGAATACCTGCGAGATACACTCCTCTTCTGGGTGTCCCTGCACAATCTCAGCCGAGATGGCGCACAGACAGGGATGGACATGCACCGAGGAGTGATGACAGGCAGAGTTAACAAGCTATGAAAGCAAGAGGCAGCAAGAAGAAAGAGCATGGACAAGCCTGACCGGAAGCCTGGCTGGAGATGTTTTTCCCTTGGCCAGACGAGGAGTCACTGCTTGCTTGCTAACGGGCTTGTTATTGCCCCATCCCTTGATTCTATCCATGTCATTTCTACTTATGGGCTCTAGGATGTTGGTCACGATACTGGTGCTGCCTCGACCTGTGGACAAGCTCTGCTCTTCTGTTTAAAATCACCCCGTGGCCTCAAATTCTAAAGCAAAATCAGAATGTGTGATATACAAGCTCCTAGTTCCAATGCCTGTAGGGGCATCACCAATTAGCCACAGCACTCTTTCCTGTGAAACCATATGCACCCCAGAACCCTGTGCCACCATCATTGTCACCATCATTATCACTGTCATTGTCACCATCATTATCATTGCTGTTAGCATCATCACCACCATTGTCATCATTGTCACCATTGTTGTCATCATCATTTCTGTTATCATCACCACCATTGTATCATTGTCATCATCATTGTCACCATTACTGTCATCATCATCACCACCATTGTCATCATTGTAACCATCATTGTCACCACTGTTATCATCACTACTATTGTCATCATTGTCACCATTGTCATAATCATTGTCACCATCGTTGTCACCATCATTGTCATCATAGTTGTCACCAACATTATCATAATCATTATTAACATCATTATTACCATCATCATCATTATCACCATCATCATCATTATCACTGTCACCATCATTGTCATCATCACTGTCACCATCATTCTCACCATCATTGTCATTATTGTTGTTGTCACCATCATCTTAGACTTTTTAAAAATTATTCTTAGGTTTATTTTATTTTACATGTATAAATGTTTGTCTGCATATATATATATATATATATATATATATATATATATAAAGAGAGAGAGAGAGAGAGAGAGAGAAAGAGAAAGAGAGAGATACCTTGTCTGTAACTAGTGCCCCTAGAAGTCAGAAGAAGTCTTTGGATCCCCTGAAACTTGCGTTGTGGATGGTTGTGGACCACCATGTGGGTGCTTGTCTTAGTGTCTAGTTGCTGTGAAGAACACCATGGCCACGGCAACTCTTGTAAAGGGAGATATTTAATTTGTGCTGGCTTACAGTTTCAGAGGTGTTGTCCATTATAGTCACGGTGAGAAGAAGGGCAGCATCCAGGAATGTTTGAGCATATAAGACCTCAGAGCCCATCTCCACAGTAACATACTTTCTACAAAAGGTCACACCTACCCCAACAAGGCCACACCTCCTAATAGTGCCACTCCCTATGACCAAGCATTCAAACAAATGAGTCTATAGGGGCCATTCCTATTCAAACCACCACAGTGTTGGAACTAAACCCAAGTCCTCGCCCAAGCACCAATTCATTGCGGTTACTTTCACAATCGAGTGTGTTTGCTTTAGTATCCTAAGTGTCTTCTCACCCAAGCTCCTGGGAGTGTGACAGTCACATTGACAGTCACAGTCATTCCCCAGATAGACCAAGTCCTCTGCACCCTCTGACACCTGATGCTCCCTCCCCCCTACCCCTCTTCCCACTCAGATTCAAACCTTGTCCCCCTTAGAGACACTGCCTAGATGTCTTACTCTATGGTTTTCTATGCACCCTTGAGCCCAGTGCCTATCTATGGTGGATGTCATGCTGGAAACCCATGAATGACCCAACAGAGATGGGAATTCTGTTCCCTGAGAGCAGAGACATATCTCTTCACACACATGCACCCACAGACGCACATACACAGACACAGATAGGCAGATTCGCCTTCCTGTCTCTGGAGGGGAAGGGAGATCAGACACCCAGCAGACAGACTCTTCCCTCTGTGTGCGTTGCTTCAAGACTAGGCTGTGCCTCTGAAGCAGAAAGTGGGAAGAAACTGACCTTGTGGTTGGGAGCCCTCAGGCCACGGCCACTGTGTGTCAGCTAAAAAGGAAGTGAAGCCTGGAGTCCCAAATAGAGAAAAAGGAAGCAACTCGGCCAAGCCTGCTCCCTCCCCTCAGCACAGCAGAGTGAACCTGGTTGTTTTTTCCATTCCTTTTCTGCTATGCTAACTCTGGGGGCGTAGCATGAGCAAGTCAGAAAGTTCACCAGGGTAATCCCAACACAGGTCACTGGCCTCTGTCTGATGAGTTCAACACGACCTCACAGCTACTCCCCAACCCCTGGCATCCCTCTCCTGGCCTTTGCTTCCCTCTGCCAAGTCCAAGTCAAAACAGTCAGCCCCAGTCCCCCACTAGAGGTTTGGCCCAGCTAGCCCATCACCAGAGCATAGGGCACAGGCCAGAACCACAGCTTGCGACATGATTCACTTTGTCTGTGGACAGATTGATGCAACTGTGAGTGAGAAGTCGTTCTTCAGATGGGAGGAAAAAAAAAACAGCTACAACCCAGTGAGAGGTGGGGCTGGGACTGTACGGGAGCTGCAGGGACACAGCTCCACAGTCTCCCCCACCCCCAACCTCCACCCCACAGGCTTGGGCTTCCAAGAGCAACCCTGCTGCGTATATAGCTAGAGCCAGGGAAGAGTATGTATCTTCTACCTAGAGAGATACATTGGTTGAGGAAGATGGAGCTCTTGAGCAAAGGGCCCCAGCAGAATCCCGCTCTCTTCCCGGACAGCTGGCGTGTGGCTACACACGATTCTGTTTTTAAATTAGCACATAGGGCGTTAGAAACCAGTGGGATATCTTTTAAACGAAGTGTGAGTCTCCTTCCCCTCCCCACCGCGCTTGCAGTTCCTCTTCCTCCATTGTGGCTGCCTCTGATCTCTTTCCCCTTTCAAGCGCCATGTGTCCTTACCCTCATCCTTTCTCATTACCTAATGTCACTTCTCTAGGCCTTCTCTCTAGACTTTTAGATTTTTACCCACACGCATGACCTGTGCATATCTCCACATATGAAGGAAAATGTGTTTTCTGTCTAAGTCTGGGTCATCTCGTTTAACATCATACTTCCCAGATCCATCCATTTTCCTGAAAACTCTATGACATCACTTTTCTTTACCACTGCGTAATAGTCCATCGTGTATACGTGCCCGATTACCATGATTCACTCCTCTACTGATGGATGCATAGGCTGGTTCCATGTCCTTATCACGACCATAGCAATGGTGTGTACACGGGCATGCTCACGAGTGTGCAAATGTCTCTGTAGTAGGATATGGAGTGCTTTGGAGTTCCAGGAATGTTATAACCGGGACGTGGTGTTGTGGATAGCCCCGGCCTTGTACTTTGATACTCATTCCCCTTTCCTGTGAAGGGCTGCAGAGGAGGTGTGAGTCATTACACAGGTGAATTCTACTGAACCTTCTGCCCATCTTCATTTGTAAAATAAAGGCTGGAGCCAGTGATTGGGCAGAGGAAGGGGAGGTGGAGAAATAAAGATTGGTGGAAGAGAGCCGAGGGGAGGACTGGAGAAAGACAGTGGAGGAGGAAGACGATGAAGGAGAGGACGACTGGAAAGCAGGAGGTAGAAGGACAGACGTAGGGTCTGGAAAACCTTCAAGTTATAAGGGTCTCATAGCTGGGGAACAGAGTAGTGTAGGGGTATCTGCCCAATCTAGGCTTACAGAATATATTCATAATTATTGAGTTGTGTTTGCGCTGACCCGTCCGTCCTATTTGGGTTGGAGATTTAAACATCCCCCACTACAATGTGGTAATTTTATTTTTAATTTTTTTTGAGGAAATTCCATACTGATTTGCATAACGGTTGTGCCAATTTGCACTCCCACCAAGAGTAAAGAGGGGTCCTTCATTTCCTCTCCAACCTTTGTGGTCAGATATCTTGATGATAGCCCTTCAGACTGAGGTGAGCAGATGTCTCAAAGTCAGGCCTTTTTCTTTCAAGATTATTTATTTTTGTTTGTATGAGTATTTTGCTGGCATGTATGTTTATGCACCATATGGGTGCAGTGCCTGTGGAGGCCAGAAGAGGGCGTTGGATCCTCCGAAACTGGAGCTATACTCCATTGTGAGCTACTTATGGGCGCTGGGAACTGAGCCCAGGTCTGCTACAAGAACACCAAGTACTTCTAAAGTAGTTTTAATTTGCATTTCCCTGATAATGAGAGATGTTGAACACTTTTTAAAACACTAATTGGCTATTTTACGCTGTGTCTTGTAGGAGGCTAGACAACCCTGAGCTTATGCTGAGAGCTCTCTGAGTGCTCTTCTTGTATCTGAGTTGAGCACTATGGTGTCCTGGTACTCACTACCCTGCTCTTAAGATAGCTATGCCCACAGAGGTAGAATTCTTAGGGCCCAGCATGCACCCAGGAAATACATTGAACTTTACCAGAAACACCAGCAGCCCAAAAGCGTGTGTGCTGTGGCCAACTTAGGGGCACACCTACACTCGTGTTCTTCATTCACAACAGCTAGCTCTTACCTGCCCATGAGCAGGCTAAATGACTCCAAGCTAGTGAAGCCCCCCTCTCTGAGCTATGCCACCTCCTCCATAGCCTGTGCATACACCCACAGCTAGGTAAGAGACCAGATAATGTATCTCACGGCAATTCTTGTCATGTGTTCATCTCCAGTCTTCCTATCCCACTGCTGTTCCCACTATGAGGCAGTCTAACAAGGGCTGGGCTGCCCTACAGATGTCACCCTGTCTGCTGGTCGTCCTGAGCTCCAGAAGCCTCACGTGTCTCTATGGTATTCGGCATCTCCATTCCACTCATGAAGAAATCAAGGTACAGGAGGTCACCTGACCCACTAAGGACAGTCACAGAGGCAGACTTGGATCTAGGGCCCAAGTCTCTTCCAAAACCCAACCCAGAGTCTTTTTCAGAGTCTTTCTTCCACAAGCTCATCTGAAGTAAAGGGCTGGAGATGGACCTTCCAGAGGAGACAAAGGAACACGTGAAGACAGAGAAGAACTGGCCACTCTCTGAATCTGCAGGTCACAGAATCCACAGGAAAATGTTCCACTGTCCCTCTTGCTTAGCCTGGAAGCTCCAGGATTGCAAAATCAGTTTAGCCACCGACGTGCAAGCCTGACCCCTAGTGGCCATAACCTCAAATTGCATGGCCGGCTAAGTGTGCTTGTGAGGTCCAGAGGATTGGCATTCATTTGGCCAGCACAGACCTCCAGATGGGGCCCCGCCTCCCCACATTCCAGGTCATGTGACCTTGGAAACCTAGACAGCAGGGTCTCGCTAGTCAAACCCTCCAGATGCTGCCACTGAACCCAAATTTCCTTACTTGAGATACTGTCTCTTCTCACTTGTCCTAAAATCCTCAGCTTCTGGGTCACTGGAGGGCAGGGAAGGTGCTGGAATGAGGTCCCCAGGACAGCCCATATAAAACAAGTGAATTAATTCATATTTTAAAAAAATGGAGGAGAAGAATGGGAGCCACTGCAGGCTTGCAAGGGAGATAGCCTGGTAATGTGTCTTTACTTACAGATGAGAGCAGAGAGAAGTGGGGCGGGGGAGCCCAGCTGCCTAAGAAGGGCAGGCAGGGTGCTAGTGCTGGAGAGAGTCGCTTGCCCAGAGGGCATCTTGATGGGTGTGGTGATATGTTCTGGAGAGAGTCTGCAGTAGAGTTGGTTGAGGTTCTGTCTTTAAATGCTCCTCTCCTGGAGCTCATGTTCTCTCACCTCAGTCCAGTTCTCTCTCCGTGTGTACCCTCACACCACTCTCTTCTGACCACAACTGGAAGGAGCAGAAGGAAACGGATTCGTCTTCACTCATCCAGGGTCCCTAGGACATCCACCCACCATCCCTCTATCACCACCAACAGCCAGAGAGAAGCTCTTTCCTTTCCCACAGGATCAAATACCAAACCAGGAAGGGTCTACCCGTGTAGGCAAAGGCAGCTGGGGACCCAGTGCCCTTCATCCAGCTGTACCCTAGACTCCCCTGAAGTGAATATCAAGAGACAGACAGCTCAGGTCCTACTCTCACTCAGAATGGCTGGCAAACTTGTCTCATGTCAGCATCAGAAGCTGGAGGAGAACAGGAGCCTGGAGCAGCATCAGGGATCTATCCCAGTTTGCACTTGGTAAATTGGTTCCTCAGACTGTTCATCTCTAAAGAATCTGCCCGTGATGCTTTGTTCTTCTACAAGATTTTCGGAGTGTAGCTCGCTCATTTTATCACTTGACATCTGTCTGGAGCTTTTCTGCCCTTCCTGTTTTCCTCCTAGACTCCTTAGCTCCAGGGACTGGTGGGCACTTTGTCCTTGGTATGAGAGAGATACTTGCTAATGCTCTTGAGAGATGATTTCAAGCCAAGAGGGATTCTGGATACCCTCTGATCTCTCTTGCTTACCTGCATACACGCAAGCCTCATTCACAAGGGCCTCTAGGGGTGTGTCACACACACACACACACACACACACACACACACACACACACACACAAGCTCAAGGCTGAAATAGTCTCTTCCTGCCCTGCCATCTGATGCTCAGAGCTCTAGAAGGTGAAGAGCCAGGAGCACATGACCAGACACTCAGTTCTGCTTCTAACTCTGCCATCATGTGGCTGGTGTGTGTCTGTCTGTATCTGTATGTCTATGTGTATGTATGTCAGTGTTTGTGTGTGTCTGTGTCTGACTATGTGTGGGTTTGTGTCTGGTATCTGTGTCTGAGGAGGAGTTCTGGACAAGCCATTTCATTGTCTAGCCCTCAATAAATGGTTAGGGGCCAGCAAGATGCTTCAGAAGGTAAAGGCTATTTGCCACCAGGTCTGAAGAACCAGATTCCATCTCCAGGACTCATATTGTGAAGACAATTGACTCACAGAAATTGTCCTTTGACCACCATATGTATGCTATAATACACTGCACCCCACCCTAAAACACACACACACACACACACACACACACACACACACACACACAATTAAATAAAAATAAACATAATTTAAAAATAAATAGAATAGATAATCTCAGTCAGGAATAATGGAACATCCCTTGGGCATAGCAGGTGGCTTTAGCATTAACCCCAGAAGAAATTGACACAAGGGAGGGATGTTGGGGTGCACAGGGGCTGGCTATACCCTCAGGGCATACCTGGGAGATGTTTTCCATTTTGGCCTTCCAGTCATTTCACAACCTTGGCTATGTGTTTCCCTGGGAGCAATGGACAGTTGACATCCATCTAGTTCTTAAAGCTGGCTATGGGGCCTGCGGAAGCCAGGGGCTCTTGGAGTTCACCCACAAGTCAGAATAAAGACTGTGAACAGGCCCAGCACACAGGCAGTCCGTAGTTTCCTTGGGCGGTTCAGCCCAGAGGACCTGAGCACACCCATTCTCCCCAAGCTTTCTGCCCACTGGCCTGAAGAAACCACAGAGCCCTGAGGCAGCCCATTCATTCTCCCCTTTAAACACATCTTGGCCTCCACGCTGGCCTGTAATTACTCTAATTGGCCCCCTGGGGACATCATGAGGGAGCTTGCTGTGTCCACATGAGTCAGGTTCCCAAGCAGAAACCTCAGACAGAGCCACATGGCACAGCAGAGGCCTAGTTTCTGTTCCCACAGACCACTTCCTGCCTCTTCCTTTTCTGACACCACCAACCAGAGGCTCATGGCCACTGCAGGACCTGGTCTCTGCTGTCCTATAGGTCTGGCAGGGGTAGGATCTGCCTGTCCAGGCTGATAGGCCTCAGGACAAGAACGGAAAAGAGCCACTGTAGTCGGGCCTCAGGGAATTTGTCCCCGGGGTTCTCAAGGTCTGCCCACAGCTGGGAGAAAAACCTACTTATGTAGAGCTGGCAGTACCCACACACCCCACACACTCAGAGCTGGGCACAGCTGTGACTTGTTCCTCCCAAAAAAGGCTAGAAAGGGCATTGGCCATAGAGTCAGATAAATATGGGACTGCACCCCAGCTTTCCCCTGGCCTTGTGATCTGGATTGGGTGTTTTCATCTGTGAAATGGGAACATTATGTCATCTCCTTCCAGGTGTGTAGAAAGGAATGACTGAGCCAACATGGCAAAAGCCAGCACAGTATCCAGCACTTGGTTTGATAAGTGTGCCCTAACTGTGGTGGCTCTGGGGACAAGGTTAGGAAAATCTTCACAGTAAAGAATCAAGAGACTTTCTAGGCAATTCCAACTTTGCCTCCTACTTGCTGTGTGACCATAGACCAGCCAGGTGGACAGCCTCTCTGCTACTCAGTCTCAAGCTTAAACACGAGGCTGGAACAGATGGTTTCAAGGTATACCAACCCCCAACCCCAACCCCTAACCCCACACCCACCCTCACTCACACCCCTACCACATGATTCTCTAAGTTAGGCTTGGAGGGAGAGACTAGAATTTCGGGAGAGATGTCCTTATGTCCACCACCAGGACTTCATCTGTGACAGACATACACCAAGGCTGACATGCCAGGCATGTGAGCTGACTCCCAGAGAGGGCCCAAGAAGTAGCTTGCAGGGACACCATGCTGGGTGGGGTCGTGAGACTGGACTATGCTCAGGACTGGCTCGCCTCTCTCATTTGTCTAGTCTTCCCTCCTACCTATGTCTTGTTCCCACCCCGCAGGTGGGCTCCAGAGGTCTGCCTTTGCCAAGTTCAAAGGCAGGGGCCAGGATAGACAGTGCACCCGTCGTTAACAATGAACCGTAGTAACCACACATTATAACATTTATTATAACATTTACTTACCTTGTGTTCCAGGTGATGCCCCTACGCTAAGCCCTTAATGAGAGTAATCTCAACTAATCCTCCTGACAGCCCAGGATGACATCACCACCATAGCTCTGATTCCTTCTCTGCAGGGGGAAGTCGTTAGAGGGATTCTGATCCTTCGCTCCAGGCAGCCCTGGAATGAGATGGTTCTGAGGAGGAGGACCACGTAATGAAGGAGCCCTGAGGTCACAGAAGAGTATTCTTCTTTCTGTGAAATGGGTGGGGTTGGTATCCCAGAATCAGGGACAGTAGTTCCTATTTACTGGGTATCTACTTATATCACCTACTTCTTGTGTGCGCGTGCGTGCGTGTGCGTGTGCGTGTGCGTGTGCGTGTGCGTGTGTGTGTGTGTGTGCCAAACTATGTAGAGGTCCATAAACAACTTCAGCTTGTCATTCCTCAGGTATTACCCAACTTGTTTTTAGAAACAGTCTCTCAGTAGCCTGGAACTCCCCATGCAGGCTAGGCACGCTCCAGAAAGGAGGCTAGACGGGCTGGGCTGACCAGCCAGGCCAGGGATCTCCCTCCTCTGCTTTCCCAACTCAGGGATTACAAGTGCTTATCACCCATTGTGCCTAGATTTATTTTAACTTGGGTTCTGGGGGACCCAACTCAGGACCTTATGCTTGCAAGGTTAACACTCTCCCAGTTAGCTCCCCCCATCCCCCAGCCCAGAGGCTCATTCTAATATGGCTTCAAGTGACGCATTCATCTTTGCAAAGCTTTGCTATGGATACTGTGAGAAGTCTGTGGTGAGGACACTGAGGGAAGGCCTCGTCCAACGCGGGAGAAAGGATGGTAAAGAAAGAGGACTCGCTTAGCTAGATCCTACCATGCTCCAGAAAGAACAAGGCCAGCATGGGTAGGACCTTCAGTTCTGAGAACAGAGGTCAGACGGTGGCAGGTCATGACACCACCCCATGCACTTCAGGGAGAGGGAACCCAAAAGAACTTGGTGTTCTACCTCCAGGGCCTCCCCTGCCACCCAGTTCCCAAGGAGAAGACCTGTTAGTCATCTTTCACCTTGTCCTTGGCAACTCAACAGAACGCAGAGCCCCTGATCCACTTACACCCTGGGAACTGGGAGAGGCCAGGGACTAGTCCTAGAATCTGTGGCCTCTGGGGAGAAGCCTCCTTCTGTTTTCCTTCCCCAGACCAGTTGGACAGGGTACCAATGGGATTCAGTTCATGACAGCTTAGAATCAATGAGGCCAGAGGAGAGATTAAGTCTTTGTTTCCCGGGAACTCAAGACAGTCGGAGGAGCTGAGCTGGAGACGGAGCAACCCAGAGTTGGCAAACAGAAAATTAGTGGCAGATTAATTTCATTGTCTCACTAGGGAGCGGAATCCTGAACTTTAAGTACAGGATTAAAGAGAGATTAATTTCCCATCTTATCAGGCAGGAGGGAGGAGACTGCAAAGACCTTAGCACCTTTGGATGGGGTAAGGTTTTTTTTGGGGGGGGAGGCACAGGTCTCCCTAGAAGTGACATGGCTGGGCAGGGTGAGCTGTTGAGTCCCAGCCTCTGTTGTCTGCCTCAAGAGCTGGGAGAAAACCACCCAATGCCCCTCTGTAGTTTTCCGTTCCTACACCGCCTTACATTCTAATACAGACCATCTGGTCACAAGCCCTGCTTTTGGTAACTAGCCTTCACGGGGGTAACCAATGTCTCTGCCTGCCTTACAGTCTTTTGAGAAAACCTAACAATAAACTCATTATAATAATTGTAACAATTTTCCAGATTTAAAGAAAAGGCGCTCAGGACATAAGAGGCAGAATTGATAAGAGGCAAAACCAGCATTTGACTCCAGGCCACCTGGAAATCAAGCGTATTGTAAATGAAGTCTGTCTGTGCTACAAAGTGTTTGTCTAGGCTCTTTCCGGCCTCTGTCTCGGTGGGCCATCCTGGAGTATCTCTTACCTTGCCCACAGGTTCTATCCCATTGGAAGAACTTTGGAGCAAGCTTTGAAAGCGACCATTGGGTCTTGGATGCAGCTACCACAGGTGGAAAGACTGTGTGGCTAAGGCTCTGAAGATCCTGCAGTGAGATGAAACCCACCTAAGCAGGGACCCACCCACCCAGGCAGTTGCTCACACCTTGGCCCAGGCAAGGCAGTACCAATGTCTTGGTTGTGGGGAACCTTACAGTGAAACAGGGTAGGCCTAGCCAAACCTCAAATAGCTGGTTGTTCCAGCTGCCTGCTGGCTTTGTGGTTAGAAGGCCCCATCCAGAGAAAGCTGGCTTTCAAGAAGGAAGGACCAGGCTTGCCAGCCAGAAGAAGCCAAACCACAGAGTGGGAGGGGGAGAAGGAGGGCAGAAGAGTTTGATGAATCACCCAGCTGGGGGGAAGGAATGGATGAGCTGGCTCAAGAAAAACCCGTGTCTAGTTCACTCTCGAGGATGGCAGGCTGCCTCTAATTTACATGTCAATTCTTTGCTTATTCTAGATATTAATACTCTGTTAAATGAATAACTGGTAAGGATTCTCCTCCACTCCGGAGGAGTCTTTTCACTATACTCTTTCTTCGGCCATGAGGAAGCTTTTTAATTTGACGCCCTCAGCTGTTTTTGCTGCTACTTCCTGAACAGCTGGATCCCGCCCAGGAGAGCTTCCCCTTTGCTGGCATCTTGAACTGTCCCCCCACCCTCATGGTTCCTCTGGTGCTTGTAAGTCTCGGGTAGCACAGTGAGGTCAAGGATCTGTGTTCTGTGGATTTCTTCGAATAGGGTGAGCCGCTGAGATGTGTTTTTCCCAGCACAATTTGCTGAAGAGGCTATGGTTTGGTTTTTTTTTGTTTTTTTTTTTTTTTTCCTGGCGTGTATTTCTAGAACCTTCATTTAGCTGGAGGTAGTGCAGCTCTGACGGTTTATTTCTGGATCCTCCAGTCCATTCTACTGCCCTGTATGTCTTTGTTCTGATGCTGATGCCATGATGGTTTTGTGCCTATGATTCTATAGTATATTTTGAAGTCTGGCGGTATGATCCCCAGCCGTGCTCTTTCTGTTCAGGAGCCCTTTGACTAGTCAGAGTCTCTTGGTGCTTTCTTCCCAGTGTCTCATTGTCCCCTAACTCTGAAGAATATCACTGGTGTTTTAGTGGAGAGTGTGTTGAATCTTTTATCACTTTTAGCATGAGGCTATGTTCACAATATTAATTCTCCCATCCATGAACGTGGGGGTCCTCCCATCTTCCAGCTTCGTCTTCTGTTTCTCCCTTCAGTGTTTTGTCATTTTCCCTGCAGGGCCCTATCATCTCGCTGGCCAAGCTTCTCCTCAGGCATCTTGGGTGGAACTTGTAAATTTGTGATTTTTTTTTTAATTTTTTATTGTCATTATGTTCATCCTTAGTGCACAGAAAGGCTACTGATTTTTAGGTTGACTGAATACCCTACTCTTTTGCTGAATTTATCGTTTCTAGAACTTTTGTTTGTTGGTTGTTTTTTGTTTTGTTTTGTTTTTGGTGAGGTGTTTAGGATCTCTTTTTAATTCCAAAAGCAAACATCAGAAGAGCAAACAAGGCGGTGAGAGATGGCTCGGAGAGTGTACTGACAGCTCTTGCAGCAGAATGGTTTTGTTGCCAGCACCCATGTGGGGTGGGTGGCTCACAACCACCTGTAACTCCAGCTTCAGGGGATCTGATGCCCTCTCCTGGTCTCTGCAGGCATTGTATTCATGTGCGTATCCCCAACCCCCATACACACATATACACATAATTAAAACTAAATCTCAAACCAAACAAGCAATCAAAATCAATAAATGGGCACCCAAACTGAATATGCATTTCTCTAAAGAAAAATGACCAATAATTACATGAGGAAAAGGGTCAGAATCTTTAGCCATCAGAGAAAAAGGAGTGAAAACCACATGGAGAGTCCATACGCCCCACTCAGAATGGCTGCCATGCAGAAAACAAAGAACAAATGTTGGTGGGGGCGGGTGGGAGTGGGGAGGTCTTTGTGCATTGCTGATAGGAATACTAGCCGGTCTGACCCCGTCAGACTGTTAGATAAGTCAAGCATGGAGGTTCCTCAAAACCCAAAGATGGGGTAAGTGCATGATCCAGCTACACCTCCCCCCCACACCCATGGAATCAAAGTCACTTATGGCAGAGACGCCTGCACGCCATGTTTCTCACAACACGATACAAAAGGCCAAGTTATGGAAGCAGTCTAGGTGCCCAGTAACAGAGTGAATGGATAAAGAAAATGTGTGTGTGTGTGTGTGTGTGTGTGTGTGTGTGTGTGTGTGTGTGTG
>JANHMN010000024.1:26936022-26948468 GCA_030674055.1 Rhabdomys pumilio
GTGTGTGTGTGTGTGTGTGTGTGTGTGTGTGTGTGTGTGTGTGTGTGCCTGCGTGTATGTGTGTGTATATGTGTGTCTGTGGGTGTCTCTGTCTATGTGTATAACTGTATGTATGTATGTGTATCTGTCTGTTTATGTTTGTGCCTGTGTCTATGTGTGTTTGGGGGGGCAGTGGGCTGTGAGAGGTAGTGGGGTACCCAGTTGAGTCTGCTTCTAACCCCAGAGACCCTAAAGGAATGGTAGGAGTTGGCAGTACTCCTGGGCCTCTAGGTTCCTCTCACATAGCTTCAGCCCTCCACAGCCCCTCCCACAGAGGGGTCTATGGCCATCAGTCACATAGGAACAGCGGCTCAGGCTCTCCCACATGTAGATGAGGTATCTCCAAGCTCTCAGACTAAGCCAGTAGGAGTTACCTGCTGCTAGACCCTAACCCACCCCAAAACTGTATATAAGAGCCCTACTCGGAATAAGTAAAGGTGTGCAAGAATCATCACTTTGTCTGAGAGTTTCTGTTGCAAGAGCTGTAACACTTGGGAAGAAATCTGCTCTCTCCAAGCGCCTTCAGGACCCTTCCCATGCTCCTTGCTACCTAGCCAGCTCCTCACCGGCTCAGGCCAGACCGGTTCAGCACAGAGCAACAGGCACAGCACCTGGGAGTAACTTGGTGGCAACAGCAGAGACGCTGGTAGAGGAAGCAGAGGAGGCAGTGGAGACGATTCCCCCTCCCTGTTCACACTTGGTCGCCTTGGCCCAAACCCCCACACCTGGCCAGCCGGAGATCTTCATGGGAAGCCTTCTGGAACTGGGACCCACCGTGTGTGTGTCTCTGTGTGTGTCGTGTGTGTGTGTGTGTGTGTGTGTGTGTGTGTGTGTGTGTAACTGTGTGTATGTGTCTGTGTATGTATGCATGTGCATATCTGTCTGTCTGAATGTATGTCTAGATCTGTGTCTGTGTGTCTGTGTGTCTATGTGTCTGTGTTTTATTCAGCCATGAAGAACAAAATGATGTTTGCAGAAAATGGATGGGACCAAGATCATTGAGATTAGCAAAATAAGGCAGGCTGAGAAGATAATGTCTGCTTTCTCATATAGAAAATAAATAATACATGAAAAAAGAAGGGGGGCCATTAAGGAAGAAGGAGACCAGGAAAGGGAGAGTTAAGTAAGATTGGTCATTAGAGAGTATTGATATGATCAATGGATATCACATGCATGATGAAATTCACATGGTGAAATTCATCATTTGTACAATTAATATATACTAATTTAAAAGGCTCTACACAAAAGATAGAAATGGCGGGGGAGGAAAGGAGAAGGAAGAAGGAAAGGAAGAAGTGAGGGGGTGGGAAGGAGGAAGGACTTATGCATGTTAGTGCGTATCAGCTAATATTGTCTCCCAGACAAATTCAAGGATGATACTTGAAATGGTACTTGGTACTCTGCTCAGCAAGGAAGAGTTCTGTGGTTGACTAGCAATGTCTGCTACGGGAGCATCATGGGGGTAAAAGCATGACTGAAGCTTATCAACCACCCCTATAAGCTCCACAGGTTAAGATCTCCTCCTTCACCTTCATCTGTCACCTTCACCCCCCAACTCCGCTGCCATCTCTTTCACCCCTAACCCCTCATCTGAGTCACACCCATGTGTTCTGGCCATCTAATCACAGCTGACCATACAATATGCTCTGAACTTATTCAGCTCGGTCTGTTGCTTCTGCCTCCAGATCTCTTCCCTCCTCAGCTGCCTGCTGAGCTCTGTCCCTCTGTCCCTCTGTCCCTCTGTTTCTCTGTCCCTCACTTAGCAGCGCTTTGCCTGAGACCTCTTGACAGGGGTTTGTAGCTTTGCCTTCTGCATGTTACCATCAGTAGAGCCAGCATTGCCCAGTGATTCTGAGCTGGCAGAGCCCCGAATTCATCAAGCGCTTCGACCTCAGAATGTTCCACATTGTGTTCTGAAAGAATCCCCACCGGACAGAGAAGGGTCAGACATTGAATGACGCTCGCTGGGAACGTGCTCTGGATGCCCCAGCTGGCTGTGACGGGCCTGAGATCTGAAGCTGGAGTGCCTGCTTTATAATTGTCACCCTCTGATCCGGCTACTGTCCTGACTACCTCACACAGTTGGTTGTAACCTTTTATTTGTACATTTGTCTTTTCTCCACACAGCTGCTTCCTGGATGCCAGGGGTGGTTTCTTTAGCCCACGTCCTTCCCAGCTATTTCAGAGCCCCATGCACATCGGAAATTCTATGAATGCTAGTTGACCTGCCTTGCACTGATGATAGGGAATGTTCCTGTCCTGTTCCCTGCCTCTCATCTGGTCCAGATCTCCACTAGAGCGTCCTCGACTCTGTGTGCCTAACTCAGGAAGTTAACTGGTACCTAATAGGACAGGGCCTCATGAGGATATGAGTCTCTGACTCTCCCCCTCCCCCTCCCCCTCCCCCTCTCCCCCTCTCCTCTCCCCCTCCCTCTCCCTCTCCACCTCCCCCCTCCCCCTCCCCCTCCCCCTCTCCCCTCCCTCTCCCCCTCTCCCTCTCCCCCTCCCTTTCCCTTCCCTCCCCCTCCCCCTCTCCCTCTGAGTACACTGTTGCTGTCAATGAGAGCATCCGATCCCATTACAGATGTTTGTGGGACACCATGTGGTTGCTGGGAAATTAAACTCAGGATCTCTTGAAGAACAGTCAGTGCTTTTAGCCACTGAGCCCTGAGTCTCCAGCCCACAGTCTCTCTTTTTAATGTGTGTATGTGTGTATGTATGTGATCACAGAAGTGAAGTCCAAAGAGGACATCAGGAGTCCTGCCATCCCCACCCCCCAATCACTCTTCACCTTATTTATTGAGCCAGGATCTCTCAATTAACCCAGAGTCTGCCAGCATGGACCAGTCTAGTTACCTAACTGGCTCTGAAGATCCCAGCTCCACCTTCCAAGTGCTAGAATTAAACTGGTCACCATGGCCAGCAGGCAGTGATGTGGATTCAGATTGTTCTGGGGATCCAAAGTCTGGTCTTGTGGCATGCATAGCAGGCACTTGAACATCTCAGCCATCACCCTGGAGATAAGAGACTTTCCTGTGTGAGTGACTCACCTCCCTAGAGAGGTGGCAGGGCTCACAGTGGAAAAGAACAAAGCACAGCTCCTCCCACTTTGTTTGTTTGGTCTTTGGGGAGCATGTCCCCTCCTGGAGTGGAGTTACTCAAAGCAGGTCCTGTGGACATGCCATTACGGAAGACACATTTCCTCTCTCCCTCTCCAACTCTCCAGCCTTATGAAGCTTTGACAAGACATGCCTGGCTTGAGGCTATCCACAGCTACAGAGACAGAAAACCACACACTGGTATCTGAGCCATCGCAAAGTCAGTAGCCCCACAATGACATGGGGGGGATCTTTTGGGGTGGCCTTCTATCTCTAACTGGTCCTCCCTCGTGCTCAGTTTCAACACCCCTTCCCCAGGGGAAGCTCTCTGATCTTTCAGGCTGGGCTCTCACACCCTTACTACACTCATAGACAACACTCATACTATAGCCTGTTTCTTTCCTGTCTCCTAGACTGTGAGCTCCTTAGTGGGGATACCCCTCAGTGCAGGGTCTGGTCCACAGCATGTGTTTGTTGAATTTAATGAAGCATTCACCTTCTACTGAGAAACCAGGAGCCAGTTTTCCAGCTGGGATCCAGCGGGGCAAAGGGGTGAATCCATGGAGAAGGAGTGAAGAGTGGAACTCAGCACAGCTCCCCAGTGTGCAGTGAGGGTGGACCAGAACAATCCCGTGGAGTCAGTCCCCAAGCCAGAACACTGACTTGTCCTGAGGTGAGCCACAACCCCAAAGCCTCACTCAGAGAATCCTGAAGCCTGCAGCTAAAGTATACCCCAGGACAGAAAGTACCAGAGAGAAGCCCCAGAGAAGATGCCTCCAGAGAACACCAAGTAGACAGCCTTTGTCTCTTTAGAGCTAGTTAAAACCTTTTCTAGGCTATGAGAGAGAGCAGATGCTAGTTGAGGAGTGGGCTAGCACAACAGGTGTGAGAATCTTGGCAGCATACAGGCTTGGGAGCCATCTAGATAGAAAACTGACAGGAGTGTGTGTGTGCGCATGTGCTGTTTCCTATGCTCTAGACCTGGACTTAGGCTCTCTGTCTCTCACAATAATGTCTCGTTGACCTTCCCTCTGCTCCCAAGAGGTAACTTCCCTTAGTCCCATTTTAAAATGAGGACTCTGAAGTCTAAGGGACTTTTTAGAGAGCTGGCTCATTAAAGCATGAAGACCTGCATGTGATGCCCCAGAACCCACAAGAAACAAAAGCCAAGCACAGTCCCATAGGCCTGTAATCCCAGCACTGGACAGGCAGAGACAGGAGGATCACTCAGCCTTGACCAATTACCAATCTCCAGGTTCAGTGAGAGACCCTATCTCAAAGTAAGATAGGAAGCAATTGAAAGAGAAGTCCAATGTTAACTTCTGGCCTACATACACACATTACACACACACACACACACACACACACACACACACACACACACACACCACATGTTCACATGCAGGGGATGGGACATTCCTTGGACATATCATTGAAAAGCTAATGAACACCCAAGATCCACTCCCCAACATTGACTACAAAAGCCCCAACTCTTCTCTCTCCTAAAGCACAAACTTAAGGATATGGTTTTTGGGTGCTAAAATTCCCTTGGATGAATAGCATCCCCCCACTTCTGAATTGATGCCCGCTCAGATTCAGGGATGAAACTGCCCATCCGTGTTCTAGTTTGCTCTGTGTACTATAATAAACACTATGACTAAAGGCAACCTGGGAAGAAAAAGGTTAAGAGTTCATTATCACAGGAAGCCAAGGGCAGAAACTCACTGGTAGAAACTGAAACAGAGCATATAGAGGGTGCTGCTTACTGGACAGCCTCCCCTGGCTTTCTCTGATAGCTTTTGTTTTGTTTTGTTTTGTTTTGTTTTGTTTTGTTTTGTTTTGTTTTGTTTTGTTTTGTTGAGACAGGGCCTCTCTGTGTGGCCCTGTCTTTCCTGAAACTTGCTCTGTAGATCAGGTTGGCTTTGAACACAGAGATCCTCCTGGCTCTGCCTCCTGGGTGCTGGAATTAAAGGCATGTGTCACCACGCCCCTCTGATGCTTTCTTAACCCAGGACCACCTGCCCAAGGCCGTTATTAACCATGCTGAGTTTTCCCGTATCAATCAGCATCCAAGTCCACAGACATACTTAGGCCAGTCTGATGGCAGCAGATTCTCCACTGAGGCTTCTTTTCCCCATGTGATTCTAGCTTCTGTCAAGTACACACACCTTGAAAGCCAGAGGCAAGGATGTTCCTGGTCTGTCCCCATCTCCAGAAGCCATCGAGATTGCAGAAAGCCCACGCTCAAGCCTGAGTGGCTTGGGCACTGGCTCCATAGCCAGGTGACTTTAGGTAAATTACTTCACCTCTCTGAAGATCCGTTTCCTGCCTGCAGCCTATAACAAGGAATCCACCTTTTATAGGCTCACCGCGCAAACGAAGAGAAATGAGGAATGCCGAGTGCCAGAGCTGCACTTAGCACTCCTCCAATGCTGACGCTGACGACTCGAGCGAGTTCTTAAGAAGCAGCATGCCACCAAACTCAGCAAGCCACTCTGCCATCAGTTGCTTCCAATTTCTTCTGATATCTTCCCCCTTGCCAAGAAAAGGTGTAACTAAGCGTCTCTGCTCCAGAGAGGAATTCACTAGATGGCCACAGCTGTCTGTGCCATTAGTTTAAATTTTTTATGAAACGAGAAAATTTCTTTCTACCACCTCCAAATTCCTGGGCTTAATGAACCCAGCCAGGAAGAAAATGCTCTCTGCTGATCTCAGGTGGGCGTGCGGGTGAGAGAGGTATGCAGTCAGTGTAGGACCTGCCTTACAGGCACTGAGGAAAGAGAGGAAGAATTTTTACCTCAGAAGTCAGATAGGGAAAGGAAACACTAATTTGAATTTTCTGACAGTAAAACTCATCTTCGTGGACACCTAGACCCTGTGAATATCCAAATGCTCACAGCCAAGTGTCCGTGCAGTTCTGTGGGGAAATGGGGGAGCATCCCCCACTTCAAAGCAAAGGAGAAGAAAGCACAAGTAGAAATGTTTGCAGAGTCTCCAGGTATCGGCCTGTTATAACTATCCTTGTAACTATTCACTTTGCAGATGTGTTAGCCATGTGTATCCAACCTGGGACCTCCCTGGCCCCCTGGGCGGGGCTTCTATAACCAAGCAGCGACTTGCACCAATGGTAGCATCAGGTCAGCCACCTGCGGGGATGGCCTACATTTCAGGCCTGCTGTACAGGACCCCTCCTTTACCTGGGCAATATCCTAGTTTGCTCTTTTGTCACTGTGATAATAGACCATACCCAAAAGCAACTTGGGGGAAAAATGGTTTATTTTGCCTTACAGGTTAAAGTTAATCCAGGGCAGGAACCTGAAAGCAGAAACTGAAGCAGAAGTCACAGGGGAGTGCTGCTCAGTGGCTTTCTCCATGTGACTTGTTTGGCCTCTTTCTTTCCTTCCTTCCTTCCTTCCTTCTCCTCTTCCTCCTCTTCCTCTCAGCCCCTTCTTCCTTTTACGTTTTACTGATTCTTCGTAAATTTCACATCATGCACCCCAATCTTACTCATCTCCCAGTCTCTCCATATCTGCCCTCCACCCTCGTAACCTTCCTCCACAAAAGAAAACAAAAAATTAAAAAATTAAAATTACAAAAGAAAAAAAAATCTCTCTGTGGAGGCTGTATGTGTCACAGTGTGATACAGCATGCCCTTTTGCCCAAACAGCTTTACTGGCAGATGTCCATTGCCGTGAGTTATTGAGCTGGTTTTAGGCCTCTGGCTTCTGCTGCACGATGGATCAGTACTGGGTCCTCACTGAGTGTTGCAGCCTGAGCTGCCCCACGCTTGGGGGCCAAAATGTCGCAGATAGTTCTGTCAATGTTGGAACCCGCACTGCCCCAAGCTGCTCCAGTCCGAGGGTCGGGGTTCAGCAAGAGAGAGAGTGAGGACGGACTCAAAGAATGGAGACCAGACAGAGTGTGATTCAATCCCGTTTATTCTTCAGTCTCTCTTCTTAGTCCAAGTCTTGAGTTCCTAGTCCCTAGTGCCTCCAAGTTCCAAGTTTCCAGTTCCAAGTTCTAGTCTCAAGTCTCATCCAAGTCCAAGTGTCTAATTCCTAGTTCTCTTTCCAAGTCTCTAGTGTCTAATAATTTCTTCTGAGTTCTCTAGTCCAAGTGTCAAGTAATTTGTTGCTTTGCTCTGTCTGCCTCTCGCCTTTTATGTCTCACTTCTAAGCCACGCCTTTTAGTCACAACCTTAAATCATGCCTTTAAGTCTTTGTCTCTAAATCTGATCTCTAAGTCACGCCCTTAAGTCTCAGCTCTAAATCACACCTTTAAGCCTCACACACCCAAGGGAAAATCCTGGGTATCTAAAACAAGATGTTATCAGAGTGTTCCCAGCTGTTGTAGGCTATTGTAAACAAGTCTCTTGTCAGGGTATATTATGGCTCAAGATGGCTGCAAGAATGATAGCTGCCTACTGTCAGTTCCCCACAACTGAGACTCTTGGATACTGTGTTGTTGCCCTGTGTCACAGAGATCCTGCAGCTTTGGCTCTGTAGGACTGTTCCCTTCACATGCTCCAGTAGTTCATAGATGAACTGGATGTTGGGGTGGGGCAACTCGAAGCCCTGGATCTGGGCCTGGTGGTCACTGAGTTGGTCAGCCTGCCAGCTTTCCCTTGCCCATGCCACTAAGGCCAACTCTCCAGCATTGCCCAGGTGAGGGGCAGGGCCAGCTCTACCAAGAGCACAGTCTAAGCAAGGGATGGGGCCAGCTCTCCAGAATACCACTGCTGCTGAGGGGCAGGGCCAGCTCTCCCATGTCAGTCTGCTTTCTTATAGGCTCCAGGGCCACCTGCCCAGAAGTAGCACAGCCCACAGTGGGTTGGATCTCCTATGTTAATTATCAATCAAGAAAATGCCCCACCGACTTGTCCCTTTAATGTAGGCAATTCCTCAGGTGAGGTTTCCTCTTTCCAAGTGTCTCCAGTTTGTGTCAAGTTGACAAAAATTAACCAGCACAATGGCCTAAACAGAGCCCCTGTGTCTCCAGAGTAGATATATGCAGGCACAGAGTGGAGAGAAATCCTACCACATTCAGGGTATATCAGAAGCTTGAGATTTTTGCACATAAACAGCCCAAAGCTATACAACCCGTTGGGGTCAGAAGCTACCTTGAGCCACTGTTCTTTCAACAGTGACAACCACTGCTCATAAATCATACTAATTTCTGGCTTTCTGCCATTCATTTGCATATAAAGATGGCTAGCACGAGAGGAACAGATCCAGGAGAGAAGGCTGAGAAGGGTTGAGGGTGTGTCCTACAGGCTCACGTCAATGATTTCTGGATACATTTTTTATTCTTCCACATACACCTTTGCTTCTTCTCTTTGTGGGCAAGCCGTGTATAGACAAGGAAACTGGAGAATCCCAAGGAGACTGAAAGACTTGTGTTCTCCAGGCTGTCTCTATCTCGCAGCCAGCCAGTTGTATCTATCTCACACACAACAGGTGAGTTTCAGGGAAACGTGAGAGATAGGTGCTGTCTCAAAAAACAGAGCTCATGACCTGAGGACCACCACCTGACGCCTTCCACACACATGCATGTGTTCTTATACATGCACATGAATGGAGAGAGTCAAGGCATCAGATCCCAAATGTTCCCAGGGAGCCTATCTGTCCTCTTACCACAGACAAGTCATGGGGCTTCAGGTGGGGCCCTGAGCTGGTCAGCATCACAGCTAGGTAGCACTGGCCCTAGTTTAGCTGCACACACTGCCTTCTCCTGGTGCTCAGGGGTGTGTATGAGGCGAGGTGGTAGAGCACTACTGTCTAGCTGAGTCCCCTTTCCCCACTGCCCTAGCAGTCTGAGGAGTGAGGCACTACACAGCCCAGCAAGGTATCCTTCACTCGTACAGGGGTGAGGGATCCTTTGTTCTGAGGTTTAAATATGGAAGGTCAAAATTAGTCCTTATGTTTGTCAACCATTTGCTTAGGGACTCCTTCCAGGAGACCCACACTATAGTCTGACAAGATGCCGACCCCTTCACCTCCAGACTCACCCAGACTCACCAATGTTGCTTCAAACCACTTCCCTGAGCCTTGCTTCCAAACATAAAGCACACATGTGGTACATTGCAGTGGTCTCGCTATGATGCCATGACTGACCTGGAACTCCCTCTGTAGGACCAGCCTGGCCTGGAGCTCACAGAGACCCACCTTCTCTGCCTCTGCCTCCCAAGTGCTGGTTTTAAGGGCATGCATCACACTCTGGCTGAATTACGATGTTTTCAATGTACATAAAAAAATATTTGGCTCTTATAGATATATAATGATTTAATTATAGAAAACAAAGACAATATTTCTTACTATTCTTACTCAACAACTAAGCATCAAATTAGCGTATTGTGGGGTTGTACTGTATTAGAATATTCGGCTTATTTCTTACCACGTGTATCTTCACATGTGCCTGCATGAGGGCCCATGTGCCCCTTGTCATGTGGGGGTGAGACGGCAGCCTTATAGAGTCTGTTCTCTCTTTCTACCACAGAAGTTCCAGAGATCAGACTCAGGTCACCAGCCTCCCAAAGCGAATGGCTTTTCCTGCTAGGTCACCTTGCTGGTCCCAAATATCTGATTTTAAATTTTATTTCTGTTTCACTTTTTTTTTTTTTAAAAAAAAGGAGTTTCAAAATTAATGTTGTCATGGCATCAGACAATTTCTGATATGACTTTAAACACCCACCCACCCCCGCCATTTTGTCTGTGCATTTACCTGAAGTAGAGTCCTCAGTATATATGATCATAAAATCAAATTGTCAGTCAACTCTGAAAAACACTGAAGTTGCTCAATACCCTGTAGCATCGAATATTCAGCCACCATCTAATTCTTCCTGTAAAGATTAGCAAGTACTCCCATTTCATCAGGATGCAAAAGGTTGAAGCCCTGACTTAGGCATGTATTTAATGCCAATTACCATTATCTCTTCTTAAAATGGTAACTGAAAAGCAATCTGATTAACAGAATTTATACTCATGTGTGGTCAACTAATAGTGCTATTGTGGAGAGAGGGGGCAGGGCAGTGGTTAGGTGTCTTGCTAACCCAAAATAGAGGGACAAATCTCGGACCGTTGGTCAGTCTCTGAGATCTCTGGAAGACAGTTAGAGAAGGGAGCAGTTGCTCTACACACCCCTGTCTGAGAAAGGACCTCGGGGAATGTTACTGTGAGGTTTGTCACTGCACTAGATTCAGCCAATAGAATTCAAGATAGCAAGTGGGTCCAAAGGGACACATGCATGTTGGCACTTGTTATTTGAGAGTGATCTAGGTAAGAGAGCTTTGCAGAGCAGAACCACGCAGCTGGGGAGAGTCTGCCCCATCCAAGAATCTTCTTCTGGAAACATCCAATGTGCATTGCTGGAGCCTCAGAGTGAGGGATGCTGGGCCCTCCTTGGTAGCATCTGGCAGTATTCTAAGACTGTTCTACCTGAAAGTTCCAAAGTCTCCCACATTCCCTTCAGAAGACAAGCCCGTCCCAAGGCTTTAGGACCACATGGTTACGGCAATACCCCACTCCTGGTACAAATTTTCTCTCTCAGTTACTTTTCTCCTTGACATGAACAAATAAATACTTGACAAAAGCAATCAGAAGAAGGGATCATTGGGTAGACAGAAAGTCAAGGAACAAGAAGAGGTACAGGAAGTGAGAGGAGCAGCCACAGGCCCAAAATAGTGTTTTCTTTTTTTAAAAAATGAGCTTTTTTATTCACTTTACATCCCAATATCAGCCCCCATTCCTCCCAGTACCCCTTCACACTTCTCCCCTTCTCTGAGAAGGGGGAGACCCACTCTGGGTATCAACCCCCCACACACACACACACATAGACACCCCACACATCATTGCAGGACTAGGCGCATCCTCTCTCACTGAGGCCAGAGAAGGCAGCCCAGTTAGGGGAATGGGATCCACAGGCAGGCAACAGATTCAGGGACAGCTCCCACTTTAGTTGCTGGGGGACCCGCATGAAGAGCAAGCTGTACATCTGCTCCATGTGTGGGGCAGGGGCGGGCGGCCTAGTGCTTAGTGCAGGTCTACCATGTGAAAAGCAGATGTAGTAAGTTACAGGTGAAGTGTCACCTCTGCCTGCCTAGTGATGGCCCTTCAACCTTGAGAGATGCTATGCAGAGCAGCAAGTAAGGGTGAGGGTGTCCCCCACCACATCAAACATCCTGTGCCTGGAGGACCATCTCCCCAAGCAAGGGCTGCTGGTTCACAGCCAGCACTAAGGTCAGATTAGCATTCCAAGGCAGTCATTCACTGTCAAGGACCAGGGCTCTGTCCCTCCATCACCCTCTGGTGTAGTATGTATAATACAGCGGTGGCTATCAATCCTTGAAGGCAGGGAGGGTCTGCTGCTAGGGCCTCCTGGTGTGGTTAGGATTCACACTGAAGGGACTGTGCCTGCCTGGAAACTGCATGACCTCAAAGCTCAAAGAGATGTGAGGGGAAATGAAAGGGCTCAGGACAGAGTATATGGAATCAGAAATGCCACAGCCAGCCAGCTGAAGTACAGTCTCAAGCTGGAGTCTCTTCTATTCAAGCACAGGCATACACACACACACACACACACACACACACACACACACACACCTCTGCCCACACACGGGTTCCCACTGCAGAGTACTATTAGGCTAGGAAGGTGGCAGGCGTATGAATTCCCTATGGGAGGTGCAGGGAAAGAGGATAATATCCTTGCAGGTCTCTTCCCCGCCCCTCCCTCCTTCCCCAGCCTGGTGCATCACCTTGCCTTCTCAGCCTCAGCATCAAAGATTCATCAAAGCTGAGACCCAGCAAAGCGTGCACTTCACATCTTTAAACGTGCCTCTTCCCAATGAAAAATTCAGTGGAAAAGGCAGGAAATTGAAGGGAGTTCAAAGAGGAATCAGGAAGGGAAGGGAGGCTTCAGAAAGGAAGCCGGGGAGGAACGAGGCGAGCAGTTCTCTGTGTTACGGCCGCACGGAAGGCACAGTGCATTTCTCAATCGTCCGCCTCACTTGAGGTGCAGGGCAGGCACACAGGTGGGCCCTTCATACAGCAGCACAGGCAGAGCACTGTATCACTCTGGGAAAGCCATTCCAAGATCACAAAGATGGATCTGCAGAAGAATCGGATTGGCTTCTGTATATGGAGAGTGTAGAGGTCGGGAGGGCGTGAGTCTCAAACATGCTGGAGTCTAGAATTCTCATGTTCGAATGGGAGTTTTATTGCCTGCTTTTTCTATCACCTGGTATCTGGAGGAATATGCAGTGTGTGTGTGTGTGTGTGTGTGTGTGTGTGTGTGTGTGTGTGTGTGTGTGTGTGT
>JANHMN010000024.1:26948478-26992600 GCA_030674055.1 Rhabdomys pumilio
CACACACACACACACACACACACACACACACACACACACACACCAGCTCAACTGCCGTGTCCAGCAGGCTTCTGCAAGCATGTAGTTCTCCAAACGAAAAGGGATCATATTTATACAATGAATAAAATATGTTAGAGAAAGAAATAGCAAAGTGACATATTTGAAAACATACTCTTTTCATTTAAAAGAAAATGAAGGGGCTCAGGAATATTAACTCCATAAAGACAAGCACAAGGACCTGATTTCCATCCCCAGGAGCCACATTTTAAAAAGCTGGGCATAGTGGTTAGCACACACTTGTAACCTTAGCACTGGGGAAGCGGAAGCAGGTAGATTTCCGGGGGTTGGATGACCAGCCAGCTTAGCCTACTTGGTGAGTTCCAGGTCGGGTGAGAGACATTGTTTCAAAACACAAGATAGCTAGCACCTGGGATTCAATGTTGCCCTCTGACCTCTGGTAGATACAAAGGAAACTCCAGTTCCTCAAACTCCAAAAGCCAGTCCAACTATCCAGAAATGAGCTCTGTCTGAACTACACAGGAGGATTGCTGGTGGCTAAATAAAAGCCAGCCTTCCTCCGGAACTTGTGAGGCTACTTCCCATCTGCCAGAAGGAGCCGCTACTGTCACCCCTGGCAGAAAGACTATGGCTCTCCGTTGACAGATGCCTGTGCTTGCAGTTCAGTATCCTAAGTACTTATTCTACATTTCAAAGTGCCCACGCGAGACTCCTGGTCCCTCCCTCCTCACAGGTGCTCACACTCCTTGTACCCAGCCATTTTCATTATAACCTCTATCCTCTATGTCTTGATCTTCTCCCCTTACTTGCAGATAGCCCTGGCCATCCGTGTTCAGTCTACTGCTTTCTCTCTCTGTGTTTTGGACTCTTCCAGGTGCCTCTGGCTGTTCTCACACTCATATTTCCAATTTAAAAAAAATCTTTCCCCTTAGCCATATCATGGAGCTGTCATGTCAGCTGTTCCTTTACCACACCCACTCACCTGCAACCTCCGAGTGCATGTGCACACTTGTGCATGCCCACTCACCTGCAACCTCCGAGTGCATGCTCACACCTGTGCATGCCCACTCATATATAATCTCTGCATTGTGTGCACACTTGTACACACCCACTCACTCACTCACTCACTCACACCCACATACAATTTCTTTTAGAGATCATAGAGATGTAGGGCTGGGGGAGATGGGATGGAGAAATAGAAGACTCCTCTTCCCACAAGCTTCCAGGCAGGGGAGGAAGTGAGGAACAGGAGGCCGCCATTCCAGCAACTCTATATACTTTCTGTAAGCTTGATGCAGCAAGCCGCCCAGCCCAGGTGGGAACTGCAAGCTAGGGGTTCGGGGACAGCCATGTGGCCCATCCCAGGTAAGCAGGCAGAGCCCCAGGCAGGAAAGTGTCTGAAGTGGAAAGATAAGCTGACTTTGGAAAGTCAGCTGGATGATGTTTTGCTGGAGCAAACACATGAAGGAACATTTCACTGAAGCAGACACAGGAGAGAGGATGTTCTGTTAAAGCAAGCATGTGAAAGGACCTGTGATGAAGGATTCTGTGCTAATGACCTGCATATATTGGTCCACCTTACATTGCGTAGTTGAGCTGCATTTGTCAGGACTCCATAGAGAGAAACATGCCAGAAAACAAAACAAAACAAAACAAAACAAAAAACAACTTCTGGTGGTGTGCTGCAGTTTCTTGCCACTTCCACAGACTCAGGCTGATTGGCAGAGTGATGTCAGCTGAGACAGATGCATGTGCTGAGGTTAAAACCCATGGAGGACATGGGATATCTGGAAAGAGTGTAAAAAGGACTTGACAGTGAGGGAGGCTCAGCTTGGCTTGTTTATAGAGCTAGCTATGCAACACTTGTGGGTCTTGTGTTTTCATTCCCTTCCCTGAGAGAGGCACAGCTGAGAACTTCTCCCGGCATTCCCTCCTGGTCTCTCCTGCTGACTCATGCTGAAGCCGGGGCCTGGCTGTCTCTTCTGGGTAGTACCACCACTGCTGATTCATGTTTAATATCCCAGTTCTACTGACCTGGACTGCTGGTGTATCTGTGAAGAGTTTGGGAGGGGATCTAGCTGCCGCTGCTCGCCTGTGAACTGAACTGCTGATTTCCAGACAACACAGACAGAAGTTGCTCCAAAGAACCTTTATAAACAGGTCCACTTCCCCCATATCCTTTCTTTCCCACTCCCTCTGGTGGGTGGTGGGCTACAAGGGAGGTTAAAGCATTTAATGTGATTGACAGATGCTCACTCCACCCAAGCATCTCAAGTGCCTCCAGCTTCCGGGTTTCTAGCCTCACCTTCCCCTTGCTAACTGTCCTGCCTTTCCCACAGTGGCAGGGTAGCCGCCGTCTGCTGAGATTCCCTCTGCAAGGATTTCTCAGCCTCTTCATGGTACTGTGTACCATGTCAAATAGGAGAAAGATGAGTCTCACTCGTTTCTCACCACTGGAATTTCCCCTACTATTGGTCCAGAATAGCACTTCTTACGAAGCCCCCTCCTACTATGTCACGATCGGTTTCAGAGCTATTGTCTTCCACCTCCTTACCTCTGCATCTCAGTCCTGGACACAAGCCAGCATCCCCACCCTCTGTCTCAAAACAATGGGGCGGGTGCTTTAACGTTGTTTGGCTGATGGTTCAGGAATGATGTATATACACCATGCAGATTAATCGGCACCCTCTACCCCGCCCCCCTATACTAGAAATTTCCTGTCTGTGGCTGGGAAGATTGCTTAGTCTGTAAAGCACAATAGCCACCCTCAGGACTGTTGTGTAGAAGTATCTATAGAGTTGAAACATTGTATCCCGAAGAGAGGACCGGGCTTGTTTCTGGTTTACACTTTGATGCTACAGTGCATCACTGAGAGAAGCCAGGGCAGGAGCTTGAGGCAGGAACTGAAGCAGAGGCCATGCATACTGGCTGGTTCATTCATGGCTTGTTCAGCCTGTGTTTATATACTACCCGGGATTACCTGCCCAGGGTTGGTACCACCTCCAGTGCTATGGGTCCTCCCATTGTAATCATTGATAAAGAAAATGTCCTCTACAGAATTGCCCACAGGCCACTCTGATGGAGTCAGTTTCTCAGTTGAGGTTCCCTTTGCTCTGATGTCCCTAGCTAGCTGTATGGCTAGGACTTGACCTGAGGAGGGTAAGCCTTCAACCCCTCTTCCACATTCACTCACCACTCTCCCCACTCCCGCACCTAGCATGTGTCAAGTTGACAAAACACACCTGTCCCACGTTTTACTGCACCGGCTTGAGTATCATTTGCATCACCAAGTATCCTGGGCTATATGGCTACCCCCAACTCAGAGTATAGCCCAGTTCACCTCCTGCCTCCCACATCACATGGTCCCTGCAGGCCTTCTACTCCTCCCAAGACAGAAGGGGGGAAAGCAGCATGCCTGCGGATCTTCACTGTCAACTTAATTAGATTGAGAGGTGCCTAAGAGGCATGCAAAGTGCACTTCTGGGTGTATCCGGGACAGCGTTCCCAGAGACGTTTGACATAGTAACAGAGACAAAGACTGAGTGTGGGTGGTACCGTTCAGTGGGCTGGCAGCCCAGATGGGATCAAAATGGGAGGAGGAAGCCAGCCAAACAAGTCTGTCGCTGCCTCCTTTAGCCATGGATATTGAGCACCCTCACACACACCATCGCCAACTAATAAGCAAAGCCTATTCTGTACACTGGCTGGTTCTCTGACCCTTTCTGCCAACGTCACCATGAGAACAACTGGTAGGCTGACTCATGACCTAGAATGACTCTGACCTTCTCACACTTCGGGAGACTGGTCTTGACACGGCTTGTGTCACATTTAAAAGGTTCCCCCAGATTAAGGGTTGGCTTGAGTGGGTTGGTTCCCAGTGTCATGGCTGCCTTCCTGCTGCTTATATGTATGTGTGTGTCGCCAACTGCTCAGATTCTAGCTAGAATTCAGAAACTCAGAAGCGCACAGCACAGCCTTCCCTGAGAGCAGTTCCAGGACTTTGCGAGCAGTTTCTTGGCTTGAAATCTAGAAAGCCTGTACCTGGGATCTATATCCCAGCAGCACCCTCATCTTACCCAGACTTGCGTGGGTGGAAATGCATACATACTTTCATGGGCTGCTACTGCACAGCACTTTCCTCTCAGCCAAACAGGCGCTATTTGTGTGAGTTCAGGTGTGCTTGCTTGCAGACAATCCCAGTTGGACTTGTTGACAATAGGCTGTTTCCTCATAAGAGAGAGCCAGGAGCGTCACGAGACCCTCACCTATTCAGCTATACAGTACACAAATGGTCCTCCAAGCCGTTTGTATGTAGTTCTACCCTAAGTGCATGTGGCCTCTGGATCTTGGGGAAGAAGCTAGAATATATACAGTTTGAGAAAGATTAGAGGTAGGGGGCTTCGCCTATGTAGCTAAGAGGAAGTTATCGTCCACGCTAGGTGAAGACTTCAGAGTGACTACTTTGGGGGCACCCACACTCCTATCAATAACCTCTTGTTCATGGGTTCATGGGGGTAGAGGAGCTTTGGTGGGTCAAACTTTGGTTGTCATCAGGACTTTAGGAGGAAGGAAGAGGACATAGCTTAATCAGCATCCCTGCCTCCTTCTGCTCAGGAGAAAATTCTCATAAAAGCAGTATTCACTAGAAGGGTTTCTTTAATTGTGCAAGCCCCAAGATTTTAATCTGAAAATTCCTTTCTGGCATATTTGGCTTTAGGGTAAAAACCTGGAAAAAAAAAAAAAAAGAACCTTCTAGGAAAGTAGACCTATGAGTTTGCTTCCCCGGACACCCAGCCTGTAACAGAGGGAGGAGAACAGCCATCATCCTTCCCTTCCTCTCTAGGCCAGCGGCCAGGCCCTCTGCAATCTTCTCAACAGAAGAGCAGGCTCAAGCTCGCTCTCTAGCCCCAGGCCACACAAGCCACGTAGCACACAATTTCAGCCCACTGGCTTTAAATTTCCCCATCTCTTGCCTGAAGAAGCTAAGCTTTGAGGCTTGCCCAAGCCACCCTGTCAGTAAGGAAAACAAAGCAACTCAAATGCAGACCTTCAAATGTCTGGAAGCTGACTCACCCCTGAGGGGACAAGGCAGGTCCTTTTCTTTTAATCTGAGCAGAAGACAGTCAGTCCTATACTAACACGATGCCGATCTTCCAGATCACTGTGGTAATTGTTTTTTCTGCACGTTAGGCTGAGATTGTTTCCTCTCTGGTCTACACAAATATCCTTTATCTGTGCAGGGTAGCTCTAGGGGTTCCAAGCTGGAATGATAGAGCCTTAAGGCTCAGGGCCCTTTTTCATTCAATCATTGTGGATTCCGGGCACCTCTTTCAAATAGTGTTGTGTTAATAGTGTCAGGGCTATACATAAATGGTACCCGATAAGACCTCAGAGAGCACAAAAAGTCCCAGTGTGCCTGGAGAAGACAAACACTAGTGGTGTTACGAAGTGTTCAGGACCCAGAAAGAAAGAAACCCTAAAGAGGAAACAGCTGGGGAGGGCACTGGCCTAGAGGACTTCCTGGTGGAGGCAAACTTAAAGTTATGCAGGTTTGCTAAAGGCAAGAGTGAAAGCAGAACTGACTGAGCTAAGCCACAGAGCAGGAAGGAACAGGCTGGAAGCTGCCTCTCCAGTTAGAGAGAGAGAGAGGAAGAGAAAGTGTGGCGGCTTGGGGCCACAGGCCCCCTCACTGGGTGTCTCCTTTCTACACATCCTGCTCTGCACCACTAGCCACAGAAAGACTAGGAGCACTGGTGACTGCTGACTGCCTGGTACTCCGGTTCCCAGGAACAGCCTTTAGTGGCTACAGGATCATGAGGGTACCCAGCACCCCACCCGCCTGGGTAGGATCTCACACAAATACATGTGCAAATTCAAGAATGCACATACTCGAGCTAAGCAGACTCACATTCTTCCTAGAGTAAAACGGAACTAGGAGGCACACGGTGGCCCGGGTGGGCGGATTGTGGTGGAGCTGATACCCCATCACCATCTGGAAGGGGTGGGTGCCTGAGGCAACATGGGTCCTGGCCTCATCAAGGAAGATCTCCTTTTCTTCCTGAGGTCCTTGATAAAGGTGCTTAGTTTGCATGAGCTCCGAGACAGAGGCTTCAATTGCCAAAGTAAAAGCTGTCAGAATTAAAATGGAGTCCTTTGTGAATATAATAGAGCAGACAAGACTTGGGGTCTGCTGGTTCTCACTCCCACACGCTGTTATAAAAATATTTCAAGAGCTCTGGAAAACAGAGCCTTGTACAAAAGACTACCAGATCTCACCACACGGACATCATGGACCTATCAGGCCCTGCATGGACACCATCCTTTGTTACCCATCCCTGGAAACAAGGACAAATACCTTAGAATAGCCATCCTTACTTCATCTCTAGATGAGCTTGGGCATCTCCAGGGTGGGATAGCCACAGACCCATTTCACCTTTAGAAACCCCTGTTTGCAGTTCTAGAGGTGTGGCCCTGTAATCCAGCTGCTTAGGAGGCTGAGGCAGGAGGATTACAAGTTTAAGCCTTGTCTGGGCAGTTTAGTGGGACCTTGCCTCAAAATTCAAAATTACATTGATAAAGGGGCTGTCCATGTTGCTCATTGGTAGGGTACTTGATTGGCATGCACGTGCAAGGTCTGCGTTTATTATCCAGTATCATGAAATAAAATAAAAGTCGGGGCCGGAAAGATGGCTCAGCAGTTAAGATCACTTCTTGCTTTTGCAGAGAACTTAGATTCTGTTTCCTGTGCCCACATTAGGTGGATCAGAATCCAGGGGCAGGATAGCCACCACCCGCTTCTGTTATCCGTACGCACACGGTGCACATATAGACAAGCAGGCACGTGTATACACATGCATAAAAATAATTTTAAAAAAATTAAATCTGCATTATTTATTTATTTATTTTGCTTCCCCAGATATGCCTATACGCTGTCATATAACCCAGATTTGAAAATCTTTAATATTTCAGATTAAACTTGGTTTTATTACAGTCTCCCTTTGCTACCAGGTTTTTACAGAGATAATAACCTTTGCTGATGCCGAGGGAAAGCAGACCCTGTTATTCACTAAGCGATCAGCGAGTGCTGGCAAAATCAGTCAAGACTTCCGCACCCGCCCACTGACCACGTGGGCCTCAGCATCCTTCTCTGCAGAAGAAATGGGTAAGGCTCCTGGGATGATGGCTAATACTTCCGGTTTGGCAGGATCTTAATCGCCTAGGTGATGAGCCTCTGAGCACCGCTGTGAGGGAGTTTCTAGATAAGCACCTAGAAGTTGGAAAGCCAGTCCTAACCGTGGGGAAACCATTCCAGGGGTTAAGGTCCTAGACTTCTGAATGGAAGTGGAAGTGAAGAGAAAGCAAGCTAAGCTGACTCCTATCAGCAGCTTTCTCAAGCTCCTGCTGTGTGCTGCCATGATGCACCAATCCCTCAAATCTGAGCCAAAATGAACCTTTCTGTTTAAGCTGCTTTGCTCAAGTATTTTGTCACAGTAACAAGACCAGTGAGTAATACAGTTTGGAAGGTCAAAGGCCCTCGGCACGCTGCCAGGAATGGGTGGAGCTGACCTGCCAGGACTGAAGTCGCCCTGACTCCTCCCTCTTTCCCCCTTCCTCTCCAGACATCCTATAACTTTTAACCTGATGTTCAGATGATCTTGAGAGAAAGCACAGTTCCCTTTGGAGAAACCAATATGGTTTTATAATAAATTTATGGTGACATTTAATAATTTAGTTTTAATTTAAATATTAAATGTATCGATGGCATTCGATGTATTTTCAGCTTTGTGTGTTGATCCCTCTGTATACTTTGAGAACATTTCTATCAACCGCTGTTCTCTGTTTTTCTGTCTTTCAGACTCAGAACGCGCAGCATCAGCGGATCCATGCGTACAGGGGCTCTTGTGCCTGGCTTTCTTCATTTCAGAGTGTTTTCAAGGCTCCTTCATGCTGTATTTTATTCAACTCATACTTTACTCCTTTTGAAGACTGAGTAGTATTCCATATTTGTTCATATAATCATATAATCACATTTGTTGATGGACATTTGAGCTGTTTCCACTTTGGGGATATGAACGGCAGTTGTGAAGGTTTGAGAAGGTGTGTGTGTGTGTGTGTGTGTGTGTGTGTGTTTAATGAAAGCACCTGTTTTCAATTCCCTTACATATAGAGTAGAAGGAGAATTACTGGGTCATATAGCAGTTCTACATTGAGCTTCAAGAAAAACCAATGTCTTAGGGTTTTACTGATGTGAACAGACACCACGACCAAGGCAACATTATATGGACAACATTTAATTGGGGCTGGCTTGCAGGTTCAGAGGTTCAGTCCATTACCATCAAGGTAGGAACATGGCAGCATCCTGGCAGGCATGGTGCAAGAGGAGCTGAGAGTTCTACATCTTCAGCTGAAGGCTGCTAGCAGAAGACTGACTTCCAGGCAGCTAGGATGAGGGTCTCAAAGCCTACACCCACAGGCCCACACCTGCTCCAACAGGGCCACCCCTATTCTAACAAGGCCACACCCACTCCACCGGGAACACACCTTCTAATAGTGTCACTCCCTGGGCCAAGCATATTCAGACCATCACAACCTACATGGCTTTTGTTTGGCTGTGTCATGTTTCCCTGAGGTGTTAGGAGATGACATGGCTGTCACTCTCTCACTAAGCCATTTCCTTGGGCCTCTTTTTACTTTTTATTTTGAGGCAGAATCTCACCAAGCTGTCCCATGGGGCCCTGAACTTTCCCTCCACCCTCGGCTTCCTGAGCAGCTAAGACCACATTGCCAGGCCCAGCTACCAGTACAGTTTATGACTTACATCAGTTGAGAGCATCCAAAGCCTTTTCCTCATACTGAGGACACCATGATGAAGGACAGAGAGACATGAAGAATAAGACCTTGACAATCCTGGAAGCCAACTTGCTTATGTTTTTATATTTTATTTAGTTATTTTGCAGATAGGTGGTGTGTTTGTGATGCGTGCATGGGGGGTGGCGTTCAGCCAGAGCAAGGACATAGAATTTCCTCCTCTGTGAGACTCCATCTTATTGTCTTAAGGCTCTCACTGACCCAAAAGCATGCCTGCTAGGTTATCTGGCCAGTAAGATCTCAGGACATCTCTATGCTCTAATGCTGGTGTTGCAGCCACGTGCAGCCACGCCCAGCATTTTACATGGGTGCTGGAGATTCAAACTCCAGTCGTCATGCTTGCAAAGCAAATGTTCATATACATTCAGCCATCTTCCAGTCCCTGCCACTGGGCCTGGGAATTACAGAGCAAACTCTTGCCCCCAGCCCACCCTGGGAGGGAGAGGAGGCTGGGATAAAGAATTACCAGGAACCCAGCTCCCACAACATTGCAGAGCATAAGTAGGAGGGGATTGTGGGTAATAGGAAATTTGCATTTCAATCTCCAAATACAAATTAAACCCAAAGTTGTCATCAAAGAAAAGACGAAGATGAGGATCAAGATGATTCCACAGTTCTGGAAAAGAAGAGATTAAAGAAAAGGAATTGAATGCGTCTTTAAAGATGTTTTAAAAGTGTTAATGCAGACTAATGCAGTTAATGAAGGTGAGGTGGGGTAAATGGCAGCTCATTAGCATCTTCCACCAGAGGAGAGCTCTTTGCACCTTTCCACATATCAAAGCCTGGATTCTTCCTCTTAAGAAGACAGCCTCGATTATCTTTAAAAGGAAGGTGAGATTAAAAATAGATTCATGATAACTACTTCTTCCATAATAGCGACTATTTATTTCTTTGCCCCCAAACTCCGCTTCATCATGCACCACACATTCTGCTGCCCTGGATACGTCCTTGAACCCATGAAGTGTAGGCTGAAGATGAGCTTTGTAAAACCAATAATTAAGTTCAGAGATCCAGCCCTCTACTGGTGTTCCCTGTTTCTTGGCTGGGGAAGAAAGGGAACCTCAGGCACACCTGGAAAGAGCTGGATTATCAGCCAGGGGTCTTGAGGATAATGGGATTGGCAGAATGAATACATATTAATATGGGACATATTCAGTTAGGTTACATTGTACATGCTGGGCAGTCTGGCGTTACTAACAACTGGAGAGACTGGAACTCCCACAGTTGCTCAAGCCATGAGGCTGGATATCTCAGCAGTCCTCCTCTGCCTCTGCAGGAGACATCTTGACGATCTGATAGTCTTGTTGGAAGGCCAAGAGGCTGGCTTTGAATGTCAGCAGAGGACAGCAGCACAGATGCACTTACCAACATGGGATCAGTGTAGGCAGGCTTTTCAAAACAGATGTGGCAACCTGACTACAATCCCAGAACACCGGAGATAGACGTGGGGTTGCTGGAACAGACTGGCTAGCTAAATGGCCAAATTGGTGACCTCCAGGTTCATGAGAAACTTTGCCTCAGTTAAAAAAAAATGAAATACAGGTAGGCACCTGATGACAACCTTTGCCTCTGTATACTGTACACACACAAATACACAAACACACACACACACACACACACACACACTCATGTACATGTGAACAAACACACCACACATACGCATGCAAAAAGGTGGGAGTCTCAAGAAAGTGATCAGCACCCATGCCCTCTGAATTATGACCATAGAGTCTGGCTCACTCCTCGGCATCAGTTAATAGCGGATGGGCTGGGGAGCCTCAGCAGATGAGTGAATGAGTTTACTTCTGTCCTCCGAACTAGGAAATTCCATCTCATCTCTTTCCACATTTTAAAGACTGCCTCAAGTATCCAAGGTTGGCCTCAACTCACTATTTATCCAAGGATTACCTAAAGGCAGATCCTTCTGCCTGCATCTCCCGAGTGCAGAGATTATTAGCTTATGTCATCACACTCCAGTGCTGGGAATTGAACCCAGGACTTTATGCATGCTACATAAGCACTCTACCAACTGAGCCACATCCTCAGACTTCTGTCCCCTTTTCAGGTACTACTGTTGTGGAGAAGACCTTTCTCACGCCTAATAAAGCCCTGTATTAGCTACTATTCTGTTGCTATGATAAAATACCATGACCAAGACGAGTTATAGAAGAAAGAACTATTTGCAGTCACAGTACCAGAGAATGAGTGTCCACAATGGTGGAGATAGCAGCAGGAAGCTTAGAGCTCACATCTTCAGCTCAAAGTAGAAATGGAAAACTAGAAGTAGGTCAGGTTTTTTACTCTCTAAGACAGTGACCTAAGTCCTTTAGTAAGGCTGTAGCATCCAGACCTCTCCAGCACTGCCATCAACTGGAAACTGTGTTCAAAAGCCTGAGGTTTTGGAGGACATTTGTCATTCACACCACTCCACGCCCCTTCTTACATCCAGGAGGTTTCCTCTGGGACTCTCAAAGCCCGTTCAGAATTGCTGTCCACGTCACTGCCCCCTTGACGATGCTGTACCATCTTTGGGGCACAATCACAGGATACAAGTGCCTTCTGGCATTGCTGTCAATCACATGATGGGTTGAGATTCCTGGACTGGAGGACAGGCATCATCTCTGTGTTCTTTACTCCTCTCCTAAGTCAGACTCTTGAGTTTCTACTTTATGGTCAAGGCCATTTCTACTTTCAGTTTCAGATTCCCCCGGGGACAAGGTCTCTACCTTCTCTTTAATGGAGCCCATAGAGCTCTGGGTCTCCAACAGAGACTGCAAGGAACTGATAACAGGCCAGAGAGTCCAGAGAAGCATCCTTGGAGGCAGGCTGCCTTTCCAGAAGTAACTAGGAGGATTTCAATTGCTGGTTTCCTCTTTGAGCAAGGCTAGGGGCAGACGAAGGCCATCACATAGCCCTGGGGGGACTTGGTGGCTTTATGAACTGTCATATTTACACAGTCATCAGCTGCTTGATGAATCCACTGTCACTGAAACCACTCCTCTCCCTTCCTTACACACACTATTACCCCTTAGTACTTTTGCAGATGGGAACCTCAGTGGGTACCACTCGCAGCATCTTTGGGGCTCAAGATCTTTCATGCTGGGTGGGTAAAGAGCATATTGTTTAAATACATTGAAGGAGGCTAGTGGCCATTTCCCTCGCCATTCACTGGAGAGAGGGCTGGCATCCCGTGAACCCATGGGAGTGGAATTTAAGATGAAGATTAAAAATATGGTGTTTACAAGGCAGGCTCCCATTTCCCAGGAAGCTCCTGTTGGTGTTACAACAGCGAGGACCAACCACTGGAGGCCTGTGCTGTGTTCTTGCTGCAGCCTGGAGGGAGGCACGATGAGCTAATTAACAAGTTGTCCCCAAGTTGTCCTTGTGCAAGGACAGAGCTGTGAGCTCCCACGAGTGACCTCTGTACCTCATGCCCCAGGAAGGAGACTAGCAAACTGGACATGACTTGAATCCAAACCCACAGCCTTCTGCATTGCCTGCTAATGACCCCAGTGAGGTCCTGGCTCAGTGAGGAAGCTGGTTACTTTCTCCAGTGATGAGTAAGCACAGGTGGAGACCCACAGTGGCTCACTGTCTTGTGGATGCTGGCATTGCTTGTCACTTCCAGAACATCTGTGTGTACAGTGTGCCAGGCCAGCTGGGTATCATATGATGGGTGGGATCTGGGGGGCAGGCAGAGGCCAGAAGAGGGCCAGCAATAGGGAAGGGAAGCATAGATCATGCCCACTGTACTCTTCATGAAATCTGAAAGTGAAAGAGAGAAATTGGAGAACTCATCAGCAGCCAACAGAACAGCAATGGCAGCTGACACAAGACCCCTGGACTTGATGACTGTTGATCTTTACTCCTGGAATAAATGTGGTGGAGAGAGTCGTTGGACTCTCACCTGAGATCTCAGTCATTTGTATGTCTTCACTGCACATGCCCCCCTGGTCTCTGTGGGGGTTAGAATATATATATATATATATATATATATATATATATATATATATATATGGGGGAGGGGTTAGCTGAAGGAGGTGGGACTCCATCTATGCAACTATGGGAAAGTCATCGTTCATACTGGGTGAGAATGTTCCAGTGTGCCTGCTTTTGGAGGGGTCACTTACACTCCTGTAAGTAGCTCTGCACCTATGCTCTGTAAGTAAAGCCAGTAAGCGCTTTGGTTCTCCAAGTTAGACTAATAGAATCCTATTTGTGGCTGGTGCCCTGTATGGAGGTATCTGCTATGTCTCCCCAGGGAAAGAGTTGCTCAAACTCTTAACAGCAGCCATGACAATCCATTGGCAACTTGTCTTTTCACCAACATGCTTGTTTCTGTAACTTGTGGCCAACTAGGACCTCTGGGCTGTTCCTCCTACTGTGTTCTGTACTATGAGATAGGTCATGTTACCTACACCCCAACACAGTACCAAATAACCGAAACATGAAGGACATACAGCAAGAACTGGGTGTGGCAGACAGGCACCAACATGGGCAAAGGGCATGAGGTCAGACAGATATTTAAAGGACATCAGAGACCTATGGTCATGCTGCATGCTGCTGTTGGCCAGCACTCACTTCCTACCTTGCCTCTGTTCTGTTTGGGCTTTTGTTTTGTTTGAGATAGAATCTTATATAGCTCAGGCTAGCCTGGAACCCACAATCTTCCTGCCTCAGCCTCCTGGGTACTAGGACTATACGATTATAGACATGAACCACCAAACCTTAATGGTAGAAGACAGACTACGGCAGCTCAGGTCTTAATCCTCAAAGCATTTCACCTAATTTTGGCCATTAAGAAGAGGTCACATGAAAAAGGTCTCTCTCTCTCTCTCTCTCTCTCTCTCTATATATATATATATATATATATATATATATATATATATATATATTGCTTTGTCTTGGAATGATTGGAGCATAAGGAAGCAGAGCATTGGATTTGAGTTCTATCTGGTCATTACAGGGCTGTGTATTGTGCTTCTGACGTGTGCGAAGATCTGCTCTGGGCTCAGTAGAGACTACAGCGGTGGTGATAAAGTCCTGGGCTCCCCCTGAACGAATGGCTTGCACACAGCAGTATGGGGCAGGTACCAGAAGATGAACACACACTGAGGTCAGGAGCAGAGAAGTCTCAAGGCAGAGGAGTCATCCCTTCAAGGAAAGAGAAGGCTCTCTGGTGCCATGTCAGATGTGGGCACGGGGGTGGGGTGGGGAAGAGGCACATTACCTGCACTGGTAGGCGTACCTTTGGTCTCAAGCAAGATGGGGGTGGTAGGCTGATAGCCCATTATGGAAGGCCATCCTGGGGCGTCTGGCACTGATCTAGAGCCAGGAGTAAAGCAGTGAGGAGTCAGAGCTCAGGAGTACAAAGAAAAGCGGCAGATTGGGACTCTTCTAGCAGCAGTCTGTAGAGCAGGAAGACCAGGAGTCTGAGCACGCATCAATCTACTCAGCTGCAGTAGGCTGCAGTAGTTGGAAGAGGACACTTCCTGTGCTACAAACAATGGGAATGCAAAGGAGGGTGAGGATGGAGACCCTGGTCCAAGGAGGCCCAGGGCTGAAGTCAGAAACAGGTAGGCTTAGGAAGGGATGGGTTAAGGAGTTCAAAGCCAGGCGGTTGCTCTACTTCTTTCCAGTATCGTCTGTTTTCCAGGCTCCTCCACACACATGATGTTACCGTTGGAGAGGCAGTGGTGGAGAGCAAGCCCTGACGTAAGTGAAAAGCTGGGACATCCTGGAAGAGCAGACCTTACTTACCCTCGAATACTCCACGAGTCCAAATCTCCCCCTCAGAGGCTCCCTGCTGCTCAGACCCCACAGTCAGCTTCCTTGAGTGCAGGAGAGGGGGTACAGGAGGGCACAGGAGAAGTTGTGTATCCCAGAGCAAAGGCTCGACCGCCTTAGCAATGGCAGCTCCTGAAGCCAGCCGTGCAGACCCAGGTTCAAGGCCAGGCCTGGGTAGTTTCTGGGCTGCTTTAGGCTGCCTCTGACACTTTAGGATTTCCTTCATCAAGGCAATGGCTAGTATTAGCATATATTTGAAGAAAAGAACCAGGGGACCGGAAGATGATTCAGAGCACTTCCTGTACTTGCTGAGGACCAGGTTCTGTCAGTCCTCAGCACTCACGCCAGGTAACTCCCAACTACCAGTAACTCCAGTCTCAGGGATCCCAGTGCCCTATTCTAGGATCTGTGGCACCTACATACGTGACATACAGACACGTAGGTGCTCACATATACACATAAAATCTTTAAGAAGAAAACAGAGAGAGGGAAAGAGGGAGGAAGGATTGTTGTTAGTATCATTCTATATTTGTGTCAGAGAAACTGCCAGTCTGCGGGGTTTTAGCCTGATAAGATACCCTGAGAGTGCACGGTACACTGTCCAAAATGGTGCTCACGAGGGGTCTTTCATGAGGGCTAGCAACCAGACAAGACTGAACCATCCCAGAGCAGGGAGGGATGTACCAATTCCTTTCTAGTCTGAAAAGCTAAAGCAAGACCTCCTGCTTGAGGATGGCCTCCTTTTACTGTCCCTTGAGGACAGAAATTCAAGCAAAGGTGTGCATGTATGCACACACCTTTGTATACATGCATACATGCACACACACTGTCCTAGCAGGAATATCAACTCACAGGCAGGGAGCACACGCCCTCCTAATGCAGAGGGGCTGCTTTCCTGACTCCCTGGGAGGGTATGACGACATGTCTAAACTTCAGTGAACCAGGAAACAAAAGCTTCCCTTAGGTCTGTGTTCTGACTTCACAGTGTGAACCTTGAGGCTTCCAGCAGGACCTGGCCTTCCCAGACATCAGTCAGGAGGCAGAGTGACTAGACACTCTGGAAGAGTAAGCCTGGGGAGGGACAGATGGGGAAGCTGGGACTCTAAAGCTTGAATAACTAGCAAGAGATCGAACACTAAAGGTGGAGCTGGGATTTGAACTCATACCTTCCTGTGGATGGGGCCTCCTCCCATGCCAAGACTTCCCAGGTCACTGACGGCCCAGAGTGACCAGCACACCATGCGATGCTGAATTCCACAAATGACTTTGGAAACTGACTGTGCCTTGGGAGCTCAGTCAGTCACAAGTAAAGCAGAAACACAGCTCTACCCTAGAGACACGGTATCCTGGCCCTGCAGGTTCCATGTGTTGACCATACTGGGCCTTGCTGCAGCTGGTCCTTACTCTCTTGGACTTGAATGACCCAGACTAAATGTGACAAATGAGCGAGCTTATTGGGTCCGAATGCTGATGCCTCCACAATGGTTGACATCTGGACTCACATTGGCTTTTCCCTGCTTCAATCAAGCCACTCTGATTTTAATTATGGGTGGTTTAGGAGCTGAAGGGTAGGATAGAAACATGAGTCAAGTGTGAGAACGTAAGTATAGATGCCCAAAACCTGTGTAAAGCTGACCAAACAGGGCGTGTCTGTAATCCCGGATGGGGATGAGAATCCCCAAAAGCTCTCAGGCTGGCATACATACACATACATATATATGTATGTGTAACCATACATACACACACAGACACACACAGACACACACACACACAGACACACACAGACACACACAGACACACACACACACACACACACAAGCAGCAAATAAGAGTCCCTGCCCCAAGTGAGACGGAAGGCAAAGAGTGATAGCAGATTGCCCTCTGACCTCCACGTGCATGCTGGGTAAGAAAAGAAGGGAGGGAGGAAGGAAGGGAGGAACGGAAAGAGGGAGGGAAGGAGGGAGGGAGGAAAACCACAGAGAAACTACCTCTCCAGATGAATCTGTAAACAGGTTAATTAGGTGAACTGGCTCATTTCTTCCCAGGCTATAAACACTCTAGGCTCAAGAGAGGCCATGTGACTTGTCCAAGGTCCTGCAGCTGATGGGACTAAAATCCTGCAGCAATAAGCGCTTTGCCTCCTTCCCACAGTCTTGCGACATTCCCTGCAAGCCCACACGCGTGCATTTACACGTGCGCATGTGCACGCACAGACTCTCAGAACAAATTAACTAGGCTCTGGGGGTGACTTGTCATAACATCAGTCACAGCATCACAGGTGGGGAGCACTTGAAAGGTTGTTAGCAAACTAATGAATTATATAATGGCTGCCCAGTAATTCCCAGGTTAACGTCAGCTTCTGGAACAGCGACTTCCATTTGAAGAAGATTAAGCCGAGTACGCGTTGGTCCTGACAGGCTTTGAGTGCTGTTCTTTCTGTGAGAACATTTAGGCTGTGAAGAAATCGTGCACAAGCAAGGTCAGGATTACCTGGGGGAATAACCGTGAGGGGGCATGAGGTCAGGTGACTGACAAGCAAGAATCACCCACATTAGCCCAGAGGCTCCACAGTGTCACAGGCAGTAGATGGCACCTGTGTACATCCTTGTGTATAAAGACAGTCCTGGGCATCAGAAGAGACACAGGGTACCCAGCTCCTAAGGGCCCCTTAACTTGAGGCACATTCCCAAAGATGAAAGCATTCCATATCCATGGAGAGGATTTTGGTTCATAGGCGCCACATACTGTTCTGAAACCCCTGGTCTAATGGGGAAGAGGCTAATGTCCGGTCTTGGGGAAGCCGAGCCTAACAGAATGGAGGTAGAGAAAGAAGAAAAAGCCTGCCTTTGAGGAGCCTCCAGATAGATAGGGGAAGTAGAGGTCCTGCTATGACCAGGGAAAGAAGTGGCTCCTGGTCCCTCAGGAGATGCCATCCTTGGAGGAACCACTCCAGGACCAAGCTAGATCCCAGCGAGCATGGACTTGCGGGCTTTGTCCTAGAAGGGCTTCTTAGGCAGACCGTACTGATGTTTTCCTTAAAATGTCATAGCCCACAGAGCTTCACTTTCTACTTCTAAGCTTCCTCTGCACCTGTATCAAATCTAGCCAAGGTCTGAGGAATCTCTAAGTCCACAGAGAGGCCGGTCCTGGAAGGCAGGATGCTGAAGTTTCAGAGGTGAATCCAGGTTATGGCCAGGTTCCCATGTAACCATGGAGCCGCTTGTCCAACTCTCTGGTTCTGTAGGGCAGACCTTGGGGCACCTCCAAGGGGACAGTGGAAACCTGGTTCTTCACCCTGCTTCTCCCCAAAGACACCTGCTTCCCAGACTCTGTCAGTCACAGGGAATCTTTAGTTCCTTTCCTGGGTGCTAGGCTCCAGGGTCTTCCCTTCTGATAGCCCCAGGGTCTCTTACTACTATGATGTAAGGGTTTAATGATTTTAATTGCTGACTTGACACCATCTAGAATCATCTAAGAGGAAAGCTTCAATCGAGGAATAGAATAGATAGGATTGGCCTTCGGGCTGTCTGTGAAGGAATTATCCTGATTGTTGGCTGACTGGGCGGTGCCATTCCCTGGGCAGATTTGGTCCTGAACTGTACAGGAAAATCAGCAAAGCACTAGCCAGTGTTTGAGCCAGCAAGCACCATTCCTCCATGGCTTCTACTTTTCAGTTTTGGCTTGAGTTCCTGCCCTGACTTCCCTCACAGATGGACTGTGTGTTAGAAGTATAAACCAAGTAAATCTCCCCACCTCCAAGTTGCGTTTGGCCATAATCTTTGTCACAGCAACTGAACGAAGCTAGCACAATGTGACAAAAAGCTTTCTCCAACTCCAGGCTCTCCCTCACCTCCTCTTCCTGCTGTCCTCCTGCCAGTTCATATCTTTCCACCATCTTTGAACTCATGGTTCCAAGGAGACCGCAGGTTTTTTCCAGCCTGTGATCCCAGGAACTTCAAATGTTGCCTTCACGCAAAGGCAATTTGTGAGGTTCACAAGGGTAAGTGACCAGACCTGGACCTGAACATGTCCCCAGACACTATGTCACAGACTTTGATGCCCTCTTCAAGATCAACTCTGAACCTCCAAGGTACCCACCAACCATTTTGAGTCTCTGGGGCTCTTCCCCACTGTGGAAAATCTTAATTATAGCAGAACCCTAGCTACTCCTATGACCCAGTGTTTCTGCAGTTGCTGCTGGTCACCTTCCCTTGTGACTGTGACTGCAATTCTATATTACTAAGAACTGTTTCCTGGGAAAACATCAATCAGCAGTTGAAGAAGGCAGGCCGTGGAGGCTAGTGCTCTGAAACGAGAGTTCTCAGGAGAAGAGGGGCGCTGACATGTTGAATCACCCCAACTGTGCTATACTTTAAGACCATGTCCTTTACAGTATCAGAGTACCCCCTGATCATGACGTGACTGCACAGCAGAATATTCTTGGACAGTTTCCACAGAGAGCATACATCTTTGCTTTGTGAGGTCTTTGTATCCTTGGGCACACTGGCTGTGGCTTTATCCAGAACAACGAGAACAGGGTGTGAAGTCTGGGATGGCAGAAAGGTGGCAGCTGGTTAGTTTTAATGGTCAACTTGAGAACATTTAGAATCATCTGGGAAAGGGGTTACCTAGGTTGGTCTGTGGGGTTACCTATGGGAGGTCAGTCTGATTGTAATTTCCTGTGGGAAGACGCAGCCCAGTATGGGAAGCACCATTCCCTAGGCTGGGTCTGAACTGTTCTAAGAATGAAGAATACTAACAAGTCAGCAGGCAGCATGGGCGCATTTGTTTCTCTGCTCTTGATTGTGGATGTGGTGTGACCAGCTGTCTCAAGCTCCTGCCTCTGAGACTTTACTTCAGTGATGGAAGTCAAATCAATCCTTTCCCCACTAAGTTTCTTTTGGTTGGGTATTTTTTATCGCAGCAACAGAAAGGAAACCAGGGCAGGTGGTGGGTATGGGGGGGGGGGGCAGGGGAAGGCTACACTGAGAGCAGCTACCCCTACTGATTGCACCACTCCTCGGATATCGTGAATCCCAGTTCTTTCTTCAGAAAAAGAGGGAAAAAAAAACTCTCTTGAAAGATGGTTTTAATGATTATATAAAGAGACACAAAAGGATCCGAAGAGATTGAAGTCAATGTTACAACTCCTCTTCCTTTGGCTGAGGTGTCCCTCAGTTCATGAAATGACTCCTTTTGAAGGACAAAGAGGGGAAGAAGGGAGAGAAGGTGGGAGGGGCAGAGAAGTCTTACTGAGACTTCACTCTAAAATTAGGGGAGGAGAGTGTCTGGCAACTGACATCTTTGGGCTTTCTGGAATACAGAAAGCAGAGAGGCCAAGGAGAGGCAGGTACAGCGAAAACCCGCAGTCCGGGACGTAGGGTGTTCCAGGAGAAGCTTCTGGGGATTGGAGATAGCCCTGTGACTAGATGGCTAGAAGAGGCCTGTTAGCAAGAAGCCCCCAACATAAGCCCTGGCATCATGGAAAGAGCAGGTGCCCAGGGCCAGTGAGATGGCTCAGGCAGCGAAGGCACCTGCTGCCAAGCCCAATGTGAGTTCAAGCCCCAGAGCTTCCACATGGTGGAAGGAGAGGACTGACTCTTCCCACACATCACCGTCTGGCTTCCATACAAGCTCCACAGCACGCACGCGTCCACGCATGCGCACACGTAAAATAAGTAAAGTAATGGAGTTTCGTCCTTTTGTTTTGTTTTGGAATAGACTCAATGGGGGAGACAGGGGATGGTGTTAAAATAAACAAAACCTATTTTATCAGAAAATGTTGAAAAGACACACAGATAAAGAATAGTCAGTTTTGAAGGAAAAGTATTGGTTTCCGAATGCTAAAGAAATGAATCCAATTTCTGACACAGTTCCTAGGGCCCCTAATATTAAGGGAAAGACCAGAGGCAGGCTGGGCAGAGCTGGCCGTAGGGGCCAGTGGGGATGGCTAGACCTTGACAAGAAGCAAGCTTAATAGAAAGGATTTGTGCACGGGCACACTAACGCACACGCCTCTCTGTGTGTAGACTGTGAGTAGGTAAGAGCAGTCCTCGGCCCACCCCAAGTCAGAGCATTGACGTAGAGCTGGAGATGTCTCAGTGGTTAAGGACATTAACTGCTCTTGCAGAGGAACCTTCAGTTCTTTTTTTTTAAAAAAAGAATTATAGAGTTTGAATCCTCAAAATATGAATCAGGCATATGTGCTCAGAGCTCTCAATGGATCACAATAGTACACGCACATACCACACACACTCACATACCATATACACTCACATACATATATACTCATAAATCACATACACTCACATACTACACACATTCACACACACTACATTCACATCACACACACACACACACCATACAAACTTACACACCATATACTCTCATAGATCACATACACACACACACACACACACACACACACACACACACACTCTCACCTACCACAAACATTTTTGGAGCACGAGTGTCTCCCAGTTGCTACACAGTCCCATGGTCTTTTGTTCAGAGAGAAGAAACCCAGGCTCAGGGCTGGCCAGAGCAGTGGCTCCTCACAGTACCACATGAATCTTTTGTCCTTTTGAAGGTTCCTTAGTATCATACATCACCAAGCCATAAGCATCCCTTCGGTGGCTTCTCTGATATAGGCTGTCCTTCCCTTGGGGTGTGACAAGGGCCAGGGCTCTTGGAGCAGCAAGCTGACCTTGAGGTCAGCTTGAGGGTGGAGGATGCCATCAGAGAATTCTTTGGATAGGTGTAAGCCACAGAGGAAAGGGTCATGGCCCCAGGGTCGGTCGGTCTGTCTGTCTGTCTGTCTGTCTGTCTGTCTGTCTGTCTGTCTGTTGGCCTCTAGCCCTTCTAAGCTCTTATTCTGCCTTATGTGTCTCATTTTTAGTAAACAGGTCCTTTGCCTGCTGTCTGTAGCTCCTGCCCACATAGCTCCATCCCATGTGGATGCTGGGAACTGAGGCCAGGTCCTCTGCAAGAGCGGTAAATGGTCTTAATCACTGAGACATGGGTTAAGGCTTGCAGTGGATGTTTCCATCCCTTACCCCACGGGTTCTTCTGGGAGAGAGAAGAAAGCTAATCTTTGTAACCACTCTCTTAGGAGCCAGACTCACTGGGTCTGTGTCATCCCCACCCACTGCTCTCAATCCTCATAGCAGCTGGAAGGTGTGTTGGTTCACTGTCTGCTGATGAAGCCTGAAGAGGTCAAGGGCCACACAGAAGAAGGGCCACACAGCCAGCAGATAGGAAGCCAGGAATACTCTAGGCCTTGGTGATTCCTTGCCCCTCTTGATTAAAGGCACACAAACTTGGGAATGATATCATATCATGCCAGGTAGCAGGTAGTTCGTGGCCTAGCAGGGGCCTGGCAGGAGATTTCAATCTGAGTGATCAGAGAGGTTTTGATGCCATGCTTCTAGAGGGCAGAGGGGTAGAAGGGTCACAAGGAAAGCCAGAAGTTCCAGACTCAGCTGACAAGATTTTCAACTGCTTTGAGAAGCTATCACTGCCTGGGTGTGGAGGCACACGTCTGCGGTGGTTCCAATGACAGGCGTCCCTCATAGGTTCAGGTGTTTGAACACTTGGTCCCCAGCTAATAACACAGTTTGATAGGGTGCTGCTGTCTCGATGGAGGAAGGATGTCCCTGGGGGGGCCGGCATTGAGTGTTTATAGCCTTGCCCCGCCCCCCAGCTTGCTCTTCCTGCTTCCTAAGTGTGGATAAGAAGGTGCTCACTCAGCTTCCTGCTCCGGTTGCTATGGCCTGGCCTGCCATTAGGACTCCTCTCCAAGTGTAAGCCCAAATAAATACTTCTTCCGTAAAACGAGCTTCGTGACAGCCACAGAAGTGTAACTAACACAACATTTTCAATTCCAGAGCACAGGGACAGGAGGCAGAAGGATCTCTGTGAATCTGAGGTCACCCTGGTCTTTACAGAGAGTTCCAGGACAAGGGGGTGGGGGGCTACATAGTAAAGCCTTTACAAAACAAACAACAATGAAATAAAAACAGAAAGAGAGAGAAAGAAAGGAAGGAAAGAAGGAAGGAAGGGAGGGAGGAAGAAGACAGGGAAGGAAGGAGGGAGAAAGATAGAGAAAAGAAAAGGGAAAAAAGAAAGAAACTTTAAGGAGAGTGAGGCTAGGCTAGGAATGTAGCTTAGTTAGCAGAGGCTTGCCTAACACACACTAAGGATCAGGTTCAATTCCTAGCGCTGTGTAAGTCTGTTGATCAGTAATGTCAGCACTTGCAAAGGAGGCAGGAGAATCAGAAATTCAAGGTCAAACTCTACTACGTAAAGCAATCCAGGCCAGCTAGGGAAACCCAAGACTTTGTCTTAAAAGGAAAAACGTCATTAAATGAATAAATAAACAGCACAAGGAAACTCCACCTCAGGAGTTGGAGACAGCCAGAGGCTGACAGGTTATAAAGGCCGAGCAAACACGGGAGAGAAAGCTTGCGAAGGAGGTTGGTGGCTTTCATTCACAGGCAAAGCCTTTCTCCTCTCAAGTGTTGCTGACTGTTCTTACCTATCTGTATGTGGTAGCCCAGTGGCTCCGTCCCTGTGGCCAAACAGCAATTAAAGTCACTATCAAGCAGTAATCAAAGCTGGTGCACTGAATGCTGTTCTTAGTTATGAATTAACCCTCGTCACCCTATAGGAGAGGTGCCTGTTCACATAAAGAACCCGAGGTGCTACCAGGTTACAGCACCCACAGAAGTCACACACAGACAGCACATAGACAGGGATGCAGCCCAGGTGGCCAGGCTCCACAAACTCCATCTCAATCTTGTCTGTCTTTGTAGCACCACAGATTAGATGGAGGGACTCTGCAAGATTTTTTTTCTCTTTTCCTAAGAAAAAGACTCCTCAGATTGGCCTGCGGACAAGCCTGTGGGGCATTTCCTGATTAATAATTGACGTGGGAGAATGCAGCCCACTGTAGGTGATGTCACCCCAGGCAGCTTTATAAAACAGCAAGCCAATGAGCAGCGGGGAGCAAGCCAGGAAGCAGCCCTTCTCCATGAAGGGAGAAGTTCCTGCGGCTCCTGCTTGAGGTCCAGCCCTGACTCCTCTCAAAAGTCAACTGAGGAGAGTGTGTAAGTCAAACAAACTGTTTCCCCCCTTTGATCATGAGGCTCATAACAGCAATTAAAAGCAAACTAGAACAGGATCCAACTGCTCCAAGCATCCCAAGGAAACCATCTCCTGGTGTCCTAAAGACCCGAACTGTGGGGCTGGGAAGATGGGTAATTACATTACAAGTGGTAATGTCCTTGCAATGCAAGTCTGAGGATGTGAGTTCATTCCCCAGGATCCACACTTAAAAACAAAAGTCCTGTGTGCTGGTGTGTGCTTGTAATGTCAACACTTTGGTGGGGACAGAGATGGGAGGGTCCCTGGCCAGTCCACTTAACTGCATCAGGGAGCTCTGGGTTTACTGAGAGCCACTGTCTCAAAAACCGAGGTGGAGAACTTGTCAGATGGCTCCTGAGAGCACTTGCTGCCAAGCTTGATAGCGCCATGTTCAATTCCTGGGGTCCATGTAGTTAAAAGAAGAAAACTGACTCCTGAAAACTGTGCTCTGACCTCTCTGCATGGTGCATGCAACACACACACACACACACACACACACACACACACACACACACACGCTCACAATATATTAATGTAATAAAAATAAGACAGTATAATGCCTAACATCAACCCTACCCTACACACACACACAAGCATACATGTATACATGCTCTCATGTACATGATTGCACACATACACACATGCCGCACCACACCACACTTAATCCATAACAATCTAAAAGACAAAATCAGGATCCGTGCAGAAAGCAACAAAGGAATGAATAGGTTCCAGCTCAGCAGAGGGAAGGTCACTAGCTCGCTGAGCCATGAGCACAAAGGCAAATCTCAAGAGGTACTGAGCTCTCCATGGTAAGACCGGTGCAAACGGAAACTTCTCTGCTCCGCTGTGCTCTCCAGCACAGGATTCTGCAGCCCCGGGAGGCTGTCAGGCTCTAGAACACCACCTGAGATCAGACCCGGGATCATTCAGTTCCTTGAGTTCTATGTCCCCAGCAGTTGCCTGTGTGGGCCATTTCCCTATGTCCTTTAGCCGCGTGGCTTACCATCTGCCTATTTCACCTGGGTCCTTCCCATCCCTGTCCCCACCCTGCTTTGCTTATATGTTTCTGATGACACTTAGGGTGCTGTTTCGTGAGTCACTGAGAACACACTGATCCATACCTAAACCCTCACACTCAGATTATGAAAAATGTTGGCTGCATCTATTCAGCTTAGAATGGATGTCTGGCTCTGTTCTACTCTGATTATCTATACCTATAGACCGTCTGTCTCCCTGATGCTGTCTCTCTGTCCGCTTGGAACATCGCGTCCCATTGTCTCCCTTACCATGCATGTCCTCTAAATGACTGATGGGTGAGCATTACCAGAAATCTGGAGGGAGGGTCACCTCTCATATGCCTTCCTCTTGCCTGAGCTCTTCAGAGTCCACAGGAGGTTGAGGTGATGTCCAGGTATGCCAGATGCCCACCAGTTGAGACTCTTGTCATCCAACAGCCTAGCCCTTCTCCATGACTGCAAGCCACAGTCACATACTAAGTTCCCTTCTAGGAAGGCCTTGGGGGCAGACTCTGCACAGGCAGCTGGGTTTTCTCGGTTGCAGAGGTATGGGCCACAGCCAAGGCTATAACCCTTTCCCTGGAGAACAACGTCCCATGACAACGGAGGTAGCAGCTGTGTAGCGGTTAGCCCGGCCTCCTGATGCTATTCCTCCAAGAAAGAGCTCCTTGATAAGCTACATGGATTCTAGCTTGGAAAGATTTCCTTCTATTCCCTTCTGAGAAGGCCTCATTAGGTCCTGATGATCTAAGCACAACAGTGGACATCAGCTTTTTTCTGGGAACTTGACATTTAGGTACAGGGCAAGGCAGACAGAAAGGTCTGAACTATTGGCCTTTGGTGATTTGAATGAGAAATGTTCCTCGTGGACTCAAGTGTTTGAATATTCGGTCCTCAGTTGGTGGCGCTGTTTGGGGGAGGCAGTGGAAGCTGCAGGAGTCATAGTCTTAGTCACTGGGGGAGGGCTTTGAGAGTTTATAGCTTCTCATTTCCAGTTTGCTTTCTGCTTTGCTTTTGGGATTGAAGATGAGCTTCCTGCTCGGGCTGCCTGCTGTCATGCCTCCCTGACCATTAAGGACACTCTCTGGAACTGTCAGTCCAATAGACTCTTCTATAAATTGCCTTGGTCATGCACTTTATTACAGCAACAGAAAACTAACAAAGAAAGCCCTATGCTCGCTGCCCCAGTAGAAGCTCTGGGCCTCTAGTCTCTGAGGCTTTCTAGAGTCATCTTCTTGATGGGCCTCCTGGTATGCCTTTGGGAGATTATCTTGACACACTTAATTGAGATGGCTAGACTTGCCCACTGTGGGTGGTATCATCCCCTGGCTAGGGTTCTGGACTGTATTCATGACGACATAAAACTAAACAGTACCACCCAATCCTTGGTCTCTGTGTCCTGATGTTAGGTGTGGTATTAGCAGCTGCTTCAAGCCTCTGCCATTTTTATGTCCCTGCTGTGATGGGCTGTATGTGGTCTCCATCTCTGAGCTGGAATAAACCTGTTCTCCCTTGAGTTGCCTTTGTCAGGATATTTTATCACGGCACTAGGAAATGTAACGAAGTCAGTCTCCAAGGAGCTTATCCACTGCAGCGATCCACACATGACCTCACGATGAACTGCTGGAGGGATGAGGGATGAGGGATGAAGCATGTCCTGTGTCACTCCGTTGGAAGCTGAGCCCTGGTTTCCATGGGACCAGACACTTCACCCTTTGTCTGTTCCTCTGGGCATAGTTGCACTAGGTCCTTCTGCTGTTTTGAGTTGTAGCCACAAGGGTCACTATGCTGAGCTCCGTTCCTCTAGCAAATTATCCCTCTGAGAACTGTTCTGAAGACTCTGCCCAGGGATAGAAGGGCAGATTGGCCCCAGCTCTCCATCTGGGGTCAGGTTTGGGTTGCAAGTGAGCTCCCCTACAGTCCACTTCTTTTTTGGCTCACTGTTGTCTGCTTCCTTTTCCACAGCCACCAGAGCCCCCAAGTTAACACCCGGAATATTAAACTCCCACTAGGAGGTCTCGTCCCTGAAATCAGGACCATGTTTCAGGATCCCCAATCTCTGGCCTTGTAGGGACCACTAACAATCCTACTATCAGTTTCCAACAGAGGATGAAACAGAGAACCTCCACGTTATAAAGTAGAATATAGAGCTTGAATATCCAGCTGGGATGTTTCTGAAATCTGTAGCCTCCCTTCTGGGCTGGGCTGGCTCTCATTTGGGGATCTGAAGGACTTCATGTCTTCCCAGGGTGAAGATGTATGGTTGTAAATGCCCCCACTAAGCTCTTCTGTGAGTTACCTGGACACAGGTCCGCATAGCCCTGAGCAGAAGAGGAATCCGGCACAAGGAAGGAAGGCAGAAATTTTTCTTTCTCTGGAGGCTTTAGGGTGAGGAGACCCAAACAGGACCTCTGCCCAGCCCCTTCAGGGAATGCCTGCCTTCATTCCAAACGCTCTGCCAGGATGCTCAGCCTCCCTGGAGTCTGTGTAGAGAGGTCTGTCCTCTGTGCCCAGTGCAGGCATCATTCATCCCAGTCACCGCCGTCCCCAGAATCTGTCCAAGCAGTACCAGAGCTGAGAGGGTCTTGGCATCAGGCAGAAGACAGATGCCACTCTACAGAGGCACCCAGGCCAGCTGACAGCTCCAAACAACATGGAACTGCAAGTGCCCATCTGTCCACAGCCTAGCACCTTCCACAAGAAAGGCATGGCTACTCACTGTCTGCCAGGACCTCCTGCTCAGGTGACTCAAGTGTCCCAGATACTTATCCTCTCAACACTAGCAGCTGTACCCAGATTCTAGACGTCTCAGCTGTCGCCTCCTGCCCACAGAAGTCCTAAGCACAAGGAGAAAAATGGGAACCTAGAAAGGACAAAGCTATGCCTTCTCCCCCTTTTCAGAAATTAGGCATGCAAATCATCTCAGGAATATGCAAATAAGCAAGTCCATTTGCCTGATGGTCACTTGGAGATTGGTCAAGCTCACCACTGAGTTTACTAAAGACTTCAGGGGCTCCAAGAAGGCAGCTACATTGTTCCATACCCTTCCCTGTCATTTGGAAACCGTGGGCCATCCCTGAGTCCTTTCTGACTGCCTGGTCTCCCAGCTCCTGCCCGCACAGTCCACAAACTTGCCTCTTCCACCCCTCCTTGCCTTTTCTTGCTCTTCTCCTTCCCTCCCCTGGTCACCTTCAAGCCAAGCTCCTGCCACAGTCAAGCAGGACATGCACAGTTGTCACTAGTGAGCAGACTGCCTGGGGATCGCTTCCTTGTCCTAAGCTCTTATCAGTGTCTTCACCCTCTTTTTACATATTAATGTGTGCGTGTCTCTGTGTATGAATTCCACATGAGATCTCATCTCAAGTTGAAAGTCGAGTTTGAAAGTCAAGTTTAAGCCAGTCTAGCCCAGGCCGACAGTACATTTTTTTTTTTTTGATAGTACATTTTTTTTCATCCAGCTTTAGAGCAAGGGACCTCGTAGCTCAGCAGATCAAGTCCCTTCTTCAAGGTTCCACAGGAGATCAGTGGTTGAGCCCACATTTTTGCCTTCAAGTGCTGCTGTCGTTGGACCCCTAGACAATGCAAAGGAACCTCTGCCTCTCCCTCCCTTCCTTGACAGAGTCCTTTGCACACCCCACTCCAGCGTCTGTTCCCTCAAACATAGACAGTGACATTCCATTGGCATAATTTTTGTTACCCTCTATCACTACAACGGATGTACAGGAGTGCCACGTCCACTCAAGGACATTCTTACTGGCTTCTAGGGTTTCCTGAGACTCAACTGAATGGGGCAAAGTGTAGTCCGCGGGATATCCCTGCCTGCAGGAACTCACACGAACACGCAGGATTCTATCGTGGCACGTGGTTTATTTTCCCAATCATGGCGGAGAGAGAGGGCCCGAGAGGAGCCTGGTCCCACCTATATACCCTTTGGGGTGGACAATTATGATTGGCTGCTTGCTCAAATTCCCAGGTTCCCCTGCACTGTACATGCGCAGTTCGATGGAGGATATGACGTCGGAAATTAGGCATACCCAAGATGCTGCGCATGCGCGGTTTGTTACCTCACGCACACAGGCGTCAGCAAGGACAGCTTCTTACAGCAAAGGACTGGACCTCTAGTTTCAGAGCAGAAGCCAAGTCCAGAAAGGCCACCATGTCAGACTATAGAGCTGATAGCTTAGAATCCGCCTCTGTGCATTTGGACACAAAAGTCCAGAGTTGTAATGACCCAGGCAGAGTATGAGTAGAGAATTCCAGGAGTTTGTAACCCTCAAGTGTCCTGGAAAAAACCAGGGGGAGCAACAAGCGTAGCAGAAGTCTGCGGCTTAAGACAAAAAGAATACGAAGAATTCAACGCTAGCCATTGATTTACTTATTAATTGGTTACATATTTTTGTATGTAACGTGATGTTTTTAAATGTACTTTTGGAACACCAAAAATGTAACTAATTAACTCATCTAGGACTTTACATGGTTATAATTTGGGGGATAAAAATTCTTTACAACGCCCCCAGCATCGTTAAAGAATACAGTATATTATTAACTATAGTCAATTTGTTGTCAGTGGATCTCTGTATCTAATTGAGACTTCACACCTGTTGACTAGTCTCTTTATTCTCCCAAATAACCCTGGACCCTTCTAGACCATTCCACTTCCTACTTTCTATAAGATCAGCCTAATAGAACCTCACATACACATGAGGTTATGTGGTATTTGTTTTTCTATGCCTGGCTTGTTTCTCTCAGCGTGATATCCTTGAGGCTTATCTGTGTCCTTTGCAAGTGATAAGATTTCCTGTTTCCTAGCTTTCCATTGTGCACAGTACACTATCTTCATAGATGAGGGACATTACATGCAGAAAGTCCTGCAGCATCTCATAATGATGCAAGATCTAACAAGCTCATTGAAGTTGCAGCTGAACCCAAAAGCGTATCACAAACCAGTAACAGACAAACAGAAAATAAAATTAAGAAAATGTTATTTGCAGAAGTATCAAAACTAACAAAATGTGGGGCTAGAGAAATGGCTCGGTAGTTAAGAGCATTTGCTGTTCTTGCAGGGGACCCAGGTTTAATTCCCAGCACCCAGTGATGGCTTACAACCATCTGTAATTACAGTTCCAGGGGACCTGATGCCCTCTTCTTGCCCTGGAAGTGCACATGCAAACATGTATACACATAGAATAAAATAAATCTTTCTTAAGTTCATCTACCATTTATTAAATTAACTTTTAAAAAAATTTTAAATGCAGAGGAATACGTCTAACCAAAGAAGGGCAAGTCTTACACACTGAAAATTATAAAAACAGTATCGGGGATTTAAACAAAAAACTCCAGGTAAACAGAAAGGCATCTTGTGCTCACGGACTGAAAGTTTTACTATATTGTTAATAGAGACATAATCCCCAAATGAATCTGCAGATTTATTGCCAGATCTACCAAATGCCTACTGTTGATTTTTTTTTTTAATAGACAAGTTGATTGATCTGAATGGACACATATCCAAAACCACAATTATATTTGGATAATTCAACACTTCTTTCTTAGTTGGTATCACAAATCAACAAACGATTCATGATATACTGTTACAACATTACCAATCAACTGGGACTGTTATTTATGGAATGTTCTACCCAACATCCACAGAACATGCATGCTCTTTAAGTGCGTGTGGGAAAGGACTGGGCAGTGAGCCTTCTCGTCTGCTCTGCCAGAAAGAGAATTTTACTGTTCATAGCTGAGCATTTCAACAGCAGGTGAGTGGAGACATGTCTTGTAACGCCATTAGTCAGGAAAGGGGGATGAAAAGCCTGCTCTTAGCCATTGCTAAGAGTTCCGGATGGTGGGGGGTGAGGTCTGGGGGGCAGGCGTGGGGAGTGGTGTTTTGTTGAACTGGAAGAACTAAGGCTGAGAGCCCCAGTGCCTTGGGTGGATGGTGTGTGGCATGTGCCAGGTGTGGAAGCTATTCTAGGAGCTGGAACATGAGGCCATGTACTCAGTGGCTCTCAGTGCCACAGCAAGACAGAAGGCTGGCTGGCTATCCTCAGGGCATGTAGAGCATGCTGGTTAGCAGGGAAATCTATCTAAATGTTCTAAACTTTGTTTTGAATAAACCACTGGGTGCTGGGTACCAACACAGAATTCACTATGTAAGCAAGGTTCCTGAATATTCCAGAGGACATGGGAGAGCTAGTGCACAGCAGGTAGACAGGGAACATAGGCAGACTGCAGCCCGTGTGCAGCCAGTCCTTATCTGTGTGACCTTGGGCAAGTCTCTTGACCTAGAGAAAGAACTTAGGCCATCACTAGATAATTCAGATAGATCTACAGGGCATTCTCTGTCCAGAGAAAACATGGACTTGTGAGAGATGCTGAGGCTTATGCTTGTCTCCCAAAAGGCCCCTAAAGGCAATGTGGGATCTCTAGGATGCTAGCTGCCTTCAGGCTTGCTGCTGCTCCTCATCTCTGGGGTTCGGGCTGCAAACTGGTCCACTCGATGAACACGGGGTGCTCAAATCACTCACAGGCCTGCTCAACCAAACGCAGCGGAATGTTTTCTTAATTGTTGGATGACAAGAGGTTAATGAGTTGCTTTAAAAACCATCCTCGCCATCTGGTGGCTGTCGCCAAAGCCGGCATGAGGAGAGGTTCCGATTTGTAAGACAGGATGACTGGATTCTCTTAAATTAGGAGAAGTCCTGAGGGGGTAAAGTACTGAGGCTGGGGTTTAGAACATATCCCTGCCAGTCCCCAGATGTCCCTTAGCTGCAAGGGAGGTTTAAAAGCAAGATAGGCAAAAGCAAGCAAGCAAGCAAGCAAACAAACAAAACCAGCAGAAAGCCAAACTATCCACCAGTTCAAACTTCTGTGGGAGCGGACTCTCAAGGAACTGCTCTGACAACATAGCCACTTTGCTCAGCACAAGCCAGGAGGAAGAAAGTGACAGACTGAGGGAGAGCCCAGCCAAGGCAGGGAAGGGACAGACAGCACAGGGCTGCCAGACCCTGCAATAGTGAAAAAACAGAACAGCTGAACAAACAGACAAAAGAGACTAGGCAAGAACAGAGAGGCCAGAAGATGAAAAGGTTCTGTGACACCAACAAGCTGGGCAGATGAAAGGCAGGCTCTGAGACAGGAAGAAACTTCTGGGGGTTGTGATATATATATGTATATGTATATATATATATATATATTTTTTTTTTCTCCCTTCTGTGGCTGGAGGCAGTCATCAAGAGAAATGATCCTTCTCCCTGGGCAGAGGTAGACAGGAAGGTATCACATGACTACCTCTGCTCTTCTCTGACCGTTATAACATACACATGCTTACACACATGCACATACACCCACAAATGTACACATATAAATACATACAGACATACGTATAAACATACCTACTAACATACAGGTACAGATAGATAAATGCACATACATACATATGCATACAAATAACCTATAAAAACATACTTATAGATACACAAACACATGCATATGCACATAGTAACACACACACATAACCTATTTGAAAAGCTTTTATCCTTACTGAGATTCCCACATATCCTCTGCCACTATCATAGCCACAGTGTCTGTATTTCATGCTCTTTGCCTTCAGGCCCAGTCCATGGTTTTGTTCACAGTTTCAAGTCTGGCAAGCATAGGGCTGATTCTCTGGCACAAATAAATTGGGAAGTCTACTATCGTTCCTTTGGGGTCACTCACTGCTGGTCCTTCATTATTCCTGGGAATTGACTAGGAAACACAGAGGTGACCTCTTCTCCTAGGTCTTGCCGTGCACTGTTTCCAGGAAAGGCTGGGACCACGAAGCACATCCATCCCAGGCTTTCTTTTCCTAGAGCCCATCTCTGAGACAACAGAGGATGCTTCTCCGCTTGGTATGGCTGCTCCACCATCTCTGCTCACCATCTGCAAGGGTAATGGCAGTTTGCATGCAGGTCTGAGTCTCAGCCTACAGACAAATCTATGGCCCACAGTAAACAAACCAGATGCAGAGGTCTAGCTGCAAGACTCCAGCTTCTCCATTTTCCTCATTATCCTGAGTTTCTATCCCTGCTTTTCCTTCTTTCTCCAACTCTCACACCGGTCAGCCAAATTTGTCCTCAGGAGACTCTGAAGCTGTGGAACCAAACAGAAAGAGTGCATCCTGATAATCCCTCCCTCCTTCCCTCCTTCCCTCCCTCCCTCCCTTCCTTCCTTTCTCCCTCTTTCCCTCTCATTTTCCCTTTCTTCCTTTCTCCCTTCCCTCTTTCCCTCCCTCCTTCCCTCCCTTTCTCCCTCCCTTTCTCCTGTACTTCCTCTCTCCCTCCCTCCTTCCCTCCCTTTCTCCTTTTCTCCTTCCTTCTTTCCCTCTTCTTTCAATTTTTGGTGTTTCATGAGATGAGATCTTGCTATGTAGTCCTGACTGACCTGGCCTTTTCTAGAGCCTAGGCTGGCCTCAACTCACAGTAATCCTCCTGTCTCAGTATCCCAAGAGTTGCCATTGCAAGCATGTGCCACCACACCTAGCTAGCCCTTCTGTCTTTCTGGAAAATATCAATTCCCTTAAAACCTGCTGTGGAGTCTGGGGACCCTGTGTGTGCCTGTGCCAGGGTAAGACTTGAATGAGCGTGGCAGGCACTCTCACAGCTGGGCAGTCCTGGAGTGAAGTACAACTGCCTTCTTTGTTTCCAGCAGCAAAGCAGAATCCTGGGGCTGCACCTAGCTGGGGGCTCTTTGAGGCTCCATGGCTTCTAAAACACGCCAGCAGAGGTATGCCAGGTCTTTGTGAAGCATCTTGATTCCCTGTCAGAAGCCCACAGCAGCGCAGTAGCAGTGCCTATGATCAATCCCAGGACTCCCAAGCACCAGCCATGGTGTTCTCCCTGCCATCTCTGGGTCCTGTCCATTATCATTTGAATGGCAGGGGCTCCTCTTCCTGCTGGTGCTGTGGGCTACTCAGTAGCTCTTCTGATTCCAAAGAAAAGGAATGTGCATGCATACAGATGCTCCTGAGAGAGATAAAGAAGGGTCAGGCAGAGTGGCTAAAACCTTTAATCTCAGCTCCCAAAGGCTGGGACAGAAGGATCTCAAGTTTCAGGCCAGCTTGGGCTATGCAGCAACACCTTGCATCTTAGTTAGCATTTTTATTGCTGTGAACAGACACCACGACCAAGGCAATTCTTATAAGGAAAACATTTAATTGGGGCTGGCTTACAGTTCAGAGGTTTAGTCTATTATCATCATGGCGGCAGCTAGGCAGACAAGGTGCTGGAGAGCTCTACATCATGATCCATAGGCAGCAGAAGGAAACTGTGTGCCACACTGGATGTAGTTTGACCATAAGGGACCTCAAAGCTCACCCCCACAGTGACACACTTCCTTCAATGAGGCCACACCCACTCCAACAAGGCCACACCACCTAATAGAGTTACTCCCTATGGTCCAAGTACTCAACACATGAGTCTATGGGAGACATACCTGTTCAAACCACGATACCTTGTCTCACAAAAACAAATTAATACAGTAAGAGAGAAAGAGACACAGAGCGCCAGGGACTGAGAAAGACGGAAAGAGAGAGACGAAGAGACATAGAGGAAAAGACAGGTAGAGATAAAATGTTAGCATCTGACATTGGCTCAGGAAACCATAACCACTCCTGTCATCCCCTGCTTCCTGTAGACTCAGCCCTTTGTCTCCATCCACACTCCTGGACGATTGTGGGGTCACAACCCTGGTGGGGTCACAGCTACATTTTTTCCCAGGACTTTAGCCCTTACTCCTAAAACTAGAATGACTGGGCCACCCTAGTCCGTGACTTTACCTGATGGTCTATGCCTCATCTGACCCACACTCATATATCCATAAACACACCCTACTCACATAAAATGCCGTAATATACATATTACATACACATCACATGTCCTGTTATATATATACCATACTATACACACACACACACACGCATATCACATACCACACACATTATAGACACATCATATATCACACACAGAGGGGGCGAGGGCGAGCAGGGAAGAAGTGTGTAGAGTCTGAGCTTTCACAGAAAGACAAATGCCACGGCAGACGATGCCTCTCTGTGGTGTTAAGCTACATGAAATGAGCATCCAACACAGAATCCTCAGAGTTTTCTTTATTGATCTGAAGGGTAATTTTATCCAGGCGTGGCGTCACCAAGATGCCATACTCTGCTGCTGTATTCCCTTAGAGCCCCACCTCCCTTTCTTCTTTAGAACCAGCTGGGTACTCTCTGCTAGGAAGGGGTAGGGACAGAGCTCAGTGGGAAAGCATTTGCCTAGTGTAAGACCTGGAGTCCTAACCTCCACACAACAGTCAGAATGCATTAGAGTGAACTACTCAGAGTTTGAGCCGGCTAAGCCCTTACCCATCACCACTACCATAACTTGCCTCCCAGGACAGCCTGACCCCAGAACAGCCTGACCTCAGTACAGCCTGACCTCAGTACAGCCTGACCTCAGTACACCCTGACCTCAGCACAGCCTGGCTCCAGAACAGACTGACCTGAGCACATCCTGACCTCAGTACACCCTGACCTCAGTACAGCCTGACTCCAGAACAGCCTGACCCCAGAACAGCCTGCCTCCTAGCACAGCATGACTTCAGCACAGCCTAACCCAAGAACAGCCTAACTTTCAGAACAGCCTGACCCTAGTACAAGCTGACTCCATAACAGCCTGCCTCCTTGCACACCCTAACCTAGCACAGCTTGCTTCCAGCCCAGCACAGCCTGATCCCAGCCCAGCACAGCTGATCCCAGCACAGCACAGCCTGATCCCAGTACAGCTTGACCCCAGCACAGCCTAGGACAAACTGCCTCCCAGACAGCTAGCCTCCCAGGGCAGCCTGCCTCCCAGCAGAGCCTGCTTCCCAGCACAGTGTGATCCTCTGAAGTGCTGCTGCAGACAGCCTGCCCCTGTTATTCTCAGCATGGCAGGCCCAACTCTAGAACCAGGGTGTTTGATGTCTTCACTCTGGCTTCATTGCTGGCTTGCACTCTCCGGGCTTGGGCTTAAATGAACATAACAAAAGTATCTCCCTTCTTCTTATCTTCAAATCTTCTGAGGAAGTCTAAGGGTGCATCCCCTGGGATGTAGTTCTTCCTTCAGGCATCTGCTCTTCAGGCCCCCTAGCACACCTGTACCAGACTCTAGGGCCCTCGCAGATGCTCTCCTGAGGTCCCAGACCAGGTCTTGCCCCCTTTACTAACTCTCTTCTGACCATGTGGCTCCCTGCCATGCCCAAGACATCCCACAAAGACATCAGACCAAGACAGGCAAGGGGTGCATAAATCCAGTCCATGCTCTGACCAGAGTACCCATCCAGAAGTCTAATTCATCTTTCCAGTTCACTCAAAGACACCAGGAGACCTAGTGGTCCAAAACGGTATATCCAGTCACAGAGTACTCTCTGACTGACAAGGGATGCCCTGGGAGTCACCAGCTCTTAAACATGGAGTATCTGATTTCCAGCCACAGGATTCCTGTTTGTTGCTGTTTTTTATTGCACTCTGCTCCACAAATCTTTTAAGTACTTACTAGGTACCACTGCCTGCTTTTGCCCACCTTCACCCATGTCCCCAATCCCTTTAGAAGTCATACTCTGTCTACTCTCATCTCTCCCTCTCAGCCTGAAGCTGGTTACCTCACTGGTTTGGAGACCAACCTGTCCCCAGGTCTATGATTTTCCAACCAACTACCTTTACCCAGTCTACATGTGTCCCTACTGAATCCATGCTGTCCTAGAAAGTTGTTCCACCACCCCCACTCTCACCTCACCCCAACCTACCCCACCCCCACTCCCACCCCCACCCTACTCAGGAGCTCAGAAATGTCCCATCAAGCCTGGCAGGGTCTGAGGTAACCCTGGGGTCAAGTTCTGTTTTAGTCTGTTTCCTGTTGTCTTGATGAAACTCTCTGACCCAAAGTGACTTAATGAGTTGGGAAAGTTTCTTCATCTTACCCTTGTAGACCACAGCCCATGGACAAGGGAAATCAGGCAGACACTCAGTGCAGGCCGAGAGGCGGGGACCATGGAGGAATGCTGCCCACTGGCTTGCTCGCTGGATCATGCTCAGCTAGCTTTCATATACAGGCCAGGCCCACCTGCCCGGGCTCCCAGGTGCTAACCCAGGTCTAGTGGTTCACAGCTGACTGTAACTCCAGCCTCAGGGCATCCAAAACCTTATCTGGCCTTTGCAGGCACCTAAATACACATGGCACACACTCACACATACAATGAATCAAACACAAATAAATCTCTAAACTCCCTTTTTTTTTTAGTTTATATTTTTAACTGATTCTTTGTGATTTTCACATTATATACCCCAATCCCACTTAGCTCCCTGTCCCTCCATATCTGCCCTCCACTCCTGCAAACTCTCTTACGAAAGAAAAACAAACGAAACAAAAGACCATCTCGTCGTGGGAACTGCAGTGTGTCACAGTGTGTCTTACAGTATACCTTTTTGTTCACACGGCTTTATTTAAAAATGTTCATTGCAGTGAGTCATTGGTCTGCTTGGAGGCCTCTGGCTTCTGCTACGCTATCCATATTGGATTCTCACTGGGGCTCAGATATCCTGTCTTTGTCCTGTATCGTGGAGATCCTACAGCTTTGGATCTGAAGGACCTGCCCTTTCACACATGCCAGCAGTTTGTGGTGGGCCAACTCAAAGTCTTGGATCTGCGCCTGGGTGGTAGCTGAGTTGGTCATCTCACCAGCTCTTCTGCACCCACACTGGGTGTGGCTACTGCCCTGGCTAGCTCATCCAGTGCTGCAGCCAGCAAGACGTGGGACCAGCTCTCCTGCTTTCATGGTTAGAGAGATGGTTCAGCCATGGCTACACTCAAAACCCATTGTTTTAAAAAAGACTTGTTGAGAAACAAGTGACATAGCGTCTTAAGAAGTGCCTGGCCCATGGTATCGAGTCCTTGTCCCCATAGCTGACACTTAAGCGCACCGTTCCCTTCCTCCAACCTTATATTTATCAGGTACATAAATCTTACACATAACCTCTCCCATCTCATGCCAGCCTAGCCCAGGTCAAGTTTACTTACGTTGGTTTCCCCATGGCATTGGGAAAAAGAACACATTTGTTCAGCAGCTGGGCTGGAAAGATTCAATAGGAGAGCTTGCTATCCCGTGCAGTTTGAATGTTCAGTTAGGATCAAAGGGAGAGCATGGAAAGTTCCAGAAAAGCAACTCATTTCATGGGAGAATGAAAAGCAGGTGTAGGCCTCCTCCCCTTACCCAGTCCCTGTACAACAGGAGGTGGGGTGCAGAGGCCCTGGGTCTATACTAAACCCCAGCACAAGAGGAAACACTTTGGCGTCTGTTAAGTGCAGTTCTCAACGTTAGTTATCATTTAAACTTAATTCCTTCCAGCTCCTGGGAAACACCAGCCCCCAAGGAAGGCCCCACTAGGTCTCCTCACTCCAGCCTGGGGAAATCTGCTTCTTCTGCAGCAGAGGCACTTGCTGTTCTGAGTGACCCTGGGCCCTTCATTCCTCCTGCTATAAGAGAACTAGTCTGGAGCAGGCTTTGACTGCTGAGACGTGCACCCAAATGAGTCTGCCACGCACGTTGTAGGATGCACAGGAAAGTCCCTGGGCTCTGCTCACTGAATGCAAAAGGCATGCACCCCTTCCAATTACAACAACCTAAAGTGTCTTCAGCTATTGCCAACCGGGAGCAAAATCACTGGGTAAGGACTACTGCCCTATACCTAAGCATGGTCCAGTGACTCACCATGGCCTGGCTGCTCTCTGTCTGTGAGCTTGGGTGCTTACCTTTGTGGTCAGTTGTGTTGACCTGATCCACACAGCTGTCCAGCACAGCACAGTCCACATAGCTCTGAGTGCTGGCCTGTCCCGGAGCATCCTCTTGGGTTGGGTGGCTGTAGTTCTTTGGACTCTTGCTCTAACTACCTGCAAATAGCTCTGATTCTAATCTCAGACTAGTGCTCCCTGGTCACCTACTTAGTTCTGAGCCCTGCACCTTTATCTAACTCCACCTTGCCAAGCTTGCTGTCTGGGTTTTAAGGATTAGAGTAGGCTGTCACAGGAACATGGCACTGGAGAGAAAACAGAGAGAACCAAGTGCGGCAGGGACAGTGCAGGAGGCACCTTTGTCCAGGAGGAAGGAGATGGCCAGCACACTCCATCAGTGTTTTCTACAGTGACAGCCCAGCATATGTCAATCATGTTAAAAAAAATTCACTCAAGGGACTGAGGAGATGGTTTGGTCAATACAGTGCTTATTACCTAAACCAAAGACCTGGAGTCAGATCCCCAACATCAATATAAAAAATCAGACACAGTGGTGCGTGGTCCATAACCCAGAACTGTGGTGGGGGTGGCACAGAAACAGGCAGATTGGAGCTCACAGCTAGTCTGGCTCAATTGATGCTCTCTAGATTGAAAGACCCTGTCTAAAGACCAGTGGTGCAGAGCTATAATTCCAGCGCTGAGATGCGGGGGAGGGGGTGGCACAGAGACAGGCTTACTGGTCAGCTAGCATGACCGAACTGGTGTTCTCTGGGTTCGTCGAAACAGACCCTGGTTCAAGACCACATTCCAGTGGAAGGGATGAAAGGACACAAAGTTCAGTGGAGGGAAAGTAGAGGTGGATCCAGGAGGAACGGGAGAGAAGTGAATGTGACCAAACCACACTGTAAGGAATTCTCGAGAAAAAGAAAAAAAAATGTACGCGATACAGAGAGACACCCATAACAGCTTAGAACACTATCTAGCATAGGACAAGCGCTCAAAAATACACCTTTCCTCGAAGCATGAATGTTCCCTTACAGGCGTGTGACTTGAGTGTCTTGTTTGCAGGGAGGATCTGGAAACTTAGGAGACAGGGTTAGAACTGGAGGAAGTAGGTCCCAGGTGGGGTAGTGATGGTGTTCTTGAGGCCATAGTATTCTTGGCTGCTTCCTGTGTCTCCCTTACTTCCTGTCTGCTGGGATGTGAGTTGCTACCTTGATTTCATGTTCCCACCACTATAATGCTCTTCCCAAGCGTCTGTAGCCAAGCAGCTAGGGATGAATCCTCTGAAACCATGAGACAAGACAGGCATTTCTAGGCCTTAAGTCCTGTGAGCACGTTCGGTAATCATGATACCCACACCAGCTGCAGGGAGACAGATCAACAGTCCTTGAGGTGATTCAAGCATGACATAGTTTTGGGGACAGTTGTAGGAGTATCCGGGATGGGCAAAGGTGATTCATTGGCTGAAGGTTTAAGGTAGTGAGATGCCACATTAGCATGGGGAAGCATTCAGGGAATCTCAGGTGCTAACTGAATGGATTCTTATTGGGAAGAACTGGTAATCTTAACCAAAGCTAAGGGGAAACCCTGCTAGTGAAAAGGAGTTCTCCAATTGCACTGAGCCCAGAAGGCTATCTGGACAATGGTAGACTTCGACCTTAATTAATTAACAGGACAGCAATTGGCTAAGCATTGTAACTATCTTTAGATATTAGTAAGGCTGTTTGTCTCTAAGACGATTTTTCTCAGTAAAGAGTCATTCGTTCATACCTGGGAGGGTGAGTGGGTGGGTGTGGCTAGTCAGCACCCAGACTCCCCTCTGTTTTAGTTTGGTCAGTTTACAGGATTGGATTTTATGGCATGCATATCTGTTCTATGGCATAGACTGTAGCAGCAAATTATTTCTCCTATCCTGTTGTTACGGTTTTGGATTCTTTTATATTACATTTTTATTTACATTATGGGAATGTGTGCATATCACTGTGTATATGAGGAGGTCAGATGACAACTTACAGGAGCCTCTCCTTCCATCATGGGTGTCCCAGGAACTGAACTCAAACCATCAGGGTTGTCAGCAAGAATCATCTCATTTGTCCTGTGCTGGCTTCAGTTTGATGCCTGTTCCGTTGTTGTGTTTTGTTTTTCGAGACAGGGTTTCTCTGTGTAGCACTGGTTGTCCTAGAACTCACTCTGTAGACCAGGCTGATCTTAAATCCAGAGATCCTCCTGCCTCTGCCTCTTGAGTGCTGGGGTTAAAGGCATGCACCACCACCACCGCTACCACCACTGGGCAATTTGATACCTTTGACAAGATAATTTTGTTTGACTTTTAAAATCTTTTAGGTATCTCAATCTGCCAAACTTCTTGGGTGTCTTTTGGGTTTGGTGTCAGATTTAAGAGACTTCTTTAACCCAAGATAGATTGATAGGTAAAGATAAATGATAGATTAGACAGACAGACAGACAGACAGACAGACAGACAGATAATAAATAGATTGACTAATAGAAAATAAGTAGATAGATACTCAAGTATATAATTTTCTACATTGTCTTTTAAGATAGACAAGTTAAAAGTGTCTCATATACATGTCATCAAGATATATGTGTATATATGTACTATATATATATATATATATATATATTACATATTTCACACATTTGTCGCAGATCTTTGGTGCCTGGAATGAGTACATAGCTCTCTTGTGCCTTTCACACAGTGACCTATGCCATGGTGTCTCACCATTAAGATCACTGAACTCACGTCAACCTAGCCCAGGAAGAAAAACAGACTGAAAACTGAGCATGTGCCTTGCTCCCCCACACCTTGCCCCCCCCACCAAGTCCATTGATTTCCTCCAGAGGCAGCAGGTGCTCCTGAGGTGCCTGCCTCAGAGCAGAGCAGGGCAAGCCCAGAGGACTGTCAAGGGAGCCGTGAACACTCCATCACTTGAACACGACATTACGGGAATGGCTGGAACCTGAGCGATGGTTACCTTGAGACCGCAGTAACTTACGTGCCCAGAGAAATCATTTTCCTGGAAGATGCATTTTAGGCAGAGTGGAGGCCCAGGTGACCGTTATATCATCCGGCCCCAGGTTCCTCTGGATTTACACATGCTGGCTTCCCACAATAGAAAGAAATCTAATTACCAGTAGAATAACTTACAGGTAAGGAGACTTCCAGTGTGGGCTCAGGCTGGCTGTAAATCCTCACAGCTGGGCCCTCGGGAGGTAAGCAGGTACTCAGTTTAGGAGGAAGTACCCCACCCCGTGCAGACCCAGCTTAGGAGGCAGCACCTCCTCCTAAACAGACCCAGTTCAGGATGTAGTACCCCGCCCTGTGCAGAGCCAGGCAGAAGGACAAACCAGCTTGTGAGAATCTTTGCCTTTTCTGGGCTTAGAATGTGGGAAGAACAGAAGGAGAGTCAGCCTGCCTTGGATATCCACTCCTCTACTGACTGTCTCGCATTGATCATTGTTTCTCAGTTTCCCCATCCGGAGTCCTTGTCCATCAGTATCAATCCATATCCCAGAGGCACAACTTCAAATACAAGCCCCCACTTTTCACGACAAGTCTGCCGAGTAGGAACATGTTTCCTTGTCTATCGAAGAAGCTTGGTGGATATCGCCACAGGGGCACTGGCAAGAAGTTGCAGATCTCGGACTCTATGTCATTGACCTGAACCCCACCAAGTCTGAGCGTGTCTGTACCCATGTCTGTGAGCATAGCGGTTTGCCCATCTGCTGTAGCTGCTGCTGGGAGATGTGACACAGAGCATCCTAGGGAGGTACCCAGGATATCACTCTCCCATGGCTACCATGTGGTCTTCCCTCTAGTGATAACCCTTCCTCATGGAGTAAGCTATATCCTGGTCAACATAGCTGTCAGGTCTGGAACCACAAGCTTGGGTGGCTATTCGTGAAGAAGCCAGGGAGAAAACTTGCCCCAGCACGAGGCAGGCAGGCAGGCAATATATTTGTGTGTGAGTTCCAAGCCAAGCTCTTACCACCCAGCTTCTGCTTGACACAAATAGGTTTAACACAACCAAAAGGGACAAACGAAACTGCGGTCTTTATAAGACTGAAAGTCTTAGCATCAAAGAGAAATTGACTTATAACTGGGTTTTCAGGTGGTCCATTGACCAGCTATCAAATACTGCATAAGTAACAGAACAGAAAGCATTTATGTTATAGTTTTATATTGATTTCATGAAAATATTTGCCTATATTGTGGTAAAAATCTTTAAATGTGCATGTGTGTGTCTTGTGCGTATGTTTGTATGACTGTGTGTGTGTGTGTGTGTGTGTGTGTGTGTATGTGTGTGTGTGTGTGTGTGTGTGTAAATGCAGTGTGTGGGTACATGTGTGTGTGTGTGTGCATGTGTATGTACTTGTGCATGCAGTAGCCAGAGGTTAGTAGTGGGTGTCTTCCTCGACTGTTCTCTGCCTTGCATTTCCTGTTGAGACAGGGTCTCTCACGGGTTAAGGTTGACTGACAGGCCATGGAGCCCCTGGGATCTCCTGTCTCTGCCTCCCAGTTCTAGAAGTACAGGGCTAGACCAGCTTGCCTGGCTTTTTCTGTGGATGCAGGGCATTCACAATCAGGTCCTCTTGCTTGCATGGCAAGCACTTTACTCAGCAGCCATCTCTCCAGCCCAGTGTTCATCTTCACCAAACTTTATCTTGCTGGCAATACTTCTCTAAGGACTAATAAATAAATGTGACTGTAACTGCAAGGGGGTGAAATACGAGTGCAGTTCCAGTTCTTAAACACGATACTTTTAAAGTTGAGAACTACAATTATGTTTTTTTTTTCCAAATATGATTTCAGTTAAGTTATCCACCCTCCCAATTTTCCCTAATTGTTAAAAGTCTAAGCAGGAAATTATATACTACTGTTAATGAATACAATTGTTTTTTTTATTATTATTTTGTATGTGTGCAAGAGGAGGGGGTACCAGGAGTACCGTAGTTTGTGTATGGGGTCAGAGGGCAACGTGTAGCAGTCAGTTCTCGCCTTCTACCACATGGATACTGGGATTGAACTGAGGTCCTCGGACTTGGCAGCAAGTGCCTTTATCCACCAAGCCATCACACTGATCCAAATTTTAAAAAGGAAAAAGGGGGGGGGTGGTGGGAAAGCAGTCATTTCTGCAGCTTTTGGATGAAATTATTTTTAACTTTAATTTTATATTGAAAAGACTCTTCATACGATAAATTCTGATGACACTTTTCCCAAATCCTCCCAGACCCTCCCCACCTCCTGACCCACACAGCTCCACGCCATTTCTTTCTCTCTCTTTAAAACAAACAAATAACAAAACAAACAACAAACAAATGACAAACCCAAAATACACCTACAAGAAACACACACATACAAAACCCACTGTGCTGAAAACCACAATACAAAATGTGCCCAAGCAAAGCAAAATGAGGCACACACACACACACACACACACACACACACACACACACACACACACACACACA
>JANHMN010000024.1:26992610-27006205 GCA_030674055.1 Rhabdomys pumilio
ACACACACACACACACACACACACACACACACACACACACACACACAAAGTCTGCAAAAAACATTATTGAGGTTGTTTTGTGTTGTATGTTCTGCTGGGCATGGGGCTTGCCCTGAAATGCGGTTAGCATGCCAGATGAGAGTCCATTGATAAAAACGTAGTGACGACTGGTAGCCCTTGTCCTTGTCCCCTCTCAGCACTGGGACCCACCTGGCTTGAACCCGTCCAGGCCCTATGCATGCTGCCCCAGTCTCAGTGGGTCATGTGTGTGCAGCAGTCCTGCTTGGTTTGGAGGACTGTCTCCCCCTCTGGCTCTATAACTTTTCCACTTCCTCTTCTGCTCAGCTCCCTGAGCCCTGGGGGAGGGGGTGACAAAGACATACCATGTAGGACTCTTGTTCCAAGGTCTCTGACTCTCTCCACATTGTCCAGTTGTGTTTCCTCTGTGTTAGTTCTTATCTTCCACAGGCAGAAGCTTCTCTGATGCTGGCTGCATGAGGCACAGATGCACGAATACAGCAGTGTCGTTAGGGGTCATTTTATGGCTGTTTTTCTTTAGCAGAACAATGGTATTTGGTTTTCCCTACATCCCTAGCCTACCCAGTCTCAGTTTTTGGCTACCCAAGCAATGTTAGGCATGGGTTCTGTGGTAGTTTGAATATCCTTGGTCCAGGGAGTAGCATTATTAGGGAGTGTGACCTGGTTGGAGTAGGTGTGGCCTTGTTGGAGAAAACGTGTCATTGTCGGGGTGGTCTTTGAGACCCTCCTCCTAGCTGTCTGGAATTAGTCTCCAAGTGGCCTTTGGACCAAGATGTGGACCTCTTAGCTACTTCTCCAGCACCATGTCTGCTTGTAGGCTTCCAGGCTTCCTACCATGATAATGGACTCAACATTGGAAACTATAAGCCAGCCTCAATTAAATGTTTGCCTTTGTAAGAGTGGCCTTAGTCTTGGTGTCTCTTCACAGCAATAAAATCCTAAGAAAGACAGGTTTCATTTCACGAAGTGGGCCCTAAATACAAACAGTTGTCCTTCTTGCATTTTCTCCCTTACCTCTCTCTTCCTTCTCCTTCCCCATCTAGCCCCCCTGCTCCAACCTTCCCATTTCTACATAACTCCATATCTATTTCCTTTTTCTTGGAAGATCCACCTGCTCCACCCACCCACCTACCCCAGTCCCTTCCCCAATACTTAATTTTGGTGATTATATGAATTATATAGCATGCATGTTGACGCTTAAAGCTAATATTCACATCCAGGGTATCACCAATTTTAACCAAAAGTGCTTTACCTAATCATTGCAAATTCTCAAATGACTAATCATACATTAAATACTTGTATACAAAGAAGGGAACTCACAGTTCTAGCATTTGATGCATATCTAATGGATGACAGGGCAGGATTATCACATCCACTATGCCTTGAGCTTCGCAGATAGATAGACATTTAAGAGCAATACGAATTGTTCCCTGTTGTGATATTTGCTGCAATGTGGACTGGTACTGTGGAAACCATGTTAATTCTTATCTCCAGAGCCAGAAACCGGAACATGAAGAGAAACAAGAAAATGAGTGTTTGGCACAACTGGGAAGCAATAATTTGCTATACAAGAATCTATTGCGCTCAAGCTGAGAAGGGTGTGACAGGTTAATTAATTCGCCTTTTCTCTTATCTGCTCAAAAGCTCTCAGGAACAGTCTCTGTCCCTGCTGCTGTCAGAGGCGCATGGTCCCCAGTCTTCACACGGTTACATTCAGTCTTCTAAGACCCAGGGCCAGATGCAGAGGGCATGAAGAAAGCTTTCCCTGGGCCTGGCTGTCCAGAGCTGCTGGAGCTTGTTCTGAGAGACAAATGGAGCTGGGCCTGGTCTGAGCATCATCACAACTGACAGAGGCCCTTGTATGGTGTGTGTGTGTGTGTGTGTGTGTGTTTTATATATATGTGTGTGTATGTGTATGTGTGTGGTGTATATGTGTGTGTGGTATGTGCGGTGTGTGTGGTATGCGTTTGTATATGCATGTGTATATATGTGTGTTTTGTGTATATGTATATATGTATGTGTGCATGCATTGTGTATGTTTGTGTTGTATGCTTGTGTTGTGTACTTGTGTGTATATATGTTGTGAGAGTGTGTGTGTTTTTGCTGTGTGTATATGTATGCTGCATGTGTTGTGTATGTTTGTGTTGTATGTTTGTGTTGTGTACTTGTATGTATATATGTTGTGAGAGAGTGTGTGTGTTTGTGTTGTATTATGTGTATATATGTGTGTATGTGTTGAATATTTATGTGTATATGTGTGTATGTTTGTGTGTGTATGTTTGTGTTGTGTATTTGTGTGATATACATTGTGTGTGTGTGAGTGTGTGTGTGTGTGTGTGTGTGTGTGTGTGTGGTATTCAGCTATTCAGGACCACCCAAGTATAAGCCAAGCCTCTCTGTTCAGAGCTCAAGAAACACAGGAAACATGGTATGGGGGAGTCAAGGGTCCCCACAATCAATCTCAAGTTTGCCATTTTGTTGAAGGACTCCTGGGAGTCAGCCTGTGTCAGCTCTCATGAATCTCATCCAATACAGTGAAAAGCTCCAAGGCAGAATTAGCAGAGCTTTGAATCAAAGTCTAGAGGAAACCTAGAATAAACTCTGAGTCCTCTCTTATGGATGAATGTGCTTTGTTCCCCTGGCAACAAGGGGTGAGAACACACTTGGCATGCTTTTACCATGAAAGTTCAGAAGACCCAGAGCTCAGAGCATGGGGCAGAAGTCACAGGTGTCCTCTGCCCAGCACTCTCCAGATCCCACACAGAAAGCAGATATGCCACCTGAGTCATCCTGTTGGGACAGAGAAAGCCCAGTGAGCCATTTAGGGAATGGAAGGGAGGCTGCTGAAGGCCAGGTCCAAGGGCACCAGCCAAGAGTCAACTTTGTAAGCAGGCCTGTCTGTGGCTTGCTTCTTCACAGGGAGCACCATACAAACAGTGGCATGGAAGAAAAGCATTTTTAATTTCACCTCTCTTCAAATTCCACTTTCTGGGAAAAGATGAAAGCTGGTGTCCAGAGCTGATGGGGAGCTGGGGAGCTGGCTCCCTCCTCATCCAGACCACAGACGACCTGAATCTTTCACAGCGTTCCGAGAATACAGACCATAATCTACTTACTCCCACAAGCTGCCAACAGAAAGAGACATGTATGGTGATCGAGTGTAGGTTCAAGCAAATCTTAAACAATATGCTGTTTAAAGTCATGGGGGTGGGATGGGGGATGGAGAGATGGCCCACTAGGTAAAACACTTGCCATGCAACTGTGAGGACCAGAGCTGGGGTCCTCAGGAACTTTGTGAATGACAGACAGGCGTGGTGATGGTCTGCCTGTGATATAAGCACGAAAGTATCCCTTGAACAAACTGATCAAACAAAGTGAACTTGAGTTCAATAAGAAACCTGCCCTCAACTTATGAGGTGTAGAGAAATAGGGGAAGATACCAGACATCAACCTCAGGCCTCCACATGTACCTGTATACGGGTGAATATGGGAATATGGACACACACACACACACACACACACACACACACACACAGAGAGAGAGATAGAGAGAGAGAGAGAGAGAGAGAGAGAGAGAGAGAGAGAATGCACAATGGGTATAAACTTATAAACTATTTTCTAATGCGAGTGAATTCAAGACAACCTTTACCTGTAGAAGGCACACAGGCACAGAGAGACAGAGCAGAGGGACTGCTCAGACGCCATTCATTTAGTCATGTCTATACATTAATTTTTGGAGGGTGCTAATCAACTTAGTTTTCTTCACTCCACATTTCATTATCTAACTTTTAGGCACATGACCTTGTTTCAATGTGTTTTTCTTTGTAGTCTTGTCTCGTCTGGTCTAATGGGAGAGGTCTAAATGTTTCCACTAAAGTAAGATTGCATGCACTGGAGTCTGAGATGGATTAAAAGGGATCCATCGAATGAGATGGTGGCACAGTGAGGTGACAGTCATCCACTAATAGCCACATACCTGCCTCACAAACTCACCTTGCTAGGTTCTAAGGGAAATCAGAGCCACAGGGACGCTTACACCCAGGATCAGGGTGATATTAACGTTTCCTCCTGGAAGAACAATGCACATGGATCCAACAGGAAATCCCTTATTGCTGAGGCCACAGAGAATGCGTCTTGTGACACAAACAAGGGGTCAGTATTTTGAGATAACATGTGTGCCATAAATTACACTTTAAAATGTTTCCTCGGGTCCCCGGTCTGTATCCTAGCTGGAGAATACTTGTCTAGCATTCTCAAAGCCCTGAGTTTGAGTCCAGTGTACCATAAGCTTGTGTGGAGCAAGCCTGTAATCCCAGAGGGAAGGGATAGGCAGGAAGACAGAGTTCAAAGTCATGATCAGCTATGAAGAAAGTACAGGATAGCTTGGGCTGTCTTTTTAAAATGTGCTTCCTAGACTCTGGACCATGACCAGGCTAAGTGCTTCCAGAAGCTAGATACAAACCAATGAGCATCTCAGTGGCATTGCCAAGTTATCATCCTCTACTGGTTTTCTAGAGATGGACACCAACTTTAACGTAAATTTACAATAGAAAATAGAACACCATAGGGTCTACCCAGCTCTGTATTTCATCCCACCCCCAAACATCCATGATACCCACTACTCGGAATCTGCAACGACTCCCTCACAATGGATTCTGATTTCCTTTCCCTTGCTGTGAGAAAACACTGACCGTAGGCAACTCAGGAGAGGAAAAGAACGCTATGGCTTATAGTTCCAGGTGACAGTCATCACTGAAGGGAGGCAGGGCAGAAACTGAAGTAGGAACTTGAAGCAGAAACTGTGGCGGAACACTGCTTTCAGGCGTACTCATCAGCGCATGCTCAGCTAGATCCTTATGCAGGCCCAAGACCACCTGCGTAGAGAATGGTGCCACCCACAGTGGGCGGGGCTTCCTACGCTAATTAACAACAAAGCCACCCCTCCCCTCCAGGCATGGGCTACTGGCCAATCTGATCTGAGCAATGCCTCAGCTGAAACTCCCTCTCTGGTGGCTCTAGGTTGTGTCTTGTGGGCAATTAAAATGAACAAGGGCACACGGCAAAGGGGCCTTCGCAAATGCGATGACCTTAAGGACCCTGGGGGCCTCCCAAGTAGTCACAAGTCCCTATAGAGAGGTATAGGGGTCAGCAGAGGAAAATCTGATTACAGCGAGAAGATAGACCAAGTGATCCCAGAGACAGGTAAGAACTGCTGCCACAGGAAGCTGGGAGAGCCAGGGAAGCCGATTCTCCCCAAGAGCCGTGTTAAGGAAGCACCCAGCAGACACCTTGTCTTAGGCTTGGAAAACTCGGCACACATTTCTAGACTCAGGACTATGAGATACCAAGTTTCAGGTATCTTAAGCCTTGGAGTTCATCTTACAGTCACCACAGAAAACTAACACAGCTACCAACGTGGGCAGAAGTTACCTGTCAAGGGAGCCGCACAAGCTATGCGGACAGTGCCAAGTGCCCTGGGAAGCTTCGGGACTTTGAGCCTCCTAAATGCAAACTGCTTGGGAACTATGAATGTGGTCTGACCGTGTGGAATGTATTAAAGACACAGAGGCCAGAGACAGGGAACTCTGCCAAGCAGTTCTTGAAGCAGCTCAGGCGTGCAGGAGTAAGAGCCAGGCCCTCGGGATTAGCAGTGGAGAGGGGAGAAAGGACCAGCACAAAAGAAATTTCAAAGGCAAAATTGATGTGGCTTACTGAAAGACTGAACCCAGCAGATGATGGGGAGATGCCTTCCAGCTGTGAGAGCAGGCGCTGGCAGTGTGGAGGAAACTGGATGATGCAGAGGCATTTATAAGTGGGTTTTGTTTTTTTTTTTTAAGCAATACTCGGAACATCAACCCAACCCAGGGCTGTGGATTGCAGCGCTCCAAGAGTCTAGGAGATAGCCAGTGGAATGGCCATTTTGCAAAGCTGTAGGAAGCCACCTGTTGTCAGGACTCCTGCTGACAAACAATGAAAGACTTCTCTCCACTCTACCTCCTGATCTCCCCTTGCCTAAGGGCTGCAGAAACCTAGATTTTTTTTTTTTAATGTGGGATTAGAAAGGAGAGTCCGGAAGAGAGATATACTGCATTGGAGTGGCAAAGAAAAGGAGAAGACAATTGCTGGGATTAAATATGCCACAGACATTGCTTGCCATCTTGCTGGGTCACTGGCCAGTACCCACCAGCATCTGTGCCTGAGGTTTTGGGCTGCAGGGCTTTCTTGGTGGTATCTTCTTTCCCTGAGGTCCTGGAGAAGAAGCAACATTTTAGTTAACATTACAAGTGACCTTGGCATGGTTGGACGCTACAAAGCAAGGAGTCGGAAGGCTGCCACAGAATTGGACTCTAAAAGAGCATCTGGTCTGGGTTACCCTACAAATAAGAGCTGTGTAGGGCACGGGGCAGGGCTCCAGAAAAGACTGCAGTCACAGTCCTGGGATCTGGGAGAAGGTGAATATCAAACCATCTGATTGGAAGGTGTCAGAGCTCAGAGTTCACCCTGGCTTGGTAACTGGAAAAGAAAAGAGAAGAGGGCCTACATTTGCTAAGCATTACTTATGGTTCATCTCCTGTGTGCAGGCACTTAGAGGCTCAGGATATCCTGCCAATGGGGCAGCCTTGGTCCCTGTCCCCAGGGTGCTTATAAATGTTATCCAAACAGCTTTTGCAAACAGCCTGAGAGGAGGCTTGATGAGGAATTGAAGCTCTGCCTTTTCCAAAGTGACTGTGTTGGCAAACATGCAAACGCACGCTGGACCCAACCATGATCGAGCTCCATTTGAAACTGTCTCCTCTCCAGAAGCCTCCAACAACCTGCCGCTGCATGGTCATTCCTCTCCCCCAAATACCTCCCTAGAGGAATTTCCTAGGGCTCTTGGGGGAACTGATTTTATCTCAGTATTTTCCAAAACTATTGCTTTTTCTTCCTGGTCCAAACCCTGTCGGTATTGATTGGCTGTTTCAACCACCACTTACTGAGTGTTCGGCAGGTACCAAGTACGGACAAAGAGTACACCCTTGCCTGGAGTGGTTGCTAATTCACAGGGGTGCTCTGTCCCTTGCTTAGCCACCCCTCATACCCTGGGATGGTGGGCAGAAAGCTAAGGTCAGCCTGAAGATATAACCCACCCCAAACCTGAGACTGGAAAATGGCAGAGTTGAAGAAAGCAAAGCCCCAGGCCTCAAATGCCTGTGTTACTCTCCTCCTTCTGTCCAATTCAGTCACCAGGAAAAAAAATACGGATAAACCGCTAGAATCTACCAGGTTAAGGCTATACAGTACACCCATCAGACACCCATCATACAGTTCACCTGAGTCCCATGGAAACCCTAAAAGTGGACTTGTTTAGTCATCATTCTGTATACAAAACAAGAGAGACACCATCTCAGCATTTGGATTGGGGGCATGGCTCTGCTGGCACTGGCCACATAAGCAGGAGGACCTGAGTTCGGTCCAGACAACTCAGGTCTCAAAACAAAACCAAGGTGGATAGCATCCTGGAATGACACCCAAAGGGGACCTCAGATTTCCCCCCCCCCACACACACAAGGACATTATGTACTGCCCTCCTCACCTAGAAATAGTGGGATTTGCCACAAGTCACCCAGCTATCAGATTGACAAATCGAGGCACCAGTCCAAGTCCACAGCAACAGTTAGTGTTCTTTTCTCTCAATACTACATTCCTTGTCTTTTTTTTTTTTTTTCTGGTATCTTGTTCCCACCCCCAGCCCCAGCAAATCACATATATGCACGCTAACTCCAAAACATAATTAGATTAAACACAGAAGTGCCTCTGCTCTGCGCTCAGACCTGGCAGCAGGCGGCAGGCAATTCTCTTGAGAACACTTAGTGATTTCCAGGGGAAATATGACCATCAGCCCAGTCCAAAGGCCCTGCGGTGGTTTCAATCAGGGCTCGGAGCAGGCTGCATTCCGAGGCCAGGGGACACTGGAGGGTGGTACTCCAGGAGAGAAAGCTAAGTTCTTCCAGCATCATCACCCACTCTCTTCCAGGCTAATATGTCAATAGCCTCTTAAACAGAACATTATGTGTCTGGGATTTTACTGTCAAACCCATCCCTTCTGGGTCGGGTTGAGCTTTTTTTTTTCTTTCTTTCTTTCTTTTTTTTTTTTTTTTTTATCTAAACTTGATTGCTTCGCTCATTATCAAAGCCACCATCCATCTGTTTCCAGTTTCTTAGGGTTGCAGTGAGGATAGCGTGGAAATCTGCTCTTACTTGAGGTTTTAGGATTTCCCTCCCCTTTTGTCGAGGGTTGTTCAAGCCCTGATGTAGTCATTGCAATGTGATCTTCCAGTAGTGGGTGGCCCCGGCTGGGCCATTTGAAAGTAATTTACAGCCTCATCTGAGACGATCGTCACTTTAAATTAATTAGCCAGAGCACATCAAAAACCATGTGTCAGGGAGTGAGGACAAGGAGGTGGAATGGAGGGACTTCAGAGGTCAGAAAGGGCTCCCCAAGCTTTGCTGGATCTTGTTCTTAGGCACAAAGGGCCATCCTTGCTGTTCTTTCTACTCATCTTTGGAAGCAAAATATATACAGAAACCATTTAAAAAAAAAAAAACCCGAGTATGTTGGTTTTGAAAGGTTTCTTTGGGCAGAATAGAATTCCATGTTGTTGGTGTTTTGTTACTGTTGTTTAAATGATCCAATGTTACAGCTAGGAAGAAAGGTGAGTGAGTGCCTGGAGGGACCTGTGCATCACATACTGAGTACAAGAGATAGAAGCTGGGCTAGCCAGGCCTGGGAATCTGCCCCAGTCCCCATCCCCACTGGAATAGTTCCTCCAAGAGGAAGGCCCCTTGCTCCTCTGATAGCCACAAAGTACACACGGAACCATTGCAATATGGCCAGTCCTGAGGCACAGGGGAAGAAGAGCCTTCAAAGAAGCTCGTGGATTTTATCAAAATGACAAGCACCATTTGTATAGCTCCTGGCAAGCTCGGACATCCCCCCTTCATCTGCACTGTGACTTTGTGGAGCATGCTGTATTATCATTCCATTTCAGAAGCGAAGAAACCAAGGCTCAGAGAGGACAAGTGACTTGCCCCTGACCACACAGCAAAAAGGAGCCAGAGTAAGAATCCCAAACAAAGCCTATGGCTAAAACCAAGTCCTCTTTCCATCCCAGATGAATAGACGGGGACTATGTGCACAATAGCGGTGTAGACAGGGATGTCGAATCTTGAGATGTCTCTAGTAACTCAACCCAGGGTCTGCAGGGATCTTGGGTTTTGTTTGTCTGTAGTTACGTTCTCCTGCCACCATGACCCCGAGACACGGACGTGGGATGGAGGCAGGTCTTTAACCTGCTCTAGGGGAGTTCTGGGCCCTCAACATGGCATAAATCTGTGGGTAACAAGCTGTGTGAATCGTCTCTGGGCTCAAGTTGACTCTGAAGCTGAAACAGGCAAAGTGTTTGGACGGCAACAGATTCTAATCTCATCACTCCTCCATGCCAGCAAGTATCTGAAAGTAATTTGAGTCATTAAGCAAGGCTTCCAAAATGCCTGGCTCATACCAAACACTCGAAACATAACAGCTGGGACTGGTGTTCCCTAAAGCGTCTCCTTCTGCTGAGCTCAGAGCTGGAAGGAGAGACTTCGCATACAAAGGCAGATTGCTGGTCCAGCCAAAAACTACAACTCTCTGTTGTAGGATTACATAACCGGTTAATAGCTGACCCTGGGCACTCTGTGTGTGGTAAGAGCCTCTTCTGCTTCTTTCTGATGTGTGGGACCGTCCTATGCTGTTCTCAATTACCCCACTGAACAGGTAAAGAATCTGCAAAACTATTAAAGATCAATGAAATGTCCTCTGTCCACAAACTCAAATTCAGGCAGCTCGCCTCCCAGCGAGGGCACAAAGCCACAAGGCTAGTCACCCGAACCCACATCCTCTGTGCACAACTGTGACTCTAGCCCTGACTTGAACCCCCCAGGGACAGGGTGCTTACCTAGCCACCTGTCACAAAACAGAGGCTTTGAAGTAGAGAATGATTGCTTTCTGACACTTAGGTGAAGTTTGCCTCCTGTCATTTTTATGTATTGACCCAGATGCTGAAAAAGAATCTCGGAAAATAAGATTAAACTCCTTTCTCCAATTCTAAAAGTCTCAGGAGGCTTGATCTATCAAAATGAAAATCTGCTTCTATAGATTGGGCTGGGGCCTGAGATCCTATATTTCTTGCAAGTTCCCAAATAAAGCCCACGTCATTGGCCCAGATCACACTTTGAGGAACAAGGGTCTAGCCCAGGTATGTGGTTAAGCCCAGCCTGCCACCTGTTTGATTGGGACACTGTCGTACCTATCTGTTCGGATTGATGATGGCTGTTCCTTGCCACCATAATGTCAAAAGCCATAACAAACCCGTGAGGGGCTGGGGAGCTTGCTTGGTGGGTAAAGCCGCCTGCTGCAAAGCCGTGAAGACCTGAGTTCACCTCCCCAGAACCCAAGCAAAAGCCATGTGTGGCAGTACACACCTGTAACCCCAGCTCTTGGGTTGCTGAGATATTAGAACACCTGACTAGCTAGCCTAGACAATCAGACAATCAGTGAGCCCCCAATTGACTTAGAGGCCCTGCCTTTAAAAAGAAAAAGAAAAAGAAAAAGAGAAAGAGAAAGAGAAAGAGAAGGAGAAAGGAAGAAAAGAAAAGGAAAGAAAAGAAAGGAAAGGAAAGCAGGAGATGGAGACAGAGAAAGAAGATCCTGAACATCACCCTCTGGCTTCTGCACAGTATGGGTAACAGGCACTTTAAACCTTCAAGAGCCTAAGTTATCTGGCCCCTCCTGAGGGAGCAGGGGGGTGGGGAGTGAAGCCCAGCGCTGCACCAGATAATTGCCCCATCTTCTACTCACCACAGAACATCCTAGTCCTCACCACCTCCCCCTTCTGATGCCTGGAGCATCCTAGTGTCTAACCTCTGAGCACTGTCAGACTGGTCAGAGGCCACACAAACACTCTGCTGAAGGGATGGCCCTGACTCTCCCTGATAACCTAGGCACTATTGTTTCCTCTCTTGGGAGGATTCAAGCTTGCCCTAAGCTGCTGACCCAGCTTACCCACCTTGGCACACCCACTGCATCCCTCAGCTGACTGTCCTCCACATGCTCACTGCATCCCTCAGCTGAATGCCCCCTGTGTGCCCCACTCTCCCTCCTCCTTTCCTGATCTAAGACTCCTCTGAAGTGTTCTGCTTAACTATTTGTCAGACTACTAATGAATGTTGATTCTTAAGCCCATTAGGATTGTACACAAGACCCAAGGAGAATAGGCCTCTTCCTCCTCCTCTTCCTTTTCCTCCTCCTCTTCCTCTTCCCTTTCCTCCCCTTCTCCCCTCCCTCTCCCTCCTCCTCTTCCCGTCCCTCCCTCCCCCTTCTCCTCTTCCTATCTCCTGAGGCCAGTGGCAGATGCCCCACTGGCCTCTTTCCTGTGAGTAGGAAGGACCCTGGATCTCAGGCAAAAGGCCAGAGTCTTGAGGCTAGGATGTGATGACTAGGGATTTTGTCACTCACAAGGCCACTGTTGATTTAAAGTTTCTCTCGAGAGGAGACACATTTGAACTCGTCTGTGTGACTCACAGCATGGAGAGACAAATCTGGGGAGATCAGACATAGAGTGTCCTGGAGGTCATGAATTCCGGGAAGGAGAGATTAGTATCTCAGAAATCTTTTCAAAAATACAAGTAACTTTGGCGTCTGGGCCTGATGAGGACATTGGGCATGGCCCATTCATTTGGAGGAAAGGCTCTTCCTTTTCCACTGAAAAAGTCCACACTTTGTAAGCAGAGAAAGGAAGGAAAGGGGCAAAGAGGAGGATGCTGTTTCTTCACTACTCCCAAACAGGCTCCCGACAGCTCCCAGAGATGCACAGTGCTAGGATGTGGGCAGTGCCCCCTACCCAAGCAGTGGCAATTCCAGCAGAGGGCTGTCTTAGTTAGGTTTTGGGGCCTATGATAGAGAACACCATAACCAAAAGCACCTTGAAGAGGAGAGGACCTATTTCTGCTTCAGGTGTAATCCAGCATCTAGGGAACGCAGGACAGGGAATGTTGCAGAGGTCACAGAGGGATACTGCTTACTGGCTTTTACCCCTTGGCTTGCTGAGTTTTGCTTTCATACATACTCCAGGTTCCCCAAGGGTGGCGTTGCCCACAGTCAGCTATGCCCTTTCACACCAATCTTAAATCAAGACAATGTTCCACACGATTGTACACAGGCCAATCTGATAGGAGGTTGCTTCATAATTGAGTGTCCCTCTTCTCAGGTGACCCTAGCTTGGATAAAGCTGACTATAATCTATCCAGCACAAGGCCAGCAGCAGGGGCTGACAGAAGCTGGAGATGTGGGGGTTGGCTTGGGCCAGAAGAGACTTCATTTGGACTACCAGGAAAGAAGAGAAAGGAGGAAGGGTGGGTTGGTGGGGCTGAAGAGGCTGGCAGGGGCACAGCCGAGCCAGCAGCAGGGTGCTGTGCCTCATTAGGGGAAGGCCACTACACGAAGGAAAGGCTGGCAAGCAGAAGGATGCTGGGTAGGAGATGGGTTCAGAGCACTGAACAGAGCAGGTGGGCTGTGGTTTGAACAGTTTCCTGACTTTCTGTAGAGCAGCGGTTCACAACCGGTGAGCTGTGACCCCTTTGGGGGATTGCATATCACATATTTAAAATCCTTAATACTAGGAAAATTCCACTCATGGAGTAACAGTGAAATGATTCTATGGTTGTGGGGGGGGTCACCCCAACATGAGGAACTGTACTATAGGGTCACAGCACTAGGAAGATTGAGAGCCACTGCAGTAGAAAGAAAGGGCATTGTCTACACATTCACACACAGAGCCAAACTCAGGTATGGCAGAGCCACGCTGAGCATGGCAGTGTCCTAGTCCCACTCCCACGGAATATGGAGTCCTCTGGCTCCTGTGGCAAGCAAGTGGTCCCACTGAGCCCTTCTTAGAATTGCCCCAAGCGCCAGACCTGAGTCTCTTTCTGGCTCCTCATCTCGAAGGCCTCATGCCCCAGCTGCTCGGGCTCCTTGTTCTACGTCCTTCACAACATCTGCCCATAAACTTCCTGATTCATCTATTCCAGTATTGGAGTTTGCTTTTTTGGGGTCTGAGTGACAATGGTAGGGGACAGAGAATTCTATTCTCTTCTAAGAGGGTCTGTGCTCCTCCAGGGGTAAGGTTGTATTGAGATCAACCCAACCTGGGCAACGCTTGTCTCTGTAACCCAGCAAGTGCTGGGAGCATGAAGGCCTCTACAACCAGAGGAATGGGAGAGACAGGTTTCATTCAGTAACACACACAGACCAGCAGCACTCCCATCCATTCTCGCCCTGCCCTGTTCATAGTAAAGACCCTGGAAAGTTATAAGCAGTGTGAACACCCAGATACCAGCATCTGCTAAAGTGAGCCAAGCACCCTCACACCTGGGAAACACCTGCACCCTTACACCTGGAAAACACCTGCACTCTCACACCTGAGAACTACCTGCACCCTCACACCTGGGACACACCTGTACCCTCACACCTGAGA
>JANHMN010000024.1:27006215-27028409 GCA_030674055.1 Rhabdomys pumilio
CTGGGACACACCTGTACCCTCACACCTGAGAACCACCTGCACCTTCACACCTGAAAACCACCTACTGTGCTCTTTTCCAAAATAAGCCAAATGCTTATAACTTTTGATCCCACAATGGTCAATAGAAGAGTGAGGAATGAGGAGATGCTAAGGAGATCACAGAGGGGTACCGGGCTTTTCAGAGTGGAGAAAGGGAGGTCACAGAAGGATAGCTGTCATCACTCAGTGCACTCTCTCTCACAGGCTATACTGACAAGTCATTAGAGAAGACACCAGCACAAGCACCATTTATTCACCACATGAACTCACTTTAGTGTTTAAATCACAACCTAGGCACTGACAACACTTGGATTGGCAAAGTCTTTGCCGTGTAGACTCTGCAGTGTGTGAGAGAATGCTAACAGCACCCTTCACCTCTTCACCAGAAGCCCAGACAAAGGTGAATTTGGATATAGGTAAATATTCCCCAAGTGGAAAACTCACTTCTTTGAGAACTTCCAACAAACCCCACTTTTGATGAAATGGCAATACATTCTGGGTTTTCCCCCTACCCATCCTCCTAAGTGCTGAAGTCAGGGCTTTCCAGGTGCCTGCTATTATAAAACCCCTGAAATGGCCCTGGAGCTCCTCCATGGATCCAAGGACCTCTGTCTTCATTGAACCCCATCTAACTGAACCCTGCCTAAGCAGCTCAGCCGAAGCAGACAGCCACCATGTTCTTCTCTTCTGGATAACAGATGTTTCCAGGGTAGATTAACTAGTGTTGTTTCATGTCCCCTCAGTGAGTTTAATAAGTTTGAAATCCAGAGGAGGCGTGGAGAGCAGGCTGTGCCTTACACTTGCCTCTCCGCACTGAACAATTGTTTAATCTATTCACCCTGCAGACAGCCACTGAGATGCCATAGTGGCAGGCACTGTCCTATTGGCTAGGAACAGATCTGAAAGCAAGTGCAGGCTCCCAGCTTTTGCTGCTGAGACGTGAGCTGCCGCACCACCAACTACCTATGTGAATCTAGACATGTTTCTTTTAATCTCCTTAAGGCTCAAGCCCTCAACTGTTAAGATGGAAATGATGGTGGCTCCCACCTCCGCCAGCAGTGAGAACTGGGTAAGATGTAAGATGTCAGAATCACGTGGCATACTGGGTAGCAGGGCTATGAAGAAAGAATGAGGTGGTCAATTTTATTATTCAAGGCATCACTTGCTGGGGGCGGGGGCGGATTTAACATGCAATTCCATAAAGTATGGTAGATACCTCGAGAGACAGACATATGAAACTCATTGGGGGGGGAGGAGATAAGGTGAGATTACTGTCTAAATTCACACCTGAGGCTTAAGACCCATGGGGTAATGGAGAGAGTATTGTGGGCAGGGGGAAGGACGTATGAATGTTTAAATACCAGAACCATGGGGCATGGAACTGAGCATGCCCAGAGGATCTGAAGCAAGATGCTGGGAACACGAGCTATATCCACACCAACCAATCCTGCAAGGCCTTCTAAGGCCTTGGAGCCTAACTCAAAAAGAAGCCTTTGAGAAATCTGCAGCAGAAGAGGGGTGTGGTCAGGTTTAATTTAGAACTTCTCCCTGGATGGATAGAAGAAAATGATTGGTGGGGGTCACACAAAAAAATGGCCACTGCTGCTATTCCCCAAGAGAGAGGTGGTGACACTTGTCTTGAGGAGTCATTGAAGGAAGGGAAAGCCTGGAGAGATCAACAGGCTGTTCATAGCACAGTCCCAGGAACAGAGCAGAATAGCAAAATCCTGGAGAGGGAGAGAGGAATCAGTGGGGAAACTGGAGTATGAGATCACGTGCGATTCTGAAGGGTTTCCCACAAGTAGTATCTCATGTGTATGTGTGTGTGTGTGTGTGTGTGTTGGAAGGTGGTATCTGTGCACTCCAAAACTGAACTAAACTCTAGGCAGCACCATGAAATGAACCAGCAACAAAATAGAAAATTGCCCTTTCTCTTACAGTGCATCCTCATAAGGCAGCCAAGGGGAGGGCCTATGAATATTCAGTGGGATGGAGCCATAGATAGGTCAGAGTTACACATGCCAGGGGCTCTGGAGGCTGTCATCTGTGGAGAAGATAAGGAAATTAGGTCCGGAATCTGGAAAGGGGGAGCTGAAAGGGACTCAATCAAACACACCAAAGTCCTGTAGTAGGCAGTGATGGATGAACCCGGCCAAGTACCTCACCCTCACCTGCATGTGTTCTGAGACTGGCAGAGTACAACACGCACCCCACAGTGAAGAACACCACCTTGAAGCTGAAAAGAGGTGGTTGGGGGACAGCTACAAGAAAGACCAAATTTTTTCCAACATTAATTTTTAATGATCCAACTCATAAAAGATTCAAACATAAAAGCTAAGATGAAAATCACTGGGCTCCAACCTCCGTTCTGGGCCTTTCTCCCTCTCCTCCTAGAGTAGAGTTCCTTCAGGTTCCCTGGTGAGGTTCCAGCTGACTCTGCTTATTTGCATGCATAGGTCTGTGGGCCTGAAAGAGGGATGCACTCTTTCCTAGGGAATTCTGTTTTCTTGCTATTTGCTGAGACGCGTGAATGAACCTTAAACCTGCAATTTTGCTGTTTTTTTTTTTTTTTTTCATACCACAGAGCCCGGATTCCTAGGCATCGCCTCAACCTCCCCACTGTAGCATGGAATTGTGTCTTATCCAATGGTTCCTCTGGCCATTCACCTATCATAAACACTCAGGAAAAAGGGTAGGAAGGTCAAACTCAAAACCATAAGTATTTGGGGCTGGAGAAATGACTCACTGGTTAGGAAAACTCGCTTCTCTTACAGAGGACCCAGGATCTGTTCCCAGTCCCCACATCAGGCAGTCACAACCATTTGTAACTTCAGTTCCTAGAGATTCAATTCCCTCTTCTGGCTTCTGCTAGCACGGGGCACATACAAACACACGCACGTGCTGAGACTCTAGAATCTAGGTAACCCTACAGGCAAGTCTCCAGCCTCAACAGTGAGGATCACATTTTAGACTCCAGTCAACGAAACTGGCAGGTTAATGCCAATACTCGTAAAGCCCCTGTACAATCCCCAGAATTACATAAAGCAGACAGGGTGGCACATGCCTATAACTGCAGCACTTGGAAGGTGAAGGCAGGAGGATCAGAAATTCAAGTTTATCTTGGCTACATAGAATTTAAGACCAGCCTGAGAGGAGATGAGATATGATGGAGGGGAGGGAGAGAGGGGAGGAGAGGGAGAGCAGGAGGGGGAGGGAGAGAGGGGAAAGGAGATGGGGAGTGGGGAGAGAGGGAGAGGGAGAGTCAATTAATGAGCCCCAGCAGAGGGAAAGTCCCGCACATGTGAAAGCAGACAGGTTGCAGGTAGGTAGGAGGAGACCCCGGTCCCTAACAGTCTTCCCCAGATCATGGCTGCCAGGGCTTCCCAGCACACCCCAACCACAAGCACACATTCCGCTCTTGCCTCTTAGAAAGTCTCGCTTTCATGATGCACCCTTCGTTCACACCTAAATTTGAGTGGCTCAGCCCAGGCTACCTTCCATAAAACAAGCACTAAGGCTGGAAGGTAAGTACAAGTGCAAAGCCAAGAAGAATGCTGGGACCAGCAAGTGGGTTCTGGGCTGGCAGAGTGGATGGTCAGCATGTCGTCCCCCTGTTATTTTTAACAATTCTCTGGATCCTGACTTGGCTGTCTGCACTAGATATGTTTCTTCCTCAAAATGTGCGTCCTGTCTGAATCTTGTGTATAGCCCCCTAAATCTAGAGAGGACCCCAGAAACATTTTATGTGGCTCCCAGCATTGTGTGAATCGTTGCCACCTCTCCAGGGTAGAGAGAGAGAGTTTAGCATAGCGGGTGATCAAGAGTCTCTTTTAGTCCTTGGGTGAAAAATCAAGACCAAGCCCTGGTTCCATGCCTTCACCTCTCTAATGAGGGAACAGGCCCAGCAGAGCCGGAATGAAACTGCAAGCCTGGCTCTTGCCGCAAAGCAAAACAGATTAACTCCTCCTGGATTCCTGCATGATCCTTTCCAGCAAAATACAGCTGTAAAGCCGCAGGCAAATCTTTTCCTAAGTGGAATCACTCATGGCTTTGGCCTTTGATGGGAATTATTTGCGCAGACTCGGTCTGGGAGGACCCTGAGGCTCCACATCATAGACCCCCATGATGCTGGAGAACCGCATCCTACCCCCACTCAATGCAGCACAAGGTCCCCTGATGGACACAGGTCACTCCACTCCGTGGGGGCTGCTGCCTGTCTCTGCCCGGCTTCCAGTTGTTCTCACATTTCTGGGAATGCCTTTGAAGTCTGGAGTCCTCTTCTCCCTCTCCTGGGCTTGGGTGGATTGCAGTGCCCCACTCCCAACGGGTGGGAATCAGCCTGGTTGGAGGCCCACCCAGTCCAGCCGCTGCAGGAGTGCCGCTTGCTCTTGTCCACAGCGCCCCCTGCGGGCAGATCTCGGACGCTTTCCCTGCACAACCTAGTCCCTCCGAAGGAGAGGCCAGACCTGCCTCCACAGCTGCAGATCCCAAGAACTCAGGGAACAAGGGGGTCAGGAACCAAATAAGACTGGGCACCTTGGAACCCAAGGTATCTGGGACACTCATCGCCTCTGTGAGCACAGATGGAGGGTCTCCCAAATACTCCCCAGGCTGCTGCCAGAACTACACATCTGTGGCAACCTTTCCCCCCAGGCTTCTAGTCTTCCCAGGTCTCTATCCCTACACCCGTAGGTCCCTTACCCGTTCATGGTAAACGTCAAAGACAACCTCCATCCGCCCCACCTCCCACAGTCTGCACGCTACCCTCCCAGGCAAGAATCTTCTGTTTTGTAGGGTAACAAGCGGCAAACGGCACAGATGAAAAAGTCAAGTCTGCCCTTTAGCAAGCGCTGGGCGGGACTCCAGTCAGCTCAGATGAACAGAAGAATGTGTGACCTTGGACATTCTACTTGCCCCTCTCAACGCCATTTCCCTTCTTTTGAGAAAGGAAAGGATCTATGTGGACCTGCCACTTCTCTACTGTCTTCCCAAACCCCACCCAGCACAGCACATGCATTGCCTATCTCGGCAAGATGGCGTGCGTGCACGTGTTCACACAGACATACAAACACACACACACACATTCACACACAGACATCCATAGATACATATATACATACACACACAGACATACACACACAGACATACACACACAGACATACACACACTCACATACACAGACACATTCACACACACACACAGAGACATACACACACATACATACACACACACACAGATACGAACACACACTCACATACACAGACACATTCACACACACAGAGAGACATACACACACATACATACGCACACACAGAGACACACACACACACTCCCCCACACAGACATGAACACACACACACAGACATAAACACACATATACAGACACATACACACACTCACACACACAAACATAAATACACACAGACATACACACACACATACAGACACACACACACACTCACACACACAAACATAAACACACACAGACATACACACACACATACAGACACATACACACACTCACACACACAAACATAAACACACACAGAGACACAACACACACTCACACAGACACATTCACACACAGAGAGAGACATACACACATACATACACACACACACACACAGAGACATACACACATACTCCCACACACAGACATGAACACACACTCACACACAGACATAAACACACACATACAGACACATACACACATACACACAAACATAAACACACACATACAGACATACACAATCTCACACACAAACATAAACACACACATACAGACACATACACACACTTACACACACAGACATAAACATACACATACAGACACACACTCACACTCACACCCTTCCCACCCAGCCTTCTATTTGGAGTTTTTCAGAAACATCACCAGTTGGCCTTAGAGATGGGATAGTAGCAAGGATTTCTGGGAACAGCACTGTCCTCTCTTGTCCTCCAAATCTCTCTGCCCCAGCCTGAAGAAATCCATCCACACTCCTACCAGAGTGGTTTTCCGAAGACAGCTCTCCTGAGTTACTCCCCTGCTTCAAAACCTTTGGTATGAAGGCCAATCTGAGCCCAGTAGAGAAGGTTCTGGAAGTACGCTGCCTTCTTTAACTTTACACCTTGCACTTTCCATCTCAGCACTGATGTCCCCTTCATGGAAAACCGTTATGTTCCCCATACTCCAGTTCACATGCAGAATCTCCGTGTTGAAGGACACCTCCCCCTTATCCAGTGAACATGCTTCCACTGACTAACATCTGCCCCCATAACCCCCTCCATCCCAGCAAGCTGTATTCCCTGTGCCTCAAAGCCCCTGTACTCACTTCTGCTGCTTGCCTTAACTGCATTATATTAAGATGTAATTTGATGTTTTGTTGTTCCAATTAGTTGTCTGTCTTCCCTCTCTAAGTTGTCAACTCCTCTAGGGCTGTCTTATTCATCTCCAAATAACCCAGATGGCTCCTGGGATCTGCCAGCCCACTTAACTCTAGTTAAGAGGAGCTCTGTGGCAGACACAGCTAATTGACTATCCAATCACTATTTTCCAAGTTTTCCTTAACGATTCACCCGATTTTATATGGAGATAGTATGCCCAACTAAAGCAATTATTTTACCAGACTCTCTTGCAGCTAAGTATGACCACATGACTTATACCAGACAAAGTCACTGGAATCTCAAGGAAACTTTATGAAAAAAAGACAGATTCATTCATCCGGTCTTTTTTCCTTCTCATCCTTTTTCTGAAGTGCAGGCAGGAAAGATAAAGAGATAGTGGCCTTTATGCAAAGAGAGCAGGAGCCACAAGCTTCTCATGTATAGCAGTTTGCCCTTTGCTCGGTGTCTTGGTCTCTTATTGTACCTTCACTGTTGAGGAGCTGCTTAAGAGGAAGGCTCCTGGAACCCTGGCAATACCTTTGAGACACTGTACCTTTTGCTTTAAACCACTTTTTGGAGTTTTTCTGTCACTTGTAACCATGATACAAACATCACTTCCTCATCCAAGAGAGGTTCGGAGTCCTCCCTTGTCAAGATGTCTGTCAGTCTCCTTTGAGACTTTATTCTCTCTGTCTCTCTCTCTCTCTGTCTCTCTCTCTCTCTGTCTCTCTCTCTCTGTTTCTCTCTCTGTCTCTGTCTCTGTCTCTGTCTCTGTCTCTGTCTCTCTCTCTCTCTCTCTCTCTGTGTGTGTGTGTGTGTGTGTGTGTGTGTGTGTGTGTGTGTGTGTGTTGATTTTGTTCCTTAGGAACCCTTCATCTTGTTATATGAAACAGGATCTCTCACCAAGACTGGGGGCTCACAACCTAACTTTATATTCAGGTACTGGGGTTCAGATTCAGATCCCTGGGCTTTTTTTTTTTTTTTTCTCAGCATGCACTTTACCAGCTGAGTAATCTCCCTTGCCCTGACCTTATAGTCTAATGATCAACAATTCCATTTGGATCCCATTTGGTTTTGGTTTTGGTTTTTTAAGAGGACTATCCCCCTGCTCCAGTTTTAAATTTTAAAATATTTTAGTATTTTTAATCATGTATATGTGTGTGAGGGTGTCTATATGGGACAGCAGGTATCTGTGGAGCCCAGGGTGTGTCAGATATTCCTGGAGCTGGAGTTACAAATGGCTGTGAGCCATCTAACATAGGTGCTGGGAACTGAACTTAGGCTCTCTGGAAGAGCAAGCAGTATGTGCTTTTCGCTGTTGAGCCATATCTCCAGCCCCTGACTGCCACTCCCCCTGCCCCCCCCACATACACACACACACATACACACACACACACACACACACACACACACACTCACACTCCCTTTACAAAATATTGCAAGGGAGTAAGTTAACTAAAATATTCTGCAGTCAGAACAGACACAGGCAGTATCTTGTGGTGGTCCAGTCTTGGGGGAGTTAGTTCACTCTCAGATCCTTAATGGCTCTTTAGCTGAAACACCCACCCTAGAGAACAGATTCTGATCTAGAAGCTCACGTGCCCCCCCACACACACACACCAGCCTCAGCCCATTCTCTTTCCTCTCCTTCCCTCTAGCTACAGTTTGCATCTTCAATGGCCCTCAAAGTTCCAGGACTGAGAGAGCTTGCTCCTCAGTGACACGATATTTGGAGGCGAAGCGTTTGGGAATAAACTGTAACATGAGAGCTCTGAGTTCACGGAGGGTCTGAGCTATGGACGGATCCATTACTTAATAGGTTTGTGGGGAGGGGCTTCGTTATTAAAGGGTTCTCTTCCCCTTCCCCTCCCTCCTTCCTTACTGGCCACCTTGAGGTGAACCACATTCCTCCACCACACAGTTCTGCTGTGATGTTCTGACTCACCACAGGCTAAAATTAACCTGGCCAAGTGAGCGTGAACCAAAACCTCTGAAACCATAAACCCCATCCCTGTCCCCTTTCATATTATTTTTTGCTAGGGTTTTGCCACAGCAATGGAAAGCAAACAGACCTCTCCTCTGATCTTCCCTCCCGCGCTCTCAAAGGAACAGAATCCCAAATCTTCCCATGTCTTCAACGTTTAGAATCTTGTACATCACACCACGCCTTCATGTCCCAGATGCACTCTTCCATTCCCTGTCCTGTTTCAGAAATTCTTATGGGGAATTCTACTTGTCATGGTCAAAATAAGTTCTTTTTTTATGCTCCCCACACTTTTCATCATGATCCGTGAAGGTGAGCTGTATGGGCTGAGATAGAAGGAAACCAAGTCACCCCTTTGTGTCCAACCCCTTCTGTGCCAGATAGGGTGGAAGGACGGGTTGATGGTAGGCCATATATGCCATAAAATCTCCCGTGGCAAGTCACATGCCACCCTGAAGCTTAGGTTCTCTCAGGAAGAGCTCAGGCTAGGGGCAAGAAGGATTGAAACTCTTGTTGTTGTTGTTGTTTTGGAAAAGCCAAGAATGTTATGGATTCACTTTATAAACTAGGGGATACTTTTGGGTTCCTAGTTCTGTGACTTCCTTGATTGCAATCTTGGGGAATTGTCTTATCGGCACACACTAACTTTAGGATGCTTTTAAATGAGGATACCATAGGCTTTCCTTCCCTCTTTTCACATGTCTCCACTATTACCTTACTTCACCGTCTGCCTATGTTCTAATCTCTTATGACTAGCTCATTAATTATTAGGCTCTCTTTATTTCTAATGAGAATATTTAATGCCACCAGCTTCCCAGCTGCAGCATCCCATTTTGATGTGTTTGAGTATATCCATGGGCTGGTGATATGTCACAGTCAGTAAGGCACAGTGAGCTAACCTGCTATACATGACGCTCTGGGTTGAACCCCCAGCTCTATAAAAGCTGCCTGTGGTCATGCACAACTGTTGGTATCAGCACTTGAAAAGTAGAAGCAGAAGGGTCAGAACTTCAAGGTCGTCTTTGCCTATATAGCAAGTTCGAGACCAGCTTCGGTTACCTGAGACTCTGTCTCAAAAAAAAAGTCTATTTACTAATAATTACTTCTGAATGTTTTCTTATTTCTATTGTAATTTCTTTAAACCACGAGTTGTGGAGGACTGTTTCTTTGTCTAACTACCAAATAAGGTGTGGGATAATTTCATATCAGTGCAGCTATTGACTCTAAACCTAGCTGGATTATATTCCAATATGTACCCTAATCATAAACATCTTTTGGAAATTGTTGAGGCCTGTTTCCTGGTCAATTTTCATAACTGTTCCATGGGGTTATGCTTGCAAAGAATGTGTGTTGTGTCTGTTAGGCAGGACTTCCTCTTTGTATTATTCAAATATAATATATCCTTGTTAATTTTGTCATCTCCTATTTGACTCAGTCAAGACATAAAAATCAATTTTGATCATGAATTTGCTGATTTATTCTTAAGATCCTGTCCATTTTTACTTCCTATTCTGTTTGAGATCACATCTCACTCTGGGATAGCATAAAACTCATTAAGTATCTCGGGCTAGCTTCAAACTCATGGTAGTCTTACTTCCTCAGCACGCTGAGTTGTTAGCCATCCTGCCCAGCTTTAATTCCTGTCTTAAGGCCACATTTTTACAGCTACTGTCAGTTAAGAATTGTTGCATCTTTCTTGTGGTTTCCTGAAGACTTCACTGTTAAAGACTACGACCAGATGGTTGGCTTTTGGGAGATACTGGGTCCGAGGGTTCTAGCTTCAGCCACAGCTCAATTCATTGATGCATTCATAGCTGAATGTATTGGTAGGTGTGGCATGCCTGGAATTTGAAAGATGTATTCCCAGAGCTTTCCTTTCATAATGAGGTGAGCAGCTTTGCCCCACCACATCCAGTGCCATTGTGCTTAGCTCCACCACAACCCAGAGCAGTGGAACCAAGTGACCATGTACTGAAACTTCTGGAGTAAGACAAACCTGCCATCCTTTGGACTATCTCCGTAAGGTATGCAAATTAAAACAACACTGGCCTATCACTACACACCTGCATTATGGCAAATTCCACAATACTGACACCATCAAATGTTGACAGGGCAATGGAGCTACAGGAATTCTTATCCATGTCTGGTAGGAATGAATACTAAACTATTTAGCAACTTTGTAAGACAATTTAGTCTTTTTCAATAAAAGCTGATATATTCTTAAGCATGTGATCCATTATCATCCTCCTTGGTATTTAGCTCAGTGAGGTGCAATCTTATCTCCACTGAGAACACAGATGTTCACAGCAGCCCAAACTCTGAGATAAAACCAAGATGCCTTCCAACGGGAGGATAAACAAATAAACTAGCATATCAGATAGTGGCTAGGTCATAAAAAGATATAGAGGAAATTTAAATGTATATTATTAAGTAGAAGAAGGCAGTCTGAAAAGCCTACATAAATGATTCCAACAGCTCAGCCCATGATGGACCCAATGTATGACGATGGTGTCATAAGACTATAGTGCATCTGAATGTTCCTGTCCCTTAGTGATTCCCAGCCAGTATGATCTCATAGAGAAGTACATTGGGTATTTGTAGTGATATTGGCATAAGCAAACCTGTTGCCTCAAGTCACATAGACAGCTGTGTGCAATATGTGATCCCTGATGCTGATAACTATGTCACTGATATACGTGGTCACCACACTCTCCATTTGGTTATTAGAGCATTACTTCTATTTAAAGTGTTCTGTCCGGCAGCATCCTGTGTTACTCCATCAGCAGTTTCCTCTCCGTCTTGTTTGCCAAGTCTCTCAATAGCATCAAGGAAATCGTCGAATGATTGACCTCCCCCAGGTAGGTCTGTGCAAGGATATCCCATGATACCTGCACAGAGGCGGTGTGTGCCTATCACAGCGTCTCTCAGAATACATTGGTTGTTAATCAATAGACAACTCCATTTGGAAAAAGCAAAACTGTAGGGACCGCAAAGAGGCCAGTTGTTTCCAGGAGCCCAGGGGAAAGAGGCACCTAGTGCAGATAGTGAAGAATTTGGAACAGTAAAACAGCTGAGCATGAACAACGGTGGAGGAAATATGTCATTATATATCTGTCAGACATGTATAGAGTCTGCAGCAACTTTGGTGCAAGCTGGGCACCTCAGTTGACAATGACATGTGGGTGTAGGTCCATGGTCATAATGGGGGAACTTGTGGCAAGGGTGTTGGTATGGGGGAGGCTGTACATGGTGGAGTGTGGAGGAGATGCAAATGCTCTGTATTTTCTGTTCAACTTTTCCATAGCACTGAAACTGCTCTAAAAACGGTCTATTTATTAAACAAAACAATAGAGAGAAGACATCGATGGACCCCACAGATCAGAAATCTCTACAGAAGGCAAAGGGCCTGAGTGGCATCACTGGGGACATGCCATGCATGTATCTACAGGGATGCTAGGTTAAAACTCAAACCCTGGATCCAAAGTAAAAACAAACTTTTCAGAGCAAAGTTTGAGTCTTTGAAGAGAAACAGTGGGACCCTGGACCGTGGAACGGAAATATTTAGAGGAGTAAGTGAGAATTTGGGTGACTAAATGCCCTGAATCATCATGTGGAAGGAAATCTTTCTTCTATGCAAAACACAAGCCGTCTCCCCATATCTAGAAAGATTAAGGAACCTCACCTGAGGCATATACCTCCAAAATGATGTTTGGCTCCCTCAGGGTCTTCCCTCACTGTGACATGTTGCCTCGTGCCAAGCCAGGGTTAGGATCCAGTCTGAGCAGTAATCTGAGTCCATGGTTTAGAAAACAGCAGCTTATACCCCAAAGGAAGAACATCACAGGCTGGGGAGCACTGCAGGGGAGCACTGCAAGGGGCACTGCAAGGAGCACTGCAAGGGGCACTGCAAGGATCATGAGGCAGATAGAGTTGGGGTCTTGAAAGGTTAGGCTTAACATGGTTGGCTAAAAATAAGGTTGAATGTCTCCTATGTTTATTGCTGGAAGAATATCCCAGAAACTCAGGGTCAGAGGTAGTAAAGGCTTTGGAGCTAGGTTGCTACTGAGGGCATCCTGCAGCTCACAGGTAATGAAGGCCTGCAGTCTGAGGAGTGGAGATGCTGGAGTATGTTCGATGTAATATTGAGAGAGGAGGGAATGCAAGAGTGGATATGATTTATGAAAGCCTGGAGTTCATTTTGTTCCTTCTGAGAGGGAAAGTTTTCAGAAAGAAATGGCTCCTTCCACTGAACCTTCTGCAAGGTTTATTAACTGATGAGAACGTTAGTGAGTATGGGGAGGTTAGAATGTTGCAGCTCCAGACCCTAAGTACAATTTATCTGGGCTATCTTTTATTTTCCCGTAAATAACTATGCCTTACCCACTTCTGTGTCAGACCTAACACCCTGGGACTAGCAGATTAGAACGCTTTGAAACGCATCAAGTCAACAACTCTAGTTTCTACCAACCAGAGAGCTGAGAAAGCCATCAGATAACATCTGAAGCCTAAGCAGGGTTGCCCTCAGTTTGCTTTAACCAAACTGTTCTGTATTTTCACCGACGTACGTGAGACATGCCTTGACTTACAGCTTTCTTTGTTCTATTATGATTTAAAAATAAAGTCATCAAACTGTTACTGCATTGGAGCAGAAAACTTGAAATAAGCTAAGTCTTTGTTCCTTGGTCATGGTTACTCATATTGGCTCCAGAATAAACTCTTATCATACATACCCTTTGAGGTGAAAGTTGTGGTTTTGCACTGACATGTCAAGATGACCAGAGTCCACTTGTTGTAGACCACCTGTGTGGTGGTTTGAATAGAAATAGCCCCCATAGGCCCATAGGGAGTGGCATTATCAGGAGGTATGACTTTGTTAGAATAGGTGTGTCACTGGGGGGTTGAGAAGCTTTGAAGTCTCAGAAGCTCAAGCCAGGCCTCACGGCTATGCCCAGTGTGACACACAGTGTCTTCCTGCTGCCTGCAGATCCAGATGTAGAACACTCAGTGCTCTCTCCAGCACCAGGTCTGCGTGCATGCCACTATTCTTCCTGCCATGACAATAATGGATGGAACCTCTGAACTGTAAGCCAGCCCCAATTAAATGTTTTCCTTTATGGGAGTTGCTGTGTCTCTTCACAGCAATGAAACTTTAACTAAGACACCTTGCCTCAAACAAAATAACTACAGTCTTCGCCAGCTGCATCTGTGTTCAAGCTTTAAATCATGATAGGGCCTGTGGGCTTTTGACATTCTCTCATAGAAGGAGGTGGTTGGAAGGTTATTGGACCCTCGGTTGAGTGTCCAGCCACTACTTACAGCCATTTCTGCACAATCTGCCCTAACTTACATGTGGCCTTGCAGTCTTGAGGATGTGATAAACTATATAGGCTGGGAAGCCAAGGGAAAGGGGGCTCTAGGCAGCTGTGAGGGAGCCATAGTCCATGCTGTGTGGAAACTTCTTAGTGCGGTTTTCTAGGTCAAACATGCTCTTTGAGTAAGACAAATAAGCTTATTGGTTCCCTGGGGTTAACTCTGGTTTGTCATTGGGATGTTATAAGGAGGTAGAAATTGTTTACATCTCCCCAGGGAGATAACGTCACCCACTATGAAGCAATGACCGTGGCCTTGAAAAAGGGGCCATTCGTGTCCTTTTGAAGCTCAGTAGTGGTCACTGTTCTCTCTAAGACAGAACGGAAAAGCAGCAGATGCTGCCAGTGACCCAGGGGACTCAGGATCCAAAGTGGGGATAATGGGAATCCCAGACAGGCTGATGCTAGGACAACATTTAATCAGCAGCAGTGAGACAGGCATGATAATAGGCAATGGGGCTGGAGTAGCAATCAGGCTGCTTGACGCAGGGATCTCAGTGATTGCTAACTGGCCATGCTGTTCTGAGGGGGCAACCCACCAGAGAGCTCACTGAACCTGGTGTCAGATGCCATGGGGGAAAAGAAAAACCCCATATCTGAACTCCAATGCTGCGTCAGCTCACAGATCTGGGGTCCATGTTTGAAGAACAGGCCAGACTCCTCAGGATGAGGGACCCTGTGAAACCAACCCAAGTAAACATGATCAACCACTTTCTGGCTCCTTTCCAAAAGGTTCTGCAGCAGGTTACTATGGTGACTTTGAAGAATGAGAACACACAGACTTTCCAAGGAATTCCGTATGTGGTATCTAAGCTGACATTGATACTGAGGTAGCTGAAGTGTCACTGTGGTGGAGGAGGCCCATGGGATTGAAGGAGTGGGTGCTTTCATGTTGTGCCATTCCCATAGTCATCCCTGCAAATGGAGATATGCTGGTACTGCTGTCCCAGAAGTGGGAGACCAAGTGACATTGATGTTCGTGAGACAAGACCATGTTATGGTTTGAATGTGGAATATTTCCTCAGACTCATGTGTTCACAAACTTAGTCTCCAGCTGGTAGCACCAGGATTTGAAAGGCACAAAACCTTTAGGAGCTGGAGCTTTGCTGGAAGAAGTGGGTCACTCTGGGGTGGGCCTTGATGTTTACAAGAATCTACCTCTCTTCTGTTCCTCTGTCTGCTTCCTGTTACACAAAGATGTGCAGTTCTTCCATCAGGTATTTAGACCTAGCAACAAGAAAGCATCTAATACAGACCATAGAGTCACCTTGGCCAGTGACATACATTTGCTTTTTGGTTTAGAAGAATACTAGTCTCTAACCAAACAGGAAAAATATTTGGGCATTATTTCAGTTAGCTGTGCCTAGTCACCATATCTAGATTCTAAGTCCTCCATGGAAGTGGGCTGTGCTTTTTCCTCAGCCCTTCCCAGCAGTTCCAGGTCCCTGCAGGCTCCATCTTCTGCTCTGAACCTGAGATTGGAGTTCCACACATGTTGTGTAGCAGTTTACACTCCATCCTATAGGGAAGCTCATTAAGACAAGAAGTAAACCCAAAAGTCTTCAGGAAGTCCCTAAAACTGACCAGTTTCACTAGACTCCTCCCTCCCCAAGAATAAAGATCGCTGAGAGTCACTCTCAGAGAAGCCAACCTGCAAAGGAAACTCTGAGACAAGTACACTGAGTAGAAGCAGAGACCAGCTGAGCCACCTAGAAGAAACAAAGACAAGCCCAAAGGTTTAGAAGAGGCTCAGATCAACTGAGGTGCTGGAAAGGAGTCTCCAGACTATTGAGCTACCTGCAGTCTGTACAGTTTGTTGGCTCTTTCAAGCTTTTGTGAACTGTCATGCATGCTGGAGTATACTTTGATGCTATAACTGTCCTCGTTTCATTTCTGCTCCAGTAAGTAACTACAATAAAAAACTCACTTGTTTCCTAGTGTTGGACTTTGGTGCAGTGGTGGTTTGATAGGAATGGCCCCTGCAGGCTCATAGATTTGAATGTTTGGTCATTAGGGAGTGTTGATACTTGAGAGGGATTGTTGGAGGAACTGTCAATACAGGTAAACTTTGGGGTTTCAAAAAGCTAAGCCAGGCCCAGTGTCTCTCTTCTTGCTGTCTGCATTTCCCATCTGGGTATAGAACTCTCAGCTTCTCCAGCATCATGTCTCCCTGTGTGCCACCATAGTCCCTGCTGTGACTACAATGAGCTACACCTCTGAAATTTTAAGCCAGCCCAGATGAAATGCTTTCCTTCCTAAGAATTATTGTGGTCATGTGTCTCTTCACAGCAATAGCACGCTGACTAAGGCAGGTGCTATACATACTTTAGTCTGTCACCAGTTCCGCATATAGGGTGAATCGATGTTTGGTTTTTCATATCTCCCCAGGAATAGGGTCACACAGCACTGCAGCATCGAGTAAGACAGAACATGGTTGACTAGAAAGCAGGAACTGGAGGCCCCAATCGTTTACTCTCCAGCCGGCCACATAAACTTGGGATGTCCCCTTACACCATCGAGGCTACTTAGTGTAATCAGCAGGGAGCCACCAGTGTTGCCTCTGTCTCCTTTTTCTCCTGGTCTGTGTGTGTCACATGCATATGTATGGATGTTCTTGTGAGAAACCTTTCCCAGGAGAGATATAAACAACACCTAAGCCCTCTTTATAAGGTCTCAATGACAACTCAAAACTCAGTTCCACCAAATCTCACCCTGTAGAAACAATGACTGTATAAGCCTTACTTATAAAGTCTGAGTGAGGGATTACAGACTGTAGCCTGAGGGACCCTCAAGCACAAGTACTGGAAGGTTTGCACACAGCATGAATGAGGACTCCCTCATTCATGGCCATATAGACAGAGCCTCCTTCTGTTTGCCTTCCCTAGCCTACCTACACTAGCACCCCCTGAGACCCCCACGGCCAAGTGCCATTAAGGCAATATTGCATGCAGTGACTGGAATCTCTGCGCCAGGTCTAATGTCCCTCTTCCTCCTGTGAAGGTGTGTCAACAGTCACCAAGCCCAGCTGTGATGCCTTTTGTAAGCAGGTACATGGATCCAATGAGAGGACAGGATATCTCTCTGGCCAGGAACTCACTAAGTAGGCTGGTGTCTATAAAACCCTAAGGATCCACCCACCACTGTCCAGGTGCTGGGGTTACAAGAGTGTACCACCATGTCCCATCTTTTGTATGTGGCCTCTGGGGGTCCAACTCAGGTCCTCATGCTTATGAGCCACCACTTTAATCAGTTGAGCCACCCCTGCAGCCCTCACTAGATCTCCTTTCACAGTCCGGATGCAGACTTAAGACCAGGTACTCATCCAGGCCCTCCACATTTCTCAGTAGAAGATTGGGGTTGTTGTGCTGTGGATATCCCCATAGGCTCAGGTATTGGGAGTTTGGTGGCCAAAGGATGATGGTCTTTGAGAATGTGGTTGAACCTGGAGGTCCCAAATTTCATTAATGACTTCTCTCTTGTTATAAAGGTGTCTTTATTTTGCTTTATGGACGTTTGTTTGTGTGTATGTCTGTACTCCACATTCATGCAGTGACCACAGATGTCAGAAGAGGGTGTTGGAGCTCCTAGAACAGATGGTTGTGAGCCACCGCGCAGGCTGCTGGGAAACAAATGTGGGTCCTTTGCAAGAGCAGCCAGTGCTTTTAACTGGGTTGATGTATTCACGATATAATGCTAATACTGGGAGGCAGCAAACTGTGGGGTGGTGGGGTAGACAGAGGAAAGAGGCCTGTGGGGTGTGTCAGGAAAAGATGTATCTTATCTGCTTCCTTCTTTCTCTGCTTTCTGGCTTCCAAGAGGCAATCAAATCTACTCTATTGATTTTTCTCTCCTTCCCTCTTCTTCCCTCCCTTGCCTTTTCTTCTTTCTTCTCTTTCCCTCTTTGTTTATTGGGTGCTGGGGATTGATCTCAGGGCCACACACATGCTGAGCACATGTTCCCCCATTAAACGACCCCACCCCCAATTTCCCAGAGACTTTAACATACTGCCTTTCTTTCTTCTGTCTTCAACCACCTCTTGTGTAGATGCCTTCAGTGGCAGGCACACACACACACACACACACACACACACAAAGTGGCCTTGCTGTGGCAGGCTGGAGGGGAACTAGGAGGACCAGTGGACATCAAGTGAGGACTCTCACGGCTTAGCTCCGATCCAGTGTCACCAGAGCCGGGCCTGAGCGTGGTCAGTGCAAGAGTGCAGCCCGACAGATGTCTGCTGCCTGAGAAGACTTGGACATTAGCCACTTTCTCCTCAGACTTAGGCAGCCCTCTTACCGTTTCTTCATATTCATAATGAAAACAGAAAAGTCCTCGATGAATGTGCAGTGAAATGAATCTGCAATTAATTTTAAATAAGCTTCGAATCCCACTGTGGTGCCCTCCCCTGGTATTTTTATGGGACATGGTTTCAGTAGATATGCATACCATAAAGATCCTGAAACACACGATAGACAAAATCCTCTTAGGCATGCTAAAGGGTAATTTGGTTTTTCTCAAAGCTGCATTTTTTTTTCCAAAAAAAAAAAAAAAAATTACAGGATAGAAATAAGCTAGCTTTTAAGGAAATATTAACTGCTAACCTATAAACTGTTCCAAAAAGCAATCTTCCTACTCAAAAAGCTAGCATATGGTTTTCAGAGCTTTACCTCCTTTTGTATTTTCATTTTTTATATGTCTCTTTTAAGCCAAGAACTCTAAATTCTTATCAAAGGGGGCTTAGGGTGGCCTGCTCTCGTGGGTCTGATAGACAAAACCCTCAGGCTACAGGATCTGTGTGTGTGTGTGTGTGTGTGTGTGTGTGTGTGTGTGTGTGTGTATGATTGTGTGGGTGCATATGTATATGTGATTGTGTGGTTATGTGTGTGTCTGTCTGTCCGTCTGTCCTGGTTCTAGTTCTAGCTGACTGCAGGTCTCCAGCCAGCCTGAGAGCTCCAGGAGAAGCTCCTGTCCAAATCCACAGCAGACCTTTCTCTCCCCCACCTCTGGGACACTTTCCAGCCCTGACTATGTTTCCCAGCCCTGCCTCCCTCCGTCTACCTCCCGCCCCGTTCCTCCCGCTCTGATCCCAGGCCAAAAATTGGCTCCAATAATAACAAAGAGGCCCAGAAGATGAAAAGCTGAAGTCCTTTCCTTTCCAGCCGAAACCAGGTGTGATGCTGGCGGGGAGAGGTTCCAAGCCTGGCAGAGCCAGATGAAGGCATGTGAAAGCCATAACCCGAAAATGAGCCCCACGTGGGGCCAGATGCCCGCGCCTTTCACTTATTTTGCAATAAATGAGTTTCCTGGGGCAAAATAATTTCTTCCTTCAAAGGAAACTATAGTCAGATGCCAACGAAGAGAAGGGGAGGGGTTGGGAAGAGGAGGGGAGAATGGCTCCAGTGGAGGAACCTAGTGGGTCCAGCTTCCAGGGCTTCTCAGAGCTCAGACAGGCCCATTAGGAACGCTCGGGCTTACAAGCTGGTGCTTTGTTATCTGCAATGGTGGGAGAAGTCGAGACACTTCGCACAGCCTATAATGCAAAGGGCTGTGGCAAGTTTCTCAGTAGGGACACAAGGATGGTGTGCCGGCTTCTTAAGGAACAAGAACACAAGGTCCAGAAGGCTAAACTTCTGGGGACTGGCATACTTCCATGGGATGCATCTTATCAGGTAAGGCCTGAGGTTGGGGTGCAAACCTCATGCAGAATTACAAGGCTGCCTCCCCGCACCAGCTTAGTCTTTGGAAGTGCTCAGATATAGAGTCTTGGGAAGTGGCCTGTCACTACATGGCTGGACACCCTTGACCCTTCTTTGGCATCACAGGGTAAGAATGGGAGTTGCTTGTGGCCCACCACTGACAGAAAATCATTTAGGGTGAACTTTAGGTGGAGGCAGAGCTGGTGGGCAGGATTCCGGACTAGAAATGCATACTGTGGTGGCCAAAAATGGGGATAACTCAGTCAGGTAGGCAAAGGTAGCCTGACTGGAGAAGTTCGTGCTTTCCCAGACTGGAGTCGCCATCTTGGACTTGAAGACTCAGCAGCAGACCACTCCCTTTACCTTGTGTGTGGAATCAGCCCTGAGGCCTTGCAGCAGTGAGGGTCCTGTCTAACGGGGAGATGGAGAATTGGAGCATGGGAAAGGAAGCTACTGCAAAGAGGATAACTTAGGAGCAGATGTGACTCCCCAATTCCACCTCCTTCCTCACTTACCCTCTAGGGGCTAGCGAGCTAGAGACAGTTTGCCCACCTTTCCACAACTTTGCTATGTTCCTTACCCTCTTCCAGCAGGTGTATCCCTCAGAAGGCCCTAGAGAGTCAACTGTAGTCCCCAGCAAGTCCAGTCAGGAATGAGATTGTATTTTTCTGTAATGGCGTCAGTGAAAGATCCAAAAGGCCCCTAGCATGTGAGTGTCATGAGGCTGGAGCATGGCCATGTTAGGCTGTCAGGTATTGATTGCCGCAGGGACAATACAGACCTGGAACCAGAAGTCCTGCACAGCCTCCCAGCCTCAACACAGCTCCCATTCTCCAGGGCTCTGAGAGGCACATCGTCCCAGCTAGATGAACTGAAACCTTTGCACGTCCATCTTTCCAATATCTGGCCCAGTTCTTTCCCATGTATCTTGTTCTGCCTAAGAAACCTAGGGTAGGTCCTTCTTCAGGTAACTGATACTCTGCTGAGTCATAAGTCAAAGGAAGGAAGTCTAGCTGCTTAGTTTAGGTCAAGGTCAAAGACTGAAGAGGAGAAGGAGGGTGAGGAAGAGCAGAGGAGAAAGGCTCTGTGGAGGAATCTAGTGGTCCAGCTTCAAGAGTTCCACAGAGCTCAAGCGTGCCCGTTAGTAATTCTCTGCCTTACAAACTGGTACTCTGCCATCTGCAATAATGAGAGGCCTAGAAGCTTCACCCAGCCTGTGGCCTGGTGACATGTTTCTTGGCAAGAAGAGGAGGATGATAGTAAGTTCTTTGTAAGTTGAAAATAGCTTTTAATATACTAATCAGCTAAGTATCATAACTCAGTCCAGACTACATTAAGTGTATTCAGAGCATGCCCGTTAGCCTACCGTTGGGCAATGTTATCTAACACGGTCTATTTTAAAGGATCAAATGTCTCATATAATGTATCAAGTATTGCATCCAAAAAACTGCTGGCACCAGTATGTACTGTGGGTTATGAGCTGTTTTCTCCTCATTCCTGAGAGCTACAGTTTTTTGAGTTGTCCAGCATCAAGTACTTCGGTAACGCCTGATACTGTGCATGCTCCCGTAATCCCAGCACCGGAGACAGATGGATCCCTGGGGCTGGCCAACCAGATAGTCCAGCCTGCTTTCAGACCAGCAGCGATCCTGTCTCCAAAAGCAAGGACGGAAGATACCTGAGGAATGATACCAAATGTTGTCCTCTGGTCTTGACATGAGCACATCCCCTCACACACATGTGCAAGTACACACCCATGAACATGCAGACACACACACACACAAAATACCATAGTATATAATCAAAATGCAAAATTTGAAGTCTATTTTCTGTTGAATGCATATTGCTTTTGCACTGTTCTGGGCTGAGCCATTGTATCCTGACGACCTCCAATAAAGGGGTAGCCAACATTGTCAACCATTGCAGCGAGTGTAAGATGAGTGTAGGGACGCACTGTGGAGTTCTCAGGATGAAAGCATTCGGGACCTTGACGTGAGCAATTTCTATGGAAGGCTAGGAATGAGGTGATTGAGCAGGAGCTAGTCATTGGAGGAAACGCTTTTTGAAAGGTTCTGGTAGAGAAATAGAGAAAAGATGTTACATCTAGAGGGAAGAAGGCCCTGAGGAGGGGTTTCTAATACAGGAGACTTGAGAGCACTTTGCCTGCCTCAGGCTTGCAAAGAAGAAAAGGCTTGTAGAAGAAAAGGAGGTTAATGATGCAGGACGGATAGGATGACTGCAGGAGAGAAGTCCTTGGAGGCCAGGAAAGAGAATCCAGAGTGGGTGAATGAGTGAGTCTTTGAAAGTAGCTGTATTAGTCAGGGTTCTCTGGAGGAAGAGAACCAGTGTTTGTGTGTGTGTGTGTGTGTGTGTGTGTGTGTGTGTGTGTGTATAAAATATATTAATTCAGCTTTCATTAACACAGTAACAGGTAGACTGGTCCAAGGTGAGAGATCCATGCCACAAGAGGGAGCACACACCTGACACTGCCTGGAGTGCCAGGAACAACAGGCTGTATGATCCAGAGACTTAGAATAGAACCAAACATGAAAAGAAGAAGGCAGAGGGGGAGGAGGAGGAACAGGAGGAAAAGGAGGAAGAAGAGGAAGAGGAAGAGGAGGAAGAAGAGGAGGAGGAGAAAGAGGAGGAGGAAGGAGAGGAGGAGGAAGAGGAGGAAGAAGAGGAGGAGGAAGAGGAGGAAGAAGAAGAGGAGGAGGAAGA